>CM074718.1:213296142-214496142 GCA_037306005.1 Rhinophrynus dorsalis | reverse complement strand
GAACACTTAAAGGAGAAAATTCTGTGGATTGAAGGCTCTGTATATTATGAAGACCTATAAAGTTGGTCCAGTAAAAGGTATCATTAACTAATGGAAACATTTTTCTCTTCAGAACCAATAAGGATTGTCAATTTAATTTTCAATATTGTTATAAATGTTCTAGAAACATATTCCCCATAAAATATTTAAGCACATATTAATTTCAGTCACTAGATCAGATACCGTTAATGGAAGCAATAATGTTCACTCATCAGTTTCCTAGAGTGAAAAGAGCAAATGAGCCTCAAGAGGTTAGCACAAGAGTTATTCACTGATGCCAGCATTCACACATAGAACTGTTGCCTTTTGGATGTCTGCCAACAATTGTTTGATGCCTTTGACAAAGGCCAAAGGATCACATGGGACTAATACTTCTAGTAACTCCCATAATATGAAACCCTTTTTGATCCTAACAACGTCTATGTTTGGTCAATATAGCTGGAGCACATAGTAGCTGAAGTGTACGAGTGTTGCTCTCTTTGCTCTGCATAGAAAAGTAGCCAAGTGCTTTCAAACACATGGCGATGAAAGGTTGGATCAAGCTGCTTTTAAAGCAAAGCCTAGTTCAGACTTGAGCACCTAAAAATAGTCCAATGCTTAGAAAAAGGGAGCAGCTTTCAATCTGCCTGGGATTTTATAGACAATCTATAACCTTCGTTCATGTTAACTGCAAAGTCTGTTCCTAAACATTTAAATATATATGATAAAGCTGAGATAATTGGTTACATTTTTCTAAAAAAATATAAACTGTAAAGTAATAGCCTTACAAGGTTAGTTTTATTAAATACTTTGTTTTAAATCAGGATTTTTTAATAAAGCCTCCAAATGTAGTATATTTACAGATGGGGTGTCCTAACACATTCATTATTGCCTTATAGGCCAGGATTTAAGGATAACCATGCTTAGAAATTTTAGCCAATAGCTCATGCATTTTTAACAAGCCCAAGGGGGAGATTCACTGAGCGGCGATAAAGAGATGATAAAGTGGATATGACTTCTCCAGTTTATCACTTCTCCAGTTCCTATGTTATTCTATAGAGCACATTATTCACTAAGATCTCCAAAGTTGCATAGGTTCCATAGAGCCTATGGCGTGCTTAAACAGATAGTAATACTTAAGTATTACTAATCCCTATATTAAAGTCCTATTAAAAATAAATGTATTGCCCCAGTGTCATCTCTCAAACCTTTATGGTTTGAGAGATGATCGATCCTAAAGTTGCCCTCTCCCTCCCCCTTAGTCAGCATTCTAACTGACTGCAGGGAAGCAAGTCGTACGACTTTCATACGGCTCTGCAGCAGAGCCGCAATCACATTAATAAAAAAGAACACTCTGCTGCAGAGCCGCCTGATGATCTATGACCGGATTTCCCTTCAGTCAGCTACAACGCTGACTTTGGGGAAGGGGGAGGGAGAGGCAACTTTAGGAGCGATCATCTCTCAAACCATAAAGGTTTGAGAGATGACACTGGGGGCAATACATTAATTTTTAGTAGGACTTTACTATAGGGATTAGTAATACTTAAGTATTACTATCCCTTTAAGAAGGGAAACCTTTAAATCCTGACATATTTGTGGCTCATTGAGAACTTAGACTTTATAGAACAAACTTTTGATTCCAGTTGATGCTAATCAATATTACTACCATGAAAGCTAAGGTCTGTCCTTAAGTATCCTGTCAATTATTTTTAATTTTAAACGTAAATCAGTCTAATAAAACTGTGTGAAATAATGAAAGAATTAGATGAAAATACTGATTTTTATTACCTGAAAATTTTGTAAAATAGGGATGGGCATCTTGTTGTTGCTCTCCATCTGTAGACTACAACTCCCATCATACCCATCCAGTCAATTAAATGTGCAATATAGGAGTTAAGTGTGAAAATGTGATGTAGGTGTAGGGACAGTGTTTGGACTGGGAGGTGGGTCCCAGTGCTTTGTAGGGGCACAGGCTTGACTTTAACCAGTTACAGTCTGTCATGCTGGGAAGCAGGATGGTTAAAAATAAAAACAACATTATTATCTATATTTGTAAAAGTCAAAGATGTCTTAGAATATTGGTTATACATTCCAATTCTGTGGTATCAGTCAATATATTCAATATATTTCAATTAATATTTTCTGTATCCAATGGGAATCGGTTGTAGTTTTGCTTAGTTTTGCAGTGCTCTTGTAATGCTCTTGTTCTAATACAGTACTGTAGGGAAATTACCCACATTTTAATAAGTAACCTGTTGAATTGGAGATAGTTTATCTCTCAGTGAATTAAATAGATGTATTAATTTGGTAAATTACATGTAAACCAGTGAAAATATGTTAATAGCCATTTTCTAAAATAGCTGTAATACTAATCTGAAGTTATCAAATGAAAATAGTTTGTCTTTAGTGTATACATTTTAGATATAAAACCTGCACTTCTCTGAGCAGTGAAGAAGTAATCATCAAGCTGTCAATACTTTTTGGAGACAGCTGTAAAACTAATCTGAAAAGTTTTAAAAATAAATTGCTGTTTAGCTTTTATGAATGAACTCACGTAAGAGCATGTAATAAGGCTATAGTAACCAAGAAATTTACTTTTAATAATTAGATGAATTATTTCTGAGTATTGATTTAAAGGAGCAGTAAACTTTTTTTTATGAAAACACATATTTTACATAGCTTTTCCTGCTGAATAAAACAAGGTCACTCACACTGCTGTCAGATGTTTTATTCAAAAATTATAATAGTTTAAATAATCAGGAAGTGAATTTATTGTGTTTACTTCCTGATAGTTCTAACTGACAGGAAGTGACAGGCAGTTTCTATCACATTCTATGGAGAACTGTATGTCTCTGACTTTTCTGACTTTCCTTTCCATTAGAATTGAAATCTAATTAGAATTTGACCAATAGAAGCACTGCTAATGTAAAAAAAACATAGGCTTAAACTGTAATAAATCTGGAAATATAAATCTCTCTGCAGTGGGAGTACCCTTATTTTACTCAATAGGAAAATATACGATGTATATTTTTTTATAAAAAATTTTTTTTACTGCTCCTTTAAACCAAGTCTCCCCCCCCCCTACTGGGGAATAATAGGTGAAAGGGAACCCTTAGCACAGTCAGAGGGGCCACAAATATCCTCATGAGCTGCTTTTCTAGTACTCTAGCACCTTAACTATTCTAAATGCACCAAGAGAAAATGGTGCAATGTACTTTTGATGCTCAAATGGATTAGCATATAGTAGCAAAATTGGAGAAAACTTGATTCTGTGTCTATACTTGCTTATAAAATGGTTTTATCCAACAGACTGCCTTTGAAGCCTATGGAGAAATTTGTATCTAAATTCCTTGCTAAAGTTATCAGCTGAAATGGAATCCAGACCAATATTGGTCTAAAATACACAGCAGTTAATAAGTTATCATTGGTTTTATCTAACAGATTTCCTCCAAAGTCTGCGAAGAAATGTTTTTATAAAACTGCTGATAAAGTTGTCAACTGCAACGGAATCCAGTCCAACATTAACTGGAGTGATGTCAGACCTTTCTCCAGGCCTCATTTCTGCAAAGTATTAATTTGAAAATCTGCCAATAGTGCATCATGATCATATCCGTAACAGCATGTATTCGTTGTTTAACCTACTGAGGTTTCACTCTCCCTGAAATGAGACTTGGATTTACATCTGAGATAGTTGAACTGGTTTCAGGGACTGCAACAAGCCTTATTTAATAGAAACATACTGTATGTGACTACATTTGTACATAGTTCTCTTTATCTGATAATGTGAATATTTTTCATTTAGCACAGAATTCCATGCAACTTTTTGGAGTGTGTGTAAAAATGTGGTTTCTCTAATTGATGCTGTTGTACTAATAACTGGAGTAATTCTGGAGCAAACCAACTGAGCCATAGGGGACAAATGAAAACTCCAACTGAATTAAATGGGGCTTTTAAGAACTGTCTCCAACAGATTGCTTTGCAATCCATTGGAGATCTTGCTAACATTCAAGGGGTTAAAAGCCACATTTAAGTCCATGTGAATTTTGGGACTTTATCCCATATTGTGCATTTGGTTTGCTCTAGAATCATTCCATTCTTATTAGTATATCAGCACCATTGTCTTAGGGTCAAGACTAAGATTTTCCTGAGTACAGTGGAGTTAATCAGGGGCTCAGTCCTCATTATTCTCAGGCTTGTATATCATTAAGTCCTGGCTTTCTAGAAGGACAAGGTCACATAGCTATTGTGCCCATCAAGGTCAGCTTTTGCCATATTCAACTTGTTTATCCAACAAAAAACTTAGAAGCCATTTTCAATAATGCCCCAAGTATGTAAAAATATATTTCCTGACTCCAAGAGGCAACTGGAAATCTCCCTGGATCTGCATCTTATCTGTATTGGAACTAATGTCATACTTTTTATACTGTTATTAACTATATAGTGTCTAATACTTTTTTGAAATTATCTACAGAATCTTCCAAAATACATTATTACCCACATATTAAATAACTTATTTCAAGTTGAGGTCTTGTTGCACATTTTGGCCAACATATTTTTAAGGTTGTGTCATGCTAAGGCACCCCATTTTAGTTAAATCCTATCTAATACATCTCTTCACAAAAAAAGAAAAAAAACCCTCAAAACATAGTGGAAAGTTTTAATTCATTAGGGGTGGGCGAAAAGTGAGAAAAGTTTCCCTCATGACTGTCACGAAAAATGAACGATTTTTTGTTTTTATCATGAAAATGTTCTCCTTTTCACCAATTCCAAGAAATAGTTTTGCCTATTCGAACAACATTTTTGCCTATGTTTCCTATGGTGCAACATTTCCCAGCTCAAAATTACTTATTCTGAGAACTGTAGCAGAGAAATAAGTAGCTGAAAGTCAAATTTTGTTGAGTCCTACAGCAACATATACCTTGAAAAAATTGTTACCATGCAGAGTTCATTTATTCTTTGCCCATAACCTCCTGCTTAAGAGACCCTGGCACATATTCATGATGTCAAGTGATAAAAAATAAAGTATAACTTACATTGTGGTAGATGTGTATGGTAGTGGTGATGGGTGACAGGCGTGGTGTGATTTATGTGTGTACAGTGTGTATAATATATATATATATATATATATATATATATATATATATATATATATATATATATATATATAAATACACACATATTCCTACAGCAGTTTAAACCATTATCAGATTACTGATACACATTACTTATTGGTCATAGCAGTGGTCCGACTCCCAAGTTTGGTAGATGGTAGCAACCATTCTTCACATTCCTCCTCTTCCTCATCTGTGATGCTGTTAGTAATACATTTGGCCTGGCTTTCTCTATCATAGCTTTTGGATCAAGAGTGAAGTATCTACATTTTGTGGACTTCAGGGAATGAGGGGTTCCTGAGGGGCTGCTACTGGTGATGCAATTCTACTGCTGCTACTACTACTAGGTGTAAAAGGTGCAGCACTTCCAGCAGCAGAAGGGGCGCTAGTCATAGCTAAGGTTATGGATGTTAATAACCTGTGTTGCTCTTGTTTTCTTTGCTGGTTACTCAGTAAAAGTGTGTGTGACTGAGTGGGACTTGGACTGATGCTGATAATGACTGACAGAATGACTGTGTATGTTTTGCCTTCTTTGCTTGTCCAGGGTCAGAGTTTTCAATGGTTTTCTCAAACAATTTATAGACAGGCACAGTGCTCCTTTTCAGTGGTGGAAGATTGAGCCTTTGCCTTTCTGCTAGATTTCTTGACATGTCTCTCACTTTCATCTTCATCTGTATCTGAAAAAGGAGGATGCTGGAGGGATATATCATAATTCTGCATCATCATCAGTCATTGTTAGGTCATCCTCAGCATCAGCATCGCCCACAGCTTCTTGCCCACTACCCTTATATTCCTCTAAGCATTTAGAGGTGTCAAACAATTTCTTTTTACTTTCACACAGTTCGCAACTACTTTGAGGACAGGTGTTTTGGTGCTTGTTTTTCCTCACTGTCAGATGCAGCAGTTTCAAATGCTACACCTTCATCTATTATGCCATGGCCATTAGTGTTGAGCGAGCATGCTCGGCCGATGCTCGGATCGGCACGAGCATCGCTCTGCTCGGCACATGGCGGTACTCGTACGAGTACCGCATGTGCTCGCCCGCCATGTTCGTGTCTCCTCCCCGCACGTTTTGCGCCTGCTGCGCAGCCAATAAACGTGCAGGGAGGCTCTGACATCGGTGTAATGCCAGCAGCCATGTTGGCTGCTGGCATTACACTGATTGGCTGGCCAGAACCCGTGGTCAGGTGCTGTATAGCACCTGACCAGCGAGTTCGGCTCAGTCTGAGCCAGGGAGAGCTGAGGATAGGAAGGGAAAGGCAGTGTAGGGAGGAAAAAAACAAAAATTGTGAAAAAAAAAGAACCAAAAGTCCTTTTTAGGACTACTGTGTGTGGGGGCAGCAGGTTATTTGGTGTGGGGGGAAAAAAACAAAAAAAAAAAAAAATATATATATATATTCTGTTTAGTGTGCAAAGTTGCAGATTAGAGCACATTCTGTTTAGTGTGCACAGTTGCAGATTAGAGCACATTCTGTTTAGTGTGCAAAGTTGCAGATTAGAGCACATTCTGTTTAGTGTGCAAAGTTGCAGATTAGAGCACATTCTGTTTAGTGTGCAAAGTTGCAGATTAGAGCACATTCTGTTAAGTCTTCAAACTAAAATATCAAAGTCACGTATTCCATTCAGTGTGCGTCGCCGCAGTTTAGCAGCACATTCTGAGTACTGTGCAGAGTTGCAGAATAGGAAGAAATACTGTTAAGTCTTCAAACTAAAATATCAAAGTCACATATTCCATTCAGTGTGCTTCGCCGCAGTTTAGCAGCACATTCTGTGTACTGTGCAGAGTTGCAGAATAGGAAGAAATACTGTTAAGTCTTCAAACTAAAATATCAAAGTCACATATTCCATTCAGTGTGCTTCGCCGCAGTTTAGCAGCACATTCTGTGTACTGTGCAGAGTTGCAGAATAGGAAGAAATACTGTTAAGTCTTCAAACTAAAATATCAAAGTCACATATTCCATTCAGTGTGCTTCGCCGCAGTGTAGCAGCACATTCTGTGTACTGTGCAGAGTTGCAGAATAGGAAGAAATACTGTTAAGTCTTCAAACTAAAATATCAAAGTCACATATTCCATTCAGTGTCTTTCACCGCCGTTTAACAGCCTATTCTGTGTACTCTGCAGAGTTGCAGAATTATAAGAAATACTGTTAAGTTTTCAAACTCAAATATTAAAGTCACATATTCCATTCAGTGTCTTTCACCGCCGTTTAACAGCCTATTCTGTGTACTCTGTACAGTTGCAGAATTATAAGAAATACTGTTAAGTTTTCAAACTCAAATATTAAAGTCACATATTCCATTCAGTGTCTTTCACCGCCGTTTAACAGCCTATTCTGTGTACTCTGTACAGTTCCAGAATTATAAGAAATACTGTTAAGTTTTCAAACTCAAATATTAAAGTCACATATTCCATTCAGTGTCTTTCACCGCCGTTTAACAGCCTATTCTGTGTACTCTGTACAGTTGCAGAATTATAAGAAATACTGTTAAGTTTTCAAACTCAAATATTAAAGTCACATATTCCATTCAGTGTCTTTCACCGCCGTTTAACAGCCTATTCTGTGTACTCTGTACAGTTCCAGAATTATAAGAAATACTGTTAAGTTTTCAAACTCAAATATTAAAGTCACATATTCCATTCAGTGTCTTTCACCGCCGTTTAACAGCCTATTCTGTGTACTCTGTACAGTTCCAGAATTATAAGAAATACTGTTAAGTTTTCAAACTCAAATATTAAAGTCACATATTCCATTCAGTGTCTTTCACCGCCGTTTAACAGCCTATTCTGTGTACTCTGTACAGTTCCAGAATTATAAGAAATACTGTTAAGTTTTCAAACTCAAATATTAAAGTCACATATTCCATTCAGTGTGTTTCAACGCCGTTTAACAGCCTATTCTGTGTACTCTGCAGAGTTGCAGAATTATAAGAAATAAAGAAATACTGTTAAGTTTTCAAACTCAAATATTAAAGTCACATATTCCATTCAGTGTCTTTCACCGCCGTTTAACAGCCTATTCTGTGTACTCTGTACAGTTCCAGAATTATAAGAAATACTGTTAAGTTTTCAAACTCAAATATTAAAGTCACATATTCCATTCAGTGTCTTTCACCGCCGTTTAACAGCCTATTCTGTGTACTCTGTACAGTTCCAGAATTATAAGAAATACTGTTAAGTTTTCAAACTCAAATATTAAAGTCACATATTCCATTCAGTGTCTTTCACCGCCGTTTAACAGCCTATTCTGTGTACTCTGTACAGTTCCAGAATTATAAGAAATACTGTTAAGTTTTCAAACTCAAATATTAAAGTCACATATTCCATTCAGTGTCTTTCACCGCCGTTTAACAGCCTATTCTGTGTACTCTGCAGAGTTGCAGAATTATAAGAAATAAAGAAATACTGTTAAGTTTTCAAACTCAAATATTAAAGTCACATATTCCATTCAGTGTCTTTCACCGCCGTTTAACAGCCTATTCTGTGTACTCTGCAGAGTTGCAGAATTATAAGAAATACTGTTAAGTTTTCAAACTCAAATATTAAAGTCACATATTCCATTCAGTGTCTTTCACCGCCGTTTAACAGCCTATTCTGTGTACTCTGTACAGTTGCAGAATTATAAGAAATACTGTTAAGTTTTCAAACTCAAATATTAAAGTCACATATTCCATTCAGTGTCTTTCACCGCCGTTTAACAGCCTATTCTGTGTACTCTGTACAGTTCCAGAATTATAAGAAATACTGTTAAGTTTTCAAACTCAAATATTAAAGTCACATATTCCATTCAGTGTGTTTCAACGCCGTTTAACAGCCTATTCTGTGTACTCTGCAGAGTTGCAGAATAGTAAGAAATACTGTTAAGTTTTCAAACTCAAATATTAAAGTCACATATTCCATTCAGTGTCTTTCACCGCCGTTTAACAGCCTATTCTGTGTACTCTGTACAGTTCCAGAATTATAAGAAATACTGTTAAGTTTTCAAACTCAAATATTAAAGTCACATATTCCATTCAGTGTGTTTCAACGCCGTTTAACAGCCTATTCTGTGTACTCTGCAGAGTTGCAGAATAGTAAGAAATACTGTTAATTTTTCAAACTCAAATATTAAAGTCACTTATTCCATTCAGTGTGTGTCACCGCAGTTTAGCAGCCTATTCTGTGTACTCTGCAGAGTTGCAGAATAGTAAGAAATACTGTTAAGTTTTCAAACTCAAATATTAAAGTCACTTATTCCATTCAGTGTGTGTCACCGCAGTTTAGCAGCCTATTCTGTGTACTCTGCAGAGTTGCAGAATAGTAAGAAATACTGTTAATTTTTCAAACTCAAATATTAAAGTCACTTATTCCATTCAGTGTGTGTCACCGCAGTTTAGCAGCCTATTCTGTGTACTCTGCAGAGTTGCAGAATAGTAAGAAATACTGTTAAGTTTTCAAACTCAAATATTAAAGTCACATATTCCATTCAGTGTGTGTCACCGCAGTTTAGCAGCCTATTCTGTGTACTCTGCAGAGTTGCAGAATAGTAAGAAATACTGTTAATTTTTCAAACTCAAATATTAAAGTCACTTATTCCATTCAGTGTGTGTCACCGCAGTTTAGCAGCCTATTCTGTGTACTCTGCAGAGTTGCAGAATAGTAAGAAATACTGTTAATTTTTCAAACTCAAATATTAAAGTCACTTATTCCATTCAGTGTGTGTCACCGCAGTTTAGCAGCCTATTCTGTGTACTCTGCAGAGTTGCAGAATAGTAAGAAATACTGTTAAGTTTTCAAACTCATATATATTAAAGTCATATATATCGTGTAAGATGAAGAAGGCGGGTAAAAAGGGACGGGGAAGTGGACGTGATCCTGAAAGTTCAGGGCGCGGGTCAGGACGCGGAGAAACTGTGCCTGGTGCCAGAGCACAAGAAAGAAAGACATCCACCATACCTAGCTTCATGTCTGATTTCACAGGGCGTCGCAGGACATCACTCTCGAGGTCCGACCAGTGCGAACAGGTGGTCGGTTGGATGACAGCTGATACTGCTTCCAGTCGGTTAAGCACCACCCTGTCTTCCACCAAGTCCACTCTCAGTAGCCAAGAGTCTGGTCAACATAATCCTCACTCTGATCATCCTTCCTCCCACCATACACGGTCTGGTCAAAGAAGTGATCCCACACTGGGATATAGTGATGAGCTCGTCTCATCACCAATCCTTCATTTGACCCTCTCTCCAAGCACGCTTGCAGAGGAACATGACATCTTGTGCCCTGATTCACAACCTCTAGAGGCTACCCAATCACAAGAAGATGACAGATGTGAACGGCATTTAAGGTCAAAGGAAGTAGTGGATGATGATGATGATGATGAGACACAGTTGCCATTAAATCAACCACTATTTCCTTCTCAAGACCTTGTTGAGGAGAATGTTATACAGTTGTCAATGACCGAGTATGTGGTGGGATCAAGACTTGAGGAGGATGATCAGAGTGAGGAAGTGGAGGAGGACTTGGTGGACGATGAGGTGACTGACCCCACCTGGGAAGGTGTAGAGCCGAGCGATGACAGCAGTCCTGAGGGTGAGCCATCTGCAGCACCGCAACAGGCTGGAAGAGGCAGTGGTGTGGCTACAGAAAGAAGGCGGACCGCACCAAACCGGCCCGCAAATGTTCCACGGAGCACCCCCTTGCGTAAATCTACCTTGCCAAGGGGTAGGTGTTCCGCGGTATGGCGTTTTTTTAAGGAAAGTGCGGACGACAAAAGATTTGTAGTTTGCAACCTGTGCCACACCAGAATGAGCCGAGGCATGAACACTAGAAACCTCACCACCACCAGCATGATCCGACACATGGCATCCAAGCACCGTAGTAAGTGGGAGGAACGCCTGGATCGCCCATCTGTGTCTGCAGGCCACACCACTGCCTCCTCTTCCCCTGTTTTCGGTGCCGGCCAATCGCCTGTCGAAGGCGCAGGCCCGCATACCTCCCGCCCTGCACCTGTACCATCTGAAGCACCATCAGCGACCACATCCACTTCCCTGTCCCAGCACAGCGTCCAAATGTCGTTACCCCAGGCATTTGAGCGCAAGAGAAAGTACCCAGCCACCCACCCACAGGCCATAGCACTAACCTCACACCTTTCAAAATTACTGGCCATCGAAATGCTGCCATTTAGGCTTGTGGACACTGAGTCCTTCCGCAGCCTGATGGCAGCAGCTGTCCCTCGGTACGCCGTCCCCAGCCGCCACTACTTTTCCCGGTGTGCCATCCCCGCATTACACCACCATGTGTCCCGTAACATCACCCGTGCCCTGACCAACGCAGTTACTGGGAAGGTCCACTTAACGACTGACACATGGACAAGTGCTTGTGGCCAGGGACGCTACATTTCCCTGACGGCACACTGGGTGAATGTCGTGGAGGCTGGGAGCGACTCGGACCCTGGGATGGCACGGGTGCTACCCACGCCGAGGATTGCGGGCCCTACCTCCATCAGGGTTTCCACCAGCACCTACGTTATTGGCTCCTCCTCCTCCGTTTCCACCTCCGAATTCTCTACACACACCGCCACTCCCCCATCAGCCAGTAGCTGGAAGCAGTGTAGCACTGCAGTGGGGAAGCGTCAACAGGCCGTGCTGAAGCTGATCTGCCTTGGGGACAAACAGCACACGGCCTCAGAGCTGTTGCAGGGGATTAGTCACCAGACCGAGCAGTGGCTCTCGCCACTCAACCTGCAACCAGGCATGGTTGTGTGTGATAATGGGCGTAACTTGGTGGCGGCTTTGGAGCTCGGCAAGCTCACACACGTACCATGCCTAGCGCATGTATTTAATTTAGTGGTGCAGCGATTTCTAAAAACCTACCCCAATGTGCATGATCTCTTGACCAAGGTGCGCCGCGTGTGTGCACATTTCCGTAAGTCATCTACAGCTTCGGCCGGCCTGTTGAAGCTGCAGCAGCGCTTACAATTGCCAGCTCACCGGCTGCTGTGTGACGTGAGCACGCGCTGGAACTCCACCTTCCACATGTTGGCCCGGCTTTGTGAGCAGCAGAGGGCAGTAGTGGAGTACCAGCTGTTACACGGTCGTCGCCTCTCCGTTCAACTTCCTGTAATCAGAAGTGAGGAGTGGGAATGGATGTCAGACCTCTGCGAGGTTTTACGCAATTTTGAGGAATCGACACAGATGGTGAGCGGCGATAACGCTATTATCAGTGTAACCATCCCACTTCTGTGTCTACTGAAACGCTCGCTGCTCACAATTAAAACCGACGCTTTGCATGTGGAAGAGGTGGAAATGGGGGAGGAAGAGCTTACACAAGGTGATAGCCAGAGCACCCTCACTTCGTCTTCTCAGCGACAATTGGAGGAGGCGGAGGAGGAGGAGGAGGAGGAGGAGGAGGAGGAAGACACGGTTGCCTCCGCTACAGAGGGTAGCCATGGAACTTTAGTTCCATCTCTTCAGCGTGGGTGGGCAGAAGAGGAGGAAGAGGATGAGGATATTGAGAGTCAGCCTCCTGGTGAGGACAGCGAAATCTTGACTGTTGGTACTCTGGCACACATGGCTGACTTTATGTTAGGCTGCCTTTCCCGTGACCCACGCGTTGTACGCATTTTAGACAACACGGATTACTGGGTGTTCACCCTTCTGGACCCCCGCTACAAAGAGAATTTCTCATCTCTCATTCCTCCGGTGGAGAGGACAAGCAAAATGGTGCAATACCAGAAGGTTCTTGTTGAAAAATTGCTCCAAAATTTTCCATCTGACAACGCTGGCGGCAGAGTACGTGCTACCTTGGCCAACCGAGAAGGGGAGAAAAGGGGAGCACACAGCAGTTCCGACAAAGGCAGGGCAACACTCTCCAAGGCGTGGGACACCTTCATGACACCCCGCCAGCACCCTCACCCTGATGCGCAGCCTAGTGTCACAAGGAGGGAAAAGTTTTGGAAGATGGTGAAGGAGTACGTAGCAGACCGTGTCAGCGTCCTCAATGATCCCTCTGTGCCTTACAACTACTGGGTGTCCAAGCTGGACACGTGGTATGAACTGGCACTCTACGCCTTGGAGGTGCTGGCCTGCCCTGCCGCCAGCGTTCTGTCTGAGCGGGTATTTAGTGCTGCTGGTGGCATCATAACAGATAAGCGTATCCGCCTTTCCACCGACAATGCTGATAGGTTGACACTTATAAAAATGAACAAGGCCTGGATTTCCCCTGACTTCTCCACTCCACTGGAGGAAAGCCCCGGGGGAACATAAACTCACTTTATATATGTTATTTACAATGATGTGAATACTCTGTATTCCCATTCACCCCTTCCACCCAAAAAACGGGTATATGGTTGACTCTTAATCTTCTCATCCTCCTCCTCCTCTTCCATATGCCCTGTGCTATAATTTTTATATAGGGCCAGCTCACCAGCGGGCCCTGTGATATAATTTTTATATAGGGCCAGCTCACCAGCGGGCCCTGTTTGCCAATTTTTATATAGGTCAGCTCACCAGCGGGCCTTCTCATATAATGTTTTATTGGGTCAGCTCTCTAGCGGGCCCTCTCATATAATGTTTTATAGCGTCAGCTCACTAGCGGGCCTTCGCATATAATGTTTAGGATGGTCAGCTCTGCAGCAGACCCTCACCCATAATGTTTTAGATGGTCGGCTCAGCGCACGTTTCCCTCTTAATCATGGCCTCAGTTCAATAAAATCAAGGAAATTTTTGGGAGAATTTGCCTCTGTGCACGTTTCCCTCTTAATCATGGCCTCAGTTCTGAAAATCAAGGAAATTTTTGGGAGAATTTGCCTCTGTGCACGTTTCCCTCTTAATCATGGCCTCAGTTCTGAAAATCAAGGAAATTTTTGGGATAATTTGCCTCTGCGCACGTTTCCCTCTTAATCATGGCCTCACTTCAGAAAATCGATGAAATTTTTGGGAGAATTTGCAGATGATATACAAGTAAATATACAGCAAATACTGTTTGGTAACAATTTTTCGCCTAAAGTCGTTTTTATTTTCCTTTTTGTGTGTTTTACGGTCAGTCTGTAAAAATGGCGTACTACGGGCGAAAGATCGTTCCCAGCAGCGATGTTGGAGTCCAAGATGCATCCAGACATCCTCCCTATGCTGTCCCTGAACCATTTCTGTAGTGTTTCCATCTTTTTCTGCCCTTTTCCTATGGACCAGGCACCCTCCCCTCATCAGAGCAGGGGGTGCCTGGTGTAATGCTCGAGTCCTCCCATTGACTTCAATGGGGCTCGGATGCTCGGCCGAGCACTCGAGCCTCAGGGGGTGCTCGGTCAGAGCACCCGAACATCCGAGCATTGGGGTGCTCGCTCATCACTAATGGCCATCATCAGTGTTCTTCTTATATGTTGTTTTTTGTACTGGTGCTGGTGGCGGTGGAACTTTTGATTGGACCTTGACAAACTGCATCCTCCCCATGAGGAGAGAGATCATCATCAGAAAGAATGTTGGGGTATTTGGGGTCAACCTCCTTTGCTCTCTTCTCACACCCCGAGACACATCCAGCATAGGGACAACAGCAAGATCAGTAAGGAAATTGCTTGGACCGCAGATTCATGTGTTTTTCAAATCAGACAGAATGTTGGGGTATTTGGGGTCAACCTCCTTTGCTCCCTTCTCACACCCCCAGACACGTCCAACGCAGATATAATAATAACAGCAAGATCAGCAAGCAAACTGGACTCCAGCTGCCTGTGTCTTGCCAGTCAGTCACAACAAATTTTGTTTTTTTTTGTTATCAAACTCCTTCCTCCTTTCTCCTCCAGAGTGCCCCCAGATTCCCATAATACAGAGAACAAATGTCTTACCTAAAAGACTCCCTAAACTAAGCATCAATTCCCCTTTATTTGCCTATCTTCTCCAGCTCAAAAACGTGCTGCTTTCTCTTCTCACAAACACAGAATGGTATGCTGTGAGAGCCTGACAGCCTTTTATATGCCTGCAGGAAAAGTAGAGAAAACTGCAATGAGCTAGGTGAGAAAAGCGGGAAAGCAGCACTTTTTGTGGGAATTATTAGCCAAGTAGAAAGTGCCGTTTTTCATCAATTTTGATTTGAGACTTTCCTTCTGGCACTCAAAGAGTTAAACATATTTTGCCTAAACTATGCAACAAGACCTCAACTTCTAATCAGCAAGTTTATGTGTTGGTAATACTGTATGTTTTATACACGGTCCACATTTAAGTAATTTATATAAAGTAGCACAGGTTTCCGTTCTGTTTATCTTGCTTTTAATTTGGGAATTGAGGAGGGTCCCATCATTCCTTGCTGCATTTCATACTTTGTGCACTTAGGTTCTCCGTTGTTCCCTATTGTATATTTATATTATAGTGATCTAACGCTGTGAGTTTTTTCTTTCCTATTTAATCTTTTAAGTGCCAGAGAGGTAGCCACATCGTGGATTGCAATGCATTAGCTATCTCTCTGGCACTCAAAGGGATAAATCAATGGGGATTGTTTTTATTCATCCCCATGACCTTATGGTGCATTTGGTTTGCACCTGAATTTCTCAATGTCTTCATCGCACATTAGCCTCAATTTGTTTATTTAATTCTCTTTAAATAATGTTGGCTATTTACCAATTACAATAATTAGTTGAACACTGAATTAAGAAGCAATTGCGTTTATATGTAAATGCTCTCCTGGGCATATGTGAAAATTAGAGAAATAACAATGTATTCTTCCTGATTAAACACACACAAAAAATAACTAAAAGTAAGAATAAATAAATATGTTTGGATGACTTTTCCCTTACTGCTCTAAGCTTCTCCTTCTGATACTGAAGAAGGCACCTTATTGTAAAACTCTGGGGTGCTGCCAAGGAAACTGTATTCCCTTGGAGAAATATTATCACAGGGTTCAGAAGTCCATGTGGGTAACATTGAAGGCCTTGCTGAAGTAGAATTGTCTTAACAAACACTGTAGGATCTGATATATGAGACATAGCACCTGCTCGCACAACCACAGGCAGGCTCTGCAGAGGGGAAAATGAGTTCAGCCAAGTCAGCAAACTTTCTCCTTAAATGAGCTGCTAAGGACAGTGTTTACTGTCATACAGTGTGGCTGTTGGGCAATGCAGCAATACCAATAATATAATGTTCTTTAAACCCCTGTAGTGCCAGAGTGGCACTCAAAAGATTAAAATTAGTCTTGTGCATTCGTTTTTTGAACAAATGTAAAATTTAACAAATGTTGCATGTTTCATATCAGTCGTATTTAATTAAGAACCAAATGCAGGAAACACACAATTTCAGAAACATGAACAACATACACTCAACACTTTCCTGCACATTCATTCATTCGTTCAGGTGGTCTCTCTACACAGTATATGCTTGACTCAAATAGCAGGGTAAATAAAAACATAAGAAACTATGGCCCAATATGTGTAAATAATGGAAGCTACTTATTGATACATAAAAAAATAAAAAAGTATGATAAAACCTAGCTCCCCATGTTCCTAGGACTGTTGGTCTTCTCATCAGGAGTCCAATTTTTGCTCTCAACGAAATAGTCAACAGTCCTAGAAATGAGATGTCCTAGGTATTATTAATCATATTTTTTATGTATCAATAGTTTTTTATATACTTATTGCATCAGAATGTTTTATTTTACTTACATCGTTATTCAACTGAGCTATATACAGCCTAGAGAGGCTCCCCCAAGCAGGGTGGGTTATTTATCAGACTATCACCCAGTAAGCAGAACCAGAGTTTACCTCCCAGTGATATTGCTGACCCACCGTACATGCTGAAGACTTATAGCCACCCTGTACTTACTTCATCAGTGCTCTAACTACTACCAAAGTCCAACAAGCTGCACTGAGGGTCCTCATCTTCTGTGCCTTCCTTGCATCTGATGCATTGGCTTCAGTTGTGTTAATCCTGATCTGGTACTGACTCAACAGGGCAACACGGTGGCTCAGTGGTAAGCACTGTTGCCTTGCAGCGCTGGGGTCCTGGGTTCACATCCCACCAAGGATAACATCTGCAATGAGTTTGTATGTTCTCACTGTGTTTGCGTGGGTTTCCTCCGGGTACTCCGGTTTTCTCCCACACTCCAAAAAACATACTGATAGGTGAATTTAGATTGTGAGCCCCAATGGGGACAGTGACCAATATGAGTGTAAAGCGCTGCGTAATCTGTGTGCGCTCTATAAATAAATAAATAAAACTGGGACTTGATTATCTGACCTTGAGGTCAGCACCTTTACCCCAGCCCTGAGCCACATAAAAGAAACATCTGGGCCACCATCACTCTCTAGCTATGCCTATTAGCGTTGCTTCCTAGCTTCAG
This sequence comes from Rhinophrynus dorsalis, assembly GCA_037306005.1. Lineage (NCBI taxonomy): Eukaryota > Metazoa > Chordata > Amphibia > Anura > Rhinophrynidae > Rhinophrynus > Rhinophrynus dorsalis. The sequence continues at coordinate 214,478,721 of CM074718.1, read as the reverse complement.
CAGAGGAGGGAAGGTTGAGCCCTCATGAAAGACGAGTAGAGAAATCACGCATGAAAGGAAATATGCAGTGGTGTATAGAGATAAGAAATGGTGAAGAGAAAATAAAGGCTGAGGGAGGAGAGAAGTATAACTTTTACAGAAGGCTGAAGTGAATGAAGAATACCATAAGGTATAGTTAAGTTATATGGTGTACATTTTTTATAAAATATTTATATGTTATACATTGACATGGATGATGGAGCTATTTTTGGATTCACAACCAATTTTGACAGCTAGACGCTCGAAGAACCTTCGAGACCTTATGGTTCATAGTGACTTTCGAGCACAGGATAGACATATTGTTGGCTCTAATTTGGTAGGAAGTTTTCCTTGTGGAAACTAACATTTGCCAACATATATACTGTGTGAAGCAGATCTATAGTCCTGTAGCAGACAGAGAATTGACTGTGAATTGTTTTATCAACTGTAAGACTACAGAATGTATTTATGCAATTAGATGTCCATGTCAACAACTTTATATCGGACAAACAACACAGAGGTTGAAAGCAAGAATTCAAAAACATTTCTCGCTTATACGTAACGCGCAGAGAGATGCAAGTAAGGGACTAACTTTAACGATAGTAGCCCAGCATTTTTTAGGATCTCATAATTGCTCTATTAAGCATGTACAAGTTTTTGGTCTTGAAAAAATTAAAATGGGGATACGGCGTGGGAATGCCACCAGGCTCCTTCTTAGGAGGGAGGCTTGGTGGATTTACATGCTTCAGACCTGTTATACCCAAGGTATGAATGAGGACCTTGCGTTTACAAGTTTTATTGTCTAATATAATTTCATGTGTGTTTTTTACAGATATCCTGTTTGGAATTCGGATTTGTATTATTGGGGACCGCAGATAGTGCATAACAGTGGAGGATTTCGTTATAAATCTTTGAAAAGCAATTGGAATAAGAAGAACTATTTCTACAATACTTTCGGTTGTTTTTTTTTTTTTTTTTATGTATGTGTATATGTATTGTTTTTTCTTCCAATATTTGTATATTATTATGAGTCTTTAACTACCACTTAAAGGGATAGTAATACTTAAAATGTAAAAAAAAATATGTTGTAGGGTTTATCCCCCTGAGTAAAACAAGAGTACTCCCACTGCTGAGAGGTGTTTTATTCAAAAGTTATTAATTTTCAAAGTTGAATTTTTTAGGTGCAATATCACAGTGGCCTGAAATTGTACAGTGGCGCTGTTGCTACACGATCCTATGGACAACTCTGGTCAGTTGACCATAAATCTCCATAGGATGGTGTAGCAACAGCGCCACTGTACAATTTGTATGGTTTTCCTACAGTAGAGCTGCCTCTTTGGGTACTGTATGGCATTCATTATTAGTGAACAATTTATGTACTGTGATGGGAGAGGTGGTTTGGGTTGGGGGCGCATGCGCATATTTATTAAGTTACATTCGCTATTTGGTTGCCGGCTAGCCAGTGGTAGAGATGGAGTTTTATCTGGCGGCGCATGCGCATATTTGTTTTTGGACTCGCCGATTCAGAACTGGGTTTCCGGCAGAAGAGAATGAGTTTTTGGTGACTGAATATGATTTGTGCCTATGAATGTGTGGACTAAGTAGTGTATGTGTGCACCATGTAATTTGAATTTTATTGGAAATCTCAATGACGTTCTTTCATTTGGGGCATGCGCATATTCGTCGTCTTACACCTGCTACTCTTTTGCTGGTTTGCCAGCAGTAGAGATGGAGTTTTACGTGGAGTCGCATGCGCATTCTTTGTCATTTGATATCTCCATTCTATGACGGGCTGGCCGGGACCTAATTTTCAGCGATTTTGGGTGTACTTATGTGTCTATGGGTGGATAAAAGAAATTGTGAATTTCACCAGTAATTTTAAAGGTGCTTTTTTTGTATTGAACGTGAGCCGTTGCGCATGTTACGGCTTACGGTAATATAGAAGGCGCCTACTTTTTCCTCCTGTGAGATATTTGGGGGTACCCCCTTGATTAGGTATGCTCTCATTTGAAGCTATATTTTTTTATTTGAATGTATATTTTTTCTTTAATTATTATATATCCATGCGGGTTGGACTTGCTCATGCACCTCTAAGACCCATCTCCGTTTCTACTATAGACATAATAATATGATTATATCTTGATAACGAATTACAAACTTATATATGAGTGTAACCACATTGTTTATTTATTTATTTGTGATATAAATTGTTAGTGAATTTTAAAGATTCTCGACAGACATATGACCTGGTTTGTTATTGGAGGCCTGTGTGTACTTAATGGGGCAGCTCTACCCACAATGCATCCCCTGACGAAGCCTTCGGGCGATACGCGTTAGGCTATGTGGGTGGAGGTGCCATTTAGGAAGGTCTGCTGATACTACCTGTGGTCTATTTGATTTTGGGGGGAGTTCACGCTGATAAGTATTGTCTGTTATATTATGTAACAATTGTTTGTATTTTGCACATATGCACCTAGCACTTTGTGTTTATTGAATTCGCACTCTTTGTGGAAGTATATGGCTATTATTATTTGACACAGGTAGCTGTTTAACCTCTTTGTTTATAGCTACATAATATTATTGTGCTGTGTGTCGCTATTTGATCATGCTTTGATTATTTATGTGAAAGCTATATGTATAAATGGACCTCCTATACGGCCCTCCTTGCTTTTTAATTATGTTTTAATTTGTATCCTTTTTTGTATCAAACTAATAAATAAATATACATGTTGTATTTTTTGATTCTTGTTTGAGTGCCTCTGCTAAGGGTCTTGCTTGTTTGGGGCTTCTTTTCGCCCCTTTGGGTTGTGTTTATGGTTATTTAGACCTTGAGTGCACCTGACTATTTGTAGTCTTTATATATAGAGTCTTTATTTCTGAATACTAGTGCTGACCAGATTTTCTTTTGGTTATTTGATGGATGATGGAGCGACAGACAAAAACACAGCAGATGGGGAAAATCACAGGAAGGGCAGACAAAATAAAAAATGGCAGATACCATCATAAAATTATACTGGGGAGTAGGTAGCAAGTGTGGGATAGGAAGCAGCAGAAGAGACAGTTGCTAAAATGGATAAAATATTCTACAAATAGAAACATGAGAAAAACTGCACATTTTGTCTTCCAGGGGAATTGCTTTTTTCCCATGCATTGAATAGAACCCAGTTTTGTTCCACTGGTAGCCACAGAAACACACATACTGACCCCCATCCTTGTCCCACTGCACTGGTAGACATAGAACTACACATACTGCTGACTCCTCAGCCTTGTTTCATTACATTGGTAAGCAGCTATAGAACCACACATACTGAATCCACAGCATTTGCTCACAGTAGCCGTAGAACCACACATACTGACTCACTACATTGGTAGCCAAAGAAAAGGGATGGGCAGCATGAGGTCCTCCAGCTACTACCCTATTACAGTTTCCATCATTACCTTCCAGTAGAATGATGGGAGATGTACTCTGATAGCAGCTGAAGTGCTTCCCATTGCCCACACAGTCAGAGAACCACACATAGTGAACCTCCAGCCTTCTCCTACTACACTGGTAGCCATAGAACCACACGAGTCTGACGTCCAGGTAATGTGCCAAGAATTCTTGGGAATAGACCGAAAGCTTCAATGTTCTCCTGGGAAATGTAATGGGGTTAGTGAAAAGGCAGGAAATGTATGTTTTTTATGGGTTTTTAATATAATTTTTGTGTGTAACCCTGGTATCCTGATACCTCCTGTTACCATAGAGCTACACTGTGGACCATAGAGTTCTCTGTGGATGACTCAACTCATTTCCCTCAGCCAGTGAAAATCCTGCTGTGTATCCAGGAAGGGGAAGGATGATCTAGGGGAGTTGAAGGAATTTCAGTTCTGTCTGAGCAGGGGAAGTGAACAGAACTCCCTGCTGCTCAGAGTAAGAGACATTTTAAGCCACATGCCTGCTAGGAGGTGTGCATTAAAGTGAGAGATCCCAGAAATCTCCTAGTGTGGCAGCTTATGAAGGTCTAGCAGTAAATCTTGTTTGGTGCACTGCTCCACATGCTACTTATGAAGAAGGAATTGACACTCCAGTAACCATCCAGACGCCTGTCAGAGGAACTCCTGTAAGGTGACTGGCCTGCCAATCAAGGTGTTGCTGCTCAGAGGGTGCAAGTACAAAGCTGTCCAACGGTGCAAGGCCTGCAACCAGCATAGAGGGGAGGAAAGCACAATTCCTAGGTCAAGGAAAGACAGGGAGATTGCATTCAAGCTGCAAAAAGGTACTCTGTGTTAAACACCTCACACTATAGGGGTAGCGCTACCTCCAAAAAGGGCCCACCACGTGCACCACCGTTTCCCCAGGGGACTGAGTCTGTATCAGCTGAGGAGGAGAAAAAAAAAAAGGGAACTCTACTGTTGGGAGGGTGTCACTGATGGGTGCTGAACTTTCACACTGTGGAGTATAGGATTATGTTATAAGTATCTGTGTTATTCTGTTGCACTGTTTTTATTCTTTGCATTCTACAATATATATTGTGGGTACCATTCCCCTTTAAAATACATACTGTGTGCAATTATTAGAATTCCTTTATTGTTGTCTTAGCAGGAGATACCTAGCTAAGTGGAGGCCCTGCCAAAAGCTCATTATTCCCCAATCTCCCAATTCTGCGGAGACTCAGCATCATCCTGTTAGCACCAAAGTCAGAGGTAATCATGGATAAGGTTGGAAGTTGGTCACCAACCAATCCGGAAGGGGTTACATGTGTAAAACCCACAGTTTGCCCATTTACTAAAGAAATTTCTTTCTGCAGTAAAAGGGCAAATTGTGGGTTTTACATAAATATTCTATGACACTAACAGAATCAGAGATACATGGGAGAAATGGACACTATGTCGCCATAGTGTGACACAGGTAACATTGATTGGGATGGGTACATCACAAGAGACATTCAGCAACACAGACAGATGGAGTAACCACATGAATGCAGAGGGACAGGTGTTAACGCTAACAAATGGAAATAGTGTCCATCATGTGGAAGGAAGGCGATCACTTACAGCACTACAGTGACACAGGTACAATGATCTGCAGTACATATATATGTATGTATAAATCAACTCAATTGATTGGCAGTCACATAACCAATAATACACCTGTAACAAACATCCTGTGTGCCATGAATAAGGAATATGCAATATTAATGGTGAAAAATACACAGTATATATGTCTAAATGTATCAAGATCTAGGTCCGTGTGGAGAATGTGTGGAGAAAGTTTAGCAGCAACATTTCTGTCTGCTGTCTGGGACCTTTGGCTTGACTTGAGAAAGGATTGCACTGACAGGACTTTAATATCAACCCAAATCTGGTTTATTATGTGGCCAACATTTTGGTCTACATGCAAGACCTTCCTCCTGGAAGACCGGAAAGTTGACCACATAATAATCCATATTTTGGTTGATATTAAAGGGGATGTATCACCCCTATGCACGTTAGCCTGAATAGTTACATTATATAGTGAATATGTGTAAAAGTTTATTCATTTCTTTTTTTAAAGTTCTAGTTGGTCAAAAATGAAGGAATAAACGCTGCCCTGCATCTACTTCTGCATAGACTGCAGTTTCCTGCTCTGTAACCACAGTCTGTCACTCTGCCTCTGCTCCCCTCCGTCTATCCAGCCTCCTCCGAGGATGGAGGCTTTCTGCCTGTAAGCTGGAGCAGTCTCATTGGCAGAGATCGATATCTAGCCAATGAGAGCACTCCAGCTTACACAAAGAAGGCCCCTGTCATCGGAGGAGGCTGGATAGAGGGAGGGGAGCAAAGTGTCACTGACTCTCAGTAAAGAAACACATGAAACAGTACAAGTGAATTTAAACCAGTTTATTGAGCAATACATAATAAGAATACTAGTTGTAATAATGAACACTTCCTCAGTCAGGGGATAGAAAGACGTGAGGACAGTATGTAGTCCACTACCCAGGAGCTGACACTGAACTACCGTAGGTCTATGGTACTGAGTCTTAGAACAGACTTGGCTCTACCACAACAGGATGGAATGATAAGACTAGTACAGGAGCGAACCCAGCGGAGGCACAGAGTGAATGGACCACCGATACCAATAGCGTAACTGGTAGCATCACTCGAGGCAGCAGAGTAGGTGCTTAGATAGATGCAGACAGATAGGAGCGCACGACTGAGTCAAGGAGCGAGACAAGCTGCACTCTATCTTACCGAAGGCAACTAGGAGGCACAGAGCATAGGTAACACCACAAGTGCTAAGCCAGGCAACAGGTAAGCATAAGAGGTGAGTGCCCAGGAGTGAGACTAAATTGCACTAGCTGCCCGGAGGCAAACGGAAGGCACCAAGTGGAGGCAACTTGCAAGTGACCAGCTGGTGGCTGAGCTACTAGATTAGGGAGCGCGCCCTGGATCAACCTAGTAGTAGTCAGACAGGAGAGAGGCACAAACAGAGCTTCAGTCAGACATTTCACGGTCAGGAACCAGATCGGGTAGTCAGCCACAGCAAAGGTCAGCACGGAGTGGGTAGTCAGACAAGCCAGAGTCATACATGGATCAGGAAGTCAGCCACAGCCAAGGTTACAACCGGAGCGAGTAGTCAGACAAGGCAAGGATCGAACACCAGGAGACACCGTAAGCCAAACAAGGGTCAGAGGAACAAACTAGATGTGCACATGAACACCACGAAAGGGCAACTAGTCCTAGCCTCAATGAGGTTTATAAAGCAGCAGAAGGAGGCAGGGTCCAATTAGGCCCAACAGAATAGGCCCATAAACAGGCATCCGTGCCAGTGCCTGAAATAAGACTATAGCAATGAGGAAGTCGCCGGAGGCCATGCCGGCCCGCGCCCATACAGAGGTAAGCACAGGATCGTCTAGGCCTCAAAGGGAGACTGTGATACAGAGGCTACAGAGCAGGTAACCGCAGTCTGTCTGGAATTAGGTGCAGGGCAGCATTTATTACTTCAATTTGACCAATTAGAGCTTTACAAAAAGAAACTAATAAACTTTTACACATATTCACAATATAATGTAACTATTCGGGCTAATTTGTATAGGGGTGATACATCCCATTTAAAGTGCAATCCTTTCAAAGGATTTATGATGTCTCTGATTAGCACCCAGGCAATGTATCCCTTAACATGTGTGCTGATCTAATATATATATATATATATATATATATATATATATATATATATATATAGCTCAACAATGAAAAAAAGCACTCTCAGGACTTATAGATTTCGAAAAGTTTATTGTCGACATTTGACAAATGTCCTGAGAAAGTCCTGCATAGTCTGGCTGAAAATTTGACAAACTTATAATTTTCACAATTTATAAACCCGTAGCATGCTCTTTAATTTTTTAACCATTGATATAAATATGACAGGTCAGGTTGCATAATGGAGATCAGCAAATGAATGCCAAATTCTTTATATAGACAGGAAAAATTTCATGGTATAGACAAGACTATCCAATATAAGCTTTTAGGTAAAAGTGCAGATCTGTGTTGCAGAGGGCCTAAAGCAGGCTGTCAGGTACCAAACTGGATCCCATTTGGAGTACTATATCATGGTAGGCTGTGTGAAAAACTGTAGTCCAGCTGCCTTCTTCCCTTATATTCATTATAATATTTAAAAAGTAAACAAGAAGAGGCACATGTTTTACATTTATGCTGTACGGAGTTGTATGCAGCCCTGCAGTACCACTCTATTAACTGTCCAAGACCAAGGAAAATTTGTCTCCAAGTGGATACTTTGGTTTCAGCAGTATACAGCCCTAGTTACCCACAAACAAGACTTGAAGAGTGTGGGTCCAATCTGTCACCAGCAGTTATAATGTTAATCTGCATGTATAGGTGATGAGAGTCTATCTATAAACTAACTCATTATTTTATGGGCTTATATATACAGGTGTGGCTGCTGAGGTGTTGGTTAACATCTCTGTCTGGGCTAGGATGATATAGTAGAAGGAGATCTTGGTTCTAGGAATAAGTGGCTCATTTTTTATTTAACCAAACAGGGATGCAATATATTGAAGATCAATGTGCTGCACTACCTTCTTGTCTTCAAGGGTTAAAAAAATATTTACCTTAGAAGGTGTAATTTGCATAGGAGTCAGGTACATATATATAGTTTATTTCTGTACATTTAGTCTCTCTTGTAGTCCACTGCTAATAGTTTGTTTACAAACCAATAAAGACTAGCAATTCTTATAAGTCATTCAGGTCTATTGAAACCCATTGATTTTTGTGATTAGATGTGACCTAGAAGCAGACTTTAATACAGAACACTATATTCTGGAAACTGCAGATTTAATACACACTCTATATAAGCAGTTATATCTAACTGCTGTATAAAGGGCACCTACCCAGTTAAGTTAATCTGTTAAATTACGAGTTAATTAGTCCTAGGGTAAACTTCCCCTTTAATGACAGACACTCTGTCATTGACTATGTGTGTAGCTTGAGCTAGAGTTTTCTTCTTTGCTCTTAATCGAAGCACATATGGTACCCTGATGACAGAGGGAAAGGTACAGTTTGGTGTATTCTCCTTTACTAAATACCTAAATGAAAGCTCGTGTAATTTATTGACTCACTGGGTAATGAATAGGGAACAGAGTTTTGGCTGTTACCATGTGTTCACTTAGCCTATCATATTGTTCATAATTTGATTCAATAGTCACTCAATATGTGTAAGTTCAAACTGTTCCTCTTCAGAAGCAGTTCACAAGATGAAGAAAGTTTTCAACTTTATCAACTCTATCAACAAGATTCTCTTCCAAGTAGAGCAATTCTCTCCAAAAGATGCAAACAGCACATACAGAAAATAGAAAAACACAACAGTGTTCTTCAGCCAAATACAAATAACTAGCTATTGCTCATTTTCACACACCAGTATATAAAATGAACACCTTATGAAAATTATTTTCAAATTTCCTCTTTGTCTTTAGCGCTTCAGCTCAGAGGTGTAAAGTGATGGCTATGAGACCAAGAAACAGAATGACAGAAACCACAATAAGATAGTATGTCCTGTCACCAGGTGAAATCATCCCAGCAATCCTACTCGTATAGCTGTTAGCTGTTAGGACATTTTCTTATTTTTCACTCAAGGTTTGGTGGAGTTGGAACTGATTAACTTCATTATATCAATGATCCTCACAAAAAATATAAGAAAACAGGGTATCCCTATCCCCCCTTCAAGATCCCCTCACAAAAAAACATAGAAGACGGCCTGGGTGAGATGTTCCAGAATCTTTCTCTGAAGTAAATGTTAACAAATAAAGGACCAAATATATTCAGTAAAGCAGTAAAATATACAAACAATATATCAGCGTAAAGAGAAAAAATCTAAAAGCAGTTTTTATTCTTACAACAGACACACACATAACCATTAAAAAATGTACAGGATATTAAGTAACATCAAGCCTTACTCCCTCCCACTCCTGACAGCTTCGATGCCGTGTAGCCTCAGCTTCCCATGCTCCAGGGGTTCCTTTCTGTAGTATTCTCTTACTCTGTTCCAATATGCGTATAGACAACACTTGCTACATTTTGTTTATTATTCTGGTGGTAACCAGTCATGGCATTGAAGATGACAGGATTGGGAGGGAGAGAGGCTTGATGTTACTTAGTAACCTGTAAGTTTTTAATTGTTATGTGCGTGTCTGTTGTAAGAATAAACACTGCTTTTAGATTTTTTTCTCTTTGCACTTTTATATTTTTTGTGTAGATAATAGGAGAATGGAGATTTTTCTTTGATGGGCTGCAGAGAAAGGTTTCAAAAGAGTTGGTGCTTATCGTCTCCAAGGAAAGGTCTTTGTTTACTGTTTGATGTCATTCATCTAATGACATTTCATCCTCATTCCATCCATTGTGGATCTGAAGATAAGTGATTGTTTTTCATCATATCTTTAATGTTTTTTTTTTATTCTTCATCATATTTCATCTTTTTTATTGTTTATTACATGTGACATTTCAGTGGATGGTCTATACACCTTTGTATGTATGTATCTTTATTTATATAGCGCCATACATGTACACAGCGCTTAACAGAAGTTGAAATAATACAATACAAAAACGACAGAACTGGGGTTAAGAGCATTAAGGTTAAGTACGATCATTACATTATTTGTGAGGGAAAGTGCAGCAAGGGAATCATACACTAGGAAAGGGACCCTGCCCCAAGGAGCTTACAATCTAAGCTGAATTCATATTGACAAACAGAGACACTAGGAGGAGTATTATAAGTGCAGGTACAAGGTGTGGTGAAAGAAGTGCAGAAGGATTCTGATGTGACTGTCAGTGTGCAGAAGGAGGACATTGCTATTGAGATGCCTCCCTGAGCAGGTGGGTTTTGAGGAGTTGCTTGAAAGTGGTGATTGTGGATGATTGGAGAACGGTGATGGGGAGGGCATTCCAGAGTCGAGGAGCAGCCAGTGAGAAAGATTGTAGTTGAGAGATGGCTCGAGTTGTGTAGGGAGAGGACAGGAAGAACCCTTGAGAAGACCGTAGGGGACGGGAAGGGGTGTAGCGGGAGATAAGGGCAGAAATGTAAGAGGGTGCTGAAGAACAGAGTGACTTACAGGAGAGGAGGAGAATCTTGTAAGAAATACGATACTTTATAGGTAGCCAATTGAGGGATTTCAGGAGGAGATGAGATGGAAGGTATCTGGGAGCAAATGTGGTGATTCTTGCGGCTGAATTGATAACAGATTGAAGTGGAGAGAGATGAGAAGCAGGAAGACCAGAGAGTAGAATGTTGCAGTAGTCAAGTCTAGAGAGAACAAGTGCCTGAGATAGTGTTTTAGCTGTTGATAGGCAGAGGAATGGACGTATTTTTGCAATATTTTTTAGGAAGAAGTGACAAATTCTAGTGACAGCTTGGATATGGGGGGAGAAGGTTAATTTAGAATCAAGTATGACCCCAAGACAGCGTGCTTTGGATGCTGAGTGTATAACACAGTTTCCTATTGTGATGGAGAAGGGGGTTGGTGGATGGGTTTTAGGAGGAAACACCACCAGCCCTGTCTTAGCCATATTAAGTTTAAGGTGGCGGTGGGCCATCCATGATGAAATGGCTGAGAGACATTGAATGACTCGAGACTGCACAGCTGGAGTGAAGTCAGGGACAGAGAGATAGATTAGTGTGTCATCTGCATACAGATGGTAATTAAATCCAATTACCTATCATGCAGAATACATGGAATATTAGATTTCACATATATTTTATATATTTAGAATATTATATCTCATAAATTATAGTGTATGTCAGTTTATATCTGTAACGGTTTGTTTGACACACAGACACAGTGGTTTAGGATAAAACACAGTTTTATTAAAATAAATAACCTTCACAGGTCCTGTAGTATATCAGCAGAATAGTACAGACACACGACAGGTTATAGATACATAGGCCTACACAGGTCCAGCATAAACAATAAATCCACAATAGTCTATACTGACACAGGTCAGACAGAGTGATGGATTCCCAGGAGCAAGGTCTTGCATGGGTTAAAGATCTTCAGAGTGTAAACAGTTCCATGTGCAGAGAGGTCAGTGATGGGACTCCCTGCATATAAACAGCGGTGGAATACGTAATGCCAAAAGCCAGATAAGCAGAACTAGCATGAGCTGTTTAGGAAATACTGGGAACAGAGACACGTGAGGTACTGCTGTAGCAGTAACGGAGACAACACTTGCACGCTGCTGAAGTCTAACGGAGGCAACCGGTGGCTCAACAGCCAGAGTGGTAACGGAGGCAGACACTTGCCCTGAGCAAAGGCAATAACGGAGACTAGGCCCAAGGTAAACTGCCGTAGCAGTAACGGAGACAACACTTGCACTCTGCACAAGTATAACCGGAGGCAACCAGTGACTTGACTGCTGGAGCAGTAACAGAGACTGGCCGCTGATACTCTGCACAAGGAAATAACCCAATTGCCAGACAGTCAGACACAGCACAGGAAAGCCAACCAAGCCGGGTAGATACACGGAGCAGGAACATCAGCCAAGCCGTGTCGGATCACGGAGCAGGAACGTCAGCCAAGCCAGGTCGGATCACGGAGCAGAAACGTCAGCCAAGCCGGGTCGAATCACGGAGCAGGAACGTCAGCTGAGCCGGGTCGAATCACGGAGCAGGAACGTCAGCCAAACCTGGTCAGAGTCATGGAGCAGGAACGTCAGAAGAATAGTCAGGCAATCCGGGTTGGTACACAAGGGCAGCAGACAATATGCAGAGTAGACAGGCAGGCCGAGTCAGTATACTGGGAAACAGGGAGCAGAAATAAGCACTGGCACAGGAACACCACGAAAGGGCCCCGGAGGGGTGCCCCTAGCCCAGTATATAAAGGTCATACTGGCCGGTACTAACACACGGTAGCCAATGGGAGCAAGGCACAGACTAGACTGACAGAAAAAAAAATAAAAAGAGCACAGGCACCGTGATAATATCTTTCCCAGCTCATATTTTTGTTTGGATGTTAAAATAGATAACATTTAACTCCAACGTTATAGAAAATGTTGGGGAGGTTGTTATCTTCATTACTCCTCATTCTAATAACCCTCAGTAAATGTTGCAACTAATGTCACTGCAAGCTTTGAACATTAAAGAGTAGTTCTGTCATCCAAGTTACCTCTACCCAACACGTTTTATGATCAAACTACTTAATCAGGAGTAATTACCACTGAGACATCCACTGCTGTAAATTCCTTCTTTTCTACATCTATTGGTCCTTGTTAAAACATCATAAATCTTTAATAAAACAGTTTAAAACTATATTGACATTCAAACACAAGCATTATAAACACTTAATCTTGTATATCCATTTAGTATCTAACTGTGAGATCTTATTATAACATTGCTCCCACCTCTCCAATTCTCCTTATGAAATCTACAGCTTTAAATGATAGTTTGCTAGGTTGGCAATTGTGTTGATTTTTAAAATGTTCCTGCACACTATCTGGTATTCATTAATTCTTAATGTTCCCTATATGTTCATTTATTCTCACACATAGTGGTCTCATAGTCCATTACACTTTTTGTAGACCGCTTTGTTAAATATATTATCAAAGTGGTTTTACATGTAATAATAGAGAGACTGGAAATATCTGACATTTTTGTTATTTTTTTTATAACTCATTTTACATGTTCTATATTTTTGTGTTTTGGGTATCACATCTAACACTTTACACTGTTGTGCTTTTCTATTTTCTATATATGTCATTTACATTTTTCAGAGAGAACTTGAAAGAGACTTGTTGATAAAGTTGAAGAGCTTTCATTATCATGTGAACTAATTATGAAGAGGAATAGTTTAAACATCCACACCTTTTATTTATTTAGAAAATGTTTTACCAGGAAGCATACACTTTCAATCAGATTATTAATGATTTGCTAGGCTAAAGGCATTATTTGTTTATATTTCTTTCATACCTTTTTTTAATAAATTTGTATTGCTGGAGGTAGCTTAGACTGACAGGAGACAAGTGCAGGTCTCTCTTTAGATTTTTGTTTTATATAGTTTGGTGAAACTATTAGTTCTACAGCTGCTCCATGTTGGTCTTTCTAGCTGCCATTTTACCTTTGTGTTTGTTTAGTGAGATTAGTCCTTTTGGGTACCATTTACAGATTTAACTGAGTTGCTCTATTAACCCCTTGTCTTTTTGTGTGTTAATATGTGCTTCCCTGGTGCTTGGGATACCAGCGATTAGTGTTTAAAGGTATAGTAATAGTTCATTTTATCTTTATTTTATTTTGTAGGCATTAAAAAAACATGAAGAATGATATAAGTCTTATTTCTCAAACCTTTATGGTTTGAGAGATATTCACAAGCAAAATTTCCCCCTCCCGCCCCTTTTACCTAGTGTAAGTCATCTCTTCTCAGATCTGGTTGTAAGACTAGACAGATAACAGAAGGGGACAAACTTCTTTCTATGAAAACAATGAAAGCCCTTCCTCCTTGACAAGTTTTTCAGGTTTTTCCTTATCTTAATTGAAGATTGTCCCTCTCTGCAGTCTACCTGGGCACCTCCCTTCTGCTCTGGCTGAACAGTGTTACATCAGTAAAAGGGGCGGGAGAGGGATACTTTGTCATTGAATTACTCTTGAACTACAACTCAGACAGTACTGAAATAACACTCTCCAAAGTCTAAATACTATGATGATTAATTAGAGCTGCTTTTATTATGAAACATTACTATCCCTTTAATGCTTTACATGCAGACCAGGGTTTTCCTTTTTCCTTTTCCGTGTCCAAGTCTCTTCCATGAGTCTTCTGGACAAGTTTGACAGCTAAGTGGGCTGTTAAAAGGATTTTATGGGACGCATTTAGGAAACTAAAGAGGTATAGTTGTGAGAAAATCGTCTTCACCATAGGGGACAAATACAAGCAATCCCAAAATACTCATTCATTTAAATGGGTCTAATAACCACTTGAATGCTATAGAGCAAAGTGGAGCAGACATCTTAATAGAGGAACTACTAGACAATGGTTGCTGCACAATACGGGACAAATACAAATTTCCATTGATTTAAATCAGTGGTGAAACTAATGGCTAGAAATCCCTGTAGTAATACATGTTTTGGACCCTCCCCCCAAAAATGTATTGTTAATAAATATGAGAAAGATAAGTACAAATAAAAAACTTATGATTTTTCTGTCCACTGCAATCCATTCTTAAAGAACTTGCAGTCTATTTTCATTTTTTAAAACTGCTGTACAGGATGCAAAAGACAAACTACGGTACCTAAAACAGACAGAACGCTCTCTAGGAAATCCTGTGAAATCCTGATAAAGAAAAAGCTGCATGCTTTATAGCAGTCTGCATTAAGAATCAGATTGTAAGCTCTGTGGACAAAGACAAAAAGGGATACTTTTAGTTGCAAACCAGCTGAATCACATAGAAAAGTAATATTTTTTAAGATCAAACCCTATAAATAAAATCAAATATAGCATACCTCATATATAGAAAATCAAATCTTTGATATATATCACAGTGAACTTTCCTAAGTCAAATCACTGCATACATAAAACACACACCTAATATCACACACACCCATGGAATTCATATTACACACTCAAATTCATATAGCATATAAATACACATTACATATAACACATACATTCATATCCTATAACAAAGTTCTAGAATGCGTCGCTCACTGTGTGCGTAACCGCTTATGTGCAGTGGGGACTTGCAGAACGGGCTGATCCGGAGCGGAGAGCTGTCACAAACTGTCACCCAGCCACCTTTGCTGCTGCTCCGGAGCCGAGAGCACAGACAGGCTGTGAGCCATCTGGAGCTCCCTGCTCCGGATCAGCCCGTGTATAAGGGCTTTGTAACTAGTTATACATAAAATTCATATTTCATACACACATACCAAATTAATATCATAAAACACTAGACAGAAATTCATATTACATACATTCATGAAATTTATATCATACATATCTTTACATATTATACATAAATTCATATCGCATGTAACATTGATATTTGTAAGGTATGGTTCTTTTGGTGATCTCCTCACGGATAGCTAGGGGTTAATGCGTTGTAGTCACGTAGCAAGCTAAACAGAGAAGCCAGTAGTGCCATCTCCAGTTACACAATATTTAGTGTTATGTAACAGTTTAGATACGCATGCGTAGTGGTAGGTATGTAACATACCTTGCATACCTTTTAGGGTGTAGTCTGTATTTACCCCACAATCAACATGTCTCTAGTTTTAGAGCCATTTTGGGACTGGAGTGTATGTCTCTGATCTCAAGTGTGTTTGCTTAGCGAAATAAGCACTACGGAATTATGTGTGGAGGGCTCTCCCACATTGATGAACAGCTCGGTAGCTAAGTATCCTGATTTGATTTATATCACTGCATGTTCAATAAACAGTTTTAGTCTCACTACCACTGTGTGTGTGTATGTTTTCTTTATCTTTAGTGTAATTCCAGACCCTTGCATAACAATATTATATACACACACACAATTCATATTATACACACTTCATAATATTCAGCATACTCATCACACACATTTATACACACACTCATATTTTTCTTTAATAACCATTAACATCTGCTTGTGTTGTCTGTGGGTTTCATAATATCATCAACAGCAGCTTTCCAAATCCTTTTACTCATTTTAACTGAGTTCAGCAAGCAGTCAGCAGCAACACTTTTTTTTTGCTCTAGTTTTTCACTTACACAACAGCTACTCTCTCTCTCTTCTTCTGTCTACTAAAACTTATCACAGAGGAACATTCTATTTTTTATAATACTGCAGTTGCAGTTCTTGTGGCCAAAGAAAGCATAGGCAGAAAACTGAAAGGATCACATGGGAATTTCATTGACAGTAGAATGAACATAGAAATTGTAACATCTTCTATCCATGGGAATTTCAAAAGAAAACAGAAGAACTGTTATTTCCACAAAATTTCCACCAAAAGAAAATTGGACTTTTTGCCCATCCCTGACCTGGAGGATGAGATGGCAGTGGGATGAGATGTGGGTGTTGGGGAGGGACAAACACAGCCAGGGCCAGTGCAGATAAGGCCTTCCACATCACAAGCTGAGCCTGCAGTGAAAGGTGACAGGCAGAGGGAGGCCAAGTACACCTTTGATGGAACATGGCCCTGGCACACAGTATCCTGGATAGGGAAAGGATCCTGTACAGCTCTGACAAAGCCAGAGGCATTGCTGCACATAAGAGGCAGGCATGGCAGGGGATGGCCGACCTGATGAATGCAGTCTGTGGACAGCCTAAAAAAAAAGTGGACTGACTGCAAGAGGAGGGTCAAGCATAAGCTTGTTGAGCTGGCAGCCTACTATAGGGGAACAGGTGGTGGTCCTCCATCGTCTATCACCTTTAAAGGCTGGGAGGAGCTGCTCCGTGGCAGCCTGTCCAGCACAGAGGTACAGGGCATTCTTGGTGGCTGTGACACAAGAGACAACACTAGTCTTCAAGGTCCTGGTAAGCAACAATCTCTCTTCCCCCTGTCCCTCAACACCCTGTTATAGATGTTGTCATATCATTTGTTCCACATATCTGATGTATTGTTCCCTACATCAGTGTTGTGAAAACTAGGCTGTTAGTACATAATTTAGATCCTGACCCAAGCCCCTAATAGTAACAAACCACATATCCCAGCTCAGTTCATCCTTCTGATTTCCAGAGAGGTATTCAACGCATACCTTGTAATGCATTTGCTTCCCCTCTGACACTCATTAGGATGAAGCATGTTGCTAACCACTTCTGTTCCGAGTTGCTCATACATGCTATTCACAGTTGTGACAGTCAGACCCCTCGTATAGTGACTGACATATGTGCAATGTGTGACAGGTTCCAATGACTGAACTAGTGCCACAGACAGTTGTGCAAACAGCACCCAATTGTTTAACAAATGGAGGTAAATATCGCAATGAGTGAAAATAGTGATGCACCCACAAAATGCACCGCCTGGAGAATCTGTCAGTGTCAAATCACATAAGCAGCAGTGGGAGTACACTTTTCACTCAGCATAAAGAAAAGATCTTAACTGTTTGCATGCCAGAGGCGTACGCAACACATTGCTTTGCAATGATTTGTGTGTCCCTTCGGCACTCAAAGGGTTAAGCATGTTATATCTTTCCATATGTCCAGGCTAGGATCCAGTTGTGTATGATGTATGTCTCAGCAGACCGTGTTGCAATTGTACATGCAACTAATTCCCATTCTTCATCCTCCAATTGCAGTATCTGAGTCAGAAAGCCATCTACCAGCAGAGGAGCAGGTAACAGGGGTCATGAGCCAAAACCCTGAAGAGTGTCCCTCCCCTGTACCACAAGACCAGCCACTGGCCCAGCCCCAGCCAGTGGACCAACCACAGGAAAAGCAAGGTACAACCACAGGTCCCACCAGACACTCAGGCAATGGGCATGTCACAGTGGCTACCACCACCAACACCCTCAGTTTGGGAGATGCCCTATGCCTACCCCTGGCTACCACCACCACCACACACGCATATGTACTACACATGTGGGCCTCACATGGGGCCTTCAGACACAACACAGCAACCACCATCACCATGTAGCACATATGGCCAACCAACCTGGAGTTGGCCACGTAGCAGTCAGTGGCTGGGGGGGCGAATCCTGCCCACTAGACTAGACCCACATTGGGCTTGTGGGTGAGCCCCAGTGGCCACAAGCCCAATACAGTCCACAGAACCAGGCTGAATCATCATCAGGGGAGGTGATCGATGTGGTGGGTGGAGAATCCTCCTTACCTGTACACCCAGGGTCACCAATGGAGCCTGCTGTGTAGTTGGATCCCACTGAGCCACCAATGTAGCCTGCTGTGGAGTTGGATCCCACTGAGACACCAATGTATCCTGCTGTGGAGATGGATCCCACTGAGCCACCAATGCAGCCTGCTGTGGAGGAAAGACATTCTTCTGGTGATGAATCATCAACTGCACCCTCCACATCTGCACAAGATAAGGGTGAATATTCCTTTGAAAGGGAATCTTTGAGGCTACCGAGGCAGATGATAAGAGATAACAGGAGACATCACAAACACCTAAAAGGACAATTGTCAACTCTCACACAGGAAATACGGCAGGTCAGGGGTGTGCTGGCTGACCTCTTGGGCCAGATGGTCATGGAGTTCAGGGAACACAATAGAATACAGACACAACTCCTGATACTCCAGCAAACCTCCTCCACCCACTCATCTTCCACCTCAACACAAGCCCAAACCCCAACCGTCTGACCCCTCAGCCCCTTATGCCCTCCCCTGGCAAAAAGGGAAGGAAGTGATATTCCTTAAAATAAATATACCTTCCTTGGTATGATGGTGTCTGTTTTTCACTGCTGTTGCACACTGTCATTACCAGAGGAGTATCCAATACATTGCAAAGCAATACAGTGGACACCACTCTGGCACTACACTGTCCATTGGGGTTCATGTGTGTTGCATCAGTGCAACAAACAATCCTCAGCTGTTGCTGACCTTAATATTACCTGGGACTCATCAACACGGAGACACACAGATGGGTCTCAAGTAAGCTGTGGGTCAACATCGGACGCACCCACAGATTGTTACCTACATGTGTGTTCATGCAGGTTCAGATTTCTAACATTGGGACACGGTAGGGACAACAAAACATGTTTCACTGATGACAGGATGAAAATATGCATACCAACTGACATCTGGGACACATGCAAACACACTAGCACAAGTCAATCACGAAACAATCACTGAGTCTGTATTCCCCAAACTACATCTCAAACATCCCAACACTATTAGTGTTCTTGATCCCATCTGTGGGACACGTGTGATGTTGTGTGCATCACAGGTGACATGTGATCAATGGCCATGGAACAATGATTGCTTCCAGAGACTGGGTTGAGATCAGGTAACATGCCTTACTGGGGTGCATTGGTGTGAAAACACACACACACACACACTGTGATTCAGATTTGTGGTATAAAAGGTGATTTGTGTACATCACATTTCATGTGAACTGATGCTCCAACATTTGCGGAATCACTAAGCTGTGATGAAGAGGTGATGATGTGGAGATGACTTCCCCAGTTCATCATCTTGCCAATTCTTATGTTGTGCTATGGAGCCCAGGCAATAATATTTCTTCAGCTTTGGAGAGGTTTGTCAGTGCATAGGCTCCATGGGATAACATAGGAACTCTTTATTGTGCCTTATCGAATCCCCCCCCCCAGTATGGTGGATTGGTCTGTAACACTCCCTATACCTTTGTGCTGCAGACATAACTACCATTGAACAGGTTGGGAGCAGAGTTCAGAGAAATGTGGCATAGTGGATGTGTGTAAGTTCTCACATGTGTTGATGTTTCATTAACCTTTTGAGTGCCAGAGGGGTACGCAATGCATTGCAAAGCAATGCATTGCGTACCCCTCTGGCACTCAAAGGGTTAACCCTCTGAATGCCAGATGGGAAGTTGTGTGTTGTAAAGCAATGCGTAGTGTTGCCCCTTGGCATTCAAAGGGTTAAGCACAAGGCATAGACCTGTTAAGCATGACACAGCATGACATGTTCATGAACACAGTGTAGGTTTTAAGGGTACTAGAAGTAGAAACATTAAAGTACAGGAAGGAGAGGAAGCAAATCAAACACACATGTCTTCTGCAACTATGAGCCACAGGATCCTCTGCAGATTAGTGACATGTTGAACTCTGTAGGGAAAGAGACGGAAACAGATGTGAGACAATGAATATATCACAGGTGGCTATGTGAGGTGTGTCCAATAGGGGACACATGACATTGAGGGATATCACACATCCATCCATCCATTGCCATCTAGTGCAAGGCATCTAGATCCTTTCAAACCACTGAAGGCTATGTCCCGGGAATGTGACAGGCAGCATGTTCCAGGCCGTTGTTGGAGTCTGTGTCAGCTTTGAAGAGGAAGTTCAGGAGGAACAGTCACTTCCACAACACTCAGGTGCAGTGGCAGGTGTCCAATAGATCAGCATCCTGGGATTGGAGACAAAACGTGTTTGAGGTTTGGGAAATGTGAAGCCATGTTGGTGGCTTGAGGTAGGTGTATGCATGATACTCACAGGCAAAGTATTCCCTGATGACCCTGTCCTGCATCTCCCCATCTCTGAGGGGGATCACCCTCCAGTGGCTGTGGCACTGGTACCTCATCAAGGGGATCAGGGTGGATGTCAGCTAGTAACCTGTGTGGTTTGAGCAGATGCAGGCCATGAGGTTGTTGCATCCCCTTCCCACTGCAATAGACAGGTGTGATACCTTGATTAGGTATGTATGTGTTTTTGTGCCTGTGCTTTAACCCTTGTTGATCTGGAGGTGCTGTTTTGCACACCCCTTTGGTATTGAAGTATTCCTATGTTGCTAGTAGCTGTGCAGGTTTAGGGACACTTGATTTACTTTTTCAGGTTCTATATTTGTACTTTCAGGGGTTAACTTGACACTTCTCCATATGTTTGGTTGCTTTCAGGGGTTAACTTGACAATGCAGGGATCTGCATACAGAAATCTGACTTTAATAAACACCAGTTTATTTTTTTTACTGATGGTTATTGAATGGGGCCCTGAATGTTTAAGAGGTCTCCAACCCATTGCTACACAAGTAATATCACTTCTCCAATTCATATGGTATTCTATGGAGCCAATGCACTAAGATTTTTTCAACTTTGGAGATCTTAGTGCATAAGCTCTATAGAATACCATAGCAACTGGAGAAGTGATATCACTGGAGAAGTCATCTCCACTTTATCACCTCTTTATCACCTCTTTAGTGAATCTCGCCAAAGGTGCTGGAGACCTCACTAGTATTGAAGGGGTAAAAACTCAATTTAAATCAATGAGTATTTGGAAATTATTTGTCTTCCCGTAGTTCTGTTTGTTTTTCCAGAACTGCACCTCTTTAGCTTATCAAATAAGGTCTCTAGTAATTAATATAGATATACAGATCAAAATGATATAGCCACTCACAGTTCCTGGAAACATATTTACTAGAAGGTCAATTCTTCTAAGATGCTTATATAGTATAATGTGTTTAGAGAAATCTTTTCAGTTAAGAGATATTTCAGTTTTCCATGAAGCAGGTCCCAGGAGGGAGTCATATAGCCAACATTTGGTAACTGAATCTGAAGATTCTAAATTAGGTTCATCAGGCTTCTACACGTGAGCCTTCCTCATTCTGATTTGCAAGCAATCCACAAGGACACATACTTACTTAATTAGTGGTAGATGGCAGATATGTGATATGGACCATAATAATTTGCACATGCCGACTTCCTCAACTAATGATTTTTCTTCTGTATTTCTAATTGTATAAGAAGCCAGAGTTTTCTCTTAAAGGAGTAGAAAACTATATATATATATTAGTATTAATGGTACACAGATTATCTAAAAAGACACCAAAAATAGAGCAAAATGACGACTATATGAAATATGCCTGGTACCAGAACATCGGGTGACATCACAAAAGTCCAATAATGACTCAGAATACATTTTTCTGTAAAACAAATATAATTACCCAGTGAACTAGTAGCCTTTATAGTCCTTAAAGATGACAGCAGGCAGGTATGTCAATCTGTTAGATGTTGTAGCTTACTCTCCCGTCCTCATCGGACAAAGTTCCTCCTCATAAAGACTTGTTGGAACAGCGCTTATTGTCACTGCAGAGTCCGGCTTCCTCCACCTAACTGGGTGGGTGCTTTTGTATTGAGCTCTTTGTCTTTGCGGCTGCAGGGGTTAGTTCCAGCAGGCAGAGTGTCTTTAATATATGTAAACTAGAGAATACCTCCCAACTTGAATCAATGGAATGTCGACTGTTGCAAGGACAAGTGATGCTATAAATAATGTATATAAAAAATGTCCTTGCCACAAAAGTTATATAGGAAGAACAAAGAGGAAACTAAAAAATACAGATTTTGGAGCATAGAAGAGCCATTATCTTCATATCCTAAATACTCTTTAGCAATTCACTTTAAAGAATTTCATAACAATTCTATGGAGAACACGAAAGTTATGTCATTAGAACATCTCTTCCAATATTAACAAGATTACCAAGTCAACATTCCATCGATTCAATCGGGAGGCATTGTCTAGTTTGCATATATTAAAGGCCTGCTGGAACTAACACCTGCCACAGCAAAGACAAAGAGCTCAATACAAAAGCACTCACCTGGTTAGGTAGAGGAAGCTGGACTCTGAAGTGACAATAAGCGCTGTTCCAACAATCCTTTATGGAGAGGAACTTTATCCGATGAGGAAGAGAGAGTAAGCCACACCATCTAACAGATTATGACATACCTGCCCACTGTCATCTTTAAAGGGATAGTAATGTTTCAAAATAAAAGCAGCTCCAATTAATCTTCATAGTATTTGGGCCATGGAGAGTTATTGTGATAACGTGGATAAGGACACCCTCAACTGGAGGCCTGTGGAGTTGAAGCTAAGAAGATAAGACTCCTCCAACAAGGGATAGAGGAGCAAGATGCTGGGGTGCAACGCTTGGGAACGGGGCTTGGATATGTAGGTCGCCCAAAGAGAACCGTGCTGTGGCCTAACCAGATAAAGGTGCTAGCCATGAAGCTAGATTGGCCCCCTTCAGTTGAGCCGAAGGAGTCCCTAGATGATCCCCTTCAAACAATCTATACAACCCCGATCCCCAGGGAGAATACAAACTCCAACAGAAACAGTGAACACACACAGGGAAAAACCTGGTGATACAATGGACACAGGAACAAGAGTGTGGTCTTGAGGCAGGCTGAGTCATACACAGAGAGTCAATTACAGTTCTGGATCTGCAGACAGAGAACAGGTCAGGGCCAGGCAGGGTCATACACGGAATATCACTATGAATAGTACCAAATCAGAAGGCAGATCAGGTCTGGGCCAGGCAGGGTCATACACAGGAATTCTCTGTATAAGGTACCAAATCTGCGGGCAAGGACAGGTCAAGATCAGGTAGGGTCATATACGGAAAAACTTGTCAAGAATCAGAAGACTTAGTCTAGATCAGGATATGCTTGGGTCATACACAGAAATAACACTCTCAGACAAGGCTGGCTGCACTACTACAGATGCTAACCTAACGTGTCTGTAGTGTGCAGGTGCTGCCCCTTTAAGGCTATGCGCCAGAATCCACTCCTGCGCATACCTAATGAAAAAGCCAGCCAAGGAAATGTCATGGACATAGCAGGGGGAAGAATCAGTGAGAGGGAGCGGGGAAGTGCAGGAGAGAACCAGAGCGAGATGAGGCAAAGCGGGCCGTCTAGAACATGGCACAGAGACAGGTCATAATGCGGAGGAAAAAGAAAGAGGAGGTGAGGCAGAGCAGGACCGGTAGGATGTGAGTTATTTTAATATTGCCAGAATTGTAGTTCAAGAGTAATTGAATGATAAAGTATCCCTCTCCCGCCTCTTTTACCTAGTGTAAGCCACCTCCCCTCAGATGTGGAATCTGATCTTAAGACCAGGCAGCTCACAGCAAGGGACAGTCTTCTTACTATGAGAACAATGAAACCCCTGCCCCCCTTGACAGGCTTTTCAGGTTTTTCCCTTATGTTAATTGAAAATTGTCCCTCTCTGTAAGCCATCTGGACACCACCTTTCTGTTCTGACGTGAGCAGTGTTACATTAGCAAAAGGGGCGAAAAGGGGATACTTTATCATTCAATTACTCTTGAACTACAACTCTGACTGTATTGAAATAACACTCTCCATAGCCTGAATAGTATGTAGATTAATCGGAGCTGCTTTTATTTTGAAACATTACTGTCCCTTTAAGGAATATAAAGGCTACTAGTTCACTGGGTAACTGTACTTATTTTACAGAAGAATTTATTCGGAGTCATTATTGCACTTTTGTGACGTCACTTAATGTTCTGGTAACAGACATATTTCTTATAGTCATCATATTGCTGTATTTTTAGGTGTCTTTTTAGATAATCTCTGTACTATTAATACTAATTGTATTTTGCTAATAAATTAATAATTTGCATTGAGACCCGGAGTACTTAGCCTTTATTTTCATTTTGGTCAATTTTTTATAATCTGTCCACTATCATATTAAAAGGCTTTAAAAGGAACTGCACCTCACAATTTTTATTTTATGTTATACTGGTGTTGTATTGTTCACACTCCAGCGCCTAAACTTGTTTTCTCTCTATCTCTTTCATATATATATATATATATATATATATATATATATATATATATATATATGGCTCTAATCTCACTGAAGTCTGCAAATACTAAATAACTCCATTAACAAATTCGTACAGTTGCTACAATCTTTTAGTCACCGTGTGAAAAAGTGACACAAAATACAAATATACATATACAAAGAGGAAGGAGAGAGCGTCAATACTGGATTTACAATACAGATAATAATATCTTTAATTATAATAATATAAATAAGAACATAATATGGATATCCACAATCTTAAAATTGCTAATCCAGCTATGTGCAATAATATAGAAACATTGAACAAATAGAAAATCCTTCTTAACTGTAGTGTTTTCTACTAAGCAGAGATCCTCCGTTTTTTTTGGTATTGATTCAACCAAAGATCTGCTATCTCCACCATTAGATTATCCCAACGTTCTTAGCATCTTAAATGTATTTTGCCTTTTCCTTTTTCCAATGGTGGGTGTCGTTAAAGAAACAAATTACTTGGACCCTTATAAATAGAGATGTTTTTTCTTTCTCCCTTTTATATCTTTTTTACCTTTCCCGTCCTTATGGGCACTCTGTAGGCAAATCCCTTTCTTGGTCTCCCAACAGCACTTCTTCAGGGAATAAATATTTCGGTTTGCTCTTAGTGCTGTATCCATTTTTTATATGTAACAGCGTCTGTTCAAATTCCCCGCGAGCTCAATAATTAGCCAATGAGCTAGGAGTTTTTTAATTGCACTTAGTTCTTGGTATTTAACCCTTTTCTTTTATAAGTTACAATTGACTCAGAGAGTTTGTATCGATCCAGAAAAATGGTCTAATTAACCCCCTTCAAGGTGCCTTAGTGGTGCACATCCCACCTCCATGTAGTGCCATGCGTACCACTACAGCACACAAGGGTCTAACAAAAATGCATATAAATACATATAAATACATATACATGAATACAATAAGACTCTAAATGAACCCTCCAGTCACCGCAGAGGTGCACACCATCTCAAATGCAATGCTCCGCACTACGGCACCTAAAGGGTCATAAATATCTACTGATATCTTTAAATACATTGTACCAATAATATCAAAAACAAAAAAAAAAAAGAAAAAAATAAGAAAAGAAAAATAAGAAAAAATAAAAATAAAAAGTTAACAAGTCTAGCTTGTCTAATAATCCTCAGCCATTCATGGATACAAGATATATATAACCTAACTCTTGAGACCTTCTATACACCTTGTCCTATTAATTAGTAGATAATAGAAATACCTCACCAACAAATAATATAACTGATAGCTATAATGTACAAGTATATGATCCTAACCTAAACTATGTATTCCTCCTTTAAATAAACATGCTGTCTAACTTATTGTTATGCCCCTACGGTGTTAAAGTGTTACATTTATAAATCCAATAGGATTCCTGTTTGTTAAGTACGACTGTTCTATTAACTACTGTGTCATTTATGTGTTCTAAAGCCGTAATAACTGTTTCTTCAATTTTATTGTCATGTTTCTCTGTGTAATGTTTCACCAATGAGTATTTATAATCTCCCTGTAAAATAGCTCTCCGATGTTCAATAAAACAATTTTTTAATGATCTAACAGTTCTTCCTATGTATTATTTCTTACATTTACATTCTATTTTATATATGACATGGGTAATATTGCAACTGAAATATTCATTAACCAAATGCACTACTCCCCTGGCATCGACAAAACTGCTTTATTTATATGCTATATGCTGACATGTTGGGCACCTTTTATCACCACATTTAAAATTTCCTTTTTTATACAAACTTTTATTTTTACTATTAATTTTATCTTCATTTGCTGGCTTATTCCTAATAATAAAAAAAAGGAAATTTTAAATGTTACCATCACTGAGGGAAATGCATCTTTCCAAAGTTTTTACGTTTTTTTTACATTAACAGTGTCCTCTGGTATCCATATGATACTCCTACACTTTACCTGGGGGAGATTCACTAAGTGGTGATGCTATGATGTGTGGTGAGCACAGCACCTTGGCAAAGGAGACACACATTGTCATACTAAGCATTAGTGATGCAAGGAGAGGGGGGAATTGAGGGTTGTCAAACTGCTTATGATGTGTAAGGAATACCTTCCCAGCAGTCTGACAACCCTGAAGTTGGAACACATCCTCTCTGCTCCCCCATTTTCCCAGTGGCACAAACAGCATCACTCTTATCTGATTTAGTTCCATAAGGATGTAGATTGCACACCCCTGTTGCACTGAAAGGGTTACAAACTGAAAGGTTTGAGAGATGGGACTGGGGTCGTTTAGTTTAATTTTTCAATAGCTACAAGATTCATTTTTTAAAAATGAGAATACTATCCCTTTAATGATCTGGAGGTTGGAATAGAAAGTAGTGTCTCAATCTTTGCTGATGACACTAAGCTGAGTAAGGAAATACATACAGAGTTGGATGTTTTTTTCTCTGAAGAAAGATTTAGATTAACTGAGTGAATGGACAGAAAAGTGGCAGATCAAATTTAATGTATATAAGTGTAAGTTTATGCATTTGGGCTGTCTACATATTCACTAAATGGGAAACAACTTGGGGAATTCTTACTAGAGAAAGATTTAGGAGTACTGGTAGACAGTAGACTTCACAGCAGTGTGAGGAGTCACTCAGCTGCTGCAACAGCAAATAGGGTGCTATCTTGCATAACAAGGGGTATTGATGTATGGAATGCAAATATAATTCTACCTCTATATAAATCCTTGGTAAGGCCTCATCTAGAATATGGAGTATAGTTTTGGGCACCATTTCTTAAAAAAGACATTGTTGAACTACAAAAAAGTGCAGAGACGTGCAACAAAATTGATATAGGAATTGGAGGATCTGAGTTATGTAGAGAGACTATCCAAACTGGGTTTGTTTACATTAGGGAAGAGACATCTAAAGGGTGATATGATTACCACTTACAAATACACTCAAGGTCAATACAAAGAACTCTCCAATTAATTATTTACTCATAGAACTGAGCTAAGAACAAGAGGTCATCCATTAAGACTTGAGAAAAGGCACTTTGCACTAAAACAAAGGCAGTGATTTTTTACAGTAAGAGTGATATATCTATGGGATTCTTTGCCTCGAGATACTGTGCTTGCAGATACTGTAACTGCTTTAAAAGTAATTGATACCTACCTAGCACAGAATACTGAGAATTATGAGAGATGGCTTCAATACAGATAGGTTGTTGATCCAGGGAAATAGTTGACTGCCATTTGGAGTCAGGAAGGAATTTAACCACTTGGGGCTTTATTGGAAATGGCTTCAATTTTTTTTTTTGTTTTTTTTTACTTCCTCTGGATCAACAGGGCTAGACCTCAGGTACTGTTACCATGTTTTAGTCATTAGGAAAAGCCCCAT
Source organism: Rhinophrynus dorsalis (assembly GCA_037306005.1). Classification (NCBI taxonomy): domain Eukaryota; kingdom Metazoa; phylum Chordata; class Amphibia; order Anura; family Rhinophrynidae; genus Rhinophrynus; species Rhinophrynus dorsalis. Next base: position 214,450,658 of record CM074718.1, on the reverse strand, counting down.
AATGTAGGATTTTTCATAATAAAACTATACTGATAATTTATACATGATTCCTTATCTAGCACGCTTCTCAGTGAAAGATGGGGATCGTTAGTTTATTTTCTTCCAATGCTAAGTACAAGGTGACTGTATTTTTACTTTAACAGTATAGGGATTACAGATGGAAGTTATCTTTAGCATCCATACTTTCCTTAACAAAATATCTGCCATGTAAAGACCATTGTATCATTTATTTTCATGACTTGGCATTGGAATCCAAAGGACAAAATAAATGTTCATATCTCTGACAAACTGTTATAAGACACCCAAGTTGCATACTATGGTATATTCAAAGAAGGACAATGACGTCACACATAAACTGAATTGCAGATGCATTAAACAGGAATTCCAAGGATATCTTTCTAAATGTGATTGGCTTCAAACAAATGATTCCTTCATACTCAATGTAGATACATGTTCTATTGCCTCAAGAAATCCTTTTAATCCTGCTACAATAAGTATTTATAAGAGAAGAAGAGTGACATCTGTAAAAGGGGCAGGAGGGAGAAACTTTAAAATATAAATCAGACAAAAAACATGCCAATCACAACACTGCCGATGTTATAGAGTGTTAATAGAAAATATAAGGAATAATTGAATGTTCATCTGAGACATTACTATCTCTTTAATGAGCTTTTTCTGCCCATGTTAGCCTGTAATCGAGTCTCTGTGCAGTTAGCTGACGTGCATAGGGCAGGCCTCTACAGAAATGCAAAAGCAAAAAGATAAAAGAAACTCACTGCGCTAGCACACTATAACATATACATATAATATATATAAATTGAAAATGAGAACCCAAGTGAATATGATACAGAGAGCAGCAAGGAATGAAGGGATTCTTCAAGTCCTCAAACCAGGGAAAACCCTAAAGCAAACACACACCTGAGTTTCCTCATACAAGGTTCCTAAATGTGAAACCTGTATAAAGCATATATTATACCAATGTGTTGATAAATTTCAAAGTAATGAGCTTTTTGTTGCATAGTTTGGCCAAAGTATGTTTAAGCTTATTTACCTCAGCAAGGTACCTCATTATAAGCCAGTGTGGCCTTTTGTTTTACTTGCTGTTCCTCTGCGGTAAACAGTGCAGTAAGCAGTAAGTAGGATGTACTATTCATCCTTTAAAAAATAGAATAAGGGAACAAGTTAATTATATTACTAATAAAGATGGTAGATGTAAGGTAGCAGTACATATTTTATGGATGAATATAATGCAGACTGTTAATTTTTTGCCTTAGAGGGTATAGAGAAGTTGACGTGTTCACCAAGGGGAAGTGACAGTGGCAGCACTTAATAGGAGAGAAGCATTTTAGATTTTTGAGTTGGGAACTAGAGGGCCCAAGACACACAGAGTGGGTTTTAAATTGTTACACTAGGTAGTGTGTCCCATAGTTGCCAATCCTCTTGTTTCGCACATTGTGTTCTCTGTATTTATATATTTATACTTTTTCTTTGATTTGTATTATATAATTAGTACTGTTAAGGGTGTGCATTTTTTATGTTTTCTTTTTACTAATATATACCCTATAGGATTTAATTTGCCCCTTTAGTGCCGGGGAGGCATCTGGTGCATTGCAGTGCGGTGCGGTAGATACCTCTCTGGCACTTGATGAGTTCATCTGTCAGGTTTAGATACTAGTGCAGTGTAAGATTATGGGAATATATGGATCCTGGTGCTGGAGGTTAGAGACATTTTAAGACTCTCAGATGCAAAGTTAGGTAAAAACACAACTTTATTGAAAAGTTTAAGACAATCCCATAGGATCTCATACATATACATACACATACATAGAAATGACAGGAAAGTGGTAATAATAGCGAGTAAGGCTCTACCGGCCCTGCCAATATACCGGGCAAGGCAGCCTGGGCAAGCAGTGGAAAAAGGTGGCTCTACCGATCCTGCCAATATACCAGGCAAGGTAGCCTATCAGAATACAAGGAGAAGTAGGCTCTACTGGCCCTGCCAATATACCAGGCAAGGCAGTCTAACGGACTACCAGGAGTATTCAGGCTCTACCGGCCATGCCAATATACCGGGCAAGGCAGCCTAACGGATCACATAATATACAGGCTCTACCGGCCCTGCCAATATACCGGGCAAGGTAGCCTAACGGAACACCATACGGTATAGGCTCTACCAGCCTTGCCAATACCGGGTAAGGCAACCCCAAAATGGAAATGACTGGAAGGTTCTACCGGCCTTACCAATATACCGGGCAAGGCAGCCTAGAGGAGATGATGTCAACCACTATGGCCTCAATGACTGTCAGATGACAATGACAGTGTAGAGATGGTATATGGAGGCTTGATGAGTTAGTGGTAATAACAGATATTCTGCACACACCAGTACCAGTGTACTGGATGAATAACTAGCTGTCTAGGACTGGACAGAGTGAAGTGAACCAATGCCCGCGACCAGGGACCGTTGGATCACATAATGTCAGCCGTGAGGCAATGGAGTGAACCAGCGCCCGCGCGCTGGGAACCAACAGTCTCAATGTATATTAAGCCGTAAGGCAGTGGAGCAAACCAGCGCCCGCGTGCTGGGAACCAGCAGGGTAGAAATGTCGCCTGAGCGACCGAAGATCACAGCCGTTGCAGATGAAAAGGAAACTGAATACTGAAGATGAAACAGGAGCCAGCTCTACGATGGTCAACCGAATCAGGAACAGCAACGAGGACTGGCAGCAGGAAGCAGCAACGTCAGGCGACTCCAACCGGAACAGACACGGAATCAGGCACAGCTGATCAGGAGACTCAGGAACTGGATGACACAGGATAGCAGGAACACAGCTATGGCCCATAGAACTTCAGGAACATGATGAAAGTGGAAGCAGCCAGAGACACCACAAAAGGGCAACCAAAGGGTGCCCAAACCCAGTCTAAATGGGCAAAATGAGGCAGGCTAAAGGCAGACAGCCAATGGGAGCCCCCTAAGGGTGATAGACACACAAAGGCAGCAATCACGGGCATCATGATACCCGCCCAGTATGGCCGTTTTATACTCGGCCTTTGGCACCTGTCAGGTGCCCTTTCTTGGTGTTCCTGAGCCAGTGTTGCTATGTAGCTGTGTTCCGGTTTTCCTTCGTTCCTGTGTACCGACTTGGCCCGTCTGACTACGCTCCTTAGTTCCTGCTCCGTGATTCAACCCGACCTGGCTGACGTTCCTGCTCCGTGATCTGACCCGGCTTGTCTGACGATCCTGCTCCGTGATTTGACCCGGCCTGGCTGACAATCCCGCTCCTTGACCTGACCCAGCTACGTTGACGACCCTGCCTGTGTTCCCGCTGAGATCCTGTTCCAGTGTCGCCTGGGCGACATTCTGACTTCCGCTGTGCTGTTTGCAGAGCTGACAGAATTGTTGCCTCCTATGTACTGGGCCTTCCTGTTTACTCTTGTTGAGCACTGTTGCCTCTGTTACTTTGGGCCTCCGTTAACACTTACGGAGCACTGAGCCTTCTGTTTGCACTTACAGAGCACTGTTGCCTCCGTTCTCTGAGCCTCTGTTAACACTTGCAGAGCTGTTGCCTCCATTCACTGAGCCTCCGTTAACACTTGCAGAGCCATTGCTTCTGCTACCCTGAGCCTTCCGCTTACACTTGCAGAGCCTTGTGGTCTCCGTTACTAGAGCCTCCCGTTAACACTTGCAGAGCATGGTGGCCTCCGATTTACCTCGCGCATCCGGTTACACTTGTTGGGTGCAGTAGTCTCGTTAACGCACCGGTTGGGTGCGACTGGCTCCATACACCTCAGCTCTTGCAGTGTAGTTGGTCTCCGTTACAACACCGGAGAGGTGCTATTGGCTCTATACAGCTAAGCTCTTGCAGTGTAGTTGGTCTCCGTTACAGCGCCCGTGGGGTGCTATTGGCTCTATACTCCTCAGCTCTCGCAGTGTATTTGGTCTCCGTTAACACACCGGGTGGGTGCTATTGGCTCTTAACTTCTCAGCTCTTGCAGTGCACTTGCTCTCGTTTACACACCGGTTGGGTGCTAGTGGCTCCAGGCTCCTATAGCTCTTGCAGAGTATTTTGGCCTCAGTTCCCTGCTCAGCATAAGCAGTAGTCTCTGTCCTGTTCTATTTACTGGTGTTCTCACATCTAGCTCCACTATATCGCTCCTTTACCAACTTATGGGCATGTCAAACACACCACAACAGAGACTGATTTGATTTCTACGTACATTAACCCTTGAGTACCCTGTATGCTAACTTATGCCTGTTCTGTGAAAGTATATATTTATTTCCCTGCATACTGGGCCTGAGAGGGCATCTGTACTTTACTGTCTATTTCAGTCATTCTGTATTGCCTGTAGAGGGCAGTCTTTCTTGTCTTTTAATAAAACTGTGTTTTATTCTAACCTGCTGATCTGAGTGTCCTATAAAACCGTTACAAAGACACCCACTGATAGGACGTATCCCAATTTGATCTGAAGGAGGTATACCGGCAAGTCCTGCAGTCTTGGATCTATTGAGAGGAGAGAAGCTGACCCCTAAGAGGCTACAGACGGGCGATGCTAACCCGGATCGTATGGGAACAGAGATACATTAGAGGAACGTTTCGAGAGCACGTTTGATTTTTCTGGGCAGTGTAACAAGAAAAAATCTGGTGAGTGCACTAGATTCGAGCAGGGAGATTCATTTATCTCTATCACCATATATGGATTGCTCTTAGATTTTGCGCGTTGTTCTTTTCTTTCTTTCTGGTCGAGAGAAACAGTTGAGTTCCACTGGTTGGAGTAGGGAGACATGGAAGGAATTGACCACTTTCATGGTGGTGGGCAAATCATGGGCATACGTGACTGGGGATAAACAGGACCAAATGGCGAAAGGACCCACAAACTTAGGACCCAATTTCCTGGAAGGCTGTTTCAGGTGTAGATGTGTGTACAGCCGGACCTGATCCCCAGGTTGAAATTAGGGAGCTGCTCTTTTCTTGTCCGCAGCTGTCTTGAACTTGACTAAGGCGTCCTGTATGGTCTTACGCAGTAAAGTCCAATGTTTTTGGAGGTCACTCACTCTGGCATCGGCAGAAAAGGGCGAAGTTTTGATGGAAGAGTGAAACAAATTGTTAGAGGCGAACTCTGACAGAGGTAGAAGAGCTACCCAGTTGTATTGATGCGCGTTCACGTAGTGACACAGATATGTCTCCAGGGACTGATTGGTCCTCTCAGTTTGCCCATTAGTCTGGGGATGGTAAGAAGAGGAAAACTGTAATTGGATGCCTAGCCGAGCGCAAAAAGCTCTCCAGAATTGATAAGTGAACTGGACTCTGTCAGACACGATTTGTAAAGGAACGCCATGGAGATGAAAGATCTTTCAGGAATATGTCGGCTAGGAGTTGAACCATGGGCAAACCCTTTAGAGGAATGAAATGGGCCTGTTTAGGGAACCAGTCAACAACAACTAGGATCGTTGTACAATAAACAGTAAATCTGTGATGAAATGAGTCCAAGGAGTGCATGCCAAATTCGGTACACGGGAAATCTGGAAACGCTGAGAATCAAAAGCTGCAACTCTAGGACACAAGGCAAGAAGATGGAGCACAGGTAAGTCCAATGAGGAGAAGGGATCATAGGTGAATGGGAGTGACATCATCCTTTTCTCTTTATTTTGTTGATGTCAATTGTTTATTTTCTGTATAAAGTTTGTTTAAGAATGGGTGGTCTTATGCTCTGATGAAGGAGGCCTGTGGTTATTGTATGTAAGTCCTTTTTCCCCATTTATGCCATGTCTTATAATAAAGAAATGTTCCTATGGAAATCCTATTCTCATCCAATTATTTACATGAGATGTTGAGCACCCGAATAACCTGACTAGTGGAATGTGTTTAGAGAAAGTTATGTGTATGTGTTTGTGTATGTCCTGGTTTCTGTGTGTTTGTGGTATGTGTGAGTATTTGTATATGTGTCTTTGTGCGAGTGTGTGTGTGGGGGAACGTATTGTGTGTGTATGGTGTGTGTGTGTGTGTGTGTGTCTTTATGTGTGTGGTGTGCATTTGGGGTATTGAGTATGTATTAATACTGAATTCCTTGAAAGTTTATTTTTCAGCAATTGTTATAAAAAGTCCAGTCACACTATCATCCACACAATCAAGTAACACACCTGGAGTAGATTTTAATCAGCTTTAGCAGCTATCTTTCTGAGAAGAGATGCATTAAAATACATATGTAGCGTATATGTTGATGTCCATGTCTGACCCATCCTAGCAAGAACCTGGATGGCCCAGACCCCATGAAATCTTAACCACAAGGGGCCCATCAAGCCTCTTGGCTCAAAGAGAAATCCCCTGATATGCTGGTGGGCCAGTCCGAACCTGCTTAAGGATTGTGATTGGTTTCCTCCCTTTGCTCAAAAATTGATCCAGTTTTTGTATGTGCAAATGCTCCTTATTAATCACCATAGCAGGTGTCTGACATGCATTCAACAAAATGACATTGAACATTCTGTTTAAGATCACATGGGAGTGAAAAACATGAGTTGTAGCACCATTGAGAGGCTACCATGCTTAGAACACTATCATGTTTGTGCTTGATGGGTGCTCCTCACAATTCTTTGTCTCCTTAAGTATAAGGGCATCCCAGGCATGGGCCCTTGCTTCCATGTTCCTAGAGGGATTCAGCTGCACCACACCGAAGAGGCCCACATAGGCCAAAGCGTACGTCTGTGGTTATGCTGTTTCTATCGTGCGGAGAGGATTTGCCTGATAATTTGGAGCTGGACTACCTGTGGGCAGGACCAGTCTGATATGGATATGGATATGGATATGGAGATTTACTCTCTGCAATGGCACATGGGAGTGAAAAACATGAGTTGTGGTCAGGGCTTACAGCTGACTGACTGTAATGCAAATGTGAGTAGTAATTGTGCCTCCCCTGAGTACAACGAGTCCCAGGGATGAGCCAACGTGGTTAGCCTGTTAGAGGGCTGACCTGGTGACTGATTGAAACGAAGGGAGGGATAACTGGGGGGGTTCAACGCAAATTGAGCTCCAGTGGGAAGGGCTGCTGCCCGTATTTAAGGGCTTGCAGCCCCTCCCACAAATACAGGCATACAGCCTTAAACTTGTGGTCAGGGCTTACAGCTGACTGACTGTAATGCGAATGTGAGTCGTAATTGTGCCTCCCCTGGGTACAACGAGTCCCAGGGATGAGCTGACGTGGTTAGCCTGTTAGAGGCCAAAAATGAATAGCAAAAATTAAGGCCGCACGTACAAGTTAGTAATAACGTAACTTATAATGAGCGAGAGCTACTGAGCAAGAATGCGAGCGGAGATTAATCTTGTGGTCTTGAGGGATTGCTCATGGTGATTCCTTGGTGAGCTGGGAAAAGACTGAGCCAGCTATCATGGGGCTGAAAGTAAAGATGTTGTTGAGTTGAAAAAGAATGAGATTAAGAAGTCATGAAGCAATCTGAATATAGGCTTGATAGCTGGCGGGTACTAGACGAATGAGATAAAAGTGCTTGAGTAATCCTGTCATATTCGATGTATGCGGTATGTGGAGAGACAAAAAACTCCCCCACTTTTGAATAATCCCCTATCTTTTTTCTCTTCATTTGAAACTTTTTATACAAATCTGCATCTAAAGTGCTATTAAAATTCCCACCAATCAACAAAATTCTCTGAAAACAGTTCACTAATTTGTTCATTCATTTTTTATATAACTGTGGATGTTTATTTTGAGCATAATTATTAAACAAATAATAAGTACAACCCTCAATTTCACAGATCAAGAATACATACCTCCCTTCTTTATCCACTACCCTATAGATTTCATGATATGCTATAGCTTTTGAAATCATAATTGCAGCTCCTCTCTTTTTTTTGTATAATTAGATGAAATAATCATGGGGAAGTTATTATTCCTAATCAGGGATTTATTTGTTATTCTGCATTGTGTCTATAACACCTTTAATAGAGGCAGAACAGTCTATAATGACTTGTGTCATTTTGAAAGAAGCAATATGTATATTTGCCTAAGACATACAATGGTATATAAGATATTTAGCTTTATTTATTTGACAGTTCTACAAATAATGAAATACTGGCTGGCAAAGTCTATCATGTCAGATACTAACATTCAACTGTCACTTCTTACCAGGAAGAACTGGATAATTTTTATACACCGACAAAGAAATAAAGCTAAATATATAGTAAAATATAGTTTTTAACCCCTTAAAGACCTTTGACTTGCCAGCACTGTCACACCGGTCATGGCACATAAGGACCGTGTGACTGTCCTGTCACGTCATGGAATTCTGGGATGGCAGCACGGCTGCTTATTCTGTGTGTGGTTAATGGCAGTCATGCATACAGAAATGCAAGGAGGGAGAGAGACTGCCTGCACCAGTGAAATACCTGTCTTGGTTATATTAACCCAGTGAAGGTGACCACAGGAGGAGAAAGCTAATAGAATATAAAATGGGGCTGGCAGCCTCCCTTCAAAAAGAACCTGTGCTAGAGGCACTCAACAACGGTATTGATTAAAAAGCAATCTTTATTAAGTAATTCATAATATATAGCAAAAGAACATGGACAAAAGAAATAAAAATGGAAAAGAGAAGGAGTTAAAATTGCTATGTAATGTGCCTCAGAGTCAGTGACTTTATTGAGTCAGGGTGTTCATGGAGACAATACTGATCACTCCTCCTAGATACAATATACATCTATCCTATGGGTAGTATGAAGATTCTACTGAGAGTACTATCTCTCTCTGTTAAGGGTAATTTCCCAGAGAATTCTTTATTGTATGTGTAATTATGAATCTCCTGTAAACCACACTGAGTATAGTCTGAACGATATTGGTATAAGGGTGAGCTAGTGGTTAACATATCAGCATAAGAACATTAATGATTTTGGTCTGGTTAGTCGCTCTTAATTGATTTCACCGCAGAGAGAGTATTTAACATAGTATGTTTAAAGCACTAATTAGCAGTATCAGATGCATTTAATGAGTATCTGCATTAGCCAGCTATAACATACTGTTTGATATAATAAATCTACAGGTAAACAAGTTGTAAAATTCTAGGTGGCTGGACAAGAATTGATTTGACCAAATGAGCATTTAAATCTCATATATTATATCAGTAAATTAATAATTGTACTTGTTTATAAAGCGGTCATCAATTGCCATAATCTCCTTAAACGTTGTTGCAGACAACTCTTAAATGGTAAAATTGTGCAATAACCCTTGTATGTGTCCATAATGTTGCACAGTGATTCATGCAATATCAGTATATTTAGAGAAACATCACTATTGTCATTCATTAATTCAGGCAGTGCGCAATTAGTTAATATACTGGCAACTTTAGCTAAACACCGTTCCGCAGCCCAACAATATAACTTTTATGCTGATGTAACATTTGCAAGAAGTTACTGTGGCTGTATGCTTTGGAAGTGATCAAGGGGTAAGCCACTTATGTATGAGGTTAACTGGAAGGTAGTTATACCTCTAATACTGTAAGCACAACACTTAGTGTTGCTTTATTCATCCAGCTCAGCATTGTCACGGGACTGCTAAACAAATAAATACTCTGACACATACAGGTAGAATAACAAAGATTTTATTGAAATTCAGGCAGAAAATAATAAACACACTTCCCCAACCTTCCCGGGTCAGGAGTGGGGACTGTGCAAGGTCCACTACAGGAACAGCACTGAACGTAGCCAGACTCCACTTCCGAATACATGCGAACCAGGATGGGAAGCACAACCACACGCAACAACAGCAAATGGTATAATGGCACACAAGCAGAGAGCAAGGAAAGGCTCAAGTAACCTAGAACGGTAGGATACTAAGGATGTCCTAGAATGCTAGGACCTACAGGCAATATGGACGGCCAGAGCTGCTAACCCACCAGCACTCACACCCGGATGCCCAATAGGAGTAGTAGGATACGCAGGCCGAGGTCATACACAAAACGGGTAGTCAGACAAGACGGATCAAGCACGGACTGTGTAGTCAGACAAGGCCAGAGGTTCAGACACTAAATCGGGTAGTCAGGCAAAGCCACAGGTCATACACAAATCGGAAAGGCAGCCAGAAACGGAGCGTAACAGAGAATAACTCTCAGGAGCACTACAAAAGGGCTATGAGGCTATGACATAACGTGGCTTATAAGGCCTATTAAGAAGTAGGAATTACAAAGCTAAAGTGAGCACGGCCTATAAAAATATAGAGCTCGAGCAACCAGGAAGTCCGTGACCAGAATGTAGCCTCCAGCCACTACAGGAACTGTCATGTAGCCAAGGCCCGAATCACGGCACCGTGATAGTATCCCTCCTTCAATGACCTCTCCCCCGCGAAAGAGGGCCAGGCTTATCTAGAAATTGGAAATGGAACCTGCGTAGCAAAGCAGGAGCATGGACTAGTCACCCAGGAGTGTTCTTCCGGCCCATAACCCTTCCAGTGTATCAAGTATTGGAGGCGCCCTCTACTCCTGCGGGAATCCAGAAAGCTCTGTACCTCATATTCTTCATGATTAAGCACCTGTACCGGTCCTGGAACCACTGACGCATAAGTATAGCGGTTGCATAGTAAAGGTTTGAGCAAAGATACGTGAAATACATTGTGAATCCTCATTCCTGCAGGAAGTTCCAGAGAGTAAGTGACAGGGTTGACTCTATGCAGCAACCGGTATGGACCTACAAACAGAGGTGCCAGTTTTCTACAAGGAACCTGGAGGTTCAGATTACGGGAGGATAACCATACCCTCTCCCCTACTTGAAACACTGGTGTAGGAAGTCTCCTACAGTCAGCATGCCTCTAATACCGCTGTGTGGACCTCTTAAGGGAATCCTGGACCTGTACCCAAGTGGAGCGAAGTTGCCAAAGGTGCTCATCCATTCCAGAGCCGGAATATCCTGTGCCCGAAAGGAATCAGTAATCAAGGATGGCTGGAAGCCATAATTTAATAAAAATGGAGAACTCTGTGATGAAGAATTCAGGTCTCAATTCCTGGCGAACTCAGCCCACGGTAACAAGGTCACCCAATTATTTTGATGGTCCAAAATAAAACAGAGCAAAAATTGCTCCAACCCCTGGTTGGATCTCTCGGCAACCCCGTTGGACTGGGGATGGTAAGCAGAGGAGAAACCAAGTTGGATACCTATCTGAGCACAAAAGGACCTCCAGAACTGGGACACAAACTGGCTTCCTTTGTCAGAAATAGGGATGGGCGAAACCCCGCATCAAACTGAAGTCGGCAAAAAATGGCATTCCGCTTGGCAAAAAATTTCCTGCGAAAAATGCAGATTTTTCGCTTTTTTTCCACTTTTTTCGCCCATTGATTTCAATGGGAACATAGAAGTTACACACAACACATTACAAATAATATTTTATTTCCCAAAGGCATTGATTAAAAGGGGCATGAGGGTGCCTGTGTTGGTGCGGTGTTGGGAAAGAATCAGTTGAACAGGGAATGTTTTTTGGGGGTTGTTTACTGAGATTGGGGGGCACTTAATAAAAAGAAATCCTAAATAAAATAAAATAAAAACCATAAGTCATGGTATAAAGGAGTCTGAGGAGGGTGCCTGTGTTGGTGGATGAATGAATCATTTGAACAGGGAATTTGTTTTGGGGGGCTTTTTTGACTATTAATGGGGGGGACAGTTAATTAAAAATAAATTAATAAAATAAGACATTTGTATTTAAAGTGACAGAGACAGGAACCCCCTGACATGAGCTGCCACTGGGGTGGACTGATACTTGACTTGATAGAGTATTTTGTAGAGGATGATTTGTTTGATTTGTTGTTAGAGGCCTTTGTAGGACTTAGACTTATTAGAGGCCCAAACCCTGAAGAAACATTGATTTGTAGGACTTAAGCTTGTTTGGCACAAGCCCTAAGGAAACATGGATTTGTAGGACTTAGGCTTGTTAGAAACAAACCCCCCAAAAACTGTTTATTTTTTGTAGGACTAGTTTCTATTTATTTATTTTTTATTATTATTTTTTTTTTTTTAAAAACACAAGTCCTCAGAAAAAAATAAAAATGCCCTACTGGCTTAATGTCAGTAGGTCATGTTGGCCAGTGCCCACTGTCAAATGTTCTCCTGAGTTGCAACTGCTGTTCATACTGCTGGTGCTGAGTTATTTAAGCAGAAGGATGATTAAGCTGCTGAAAGGGAATGGGATCAACAATAGCAGTAACATGGAAGATGGATGATGAAGGTTCCACTTGCCATGACTGGCTCCAGTTATGAGCCTGAGGCAGTCGCATAATAATAAGTAGCCCCCAGTATATGTGGAGAAAAGAACAAGTTGACCATTAAATCTTCTCCACCTGCCCCTCCTCCAAAATCATCATGGGTGTGTTGTTATTAGAATATATATTTTTCCCTTAAGAACAGGAACTGTGGCCTCCATCAGCAACAGCAATGTGCACATTGTGTGTGTGTGTATGGTAAATAACATCTGGGGGCACAACTGTATCCAAACACCATGACACCCGAAACCAAGTACTGCCGCTGTCACTGTACCCCCGCTAAGGACACATGACAACTTTCTGACAGTTTAATAGTAATGATGAACCCTCCCTGCCAGAATCCTAGCATATTCTGCAGGATGGAATCTCATCAGATGCCACCTGATGATATGGTATCGATTCTCCTCCACCACACTGGCATGTGTGGTCAGTGCACCACACAGTGTGCAATGGGTAGAGATGAACTGCCAAATCCTAACATTATCAGAGTGGCTATCATTTGGCGGGGGAGGTAACGATGAATGAGGTGGATTGGCAGCTCCTCCATTGATTCTTTTTTACCCTGCTCATAGTGATAGGAGTCACTATGAGCCTCTCCTGCCTCACTTTTTGCAAAATATCACAAGAGAACAGCACAGCACGTCTATCTCGCTCTGTAGCTGCTTTTATTGTGTCTGCCTTCCGCTATAAAAATGTGACGTTTTCTCTGAAGTGCGCAAAACAACGTAATTCAATGGGCGGAAACTTTTTAGCCATTGAAAAAATGACAAAAAATTTTGGCCAATTGGTGAAAAATGCAAAAATTTTAACCGTTAGTTTTAAAGCGATTTTCCCGTGAAAAAGCGGATAACAACATGGTTTTCGTGAAATTTCCCCCGGGAACAAGGCAACAACTTTCGCCCACCCCTAGTCAGAAACCACCACCTTGGGTACTCTGTGGAGCCAAAACACCTCTTTAGCGAATACCTCTGCCAACTCAAGGAGTCCCTGCATTTTAGAAAAACGGTCAACTATCATAATATCACGGTGCCCGTGATTGCTGCCTTTTCCTGTCAGTTATCTGATTGGGCTCTCCATTGGCTGCCTGTCTTCAGCCAGCCATGTATTGCCTATTTAGACTGGGCTTGGGCACCCTTTGGTTGCCCTTTCGTGGTGTCTCTATGTCGCTAGCACCTGCACTGTTTTCCTGAGCTTCCTGGGCCGTGACTGATTCTCTACGCTCCAGAGATCGCCTGTGTACCTGCCTGACAGCTTCCTCGGTGTACTGGTTCCTGCCTCCGTTCCGGATCCGGTTTGGGCTGTTCCTGCTGCCGTTCCTGATCCGGTTGGCTGCTGTTACTGTTCCTGTTTCCTGTCCTGACCTGGCTGTGTTCCTGCTCTTGGATCGCGTGCAGAGTGTCTCCTCCTTCATGTCGCCTTGGGCGACATTCTTATCATTCAGTGTCTTGTGTATCCAGTATGCGGGTACTGGTTTGCTTCACGTATAACCGGTTGCTTGCTACATTCCATTCAGCACCGGTAGAGTCTTGTGTATCCAGTACGCTGGAACTGGTTCGCTCTAAGTATAACCGGTGGCTTGCTGCATTCCATACAGCACCGGTAGAGTCTTGTGTAATCCAGTACACTGGTACTGGTTCGTTCCATGTATATCCGGTTGCTTGCTGCGTTCCATACTGCACCGGTAGAGTCTTGGGTAATCTAGTACGCAGGTACTGGTTCGTTTCTTGTATAACCGGTTGCTTGCTGCGTTCCATACAGCACCGGTAGAGTCTTGTGTAGTCCAGTACGCGGGTACTGGTTTGCTCCATATAGACCGGTTGCTCACAGTATCCTTTTAGCACCGGCAGTGTCATAGTTGGTCCAGTACGCGGGTACTGATTTGCTCCATCATTACCGGGTGCTTGTTGACACCTATACAGCCCCAGCAAGGTCTCTGTGTGCTCAGTATAGACGAATGGTTTACTCCACCAATATTCTAGTCGCTGAGGCCTTCTCTGCTTATGCACTAGTACTTGTAGTTCTCTGGGTCTAGCGAGGCTGCCTTGCCTGGTATATTGGCAAGGCCGGTAGAGTCTCCTCTCTCATCGTGCCAGTCTAAAGGCTGCCTTGCCCGGTATATTGGCAGGGCCGGTAGAGCCTCCTCTCTCATCGTGCCAGTCTAAAGGCTGCCTTGCCCGGTATATTGGCAGGGCCGGTAGAGCCTCCTCTCTCTTTGTGCCAGTCCCATGGCTGTCTTGCCCAGTATATTGGCAAGGCCGGTAGAGCCTCCTCTCTCATCGTGCCAGTCTAAAGGCTGCCTTGCCCGGTATATTGGCAGGGCCGGTAGAGCCTCCTCTCTCTTTGTGTCAGTCTCAAGGCTGCCTTGCCCAGTATATTGGCAGGGCCGGTAGAGCCTCGTCTCTTGTTGTGCCAGTCTCAAGGCTGCCTTGCCCGGTACATTGGCAGGGCCGGTAGAGCCTCCTCTTTTGCTATGCAAGCCTCCAGGCTGCCTTGCCCGGTATATTGGTAAGGCCGGTAGAACCTATTTCCATATTGTGCCAGTCTTAAGGTTGCCTTACCCCGTATTGGCAAGGCCGGTAGAGCCTATTATTCACTGTACCACTATTCACTATTGCATTGTACGAATTACGTGTTATATGTGTATGCCAAAACCCACGAGGGTTCTCTTTAAACTTTCAATAAAGTTGTGTTTTTATCTTAACTCTGTGTCTGAGAGTCAAAACAAACCGTGACACATAAGTATAACCGTACATCCCTTGGAAGCCGGCAAATCCACCATAAAGTCGATGGAGACATGGGACCAGGGACGCTCAACATTAGGAACAGTTTGGAATAGTCCCACCGGAAGATGACAGGGTTTTAGCATGGGCACAAATAGAACAGGCTGCCACAAAGGCAGAACAGTCAGCCCTAAGGCTAGGCACCAGAATAGTTGAGACACTGACCAAATCAGTTGATCTCTACCAATGTGACCAGTGGCCTTCGAGGAGTGCTAGGTCTCCAATAATTGGATACTCGGAGATTCTGGTATGAAACATTTGCCGCTAGGTTTGTAGGCAAGAGCTTGGGAGGCCAGGATCTCCGTAACCAGAGAAGTGATACTAGTGCGTATGGTCGCCAGGATAGAATAATCTGTACAGGGGCACTCTCTACCACCTGTTCGGGCCCAAACTGCCTGGACAGGGCATCAGCTCTGACATTCTTGGAGCCCGGAAGGTACGAAACTATGAAATTGAACATGGACAGGAATAGTGCCCACCTGGCCTGTCATGGGGACAGTCTTTTAGCCTCAGGCAGATATGTCAAATTTTTATGATGCATTAAGATCAGGATAGGGGAGGACGTCCCTTCCAGTAGGTGACGCCACTCCTTGAGCGTGAGGATGATGGCCAAAAGCTTATGATCGCCAATATCATAAAGACCTGGGTAACTTCTTAGAAAAGAACCCACAAGGCAATAGGGTTTTACCAGGCCCGGATTGCTGGGAAAAGAGTGCTCCCACCCCTGTCTCTGAAGCATCCACCTCTAATGTAAAGGGCAGAGAAGGGTTGGGATGAGACAAAATCGGAGCTTTGATGAAGGCAAGTTTCAAATCCTCAAAGGACTCGCTGGCGCTAGGAGACCATTCATTAGCCCCTTTATGCATTAGGTCCGTTAGCAGTTTGACCACCATAGAAAAAATCTGTAGAAATCTCCTGTAATAGTTAGCAAACCCCATTAATCTCTGTATGGCCTTCAACCCTGCCAGATGGGGCCATTGTAGGACAGCCGAGAGTGTTTGTGGGTCCATAGTTATACCGGCAGATGAGATTACATAGGCCAAAAATGTCACTTGTGATTTGTGGAACTCACATTTTTTAAACTTGCAGAAGAGCTTGTTCTCCCTCAACAAACCTAAAACCATCGCCACATGTTCCTGATGCATAGCTAGGTCTTGGGAGTGGATAAGGATATCATCCAGATAAACTACAACACAACTTTGTAGGAAGTCCCTAAGGACGTTGTTAATGACCTCTTGAAATACTGCCGGAGCATTGCACAAGCCGAAAGGCATGACTAAGTATTCATAATGGCCACTGCGTGTATTAAAGGCGGACTTCCATTTGTCCCCTTCCTTAATTTTTATCAAATTGTAGGCTGCCCTTAGGTCTAGCTTAGTGAATATCGAAGAACCTTTAATGCGGTTGAACAATTCCATGATTAGAGGTATGGGGTAAGCATTTTTGTCCATAAGTTTATTCAATCCTCTATATTCAATGCATGGCTGCAACTCCCCATCCTTTTCTTCAGGGAAAAAAAATCCTGTATGAGTGGGTGAGGAGGACTTACGAACAATCCCTCTGGTCAGGGCATCGGCCACATACGCCTCCATAATCCAATTCTCCTCCATGGACAGAGGATACGTACGTCCCTTTGGAGGTGTAGCGCCTGGTATGAGATTAAGGGCACAATCTTAAGTCCTATGCATAGGCATGTACCAGCCTCAACCTTACTAAATACCTCACTGAACGCATGATATTCTGGAGGGTAATGAGGAGGAGGTACAACAAATCTTAGTGGGTTGCTGGAGACAAGACTTTGAACAATGAGATGACCATAATAGAATATCGCACGTCTCCCAATCTATTCTGGGGTTGTGTCTCTGCAACCAAGGGAACCCCCAGAATGATAGCATGATGTGGAGAACTAATAATCTGGAATTGTAGGGTATCTATGTGGAGAGACCCCACCCTTAGGTCAGTGGCATCATGTGAAGGCTGCAGTGTTCTACCATCAATGGCCTCAATAGCGAGAGGAGAAGTGCGAGGCAACAATGGAATGGCTTGTAGTGTGGCATATTCTGCATCCATGAAGTGTCCTGCTGCTCCGGAGTCAACCAAAGCCAAAGTTGCCACAGAACAGGCGGCCCATGATACAATGACCACGAGGGTCGGTTTGGTTTGCAACTGTTACGGGGACTGTGAAACACCACCCAGGGTCTGTCCCCGACACGACCCTAGGTGCAAGCTTTTCCCGACAGCATGGGACAAGATCGCAACAGGTGACCTGCCTTTCCACAATAAAGGCACAGTCCCTCCCTATGGCGGAAGGCCCTCTCCTCCCCAGACAGGTGTGTAGCCCCAAGTTGCTTAACTCAGTACCAGGAGGCATGGGAGGTGAGGGAGGAATGGGTGGGATATCAAAACTAAATGCCAATCAGGAGTGAGATCTCCGCAGCCCTTCTCTGAACGGGGATCGTTCTCTGATCCTAGTATTGATTAGGATGACAAAGGAGATGAGTTCCTCCAAGTCCAAGTCCTCCAAGTCCTCTGGCAGCTCTCGGGCTGCCGTCTCATCCTTAATCATGTCATCAAGTCCTTGAGAGAAAGCAGCTACTAGAGCTTCTTTGTTCCAGCCCACATCCACTGCCAGCGTACGAAACTCAATAGCGTACTCTGCTACAGTGCGTGCGCCCTGGTGGATAGTCAAAAGTTGTTTCGCTGCCGATATCGCCTGGGCTGGAACATCAAAAACCCTATGGAAAGCTGCTATAAACTACTGGAAATTCGAGACTATGGGTTTCTGGGTCTCCCATAGCAGATTCGGCCATGCCAATGCTTGACCAGACAATAGGGTGATCATGAAGCCTACCTTGTGTCGATCGTTTT
Organism: Rhinophrynus dorsalis; assembly: GCA_037306005.1. Classification (NCBI taxonomy): domain Eukaryota; kingdom Metazoa; phylum Chordata; class Amphibia; order Anura; family Rhinophrynidae; genus Rhinophrynus; species Rhinophrynus dorsalis. The sequence continues at coordinate 214,432,772 of CM074718.1, read as the reverse complement.
GACAGGCACTTAGTACCAGTTCTAGAAATATGCCCAAATGATTTAGGAAACCACGGCACAATGTGGGTTCACCATTATATCGTAGAGGGAGAGGAGTGCATCCAGACAGCCCTCTGGGCACAATATTTTCAGCATTGGCCACTGCTACCTGTGCCGTATCAGGAGAGGCCACCGGTAGTCGCGCAACCCCTTCTAGATGAGCTGTGAGATTAAGGAGCTTTTACATCGCCAAAGATATATGATCAATGCGTTGATCTTGCCTATCCATACAGAAGACAATGCTAGGCAACTGTTAACTACCTGTACCTTCAGCAGTCATGGCCCTTTCGTACTGTCATGGGACTGCTAGACAAATACTCTGACAGGTACAGGTAGAAAAAAAATTAAGATTTTATTGAAATTCAGGCAGTAAATAATAAACACACTTCCCCAACCTTCCTGGGTCAGACGTGGGTACTGTGCAAGGTCCACTACAGGAACACCACTGAACATAGCCAGACTCCGCTTCCAAATGAATGAGAACCAGGATGGAAAGCACGACCACACGAACAGCAAGTGGTATAATGGCACACAAGCAGGGAGCAAGGAAAGGCTCAAGTAACCTACAACGCTAGGATACTAAGGATGTCCTAGAACTCTAGGACCGACAGACAATATGGATGGCCAGAGCTGTTAACCCACCAGCACTCACATCCAGATTCCCAATAGGATTCACAGGCCGAGGTCATACACAAAACGGGAACTCAGACAGAGCCAGGGTAGCACATAGCGGGTAGTCAGCTAGGCCAAGGGTCATACATGGAGCGGTTAGTCAGACAAGCTGGATCGAGCATGGACTGGGTAGTCAGACAAAGCCAGAGGTTCAGACACTAAATCGGGTAGTGAGACAAAGCCACGGGTCATACACAAATCGGAAAGGCAGCCAGAAAGGGATCGTAACAGAGAACAATAACGCTCAGGAACACCACAAAAGGGCAATGAGGCTATGACCGAACGTGACTTATAAGGCCTACTATGAAGGAGGAGTTACAAAGCTAAAGTGTGCGCGGCCTATAAAAATATCAAGCAAGTAATGACGCACAAGCAATGAGGAAGTCCGCAACCAGAATGTAGCCTCCAGCCACTACAGGAACAGTCAGGTAGCCAAGGCCGAATCACGGCACCGTGATAAGCACCAAATCTAATTATCCAGTGAGCATTTTTCTTATTCAGCGAGTTGAATAAAAGTTACTAGCTTGATTAATAAGGTTCTGATTACTGTCTTGCCCTGATGACCCACTACGAGCATTACTTCCGATTCCCATTATCACCCAAACTGATCCCTCAGCACTATTTCATTACATTTAGCTGAATTAAAATCAAAAGAAAGGAGAAAAGGGAGAGCAGTATGATTGTGCTCTCCCTAGACAGTCTGGTTTCACATTTAGCATTTTAAGGAGTGAGCTGACTTGATTTATACCCAAAGTCCTATGTCATGGCTGTGAGCTTCAAGATTCTGCCATGTTTTTGGATGGCTCAGACAGTGTTTGTTTGTCAACTCTTTATAAACAGGCTTGCTTATTTCTACTCTTGTTAGTACAATGAAGTTAAATATCTTATAAACAATTGTTTGAAATAAAAAAGACAGTTTTGAAAGCTCTTTCAAAATTACATTGCAAAATGACAGTTTCCCTTGAATGTTACCTCTTCTCCAAAGCATTCCTTCAAAACGCATTGGCAACATCTCCAGCATTCAAGATGTTAATCATAACTCTGAGTGCCAGGGAGGAATCCAATACATTGTGTTCCAATGCAAAGGGTTAATGACAAAGAATTAATAACATTTATTATTTTGGTGTGGGTTATTTATAGGTAATAGCGGGACTTGTGAAGGAGTATTTTCAGCACTGATATGTTTCTGGTTCTTGTTTATAGTCCTTGTGTCTGAATGACTCAGACAGAATTTAAGATATATATTGCTGTCCTCAGTATCAGTATTCATGAAATGATATCTGATATTCTTGCTATAGATTCTCATAGGCTGTCCAAGTTTAGCTCTCAGTTGTACACAGCAAACACTAGCTCAGTTTACAACAGAGAAACTCAGTACTGTTGAATACAATATAGGATTGACTGGATAGAACGAATATATCTGTTAACATCAGGCTTTTCCATGCCTCAAGAAGTCAACATGGTTTTTGCACAGGTATAGCAGGCATTTAGAGCTAACTGGCTGTTAATGAGTATTCAGGTCTGTAATATGTACCTGAGGGGCAATACCTCTAAAATGTGAGTGCCTGTACCACTAGTACAGATATCCTGGGTAGTTCTTGAACCCATTCTACCAATCAAGGTAATTCTCAAGGTGGCCCAATAACCTAGTTCCACAATTAGCATAATCATACATCCAGTGAGTTCGTCCAGTAGCCATTTTCTCCTCTAACCCCCCTAAAGCTGCTGCAATACCCATCCCATAGCCTAAGAAACAGGTAGGCTTATCATGGTTTCCTACAGTAAACCACCAAAGCTTGTCCTGTTAACTATTTACTTTATTTTTTCAAATTTATCCCCAACCCCATACCTTAACAAACTGTAGGGGTTCTCAAAGTAGCTCTAGCACCTTCTATATAGTTTAGGAATCGGGGATGTAGTCCTGCCACCTACACATGAGTCTTATTAATGGTACACTAACAGAAGTGCTAATGTTTTATTGTCTGCTAATGGCCCAGGAATAAGATACCAGCCTTTCAGAACAGAAGACCAGTGGATACTAATCATAGTACATTAGCTACACACAAACAAGTAACCAAAATGTATCTATCTAAAAACGAATTAAACCTCTGAGTGCACTCAAAGGGTTACAAATTCCAGTTGAGAATTAGATTTTTGGGCTCTAATGTAAAATAAAAATAGAAATAATAGAAAATAAAAATAAGTAAAGTAAGTTATATTTAAAATCGTATAATCTAATTTCATATTTTTGGTGCTAGTATTCCTTTAACAGTGTTTAAATGAACAGCAAGATATATTCTGCTGACCAGTCCTTGAGAATAGTAACTCACTGGAATAAAAGCACTGGGGAGTTGGAGATGCCACACCTTGAGAGGACCACAAGATGTTCATCAGTGAGATGTAATTGAACCACTAGAACGTTGCAGACCCGGGCTATAGCACAGAGATGGTCTGTGAACTCAAGAAAGATGATGCTCAGGGACAAGTTATATAATCCCTTCCATGTATTTACTTATATGATTTCAGTCAACTCAGTCAAGTGTGAGTGAAATCATTTTTATGTCTAAATTGCATTTGATATCATACCAGTGGATTTGGGATATTTATTTTTCAGTTAATATGAGTCTTTGGGTTGCATAGAATGCTATAACACTAAATGTGTGAGATGCCACTTGGCTCCTGTTTTTACAATTGCTTATATTATTCTTCACCAGGCATCCAGGCATACAATAGCATAAGCTGTTTTAGTTTTTTGTTGTCCTAAATGTTTCTATATGTGGCTTATATGTGCATTTTTTATTAATTAACAGAAAATTAACACCTCCTAATAATAAACCACACTTACCTTACTTTGGCCAGAAAATCCTAATGAATTTTGGCCTTTGCTCAAGAGATAAAATCTTCAGTCAGTCCTGCATATAATTTCGATGGAGGCTGACATGACATTAGCGGGTAGGATCACATGACCATAACTTCCAAGAATCCTCCTTTTAGGCACAAATACCTCTGTCCTTCTGTCCTACCCTGGTAGGAGATCAAACTGTGTGGTGTGTAAGTGTATCACATGGCTCCACAGCAATAAACACTCACATTAATGTTTGGATAAACATCAGTATATGTGTATATAAATTAGTCTGAGTAAATAAAATACTTTGGTCTTGCTCTAAGTCATTTATTTACACAACGGAGGTGTCATTAGCTCATGAAATAAGCTAAAATGTCTTGTTAATGCCCCTCCCACTGGCCACACCACCAGCAACACCCCCTAAAACACAAATGTCCCTCTTTAGCCATTTAAAATATTGGGAGGTATATATGACCTCAAGCTCCTCACCCTGCACATGATAATCTTAACACTTTAAGGACCAGAGAGGACATGAATATAGCCATTGCTTAACAATGCATTACGCATTCCTGTAGTTTTTACAGGCTTAGTTAGGCTCGTCCACTCTGCTAGCTTCAGTGTGAAAAAACTGCCAGCAGCTGTTATGTCTGCCTTTATGGACATGACATTCAGGACTGATTGAATATGTTATCTCTTGAACAAAGATATAAGGTCAACATTCATAGGGTTATTTAAACCATAGTAAGGTAAGTTCCTTCACTAGTGAATATAAAGTACATTTCAAATGTAATTTTGTAATAGCAGTCTTCATCATTATTAACAACTTCATTCCATGATAACTGACAACCTCAAGCGCACAACATGAAACATTAGGGGAGATTCACTAAGCAGTGATAAAGTGGAGATGATTTCTCCAGTGATATCACTTCTCAAATTCTATGGACCCTCCTTCAACTTTGGAGATCTTAGTGCATAGGCCCCATAGAATATAACATAGCAACTGGAGAAGTCATATCACTGGTGGTCATCTCCACTTTATCACCTCTTTATCACTGCTTAGTGAATCTCCCCCCTTATTTAAGAATAAGCATTCCCAGGATAGGCCATATCCAGTCTGTGTTCAGGTAGCATAAATCAAGTTCTCATGGACCATGTGAATATGTCCACAGGAAAAATGCAGTATTTTAAGGATGGCTGACCTACAGATTGAAAAAAACAGATTTACCTAGCAAGTTATATTGGACACTCAGCTGATATAAACAAGATTTCCATAACTTAAAGAATTGGGTGAAAGCACAACACCCATCCATATAGCTCAGCTTCCCTCCATGTGATTTTATACACACACATAGGCCTCCTTATTTTAATAAATATAAACCTTTTAAGGACTACAAATTTGTACAACACATTGTGAACACGTCTCTTGTCCTTATAAAACTATAAAATGCTACATGAAAATATGGGAAACCAGTAGTTTACTATAAGATGTTTTCATAAAAATGATAATATTGGAAGAGACAGAACATGTGTCAGAAGCAGGTGCATAAAAGTCATTTAATTACAATTGCTTCTTACGAAGTTCTATTTTAATTCCTGTGTGGAAAGATCAAGTAATTGTCAAATCCTTGACTCTAAACACAATGTCCTGTCCTAATCCTCTGTGTTCTCTGTTATGAATGCTGAATCCACCTTAAAATAGTTGAGTCTTGGCAACTTCTCATTTCCTCAATTAGGAATCATCTAATTTCCTGAAATATGTTCCTTATATTCCCCGTTAATTTAATAATGAAGCTGAGTTCAGCCAATATCTTTGCAAAGAAATCAATGCAAAATTAATGATGCAGAATTGAAAATGACTGACAGGCTTTCAAGGTCACAGATGTAGCTAATGATGTTATTCCCTCATCTACCTTGTATCAAGTGTCATATTTCTGGACCACATGCTGGTGGTCCAGCTCTTTTATAAAATAATATAATTAAAACAATTTGCTTCTCAGGAAGCTAATGTACTGCTGTTGTTTTAATGTTCACTAAAGTATATGTAAGCATTACAAAACTTAAATATGTATAATTGTATAGTGTAGGTCATATCAAAATACACAAAACAGTTAAACTAATGATACATACTCTGTTTCCTTCAGAAAACATGTCAGGCCTCAAGAAATGTATATATATTATTTCTCTATGCTAGTCTAGATCTCTAGGTGTAGCTCCATGTTGGTGTATGTCATAGTAACATAGTAAATTAGGTTGAATAAAGACACAAGTCCATCAAGTTCAACCTTCCCCTCATACCCCAGTAAATGAGAATTTTATAGCTTTCCTGCTACCAATTAAATTAGTCTTTATCAGACCTTCCTGATCTGCCTACTGATAAACAGTATAACTCTGTATGTTCCCTTTTGAAAGAAATGTATCTAATCTTCTCTTAAATGTATCCATTGTATCTGCCATAACCACCTCCCTGGGCAATGAATTCCACAATTTAACGGACCTTACCATAAAAAAAACCCTTCCTCTGCTGAAGTTTAAACCTCCTTTCCTCTAATCTCAAGGGGTGTCCCCTGGTCACCTGATCAGGCCTTGGAATAAATAGTTCACCGAAGAGATCCTTGTATTGACCTCTCATATACTTGTACAATGTGATAAGGTCTCCTCTTAGTCTTCTTTTCTCTAGAGTAAATAAACCAAGTTTGTTTAGTCGTTCCTCATATGTCAAGTCCTCCATTCCCTTAATTAATTTTGTTGCTCTCCGCTGTACCCTCTCTAGTTCTAGTATATCCTTTCAGAACTGATGCCCAAAATTGCACTGCAAACTCAAGGTGAGGTCTTACCAATGATTTGTATAATGGCAAAATAATGTATCCACTCTTGCTTCGATACTTCTTTTTATGCAAGACAGGATTTTGTTTGCCTTTGCTACTGCTGTTTGACACTGGTTACTTTTTCCAAGTCTGTAGTTGACAAGGATACCCAGGTCTTTTTCTAGCAATGAGCCCCCTAAAATGATTCCATTAATTTTATAAGTAGCCTTGGGATTGTTTCCAAATGCATGACTTTACACTTCCCCACATTAAACTTCATATTCCATATGTTTGCCCAATCTGACATTATATATAAGTCCCTCTGTAGAGAGAAAATATCCTGTTCTGAATTAATGACCTTGTATAATTTAGTATCATCTGCAAATATTGATATTTTGCTTTCTATATCTATTTCCAGGTAATTTATAAACATGTTAAAAAGCAGCGGGCTTAATACTGAACCCTGAGCTACTCCACTCTCCACTTTAACTGTATTGGAGAATTTTCCATTTACAACCACACACTGTTCCCTATCCTTCAACCAGTTTTGTATCCAATTGCAAAGGTTATCTCCTAGCTCCAATTTCCTTATTTTATACACTAGCCTTCTGTGTGGCACTGTATCAAATGCCTTTGCAAAGTCTAGATATACTACATCTACTGCCTTGCCATTGTCAAGGTTGCTGCTTACCTCCTCATAGAAGCTGAAAAGATTAGTTTGGCATGATCTATTCTTCATAAAACCATGTTGATTCGTGCTAATGATTTTATTTTTTGTGTTGTAATCCTGAATATAGTCCCTTATTATCCCTTCTAGCAGTTTTCCCACTACAGAGGTCAAACTCACTGGTCTATAATTCCCAGGTTCTGTTTTAGTTCCCTTCTTAAATAGAGGCACTATGTTAGCTCTTTGCCAATCCTGTGGCACTGAGCCTGTGGTAATAGAATCATTCAGAGCAAGTCCCACACAATGTCTTATTAATATAAGCCAAGATCCCTACCATCCACTTTTGTTACCAGTCACTCCTAATGCTGAAAGGCTAATATATACATTTCCACAATCACTGAAAACTGGGGCTTAAACTCCCTCGGAATAGGGACACCTCTGAGAACTATTTCTGAATAAAACAGAGTGTTTGCAAATAAACTTCCTGACATCCTGCTGTCTTGAAGTAGGATTGGTGAGTGTGGTTAATACAGGAAAGGTTAATGAGCATAAATAACACAAATATGCATCAAAGCAGATGTTCAAGTTATTTCAGGACACCTGAGGGGGTATAATAGAACAATTCTTATTCTAATACAGAGAGTCAATCCTAGCAAATATATGGCCACTATTCTACAAAAATGCATCCATGTTAGTACAGTTCTTTTATGGTGCTTTGTCAAGGTCAACATTGTCAAACACATTGCATAATAACATAAGGGAGCTTATATGCTCATGTTAACAAGGGCAGGTACTGTATCTTTGCTGCATGATTAATGGAAGTAGAAAACTCATTTATACAGATCAGTTCTAGTAATTAAAGTTTGAATGGAGTGTTGAAGGATGTAACCTTTAATTTACTATTACTGAATGTACAGTTTAAATGTAAGTACAGAACAGGTGACAGTATTATGATGTTGCAATACAGGTTACCTAGATAGTAAGATCAACACTGCTATAATAACCTTATGTGCAGTGACAAGTGAAATACTCAGAATTAATTACTAATAACTCAGCAGAGTAGTTTCATTTCAAATCTGCTTAATGACTCTAGGTCAGGATAAATAAAGCAGCATAATAAAATGGATGGAATATGGTTATGTTGTAAAAAAGTCTCTCTTAATTATTTTACTTGTCATTATACTCTACTTCATGTGATTTTTATGTTTCCCTTTACTGAACATAAAACAAATTAAGGTAGAGCTGCCAAACTCCTTCCCTACACAGGTAGGGACCATTAGTGCCAAGCCTATATAATAATTTGCTAAATCGTGTGTAATGCCGCGACATGCGCAGTAGACACTGCTGCGCGTGCTGCAGTCATGCGCAGTAGAGACTGCCCGCGCCGCGGCTGATACAGAGCTGGGCGCTCTGAAGGAGCATCCAGCTCTGTATCAGCCATGGTGCGGGCAGTCTCTACTGCGCGTGACTGCCCAGCGACCGGGTGGCAGTGGCACTGTGGCCCGTGTTCTGGTATACAGTTATGTGCTGGAGAGCATTTACAATACAAAGTTACACATTTATACATACAAAGAAAAAACAAACAAACAATATTGTTTATGAACAGTTGTAGGTTGCTTTTAAATACAATTAATATATATTTTTAGGGATTTTAAAATAGCAGAAGATCGGATTGTTTCAGGTAGGTTATTCTAAGTTTCTAGAGTTCTGTAAAAAAGGCAGTTTGGCCCACTCCTTTCTTGTAATTTAGAATCTTAACTGAATTTCTGGCAATATTCTGGGGGTTATTGAAAGTGTGAACAGATATAGTAAGCATACTGCTCAGGTAATGCGGTAGCTTTCCAGAGAACTGGTTATAAACTATTCAAGAAAGGTGAAGTGTACATCTGAAGGGTATGTCTGGATTTGAGTGTTAACTAGTTTAGATCTTTTTACATATCACAATGGGTAGTGTAATTATATGGGTGAACAAAGCAGGACAATTAATTATACAGAGTACTGAGCTTACTGAGATGGGTTTGTGGTGCTTAAAGGGATAGTAATGTCTGTTATAAAGTAGTCTGCCAAGTCTACTTTATATTAAAAGTAACGCATTGTGCTATGTGTAGGAGCTTACTTGTTTGTAGTTCAAAAGTTATTAAGTGGATAAAGATCCCCCATCCTTTCCTTCCGGCTGCCTCCCACTGAATCTAGAATTCGGTCATGGGACCAGATGGATGCAACGAGGGACAAACTTCATAAGTATACGGAAAACCCTGCCCCCCTTGATGAACAAGGGCAGGATTTTCCTTTGCATACTGAAGTTTGTCACTCGCTGCATCTGTCCGGTCCAGACTACAGATTCAGCGTGATGTGGCTTGAATGGGTGGGTGAGGGATCTTTCTCCTCATAATAACTTTTGAACTACAAACAAGTAAGCTCCTACACATAGAGCAATGTGTTACTTTTAATATAAAGAAGGCTCGGCGAACTACTTTTATAACAAACTTTAAGCATTCACTATATTACCATTGTCAATGACTACCATTAACATCAGCTGTACAATAAGTTTTTTTTTTTTTTTACAGATAACTTAGACAGGATTTTTTTTTCTAAACAGTGCCTACGTTGGGACAATTTTAGTATGTTAATTTTTCAGTATAAAGACCAAATATGAGCTAGATTCCACGAGATTTATAGGTGTTGTCTGAGGACAAGTTATGACATCACTTTGTTATGATACTTAAATTGGTAGTGTGGTGTAAATTATGTTTTATTCCAAATATAACTGTGACTGTTTCTCTAATACTTAAGAATAGTTTGTTTTCAGTGATACATCTTTCAACGTCAGGGAATTGTTTATGTCAGTTACGGAGTCATCTGCATACATATGCACAGTAGAAGCACAGCAGATCATTCATAAATACAAGAATAGAAAACCGTGAGCAGATTATATATTAAAAGAAGGGCATGAGAATGGAACCTTGGTGAATCCCTGAATAACTTCGATATCTTTACATTTTTAAAGAGGACAGTGATTGCTGAGTGATTTGAAGAAAATCCAGATTGAATTAGGGTGATAAAGTTACACATCTGGTAATACGTGACTAGTTGCATGAAGGTCTTGGTCTTTATATAATATGGCCAGAATGGATATCGGTCTGTAGTTTGATACAAAGTGCTTTTGTGAATAGGTACAACTTTCCATACATGGGGTATATAACCAGATGACAAAGATGATTAATTAGGCATGTGGTAGGATGATAAGTAAAAACAGCATTAGTAATACTGCTGGTCAAACCTAGATTGTGACTTCATTTTTAGGTTGAGGAGGTGATTTGTTATATCACTAATGGGTACTGGCAATCTGGCATGAATTTGAAATCAGCAGTACTGTTGGACTAGTGGGAGGGTATAGGAATCTGATCAATGCCTCTTCATCATAATCACATTTTTGTTTTGTGGTCAGGGAGGCAGCACATCCAACAAAATAGCTGCTAGTGGATTTGTGAATCCCGGCCAAGGTCCTTTAAATATTTTTTTTCTTAGCAGAGTGGGATATAGGATAAATAAATGCAAATGAATAAGAACACAACTGTCAAAAGCATAATAATATTCAAAATGATGCATGTTATTCTGCAAATGAACTTACATAATTGTAGGAAGTGTTTAAAAGTATTAGCAAAATTATGAATACTGTTAAACCTATCATTTAACACAATGAAAAGAATATATTTTATGCCTGCTACTTGAAAGCATTTAATTGGATGATGGTTTCTAATAAAGTTGTACAATGCATTAATCTAAAGGTAGATGATCAAGATAAATCTACGTACTCAAAGGGGAATCCAGTTATATTAAAACAGTAAACTTTGGCAATTAAAAAGCAATGTAGGTATAAGGGGTGGAGTGGGCTGTCCTACAAGATGGCTGTGTGATAGATTTGCTCAGGGAGGACCTATTGCTATAAATCAGAACATATTCTCCCTTAAGCTTTATGGATTCAGTGTTCCTGCTTCCTCTTGTTTCTGCCTATTCCCATGGCCAGAAAATGGAGTTGCCATGCTCAGAAGACATCTAGATTATTGATACCACTGACCCTGGGCACTGCAGCTATAGAGCACTTCCTCCATCTGAATTCCCTCCAGAAGAGAGGTGGAGAAAATAAGGAGAACTGAGCACCAATCCTTGGAGAAGCCACCCCATCCCTAGGGGTTTCTCAAACCAATTTGGGCTGTGATGGATTCCCTACAATGGATAAATCTATGGCCATTACAAAAGGAGGAGGACCTTAAATCAGTGGCCACAGACATGGCTCTAAATGCAGTCAGCGCAGATGTCCAGAAGAATACTCAAGGTCTAAGCAGCAGAGAGACTAGCAGAAGAATCTGTAGAGGGCTTACACTCTCCAGTTTATACCCTGGAGCAAGTTATAGCAGAACAACAAGAGTCCATAGCCTCATTTACCTATAAACTTGACTATTTGGACAATCAAAGTCACAGGAACAACATTAAGATCAGAACATTTCAGAATCGACTCCTGCTAAATATTTCATATACTTTGAATCACTGTTTACACGTATCCTGGGATAGTCAACAGATATACTCTTAAGGATTGACCCTGCACATCACACCCCAGATGCCCTCCTTCAAGCGCACTTAGGGATATAATTCGTAGGGTGCACTACTTCACAGATGAAGAACGGCTTATAGAGAAGGTGAGAGACATGGAGAAGGTGGTCTATGCTGGAACCAAGGTACACCTCTTTCATGACAACTCACCCTATACCGTGCAGCAGAGGTTTCAATTGAAGGTGCTTGTTGATCACCTATTCTCTCTACAAAATGAATGAAAGTGTGTCTTTCCATTACACTTTCAGGTTCAGAAAGAAGGCCGTACATTCTACTTGAGACGACCAGATGCGAATTACATTTTAACCTCCCTCCTCTGGCTCCATACTCCTCAACTACTTCGACTCATGTTTTGGAGAAGAACCAGAGCCTGTAATGGCATTTGGTCAGGACACCCATCACTTCTGTGTCCCACTTACCTGTCGCTGATGCAGGATCTATGTAATTTTCTTATTTGAGCCCCTAAAGGGATGGCTATTGCTTACTTCCTTGGAGCATCATGCTGTAACTTGAAGACACAGTAGGAGAGAGCTTCTACGGGTCTGCTAGTCTCCAAACAGCCACAGGACTCCAGCATGTAGAAACAGCGGTTTTATTGTATCAAAAATATTTAAAAGCAAGGAGTTGCCAATCTTAACACTTTAACACACTGGAGCATAAACATAAAAAACACGCTAACCCCTGGCGGCCCTGAGGTCATGACTTAGTTTCCCATGAGGCTCCCTAGATGTAAATTGCTGCAGTTCCTGTACAGGATTTTAATCTAGATTCCTGGAGGGCAGGCGACTGGCATTGTAAGTTTTTCATCTCAATCAGACTGCATATTCATATTTCATATGATGTTGCATCTGTTTTCCATTCCCTGCTGTTTGGATTCTTGCCGTCATATATATATATATATATATATATATATATATATATATATTTCATCTGTCTACTGTTTTTCTCACTCTCCCTGATGGGGAGAAACAGAGCCAGATTGTCACGGTTTGTTATGACTCTCAGACACAAGTTTTAGGTAAAAAAAATCAATTTTATTGAAATAATAAAATGATCACTAGGATGGCATCACATACATATATAAATCATGATAAATAGTACAGACAGAATGCAGACTCTACCGGTCCTGTCAATATACCGGACAGGACAGTCTGAGATATATATATATTAGGCTCTACCGGCCTTGCCAAAACCGGGTAAGGCAACCTGCAGATGGAATAGCAAAACGGTTCTACCGGCCTTACCAAATTACCGGGCAAGGCAGCCCCATAAAGTACACAGTGTAGGCTCTACCGGCCCTGCCAATACCGGGTAAGGCAACCTCAGATGGAATGTGGCAAAAGGTTCTACTGGCCTTACCAATACCGGGCAGGGCAGCCCAGAGATAGTAATAGCAGTCGGATGATAATGGCAGATTGACAGGATCGTAAGCAACCCAGTGTACGCACACTGAGACCAACAGGGGAATTGTATAGCCGCGAGGCTTAGGAGCAAACCAATGTCCTCACACTGGAGTAACAAATGAATCATAAAAGCTGCAAGGCTTAGGAGCAAACCAGCGTCCGCACGCTGGGACCAACACTGAATTGTATAGCCGATATGCTTTGGAGCAAACCAGTGTCCGCACACTGGGGTAACAAGTAAATCATATAGCCGCACGGCTTAGGAGCAAACCAGTGTCCGCACACTGGGGTAACAAGTGAATCATGTAGCCGCAAGGCTTTGGAGCAAACCAGCGTCCGCACGCTGGGACCAACACTGAATTGTATAGCCGATAGGCTTTGGAGCAAACCAGCGTCCGCACACTGGAGTAACAAGTGAATCGTATAGCCGCAAGGCTTTGAAGCAAACCAGCGTCCGCACGCTGGGACCAACACTGAATCGTATAGCCGATAGGCTTTGGAGCAAACCAGCGTCCGCACACTGGAGTAACAAGCGAATCGTATAGCCGCAAGGCTTAGGAGCAAACCAGCGTCCGCACGCTGGGACCAACACTGAATCGTATAGCCGATAGGCTTTGGAGCAAACCAGTGTCCGCACACTGGAGTAACAAGCAAATCGTATAGCCGCAAGGCTTTGGAGCAAACCAGCGTCCGCACGCTGGGACTAACAAGCAATGTCGCCGACGCGACCAGACAGAAGGTCGCCAGGATACAGGAGACAGGCGATGAGATGACAGGAACCAGCAACAATCAGTCAGGTCAGGAAACAGCAGAGAAGAAGTTCAGCAGGAACTGCATCACCAGAGACTAGGCCGGAACCAGGACTGGAACAACTCAGCAAGCAGGAGGCACTGGAACAGTAGAGATCAGGAACTCAGGAACACTGGAACAGAGGCCCAGCTATCACTGGACATAGTGATAGCAAAAAGGTCAGAAACAACACGAAAGGGCAATCAAAGGGTGCCCAATCCAGGTTTAAATAGTCAAAATGAGGCGGGCAATATGCAGACAGCCAATAGAAGCCACCTACTGGTGACAGACAAGGAAATGCAGCAATCACGGGCACCGTGATAGTACCCCCCCTTTCAAAGACCCCCCTCTCCTAGAATAGGGTCTAGGTTTCTGTGGGTATTTGGCATGAAAGACCCTAGTTAGCTTAGGTGCATGAAGGTCCTTAGTATCCACCCATGATCGATCTTCAGGACCGTATCCTTTCCAATGTACCAGGTACTGTACCCTTCCTCTAAGCCTACGGGAATCAATAATGCTCTGAACCTCGTACTCCTCCTGACCCTCGACCTCAACAGGTCCTGGCACCACAGGTGTGGTAGTATAGCGATTGCAAACCAGAGACTTAAGAAGGGACACATGGAACACATTATGGATACGCATGGATGCAGGTATGTCTAGTGCATAGGAGACAGGGTTAATTTTACGAATAACTCTGTATGGACCAATAAACCGGGGAGCCAACTTATTAGACGGAACCTGCAGCTTGAGATTTCTGGAGGAAAGCCATACTCTATCCCCAACCTGAAAGGAAACCGCTGGAAGCCTTCTGCGATTAGCATGGCGCTGATGACGCTGAAATGACTGACCAAGTGCCCTCTGAACTTGTGCCCATGTGGAACGGAGTTGCTCGATATGCTCATCCAGAGCTGGAATCTGTTGCGTCTGAAATGAATCTGGAAGCAAACAGGGCTGAAACCCGTAATTAATCAGAAACGGGGAGCTCCCAGATGAAGAATTGACCGCACAGTTCCTGGCGAACTCTGCCCAAGGCAACAAGTCGGACCAATTATCATGATGGTCAGTAACGAAACAACGGAGAAATTGTTCCAAGCCCTGATTAGCTTGTTCAGCGGCTCTATTGGTCTGGGGATGGTAGGCAGAGGAGAAGGACAGCTGTATGCCCATCTGTTGGCAAAATGCCCTCCAAAATCTAGACACAAACTGGCTCCCCCTGTCAGACACCAGTACCCTGGGCACTCCATGCAACCGGAATACTTCTCTGGCGAACACAATTGCCAATTCCTTAGCTGAAGGAAGGCCACGGAGGGGCACGAAATGAGCCATTTTAGAAAACCTGTCCACCACCATAAATATAAAGGAATACCCCTTAGACATAGGCAATTCTCCCATAAAATCAATGGAAACATGAGACCAGGGGCGTTCGCCATTAGGCACCGGTTGAAGCAAGCCCACTAGGAGATGTCTCGGGGTCTTAGCGCGGGCGCAGGTGGCACAGGCATTCGTAAATTCGGCACAATCGTTTCTCATGGAAGGCCACCAAAATAACTGAGAAAGGAACCATAACAATTGGTCTCTACCAATATGTCCCGCAGCCTTAGAGGAATGGTAGGTTTCGAGCAACCTAGTACGAAATGGTTCAGCGACAAAACATTTGCCTACTGGGGTTTCATGGGGAGCGGACCCCTGAGAGGCCAGGATCTCCTCCCCTAAAGGAGAAGTGATACTCGTGCGTATAGTAGCCAGTATTCTATCGGGTTGGATGATAGGTGCTGGTGCTTCCACTCTGTCACTGTCAGCCTCAAATTGTCTTGACAGTGCATCAGCCCTGACATTCTTTGATCCCGGTAAATATGATACAATGAAATTAAATCGGGACAGGAACAGTGCCCATCTGGCCTGATGAGAGGACAATCTCTTGGCCTCCGAGAGATAAATCAGATTTTTATGATCTGTTAGGATTAAGACAGGATTCTTAGTACCTTCAAGCAAATGACGCCATTCCTTAAGAGCGAGGATAATGGCCAATAATTCTCTGTCACCTATCTCATAGTGGCTTTGAGTGACAGTCAACTTTTTAGAAAAGAACCCACAAGGTCTCAGTGTTCCACCTTTATCGTGTCGTTGCGAAAGTACTGCCCCGACCCCAATATCTGAGGCATCAACCTCTAACGTAAATGGAAGTAGAGGATTGGGGTGGGATAACACAGGAGCCGCAGCAAATGCCAGCTTCAATTTCTCAAAGGCTTCCTCAGCAGATACCGGCCAACAAGAAGGATTAGCACCCTTGTGCGTAAGATAGGACAGAGGTTTGACAATGGAAGAAAAGTTCTTAATAAACCTCCTATAATAATTAGCGAAACCCAGGAAACGCTGTATGGCTTTAAGACCCTTGGGTTTTGGCCATTGTAGGACAGCTGACAACTTTTCCTTGTCCATAGCAATGCCATCATTGCCAATTATGAACCCCAAGAATGGCACGCTGGTTCTATGAAACTCACATTTTTCCAATTTACAAAATAATTTGTTCTCACGGAGTCGTAGCAATACTGCGGATACATCTTTGATGTGCTGTGACATGTTTTGGGAGTAAATCAGTATATTGTCAAGGTACACCACAACACGTCTGTAACATATCTCTCAGAACATCGTTTATCAGTTCCTGAGAAACTGCGGGTGCATTACACAGCCCAAATGGCATCACTAGATACTCGTAGTGCCCAGATCGAGTATTAAAGGCAGTTTTCCCACTCATCACCTGCTCGAATGGGAACCAGATTGTAAGCGGCCCGTAGGTCCAATTTGGAAAAAATCGAAGCGCCCTTAAGCCTATCAAAAAGCTCGGTGATGAGTGGTATTGGGTATGCGTTTTTTGCCATTAGTTTATTCAAGCCCCGGTAGTCAATGCATGGTCTTAATTCGCCATTTTTCTTTTTTACGAAAAAGAACCCAGCCCCAGCTGGAGAGGTAGATTTTCGTATGATCCCTCTAGCAAGGGCATCAGAAATGTAATCTTCCATAGCCTTATTTTCCTCACAAGATAATGGATAAGTGCGTCCCTTTGGAGGTACTACTCCAGGATGCAATTCAATGCAACAATCATAAGGTCTGTGCTGGGGTAGCATACTAGCCTCTCCTATGCTAAAAACATCGCCAAACTGTTTGTACACATCCGGTATAGCAGAGGAGGTGCACAGGACCTTAACAGGATGGATGACGCACTTGTCCATACAAAATGGAGACCAAGAGCAATTTCACACTTTTTCCAATCAAATTGTGGGTTATGTAACTGTAACCACGGAAAACCCAATATTACAGCATGGTGAGGAGAATTAATCAGTTGGAATTGCTGCTCTTCTCTGTGAAGTGCCCCAATAGTCATAGACAGTGGCATAGTTTCAAATATAACCTGAGGCGGTTCTAAGGGTCTGCCATCAATTGCTTCAATAGCCAAGGGGTTTTCTCTTTCAATGCGTGGAACTCCGTGCAATTCAGCAAAGGTATTATCCATAAAATACCCTGCTGCACCAGAGTCGACCAGGGCCAAAACCTCCACAGAGTGTTGTGCCCAAGACAATACCACCTGTATAGTGGGTTTCATTATGCCCGACACTGGGGACGATTGTACACCACCTAGGGCCTGTCCCCCAAGGTACCCTAGGTGTGTGCATTTCCCGGACGTACTGGACAGGAATTTAGCAAGTGCCCTTTTTTACCGCAGTATAAACACAACCCTTGTTTCTTGCGATATAGTCTCTCTGCCTTGGTTAGTCTAGTGAAACCTATTTGCATAGGTTCACTTGTCTCCCGTACTGGTTCACTAGACTTCAATACCAGGGGAGGGATGGGTGGGCAAAACATGCTACTAGGCTCATTATTTTTTGACCGTATCTTACGATCTCTGGCAGTTGATCTCTCACGTATTCTGGAGTCAATTAGCATGACATACTCAATGAAATCATCTAGGTCAATAGGTAGATCTTTAGCAGCGATTTCGTCTTTAATGTGGTCATTCAGGCCTTGAGCAAAAGCTGCCAAAAAATGCCTCATAGTAACATAGTAACATAGTAACATAGTAACATAGTAACATAGTAGATAAGGCTGAAAAAAGACATGCGTCCATCAAGTCCAGCCCATGCCAATAACACCCCTGTTGATCCAGAGGAAGGCAACAAAAAAGCCCTCTGGAGCAATTTCCAATGTAGGTGTGTGTGTGAGTGTGTCAAATAGTTCCCCGGCTCAATATCCTATTTGCTTTGAAGCCATCTGTCATAACTGTCAATATTGTTCTGTGCTAGATAGGCATCCATTGCTTTTTTGAATGCAGTTACATTATCTGCAAGCACAGCATCCCGAGGCAAAGAATTCCATAGCCTTACCGCCCTTACTGTAAAGAATCCCTGCCTGTGTTTTAGTCGAAAGCGCCTTTCCTCAAGTCTTAATGGATGACCTCTTGTTCTTAGCTCAGCTCTTTGCATAAATAATTCATTGGATAGTTCTTTGTATTGGCCTTGAATGTATTTGTAAATGGTAATCATATCACCCCTTAGACGTCTCTTTTCTAATGTAAACAAACCCAGTTTGGCTAGTCTCTCTTTGTAACTCAGATCCTCCAATCCCTTTATCAGTTTTGTTGCACGTCTCTGCACCTTTTCCAGTTCAGTAATGTCTTTTTTTAGAACAGGCGCTCAAAATTGTACTCCATATTCTAGATGAGGCCTAACCAAGGATTTATACAGAGGTAGGATAATATTAGCATCCCTTGCTTCTACACCTCTTTTTATGCAGGCTAGTACTCTATTTGCTCTTGCAGCAGCTGAGTGACTCTGCACACTGCTGTGAAGACTATTGTCTATCAGTACACCTAAATCTTTCTCTAATGAGGATTTCCCAAGTTGTTTCCCATTTAGAGTATATGTAGCAAGTTTGTTTCTACAACCCAAATGCATAACCTTACATTTATCTACATTAAATGACATCTGCCACTTTTCTGCCCATTCACTTAGTTTATCTAAATCCTTCTGTAGGGAAAAAACATCGAGCTCTGTATGTATTTCCTTACATAGCTTAGTGTCATCAGCAAAGATTGAGATGCTACTTTCAATTCCCACTTCTAGATCATTAATAAACAAATTAAAAAGCATTGGGCCCAGGACTGAACCCTGCGGTACCCCACTTATAACCCTAGACCAATTTGAAAAAGTTCCATTTACAACAACTCTCTGCCATCTATCATTTAACCAGTTCTCAATCCATGTACAGATACCACCACCCAAACCGAAGCCTTTTAATTTATGCAGTAACCTGTTGTGAGGCACTGTGTCAAAGGCTTTTGCAAAATCCAAGTATACTACATCAACAGCAATTCCCCTGTCCAAATTACTACTCACTCTTTCATAAAATGCAAGTAAATTAGTCTGACATGATCTGTTCTTCATGAAACCATGCTGATTCCTACTAATGATATTGTTTGTCTTCACATAGTTCTGAATACTATCAGTTAATAACCCTTCTAGTATCTTACCCACTATGGAAGTCAAGCTCACAGGTCTATAATTTCCTGGTTTGGATCTTGCTCCCTTTTTAAACAATGGAACTACATCAGCTTTCCTCCAATCACAGGGCACTATGCCTGATGAAAGCGAATCAATAAATATTAAGTATAATGGTTTTGCTATTACTGAACTAAGTTCCTTAAGTACCCTTGGGTGTATACCGTCCGGTCCAGGCGCTTTATTCACTATAACCCTTTCCAGTCTCTTTTGGACCTTGTCCTCAGTAAGCCATGTAGATGTTGGAGGAAATTCCATGGTTTTGTCTGTTTGCCCATAGCTTGTCATTTCTGCTTCCTTTGTATATACTGAAGCAAAGAACGTATTTAGGGTCTCAGCCATAGCTTTATCCTCACTAATCAATTCACCTGTTTCGGTCCTAAGAGGACCAATACCAACCTTAACTTTTTTGTTGTTAATATACTTGTAGAATTGTTTAGGGTTTTTCTTGCTCTCGTTTGCAATGTTTCGCTCATTTTCTATTTTAGCTAGCTTAATTGCTTGTTTATTCCAACCTACCTCTGCTGCCAATGTGCGGAATTCGATGGCATAGTTGCCTACTGTACGCCTGCCCTGTTGAATCTCCATAAGGCGTTTGGCAGCAGAGGTGGTTTTACCAGGAGGCTCAAACACTCTTCGAAAGGATTGCACAAATTCTCTAAAGTTCTTAGTGCAAGGTTTAGCATTCTCCCACAAGGGGTAAGCCCAAGCCAATGCTCTGCCAGTGAGCAGCGATATTGTGAACCCCACTTTACTACGATCATTGGGGAATGCGTGTGCCGTCAATTCCATAAACATTTCAAGTTGGTTGATGAACCCTCTGCAGAGACTAGGGTCACCATCATATCTTAGAGGCAAGGGTGCAGAAGCCGTTAACCCTTTAACAGTACCCCCTAGGGGCCTGGTATCACTTTCCGGTGTCTGACTTGGCGAGACCACCGGGCTAGAGCTAGATTTGTCAGCGAGTACCGTGCGTTCAAGGATCGTTTGAATTGCAACCGCCAACTGATTCAAACGTTGCTCATGCATATCCATCCTCCAATGGATATTCTGTGCGTTACCTTCACATTTGCTGTCTGAGGTCATGGCCCTTTCGTACTGTCACGGTTTATTATGACTCTCAGACAAGTTTTATGTAAAAAAAATAAATTTTATTGAAATAATAAAATGATCACTAGGATGGCATCACATACATATATAAATCATGATAAATAGTACAGACAGAATGCAGACTCTACCGGTCCTGTCAATATACCGGACAGGACAGTCTGAGATATATATATATTAGGCTCTACCGGCCTTGCCAAAACCGGGTAAGGCAACCTGCAGATGGAATAGCAAAACGGTTCTACCGGCCTTACCAAATTACCGGGCAAGGCAGCCCCATAAAGTACACAGTGTAGGCTCTACCGGCCCTGCCAATACCGGGTAAGGCAACCTCAGATGGAATGTGGCAAAAGGTTCTACCGGCCTTACCAATAACGGGCAGGGCAGCCCAGAGATAGTAATAGCAGTCGGATGATAATGGCAGATTGACAGGATCGTAAGCATCCCAGTGTACGCACACTGAGACCAACAGGGGAATTGTATAGCCGCGAGGCTTAGGAGCAAACCAATGTCCTCACACTGGAGTAACAAATGAATCATAAAAGCCGCAAGGCTTAGGAGCAAACCAGCGTCCGCACGCTGGGACCAACACTGAATCGTATAGCCGATAGGCTTTGGAGCAAACCAGTGTCCGCACACTGGAGTAACAAGCGAATCGTATAGCCGCAAGGCTTAGGAGCAAACCAGCGTCCGCACGCTGGGACCAACACTGAATCGTATAGCCGATAGGCTTTGGAGCAAACCAGTGTCCGCACACTGGGGTAACAAGTAAATCATATAGCCGCACGGCTTAGGAGCAAACCAGTGTCCGCACACTGGGGTAACAAGTGAATCATGTAGCCGCAAGGCTTTGGAGCAAACCAGCGTCCGCACACTGGGACCAACACTGAATCGTATAGCCGCAAGGCTTTGGAGCAAACCAGCGTCCGCACGCTGGGACCAACACTGAATCGTATAGCCGATAGGCTTTGGAGCACACCAGCGTCCGCACGCTGGGACCAACACTGAATCGTATAGCCGATAGGCTTTGGAGCAAACCAGCGTCCGCACACTGG
This sequence comes from Rhinophrynus dorsalis, assembly GCA_037306005.1. NCBI lineage: Eukaryota > Metazoa > Chordata > Amphibia > Anura > Rhinophrynidae > Rhinophrynus > Rhinophrynus dorsalis. Next base: position 214,411,228 of record CM074718.1, on the reverse strand, counting down.
AGTAACAAGCGAATCGTATAGCCGCAAGGCTTAGGAGCAAACCAGCGTCCGCACGCTGGGACCAACACTGAATCGTATAGCCGATAGGCTTTGGAGCAAACCAGTGTCCGCACACTGGAGTAACAAGCGAATCGTATAGCCGCAAGGCTTAGGAGCAAACCAGCGTCCGCACGCTGGGACCAACACTGAATCGTATAGCCGATAGGCTTTGGAGCAAACCAGTGTCCGCACACTGGAGTAACAAGCGAATCGTATAGCCGCAAGGCTTTGGAGCAAACCAGCGTTCGCACACTGGGACTAACAAGCAATGTCGCCGACGCGACCAGACAGAAGGTCGCCAGGATACAGGAGACAGGCGATGAGATGACAGGAACCAGCAACGAACAGTCAGGTCAGGAAACAGCAGAGAAGAAGTTCAGCAGGAACTGCATCACCAGAGACTAGGCCGGAACCAGGACTGGAACAACTCAGCAAGCAGGAGGCACTGGAACAGTAGAGATCAGGAACTCAGGAACACTAGAACAGAGGCCCAGCTATCACTGGACATAGTGATAGCAAAAAGGTCAGAAACAACAGGAAAGGGCAATCAAAGGGTGCCCAATCCAGGTTTAAATAGGCAATATGAGGCGGGCTATATGCAGACTGCCAATAGAAGCCCCCTACTGGTGACAGACAAGGAAATGCAGCAATCACGGGCACCGTGATACAGATATCTCCTGCTTGGAGTCTCATTCCCTTTCCAGATCCATTCTTCTATTTTTATTTCTATCCTTCATTTATTATTTTTTTTATTAACAACACTGTTACTGCCAAGGAATGCCTCACAGTCAACGTGATGCACCAGCTCTGACACCACTAGTAATACCTGGTTTGGGGCACTGGGATGTCCTCCTCAGCTGATAAACACTTTCTTATACCTTGTTTTAGAAGACATTTTTGTGAAGTGTTTAGAAGGGGAGGGGTCACTGAGATCCTGAACTATGCTTTTAGCTGTTCATGCCTTCTTATATCTTGTTACTGGGAATATTCAGGTTTTACTCTCTTAAAAGAACTGTTGAGCAGTTACGACTTGTCTCTTGTTAGCTGGAATTGATGGCTTAGTGCCTGGATTATTTTTCCCGGACTGGGTTCACCCAGCAATTTTCTTCCCATAGCCTCAGGCACTCACTGATATTAATAACAAAAAAGTTAAGGTTGATATTGGTCCTCTTAGGACTAAGGTGAATTGATTAGTGAGGATAAAGCAGTGGCTGATACCCTAAATACATTCTTTGCTTCAGTATATACAAAGGAGGCAGCAGTGACAGGCTATGGGCAAACGGACAGAACCACATAATTTTCTCCATTATCTACATGGCTTACTGAGGACAAGGTCCAAAAGAGACTGAAAAGGGTTATAGTAAATTAAGTGCCTGGACTGGACGGTATGCACTCAAGGGTACTTAAGGAACTTAGTTCAGTAATAGCAAAACCATGTTACAGTTTACCTTGACTTCAGCATCCTCTGCAGGCACGAGGCTTCAAGCATGCTGCAGGTCTCTGTTTTATCTGTTTGCTTCCTGTAGTCTCCTCCTACCAACTTTCTACTTCCTCCCTCTGAGCTGCTCCTCCTACTTCCTGTGGAGGGGTGTAAAAGGCAGACTGAGGCCTGACTCAGTTGCCCTTGCGTTGTTGTTCATAGCAGTTCTGTTACCTTGGGCTTCGTGAATGACCTGGCTAGTCTTCCATCCATTCTAGTGGTGACCTGTGGCTCTGTCTGACTATTCTTATGCCTAACCCCTAATAGTGGACATCCAATCTGGTGCAGACTTGTGGCTCTGGCTAACTACCTGAACTGTGCATGACCCGGCTTGTCTGACTACCCCCTCTGGTGCTGACTTGTGGCTCTGTCTGACTATTCTTTCGTATTTTCCCCTGGTGATCAGACACCCAATTTATTGTGGGCCTGGGGCTCTGGTAGACTTGCATAGCTGACTGCAGGCGTGAGCCAGTTTTCACCTTACTTCTACTTACTGCAGGTGTGAGTCAGTATTCGCTCCTACTGACTGCAGGTGTGAGCCAGTTTTACCTTACTTCTACTGACTGCAGGTGTGAGTCAGTATTTGCTCCTACTGACTGCAGGTGTGAGTCAGTATTTGCTCCTACAGACTGCAGGCGTGAGTCCGTATTCGCTCCTACTGACTGCAGGCGTGAGTCCGTATTCACCCTTACTGGCTCCAGGTGTGAGTCAGTGATATTTCCTTCTGACTGCAGGCTGAGTAAGACCTCATTCCTCATCGGATCAAGATCCTGGGTTCCTGTTCCAGTTCCTGTTCCTGGTTCCAGTTGAGACTTCCAGTGGCTAAGGCCTAGTCTCCAGCACAGTGGTTTAGCATTGCAACCTATTATTTCTGATAGCAGGCTTGCTTGCTATTACACTGTGCTTATTCCTATTGTATATGTTGTATATATCTTCTTTATGTCATTTATTAATAAATTGCATTAACTAAACCGTACTGACTCCTGAACTTCTCTGGATAACCGTGACAAACCATTATATTTAATATTTATTGATTTACTTTCATCAGCCATAGTGCCCTGTGATTGGAGGAAAGCTGATGTAGTTCCATTGTTTAAAAAGGGAGCAAGAACCAAACCAGGAAATTATAGATCTGTGAGCTTGACTTCCATAGTGGGTAAGATACTAGAAGGGTTATTAACCGACAGTATTCAGAACTATGTGAAGACGAACAATATCATTAGTAGGAATCAGCATGGTTTCATGAAGAATAAATCATGTCAGACTGATTTACTTGCATTTTGTGAAAGAGTAAGTAGTAATTTGGACAGGGGAATTGCTGTTGATGTAGTATACTTGCATTTTGCAAAAGCCTTTGATACAATGCCTCACAACATGTTACCGCATCAATTAAAAGGCTTTGGTTTGGGTGGTATTATCTGTACATGGATTGAGAACTGGTTAAATGATAGATGGCAGAGAGTTGTTGTAAATGGAACTTTTTCAAATTGGTCTAAGGTTATAAGTGGGGTGGCCACAGGGTTCAGTCCTAGGACCAGTGCTTTTTAATTTGTTTATTAATGATCTAGAAGTGGGAATTGAAAGTAGCATCTCAATCTTTGCTGATGACACTAAGCTATGTAAGGAAATACATACAGAGCTGGATGTTTTTTCTCTGCAGAAGGATTTAGATAAACTAAGTGAATGGGCAGAAAAGTGGCAGATGTCATTTAATGTAGATAAATGTAAGGTTATGCATTTGGGCTGTAGAAACAAACTTGCAACATATACTCTAAATGGGAAACAACTTGGGGAATTCTCATTAGAGAAAGATTTAGGAGTACTGATATACAGACTTCACAGCAGTGTGCAGAGTCACTCAGCTACTGCAAGAGCAAATAGGGTACTATCCTGCATAAAAAGAGGTGCAGAAGCAAGGGATGCTAATATTATCCTACCTCTGTACAAATCCTTGGTTAGGCCTCATCTAGAATATGGAGTACAATTTTGGGCTCCTGTTCTTAAAGACATTACTGAACTGGAAAAGGTGCAGAGACTAGCAACAAAACTGGTAAGGGACTGGAGGAACTGAGTTATAAAGAGAGATTAGCCAAACTATGTTTGTTTACATTAGAGAAGAGACTTCTAAGGGGTGATATGATTACTATTTACAAATACATTCAAGGTCAGTACAAAGAATTATCCAATGAATTTACGCAAGGATCTGAGCTAAGAACAAGAGGTCATCCATTAAGACTAGAGGAAAGGTGCTTTGACTAAAACAAACACAGGGATTCTTTACAGTAAGGGTAGTAAGGCTATGGAATTCTTTGCCTCAGGATGTTGTGCTTGCAGATAATGCAACTGCATTCAAAAAAGCTATGGATACCTATCTAACACGGAACAGTATTGAAAATTATGACAGATGGCTTAAAAGCAGATAGGATATTGATCCGGGGAACTATCTGACTACCAATTGGAGTCAGGAAGGAATACATTTCCCCACACACACACTTGGGGCTAGATTGGAAATGGCTCCAGAGGGCTTTTTTGCCTCTGTATCAACAGGGGTGTTTTTGGCATGGGCTGGACTTGATGGACGCATGTCTTTTTTCAGCCTCATCTACTATGTTACTATGTATGTATGTATGGTCTGCGAGGTGTTCCTGGTTATAATTTGGTTATGCAAATATTTGGTTTTCCTTCCTCTATGTGGTGTCCAACACAATTATCTCCCTTCCCTCAATTTTCCCCTCTTTCACCACTCTCCTTTATCTGCTCCAGAATAATTTGCTCTTAATTATCTCAGAGTATGGCTCTAACCTACAACTTACTCTCCTGCAATGTTATGGGCATGAATAGCCCTGTCAAGTGCTCTCATTCTTTGGGAACTGCACAAATTGCATAACCACATAGTTTTCTGGCTTGTGATAGATACCCTTCTATCTCCACACACAATTTCCCTAATGTTTGGCTTGCCTCCTCTATGGACAAGACAAAAGAGGTTGCTATTTTATGTCATATGACAGTGTCCTGGGATCATATGTGGGTTGGCTTTTACTATTGTTCAGAGAAAAATTGTCAGGCATTTAGAAGTTGGAGTGTCATTTGGGCAGGACCAGTATGAGATACTCCAGAATATTTATTGTGTGTATGGAACTTGTGAGCTAAAATAGATTACACCCTAGGCATAAGACACCAGTCCTAGTGAAATGTTTGCTTACCTTTGCATGTTCATAAGCCTAGTTGACCATCTCTGACCTGTATTTTTGCATATGTAAGTTTCTATTGATGCTGGTCACCCTAAGAGTAATGGGGAAATCCAGACCAGGACCCCTTGCTCACACAGTGCCTACAGGGCTCATCTACAACTCACCGATGAGGCCCAGTAATGCTGAAAAGTATGTCTGCGACTGGCTGTTTCTCTTGTTCGAAGAGGAATTGACGGGCACTTCATAGCTGAACTTTCATTTTGGCAGGATCAGTATGAGGTGCTTTAGGATATTTCCTCTCTGCGTAAGGCAATGGTTAGCTAAGAGATTGCAACCTCGATAGGACACTTTTCCTATTGAGCCTGCTAAATCCTATATCAAACTTATTCCTGGTTGAACATCTCTGATCAGCTCTTTGTGTATGCAAATTACATTTAGGATTGGTCACAGTAATCAAGAAGTGGACCCCTTACTCACAGTGCCTAGAGTGATCAGTTGCATCCCACTAAAGCCTGACGGGGCTGAAATGTACAGCTGGCATTGACTGTTTCTCTTGTACAGAGAAGAATTGAATGGTACTTGTGGCTAGATTGCCATTTTGGCAAGATCTCTGTGTAAGGCACTAATGAACTAAAAGATTGCTCCCTGGGTAGGAAACCTTTCCTGTAGAGCCTGTTAAATTCCATAGCAGGTTTGTTCTTACTTGAGCATCTCTGACTGGCTCTTTGTTTGTGCAAATAACCTTTAGGATTAGTCACCTTAAGGGTAACAGGGTAATCCAGTCTTGGAACCATTGCTCACAGTGCTGAGTGCTGACCTGATGAGGTCCAACACATCACTGAAGAGACCCAACAAGGCTGAAATACACAGCTGGGTTTGGCTGTTTCTTTTGTCCAGAAAGGTCTTGCCTGGCACTTCATAGCTTGACTGCAATTTTGTTGAGATCAGTATGATGTGCTTTAGGATATTTCCTTTCTGTGCTAAGGCACTAGTGAGCTAAAAGTTTGCACACTGGGTAGGACACTTTTCGTATATAACAAAAACAGAAAAAAGGAAGAAAGGAAGAAAGCTCACAGCTCTAAACTCATCATAAGATATATTTAATATATATTTATTATAAGGATAAGTATATAGATGAAAGATATAGATAACAGCAAGGAATGAGAGGGTTCTCCAGTCCCCCTGACATTAGGCCTAAACCCAAAAGTGAAAACACATACAAACAAACCTGCGCTCCTCTATATGCTGTAAATAATGTGTGCCCTGTAATGGGCATATATAATAATCCATAATAAATCTTAGTGAAATAAGTGAGAATTTAGTTCCACAAATTGGCCAATCCATGTGTAAGCTTACCAACCACGCCAAGGTATCTCACTTTATGGTAAGTTCTACTCTAAACCATCTACAAATACTACCTAAAATACTATACTTTGTATATAACCTGCTAAAGTCTATAGCAGGCTTGTTCCTAACTGAGCATCTCTGACCAGCTCTTTTTGTATTGATGGAAATTGTCATGTACAATATGTTAATTTTATTATTATGACTGTAAAACATAAAAATAACTGTATATTTATGTATTGAACCTTTCCTTATGCCATTGATAATTTACAAATATGTGATGGGTGCCCTGAAATTCCAAATTGCATGTTAGGAGTTCCTTGAACAAAAATGTCACTGCTCTAAAGAATTAGTGTGTGATCTGTCAGACATACTATTTAACATTGAATAGTTGAAATTATATTAAAGTTTTATTATCCCTCCCACTCCTTCCTCTGAAGTCACCGCGGGGATCATATGAGTAGACATGGGTGTGGGCTAGGGCAACCAATGGAACCATATCTAGGAGTGTATGAGATGCAAAACAGGCCCTGATCACATGATGATACATAAAGGTTTAACCATAAGTGACTAACAGTAAAGAGCACACTTAAAGAACTTATTATATGTTTGTGTAAATGTTGTGGTACCTGCCTATATTTTTTATTTGGTAAGCCTTTATTTTAGAAAAGGCAGATGATTTCAATAAGTTTGTCCTCTTTAGTGTTTTCTCTATCATACCAATTTGTATTCGCAGTTGTAGTTTTGATTGGCTCACAAAGCCAAGAGCAACAGGAACAAAACTGTAAATTAAAATCAGTGTCAGTGACAGAAAAAACACAGAATGAACTAAATTACATCACCAGTCTCCTGGAAGGGATGTTAGGTAAGATAAGCTAAGTGCCCTCACAACAACAGTCCATACCTTCAGAGACTGCTGTCATGACATTGACTCTTCAATAAATCAAACATGCTACACTTTTATAAATATCCCTTGTGCCTGTCACTTTGTTCCTTTGCAGATTCTTCACTACCTGACATCAGCATACATTGTAAGATATTTCAGGCAATAACTACTACCAACTGCAGCAGAAGGGAAACAAATTTCCCAAATCCCCGCTGATTTAAATATAGCTTTTAACTCCTTGAATGACTGGTCTACAAAGCAGTGATTGTCAGCTCCAGTCCTCAGGGCACACCAAAAGGCCATGTTTAGGATATCCCTAATTAAGCACAAGTAAATCAATCAAAATGTCTGAACCACCATCTATGATTAAGCAGGGATGTCCTAAAAAGCTGACCGGTTGGTGTGCCCAAGAGCTAACATTGACAAACACTGCTCCAAAACATTTGGCAGCCATGCAATGAAGAACTCTCAGCTAGGGATATGCAGACTGCCCACTGCAGGAAGAATTTTTCAGAAAGTAGAACCTGCTTGAATTCATGTCATGCATGCATGATGTGCAGAGGAATATCGGATGTGTGGCGTAGGAATGGTGCAACGAGGAAGAAAAACATAGGACTGAAAAGTTAAGACATTGAAATCAATGGGCTTAACCATCATCACGTTAGTTTCACCTGCTTTTTCTTCCTATTCAGAGAAAATGGAAGCAAAGGTAGGCGAGAGGCTCTGAGCATGAACAAAACGATGTTACGTTTTCTGTGGCTAGTCACTGCTCAAGAGCATACCATATTAGCTCTGTAGTGTCATTATAGATAATACATTTCCACATACATATTAGAATAATCCCACCCCAAAGGTCAGCTGAGTTCCAAAATGACCAGTGCCTCTCCTTTGTACAAGAAATATCCACTAACTCTAAATGTACGTTTCAGCCTTGTCAGTGAGTCCCTAGACACTGAAAGCAAAGAGTCCATGTCTGTAATACCTTTTACCATAGGGAGACACCCTAAGAGTTTTTTTTTTTTTTTTTTTTTAAACCAGCAAAGGTATGTGAGAGGCTCTACGCCCTAACAAAAGCTAGTGGCTAGTCACCCCTCAAAAGCATCACATTTTAACTCTCTAGTGTCATTACAGAGATGAAATTTCCACAGGGGAGAAATCGTGCTCCCTGTCCAAGGCTAGTTAAAACAACTATTTAAATCAATGGGAATTTCTGTTTGTCCCCTAAAGTGAGTTGGTTTGCTCCAGAATTGCTCCTCTTTTTGTGCATATAGCCTTTCATTTTCCTGGACCCACCAAACAGACTGGGCTCTCAAGCTGCTGCCAGACTACAGCTCCATCCTTTGGTGGGGAATGATGGGAGATATAGTCTGGTAACAACTGGGGGGCCTCACATTGCCCATCCCTGGACTAGTCAAGTGAGACAAGCTCCAGTTTAACTTGTAATTAACCGTTTGTGTGAAAATTATCCAACACACTGATTTGGAATACGCCCTTACTCATTTATAAATCAAACCTAATGTTATCGTCAGTTACCATGACAATTCTTTAAGATGTACTAAGAATATCTTTAATAAATCTCCCATTTTAACTAGTTTAAATTAGAGACAGAATAAACATCGATTAGAAAAATGGAACATAGTTTTGGATGATGAGTCATGTTAAAGGGGAACTAATGTCTCCTAATAATAATTTGCTAGGGCCAGAAAATCATAATGACTGACCCCTATGAATTTTAGTCTTGCCCTTTTGTTCAAGAGCAATCATCTTCAGTAAGTCCAGGATGTCATCTGCATGGAGGCAGACATGACAGTTGCTGGTTGTTTGTTCGAACTGAAGCAAGACCAGAGAGGTGTGCAAGGTGTTGGTCATAAAAGGGTTAAGAATACAATGTGCAGTGAGCTGGGTTTGTGGTTCTGCTATCAACTGTCCACCCCCCACAAATGTAACATCCAGGTGTGATTGAAGAAAAAATTCATAGAGGTCATTACAATTTTCTGACCATAGAAAGGTAAGTGGGGTATTATTAGTAGGAGGTGTCAGCTCTCCTTTAAAAAGACATTCCACTTGCACTTATTTTAGGCCTCCATCCAGAGATGAAAAGCTGCCTGATAGATAACTTTGCAATGTTCCGTTATTTACCCTCCCACCAACACACTTCCAGATTTTCCATTCTTCCACTTCCAGTATGTCACTTCTGGACCGTAGCTGTAACACAATCTTAGGACAGACATTCCATCTAAGTGACTTGCTTAAAATCATCTGTTTACTTTCTCAAAGGACTCTGCAAACAAGCTATAGCCTCACATTCCATCTCAGCTGAGATACAGTTAAATGTCTTCCACCTCCCATCTCATACAAGTTTAACCACAGGGGTTATGTCAAATATAATAAAATTATTTCTAAATATGGGAGCAACTGTTCAACAAATGTTTAAAAAAAATTTTAAATTGATTTGTGTCATTACACTAAAAATGATCATTTGAGATAAGAACAAAAAATCAAAATGCATTTAGTGAAACAGAAATCTGTCAGCTTTAAGTTGGCAGTATATGGTCAATAAATTACCCTATAAATCCCTAGCTATGCCCTCTGTTCTATGGGAACAGAGTTCTCATAACTCGTAAGTCTCTGGTTCTCTCCCAATTTTCTGTGCAGATAACCAATGTCTGCACAGTTGGGTGACATCAGCACCTACTTAGCTCTCATGGGAACTCCAATGAAACCCCCTAATGTTTAATATACCTTTAATGGACTTCTATGTAGCTTATATGGGCAGGGATGAAAACTCCTGGTGCTAATGACACCCAACTTTTCAGATCTCCTTAATCTGCAGAGGCCATATCCAAGGGTTTAAAAAGGTCTTTTAGACCTAATACTGACTTTTTTTTTTTTAATTAAAAACAGCTGTAAGGGCAGAATGGAAAAACAAACCTTTAATTTCACTTTTATTTGAGTAAATATGTTATACCTAATCTGTCTGTTAATAAAATGAAATTAATAGCATAGTAGATACAAGAGTTATTTTGACAACAGACACTATTATGAATATGAAAGGTAGCATTGCCTTGGAGATCTAATCTCACTAGTCGTAAACCCTAAATAAACCGTTTGCCTTGTGGAATTATATTTTATGACGTTCATGAGAATTAAGTAGACCTGTCTCCCATAGATATATTTAGTTAATTTTAAAGGAAAATATAAACTGTTAATATGTTGTAATTTAAATAGTTTGAGAAATTAACCTTTATTTCTGGTGGTGCAATGCAGCAGACTATACTAATGAACTTATGTGGGGTTTCATTAGTACAACACACTGCTCTATGAATTAAGCTAGGCTGAACCCACACACTGGGATAATTTCTAATAACACAGCAAGTAATATGTCTGGTCATGAAGGTAACTAGTTAGCATACAGCTCAGGGACTTGGCATAAATGACACAGTGCCATCAAAATACAATTCATTTATCAAAACGTTTATTTTACAGAAAATCACTGGGTCAATATAGAGGCAGATTTTTAAGGAACATTAACATCTAAAAAAAAAAAAAAAAGATCTGTTTGTATGCTACATCTCTCATATATAATCCTAAACCTGCTTTTGAACATGTGTAGACTCTCCTATGCAGGGAGCATTTATTTAGTGCTTGTACAGTGTGAAATAAGAGCCAACTTCAGTTAATTTATTATGGATAGTGCCCACTGCTTTTGCATTCAGGAAACTGTTATCGCTGCCCTTTTACAGACAATCCTCAATAATCACTTCAGAGACATCTATCAAGATTGCGGTAATGCTTAGGGCCCTGTAAAGACCAGGAATTACTGATACCTCAGTGGTATATAAGATTATAGGCTGACAGCATCACTTCAAATCCTTTCACATTTTAAAGATATTGAAATATATCACTAATAACCCATTAATGTGGGGTGTTATCCCTATGTACCAGACCACAGTGGAATGTATATAGCAGTGGCACACCAGTATGCAGTCATTTTGGTGCAGGACTGTGTGTGCAGTTTGTATGCCAGAAGAAATGAGTCAGCAAATAATGCTGTATTAACCCTTTGAGTGCCAGAGGGGTGCACAGTGCATTGCTTTGCAATGCATTGTGCACCCCTCTGGGATTCAAAGGGTTAAAAGGACAATGTTTCTCTGAAAAACCTGCTCTGGCTAAGACCTTTAGCAATGTGGTTTAGCAATGACTCCACGCAGTTGAAAGACAAAGGTGGCAACAAAGGTAGAGCTGCACATGGAGATAGGGACTAGAATCTGGGACCTTCACGTGGGAGAAGCGACATATTGCAGGATCACCTTTAGAAGGAACAAGGCATTTTCCCTGCTAGCTGTTTATGTCTGCATGGGGCAATTACTTCCATTGACCAACTTGAAACGTAAGTGCAATACATTACCCTAGAGAATAATCTCAAGTGACCAAGTCAAGTTACTATTGTGCGCCCTCTAGCTTTTCTTTTTGCATACATTTTCTGCTTCCTTTTGGATGTTCTTCGAAGAGCTGCCTGTGAATTTACATTTTTAATGAAGACTCAGAGAATAAGTACCATGTTTGGGACAGTCTAAATATCCCATTTGGGTACAATCTGGGTAAACAATATTGTGATTCAAAGACATTGGCTATGTGAGTAGGATTTCATTTGCTGGTGTTAATGATGGTGACAATATCTTTAGATGTTTATTGCACTAGGAGTGCCTCCTGTTTCTTCTTTTTCCATCCCAATATTTTAGACTCTAAACCACTGAAAATTATTTGTACTGACCATACTGAAAAAAGTAACAATTTTTACTACCCATTTTCTTCTTCCACCACATCTTGCCCCACTCACATGTCAGTAGGTGTAGATACTGAAAAGTGCTGTCTGTCTGTCACTGCTGATATAATGGAACTGCTTTATGAGAAGTGTTAATATTTGTGTGATTGAATTTGCTGATGCTTGACAAACCTACCACCACTTCTACTAATGTAACAATTATTAGCTTAAAGGAACATTGACACCTAAAATGTAAAAGATATTTATATACAAAAGTATTAACTATGTACTTGAATCAAAGTCATTTTTTTTTTTAATCTTGATGTTACCTGAGGTCTGCAACCTAGTATTAGTTTTGTTCCCTAAAATCCTCCATTCAATCTTTGTGCAGAACATCAGGACCCATCAGCAAAGAAAACTTGCAAAGTGTTTAAACATGATAGTGTAGTATTGTCTGACTGGTCAGTGATAGTAGAAAAGCCTTTCTGAACAGAAGAGAAGGTGGGTACTTATGTCAATAACTCAACTGCCTTAGCTCTTGTCACTTCACAAAGAAAATTAACCAAATAGTGATGATTATGGACAGTCTACACATGTACTGGAAAAAAATTTAGGATTAAACTTTAAGGATCCACCATTATATAAATATATTTTAAGAGATTATAGGTTCCAGAATGAGATATTTAACCCTTTGAGTGCCAGAGAGGGATCCAATACATTGCAACACTATGCTCTGGATACCTCTCTGGCACTCAGAGGTAAAGGTATTGTATGTAGTTCAGTTAAATTTATAGAAAAATATAACATGCTTTGTTTAACAAACCAAATTATAGTGACTTAGTGACTATGAGTAGTGGTGGGCGAAAAGTGGGGACAATTTCCTGCATGACTTTTCGCGAAAACTTGCTGATTTTTCACGAAAGTTTTCTCCTTTTCGCCAAGGAAAAAGTTTCCTCCTTTTCACCTATTTTACCACATTTTTTGCCTACATTTCCTATGGGTACTACATTTCCCACTACAATATTTCTTCTGAAGGCTGTAGTGCAGAAATAAGTAACTGAAAGTCAAAGTTGTAAGTCCTACAGGAACATATGCCTTGAAAAATGTGTTAGCATGCAGAATGCATTTGTCTTTTGCTCACAAACTAACTTCCTTCTTAACTGGCACTGGCACATATTCATGATGATGTCGAGAGAAAAAAAAAATACATCCTACAGTGTGACAGATGTGTATTGTAGTGGTGGTGGTAGGGGACTGGCTGGTATGGTGTGATTTGTGTATGTATATAGTTTTTACCATTGTCTTGTTTGCATCAAATAGCTATCCTCCTTCTCATATTACTGACACACATTACTTTTCTGTCATAGCAGTGGTCCCAAGTGGGATAGATGGTGGCACCCTTCTTCACATCCCTCCTCCACCTTCTCATCTGTGCTGCTGTTAATATATTTGTCCTGGCTTTCTCTGTCATGTGTGGTTTCTGCTTCCTGATACTCAGAAGGGTATGAGATCTTGGTTCATTTTTAAGAATGTTAGTCTCTGAACATTGCTGCTTGATATCAGTGTCCTGAGGTCATTGACAATGTAACCAGCTGCACTGAAAACCCTCTCAGACTCAATGTTTCCTGGAGGACAACTAAGGGTTTCCAATGCAGTACGTGTCAATGCTGGCCACACACAATGCTTTGTTTGCCAGTAATCCATGGAGTCATTGTTTCTGCCTAGAACGTAGCTATCCTGCAAGTATGCAGAAACCATCTCACATGCAGTGGGACCACTTCTAGGAGCTACACATGGTGTTCCTGTGTTTCAGTTACCAATCCCATACTCAGGGAGCAAGTGCCGAAGATGTGCTGCTACCATCAAAGCTGCTTCTGCTGATTGAAATGATTTGCTGCCTTCCTTTACACTATATTGTCTAGATGTTTGTTGTGTCTTCACTTTCTCCCTCTCATCCTCCACAATGCAATCCTCCACTTGATCAATAAGCATATCTCGATATTCCTTGACAGAATCCGATTCCTCAGAGAGTTGCTGCTGATCGTCATGACTCCTTATTGTGACAAACTTCTGATGGCCCTTTGGCAGAAATTCAGAAATTGTGTTACCCCTGCTCACGTTCTTTTTGCACAGACAACATATAGCAACATGCTAAACTTGAGGATCCTGAGTGAAGTATCTCCATACTGTGGACTTCATGGACTGAGGGGTTCCTGAGGTGCTGCTGTTACTACTGCTGCTGGGGCTAGATGTTGATGCAATTCTACTGCCACTACTACTAGGTGTCAAAGGTGCAGCACTGCAGCAGCCGAGACATATCTCATCTAACATTGTTAATTACCTGTTGTTTCTGCTGCTGGGCACTGAAAACAGGTGTGTGTGGCTGAGTGGGATTTGAACTTTAAAGCAGCGATGATGCCTGATAGGGTGACTGTGTACCTTTTGACATCTGTGCTTGTCCAGGGACAGACTTTCCAATGGTTTTCTCAAGCAGTTAATAGACAGGCACAGCGTTCATTTTCAGTGGAGGAAAATTCAACCTTTGCCTTTCTGCTAATTTTATTGCCATGACATCATCATCCTCACTCTCAAATTCATCTGTATCTGATTAAGAGAAGGATGCTGGAGGGATATATTCTATATCTGCATCATCATCATGTTCCGATATTTTTTTTTTTTTTTTTAACGAACGGCCCTTGCTTTCTGGCTGGCCTAAATGACGCCGATTGACCCTTATTCATCTGAATTCCGAATTTGGCCAAACCAGTTCACACAAGTCTAATCCTCAGCAGCATCAGCATCACCTGCCACTTCTTGCCAACTACCCTTATATTCTTCTAAGATTTTAGAGGTCTCAAACAATTTCTTTTTACATTTACTGTAACAACATTTGCTACTACTTTGAGGACAAGTGTTTTGGTGCTTGTTTGTCTCACTATCTTATGCTCCCTTGGAGTAGAGGGTTCATTATCATTTAGTGCACATACTGCAGCAACCATTGCTGCAATCAGTTTTTGAAGTACTACTTTACTCTCACGTCCCTTCAATGCTCCAACCTTCCCCCTCCCCCTGCCCATTGTGCGTTTGCTGGACATTACTCCACTACTCTGTGTTTTTAATCTACAGTACACAACACAACAGATGGAGTATGATGTCTTGCCTAAGCCCAGTCAGCTGTCTGTCACTGTCCCCTAATATATTTAGTTTTGTTTATTTATTATTTTTTTAATTATTTTTTTATTTTATTTTTTAAGTTGTTCACCCTGTCTTATCCCTGTCACAGTTTGTCCAAAAAAAATTGTAACTGTAAAATAAAATCAACAACTTCTTTCCCCGGTCTTCCCCATCCAGTACAGAGACAATAACAGCAAGATCAGCAAGAAAATAGGTCCCCAGTTGCCAGCCAGTCACATGGAATTTGGGGTATTTGGGGCCAACCTGCTTCCTCCCTTCCTTCTTCTCCCCAGAGTGCCCCACTGAGTCTCCTAATACAGGGAACAAATGTCCTACCTAAAGATTCCCTAAACTAAACTTCCCTGTCTTCTCTAACTCAAACAACATGCTGCTCTCTCCTCTCACAAGCACAGAATGACATGCTGTGAGAGCCTGACACCCTTTTATATGGCTGTAGAAAACTAGAGAAAACTTTCCTGTGTTGGAGAAAAAAAAAAATTTCCCATTGATTTCAATGCACAATGAACTAGGTGAAAAAGCCTGTGGTGGAGAAAAATGTTTCTTCCCATTGATTTCAATGCACAATGAGCTAGGTGAAAAAGTGGAAAAACTGCACTTTTCACAGGGAAATTATTCTCCAAGTGGGAAATGCCATTATTCCCCG
Organism: Rhinophrynus dorsalis; assembly: GCA_037306005.1. Lineage (NCBI taxonomy): Eukaryota > Metazoa > Chordata > Amphibia > Anura > Rhinophrynidae > Rhinophrynus > Rhinophrynus dorsalis. Next base: position 214,395,685 of record CM074718.1, on the reverse strand, counting down.
GTTTCAGTTTGGGTAAAAATCACCCATCCCTAACTATGAGGCTAATGTGCTACAAGAACAGGGGGGATCCATTAAAGTATAATAAAGAGGTAATAAAGTAGATTAAACGTATTCAGTGTGATAAACTCCAATACCCATGTTATTTTATGGACACTATGCATTGTGTTTCTAGTTATATATACAGTATATTTGCGCATAGGATCTACAGAATAACATAGTAACTGGAAATGTTATCACACTGGAGAAGTTATCTACTCTATATCACCACTCTATCATACCTTAATTCTTCTCCTCATGGCCTAGACCAATTGTGAGGCAAGCCAACTGCCCCATAGGGGACAAATAATAATTCCCAAAATAACAATTGATATAAATAGTGGATTTAACATTTGGAATGCAATATGTTGGTGATCTTTCTAGCATTCAAGAGGTTGAAAGCTCCATTGAAATCAATGGAAATGTTTACTTATCCCCTATGGTTGCAGTTGGTTTGATCCAGAATTAGTCCCCTTTTACTTTTTTCAGGGGGTGCAGTTGTGAGAGGGTACAACATCTGAGGGGGCAGCGACAGCCCCAGGGCCAAATAGGCTCTAGTTATACCTCTGTGAGAATATTTCTGTTTTAGGGGATCCAAAAACAATTTGCAACTTTACCCTCAAATGACTAGTTACACCATTGAGTTCTACTTAGTACATCATCAGTACATCAGATACATTGCCATCTAGAGATTACACTTTTATACTCATAGTAACATAGCATGAGAAAAGTCCATCAAGTTCAACCTTTGCCTCATAACCCAGAGAAATGAGAGTTATATAAGTTTCCTACTGCCAAATAAGTTAGTCTTCATCTGAGCTTCCTGTTTTGAACACTAATATACAGTATAACCCAGTATGTTCCCTCTTGAAAGAAATTTATTTTATCTTCTCTTAAATAGAAGGCTGGGCCTGCATTTGTGGGAGGGGCTGCAAGCTTTAAATATTGACTGCAGCCTCTCCCGCAGCTCACATCGTCTTTGTGCCCTACATCATTCGCGAGTGTCAGTCAGAAGCGTCTCATCACTTCCAGTTCACAAGATTTTCACGGTCACTCGATGTCAGTCACAAGATAATCAGAGCTCCCATCTCAGCTATAGCAAAGTAAGTTCGGGATCATCCTCCCAGCACCATCACAATAAATCAGAACTGTACTGTCATAAGTTTATACAGCAGTATGATCTGTTCAACACTGGTTTCCTCTAATACACTCATTCTACTGTTTCACTTTGCATTTCAATATGACTACATATACAACTAGATTTATCGTGTCATTATAGGCAATCTACTAATGACTTCTTGCCAACGTGGGTCTTGTGTTTATATCTACAAACGGTATTTATTGAAACATGTAATTTTCATGCCATATTCCTTTAGGCTATTTTCTGTTCCTCAAGCATCAGGACCAGTTCATTTGGTCTCACTATATTAGCATTTAACTACTTCATGAGTAAGTTCCCAGTTAATGTGGATCCACAGCCTCCCATATGTTTTCGTGACTTAATTAGCTAATCACATTTGTTCATTTGTTCAACCTCATTAAAAAAAAGTATAGTTCCAACTCCTTTCTTCTCTTTCCAGGCCCCCCTTAAATTGGATTAAACATATCCCATATCCCAGGGGGTTGCTATATGTCGAGCAATTACATTGTATTTGTTTCACTGTCATGATTCCATGTTCTATCAGACATACATGCATGGTGTCACTATCCTGATTCCATGTTCTATCTGACATACATTGTTCAAGGCTTCCAGATACGTAATATGAAAAATAGTTATGTGATATATAGGTGTGGTATATCTGCGCACTATTTGCCCAGTGAAAGAAAGATGAGGCAAACCAGAATAGAGGGCTGTCTGTTTGGTGGTTGTTTGAAGGGGCTGGATAGAGGTGGGCTCTAGAGACGACAAGCCCTGGAACAGAGCGGGAGGATCGTATTTAAGGGGTCTCCAGCCCCTCCCACAAAATCAGGCTAAGCCCTTAATGTGTGGTCAAGGCTTCCGGATATGTAATATGAAAAGTAGTAATGTGATATATAGGTGCGGTAAATCTAGGCACTATTTGCCCAGTGAAAGAAAGACGAGGCAAACCAGATTAGAGGCCAAAAAAAAAACAATAGAGCTTTACTGAGACTTGCGAATAGAATAACTTGTTAATGGGTGAGGGAGGTGAGGGCTGTTCTCATTTCAGATACTGAATCCAGGATGTAACACGTGTAGCAGGATGGTTGCCACCTGCCCAGCTTCTGAATTATGTGGCCTGGGACTTGGTTCTTTGAGGCTGATGAAGCAGCTCCTATTCTGAAGGAGTGTTCAGAATAGTTAAATGGATTGTAACCTAATCGGGAAAGAATATTGCGAATGTATTTGGTGAAACTGGCGGTAGAAAGTGGACCTGATTCACTAGGTAGAAGGGGACTGTTGGCAGGGTGTAGCAGGATGTAATCAGATAGTTTTCTGAGTGCTGACATAGGGCAGCATTGGTCACCTGTGGGGTAGAAGGGGATGTCACTTCCATTCCTAGTTTGATCTCTTTTGGATTGTGTAAGATGTAGTATCATATGGCCTTCTTTGTAGCTTAATTGACTTTTAGTGATAAAAGTGGAGTTTTTGGATCTAGCTAGAAATTCTCCTGGCCTTAAAAAGTCAAAAAATGCTAGACTAATTGCGGCCAGGAGAATTATGTTTGTTTGTTCTTTGAAAGGGCTAAATGAGAGGAATTTGTACATCTTTTGAAATATGGGGCCTGTGATTGGTTTCCGGGTATGACTAGTTTTGTGGGGGAGTTTTGAGATGACTTTGAGAAATCATTTGATGTTGTAATATGATAAAATAGAAGGGTGATTAGGATGTTCTAATGCTAAGTGGTGTTGAATGCCTGTGAGGTGAGTTCTAATTGATGAAGGGGCTAAGTGGAGGGCTGAATGACAATGTGCTGCATAGGCTAATGTGGTGGTTGGTGAATAGAAGTGTGTTGACTTTGTCAGAGTAATGAATGAGTGAAACATTTTCCGTGCTTTAGTGTAGACTCTTTTTGTGTTTGGGGCTAGTGCTTGATTGATGATTCCTGTGGCAATGGTCATTAATTAGTTCAGGGGTAGATTAGTTCTTCAAATGGTGGTGGATGTGATGGTTTTGGATTTGCTAGTGGAGTCATACTGAAGAAAACCTGGAAATTGAAACGGGATAGGGTGTCAGCTGCTGTATTGAGATGACTGGGGATGAAGGAAGTATGAATGACAAATTTGTAATACATGGATAGCCAAGTCAATTTTCGCATGAATAACATAATCAGAGGGGAAGGAGATCTGCCTTTGAAAATTAATTGTTAAGTAGCTAAATTGTCAGTGAAAAAGTTGTCTGCTTGACCGGACCAGTGGGGGCCCCATAGTGCTGCTGCTGCCACTATGGGGTAAATTTCAAACAAAGGAGATGATTTGGAGAATTTGGGGAGGGCTAATGCTTCTTCTGGCCATGGCTCAGCAAACCATTCTATGCCGCTTATGGCTGCAAAACCTAGACTGGCTGCTGCATCTGAGGGAACTTTAGGTGACAAGGGGTAGGGGTGTGGGGGAACATCATATTACCATTCCAGTATGATAGAAATTTAAGTGTCCTATTAGTGACTGAAGTTCTGTTTTTGTGAGTTTGGTTTGGTTGAATGGTGGATTGTGAGTGATCTGATGCGGTCCAATTTATCTGCAGGTAGATTAGATTCTCTGAATCGATGATAATTCCTAAAAATTCTACTGACGTAGATGGATAGGATGTTTTTTCTAGGGCAATTGGTATATATAGTAATTGAAAAAGGGATAGGAGTTTATTGAGGCTGTTTTGAGGAGAAGTGACTGGTTCAATCAGTAGGAAGTCATCTAGGTAGTGAAGAACTGATGGGCAGTGACAGTAGTTTAGAAGAAACCAGCATAAGATATCAGCTAAAATGTCAAAGATATTTGCTTTTGCATCCGAATGTGAGTCTGGCTGAAAAATAGAATTTGTTCTGCCACTCCACTCCTTGCAGATGCTACAGAGAGGGGTGAACTGGCAGGAGTTTAAAGGTATCTGCGATATCTGACTTGGACAGCCAACAACCTTTGTTTGCTTGGTGTATAAGTGAAATGGCATTGTCTATGCGTGAGTATTCTAGGGAAAATTCTGAAGATGGTATGAGTAAATTATTACTTGGAATAACTGAGGAATGGGGGGCGGATAGGCCAATGATAAGTAGTTGAGAGAAAATTTGCTGGTGGCTATGCCTGTGGATTTGATTCGCCAGATGGGAAAGGGCGGGGAAGGGAATGGACCTATTAGAAAACCTTTTTTATTTTCTTCTGACAGGAGGTGGGTGACTATTTCAGGTTCTGCTATAGTGGATGTACATGCGATGATACCTGTTTGAAAACCTGGTTCGAAGCCTGTAATGATGAATTCTATTAGTTGTTGGTTTGGATGTGGACTGAGTAATTGACATAACACTGATAAATAAATTTCACTGAAACGTTTATTAGAAGGTACATTGTGAGGGCAGATAACTTTGGCGTGTGCTTTACGGCATATGGATCAGATATGCTGCATTCTGCATCCACTGAAAAAGCATCCTTTATTGTTAAAATTGTTACATATTGGTTCATTGCACATGAAGTGTATTCTCCTGCCTTGTTTGTCTATGGGTGGATTATTTGCTGAACTGGTGGATGGGGCTGCGAAAGGGGTGAAATTTGCTGGCTGATTTGTATTGGGATGCTGGGGATTAGGGGCTGATGGACATAGGCTGGCAGAATGATATGTAAGTTGACAAATCTGACAGACTGGAACTTTGAGACCGGCAAAGTAGCATCAGAACAGCTCACTGTCGAGCTGGCTCCAGTCTGTCACAAAATTAAATTGCGCTAATGCTGCTGCTGCTTTAGATGAGAATGATCTGTGATAATCGTAAAAGGTACATCCTCCGTATTTGTAGGAAAGATCGACTACGGTGTAGAGGTAAGAATCTAGCTACTGACGTCTCTCGGGAAAGGCGTAACAGAAAACATTGTGGTAAATGCTAAAGGCAAGGAGAAATTCCGCTAAGGAAAGTTTTTTAGATAGGCGGGGGTCCTTAGCCTTCAGTGTGATGGAGACGTCTTCTCAGTTGACTGTCTTCTGTTCCTCCAAGTCTTGAGACACAATCAGCAGGGTTACTAAATTCCCGTCCCGTCACTTAAATTGGTGAGTAATTCAATTATGTGAGTGAGCTGGTTTTGGACTTCGGGGTTTACTGGGATGATCGCTGGGGCGGGTTGGGCTAGAATTCTAGCTGGATCAAACAGGAGCCGAAACAGCTCAGCTTTGCATGCTGTTGCTGTAAAGGGAATGTGCTGTCTGCGCAGCTCAGCTGATCATTTTGCCACGGTCCAGTCTCTGAGAGAAGGACTTTTTGGCCATGTGGCGGTTTCTTCTACTACAGAATTGTCTTGGTCCATAGAGTTTATTGGATCTTGATCTTCCATGGTACTGTGAAAAGAAAAACAACTGAGGCTTGCAAGAATAATCTCTTCTCTTTCTCTCTTTTTTTGGAAGGGGTGGTGGTGAGGAGTTGTGTACATTAATCAATTTTGGTTTGATTATATAATTGTGAGTGTACCAGTAAGGTTCAGCGACATGTAGGATGAAAATTGGTCATCCTCTGTGGTGCCGAGGTTAGTGGTGAGACCTATATATTTTTTTTGGACCAAACAATAGAAGAAAAAGCTTTGGTTTGTGAACAAAAAGTGTATAGCGTCTATTCCAAAGACATTTTTCTTTTTTTAGCTTCGGCCTCTAAAAGAGGTAATGTTATGCTAAGCACCTTTGGCCTCTAAAAAGAGGTAAGGTATTTGAGCTGGACACCTTTGGCCTCCAAAGAGGTAATGTATTTAAGATTGAGCATTTTCAGCCTCTAAGAAGAAGTAAAGAAGTAAATTGGACACCTTTGGCCTCTAAGAGAGGTAAGGAATGAAATTGGACACATTTAGCCTCTAAGAGAGTTAAGGATTGAAATTGGATTCCTTCGGCCTCTAAGAAGAGGTAAGGTATAATTTGGGCACCTTCGGCCTTTAAAAAGAGATAAGGAATATGATTTTGGGTACCTTCAGCCTCTAAAAAGAGGTAAGGTATTTAAACTGAGCACCCTTTGGCTCTAAAAAGAAATAAGGTGTTTAGGTTGCCACCTTCAGCCTCTGAAGAGGTAAGGTGTGTATTTTTTTTTTTTTGTTTGGTTTTTTTTTATAGCTGAGTCTCTAGGATAGGTGAGTGTAAGAGGGTTAGTTTGTTTTTTGTTTTTTTTGCAGAGAAGCTGTAATTAAATATTGTTATATATTATGATATAATATGAGTTTGCAATTGAGGGACAGAAAGAGATGAATTGTAAGAGTAGAAAAGAATTTGAGACTGAAATTTTTTTTGAAGAAGAAGAAGGAGGAGGAAGAAGGAGACAGCAAAGAAGTTATTTAAGTTACAGATAGAGAAAGATGATTTGGTGAATACCTGTGAAACTTGATTAGAAGTGTTGTTTGAAGTAGGTTGATAGGGGATTAAAGGTGGAGTCTGGGGGATAATGAAATGGTCGTTTATTATATGTATTTTTTTTTTTTTTTTTACTGGGAATAGGCAGCTTGATGATAGCTGAATCAGAATGACTGTTTCTGATTAGAAGTTGATGTGTATGATAGGAGATAACTGAGAATTGCTGAAAAATAGAGTTTGATTGGAATTTGAAGAATAGATTAGAATAAAATAAATTTTTTATATAAATATTTTGAATAAGACTGTTCAATGAATCCCCAACAGCCTTAGAATGCTGAGCCTTATGGGTGAACTTCATTATATTCTATAAAAGATAACATGGGGGGTAAGTGTGTCAGTTTAAATGCACTTCTATTAGAAATTAAGTCCCTTGTGAATCATAGCAATTACTTTGTCTCACAGAGTACAATTATTTCCCCAGCATACCCCTACACAAAGGGTCATTACAGAACTCAACTTTATATGTACAGCTAGAATTGTTTAGCCCTAATTACAATGGAGATTGTTGCAGTATTTATGCTCTGTAACCTTCTAGATATGTATAATTAATACATGTCCCTGTGCTTCCAGCCAACACATGTTACAATTATTTGTGGATGTGGTGTGGCTTGTAATAGAGCTTAATTAAGTGCCGTTTGTGTAGCTAGTAGATAGGGTTTGCAATGTAGGGAGTTGAGGCCTCGGATAACTGTGCCTGCGATCAATGGTGTTAACGTATGTGGTATGTATTAAATGATTCTTAGATATAATAGATTCGAGTGATGGATTGGCTATTTGTGCTGTGGATGGCTGCACAATGTGCGGACATCCTGCAGCATGAGGGGGTTACCACGTTTGTGTATCCTAATAAAAATAATTGGGTGTGAATAAAGTTGATTTGAATGTGAAGAATTAGCAATGATCTGAAGAATGCTACATAGAATTCTCTTCTTAATTGTTGGTTTGCATAATGCTCATAACCTCTGTGAGTCAGTCTCTACGTGAGCTTTGATTATTTGCTGAAGAGATGTAAGCATGTGGAACGGACTGCTGCTGGCTGTGAAAACAGAGGGGAATGTGATATGATTATCTGATAGAGCATACATACATACATGCATTGTTGCATTGTTTCACTATCCTGATTTCATGTTCTATCGCCATACATACATTTTATCACTGTCCTGATTCCATGTTCTCTACACACATTGTTACATTGTAGCACTGTCTTGATTCCATGTTTTATCTGACACATACATTGTTCCATTGTATCACTGTCTGATTTCATGTTCTATTAGCCATACATACATTGTTTCACTGCCCTGATTCCATCTATAGCCATACATATATTGTATCACTGTCCTGATTCCATGTTCTATCTGACATACATACATTGTTACTTTGTATCACTGTTGGGATTCTGTGTTCTATCTGACATACATAGATTGTTACATTGTATCTCTGTTCCGATTCCATGTTCTATCTGACATATTTACATTGTTACATCGTATCACTGTCCAGATTCCATGTTCTATCTGACATACATTATTACATTTATCATGGTCCTGATTCCATGTTCTATAGCACATACACACATTGTTACATTGTATCACCATCCTGATAACATGTCCTATCACCATACATACTTTGTTAAGTAGTATCATTGTCCTGATTCCATGTCCTGTCCATCACAGGTATCTCACTTCTTCACAGAGGCCAGAGGTCACCTCAGGTCCATACCTTATCACTTAGGCTGTAGGTCATACTCACAGGTACCTCACCTCTTCATAGAGGCCGGAGGTCTTCTCAGGTACATACCTTACCTCTTCGCAGAGGTCGAAGGTCACACTCACAGGTACCTCACCTCTTCGTAGAGGCTGGAGGTCACCTCAGGTACATACCTTACCTCATAGTAGAGGCCGAAGGTCACACTCACAGGTACTTCACCTCTTCGTAGAGGCCGGAGGTCACTTCAGGTCACATTACCTCTTAGGCTGTAGGTCACACTCACAGGTACCTCACCACTTCATAGAGGCTGGAGGTCACCTCAGGTCTATACCTTAGCTCTTCATAGAGGCTGGAGGTCACCTCAGGTACATACCTTACCTCTTCATAAGAGGCCGAAGGTCACACTTACTGGTACCTCACCTCTTCGTAGAGGCCGGAGGTCACCTCAGGTACATACCTTACCTCTTCGTAGAGGTCAAAGGTCACACTCACAGAAACCTCAACTCTTCATAGAGGCTGGAGGTCACCTCAGTACTTACCTTACCTCTTCGTAGAGGCCGAAGGTCACACTCACTGGTACCTCACCTCTTCGTAGAGGCCGGAGGTCACCTCAGGTACATACCTTACTTCTTTGTAGAGGCCGAAGGTCACACTCACAGAAATCTCACCTCTTCGTAGAGGCCGGAGGTCACCTCAGTATTTACCTTACCTCTTCGTAGAGGCCGAAGGTCCCACTCACAGGTACCTCACCCCTTCGTAGAGGCCAGAGGTCACCTCAGGTACACACCTTACCTCTTCATAGAGGCCGAAGGTCACACTTACAGGTACCACACCTCTTCATAGAGGCCAGAGGTCACCTCAGGTACATACCTTACCTCTTCATAGAGGCTGAAGGTTACACTCTCAGGTGCCTTACCTCTTTGTACAGGCTGGAGGTCTCCTCAGTTCACATTACCTCTTAGGCTGAAGGTCACACTCACAGGTACCACGCCTCTTCATAGAGGCCGGAGGTCACCTCAGGTCACATTACCTCTTAGGCTGTAGGTCACACTCACAGGTACCTCACCTCTTCATGGAGGCTTGTGGTCACATCAGGTCCATACCTTACCTTATCGCAGAGGCCAAAAGTCACACTTACAGGTACATTGTTGCACTCTCCTGATTCCATGTTCTATCTAACGTAGATACATTGTTACACTGTCCTGACTCCATTTTCTATCGGACATACATACATTGTTTCACCGTCCTGATTCCACTTTCAATCGCCATTGATACATTATATCACTGTCCTGATCCCCTTTCTATCTAACACAATACATTGTTACATTATTTGTGTCATCATTCGATGTTCTGTTGCTATACATACATTGTATCACCATTCTGATTCCATGTTCTATCTGACATACATACATTGTTACACTGTCTTGATTTCATCGTCATATGTACACTGTATCACAGTCTTGATTCCATGTCTATCTGACACATATACATTGTTGCATTGTTTCGTGGTACTGTTTACATGTTCTATCGGACATACATACATTGTTACATTGTTCACTGTCTTGATCCATGTTCTATCACTTTACATACATTTTTTACTGTCCTGATTCCATGTTCCACAGCTTACATCCATCATTACATTGTATCACTGTCATGATTCCATATTCTATTGTACGTACTTACATTATTACATTCTATCACCATCCTGATTCCATGTTCTATCACAATACATACATTGTTACATAGTATCACGGTCCTGATTCCATGAACTAACCAATCACAGGTACCTCACCTCTTCGTAGAGGCCGGAGGTCACCTCAGGTCCATACCTTATCTCTTAGTACAGGCCGAAGGTCATATTCACAGGTACTTCACCTCTTCATAGAGGCCAAAGGTTACCTCAGGTCCATACCGTACCTCTTCGTAGAGGCTGATAATCACACTTACAGATACCTCACCTCTTCGTAGAGGCCGGAGGTCACCTCAGGTATATATTTTTTCTCTGCATTGAAGCTGAGGGCCACACTCAAAGGTACCTCTCCTCTTTGTGGAGGCCGCAGGTTACCTGAGGTCTAGACCTTATCCCTTAGTAGAGGCCGAAGGTTACACTCTCAGGTACCTCACCTCTTCATAGAGGCCAGAGGTCACCTCAGGTCCATACCTTACCTCTAAGGCTGAAGGTCACACTTACCGGTACATCACCTCTTCGTAGAGGCCAAAGGTCACCTCAGGTCCATATCTTACTTCTCTGTAGAAGCTGAAGGTCACACTCACAGGTACATCAACTATTCGTAGAGGCTGCGGGTCACTGCAGGTCCATACCTAACCTCCTAGTAGAGGCGTAAGGTCACACTTACTGGTACCTCACCTCTTCGTAGAGGCTGGAGGTCATCTCAGGTCCATACCTTCCTCTTAGTTGAGGCATTAGGCCACACTCACAGGTACCTCACCTTTTTGTAGAGGCCGGCGGTCACCTCAGGTCCTTATCTTACCTCATAATAGAGACCCAAGGTCACACTCAGGGGTACCTCACCTCTTCGTAGAGGCTGGAGACCACCTTAGGTCCATACCTTACCTCTTAGTTGAGACCGAAGGTCACACTCACGGGTACCAACCAATGTAATAAAATGTCTAAGTTGGTATTTAAAGGTCCTGCCAGCTAAAAGCACAACGGATGTTAGGCAACAGAAATGGTCTTGTGGCTAAACAAGTTATGTTCCCAAAACACTTTCTGGGGCTCAAAGGGTTAAACGCTGTATTAGTGCCTGTTTCCATATAAATATGCCACCATTATTTTAGTTCCAAATAAGCCAAGTGAAATTTGAGCCATTATAGTAGTCAAAGTTTTGCAGTATATGTCCGAAAATGAATTAATGAAAAGCTTTATGAACTGTCTCCGCCACTGTGTGCAGCCGCAGAGGCAGCTACAGCAGAGACAGTGCTGTGTGCCACAGGCCCCCCCGTCCAGTCCCTTACGGGCCGATGCCCATTCCACACTGAGGGAATTTGTACAGAGACTGCCTTTATATATGCAGACCGAAAACACAATAGAGAGGAGAGAGGCTTATATTGCAGACGTCTTTATCATTCAGAGAGTATAACAGACAAATATATACTCGCAATTAGATCTGTCAAGGGAAAATTTTCAATGACAATAAAAGCTTGTGGAGGATATTGCCACTGCCTCCACACAGATATTCTAATCCAATCGCTCAATCCTTTCCGGACCACCACCTCCCGGTAGGGTTTGCAAACAATAATAAAAGAAGAAAAAACAAGGAGTGCTATACTGCTGTTCAACAACTGTAAATAAATAGAAGTATAATGAATATCAAATACTCACACCAAATGTAGAACCAGTTACAATATTCAGCAACCAGTTTGAAAGCAAGGAGGGATTTTAGATGCTGGTTCTCCCAGCAATGAAACCACCTAGGTGTGCATCACCTGCCCATTCCAATACTCGGCAGTATGATCAGCGAATATATAATCCAGCTGCAGCAGACCAGTTAAATCAAAGGTATAAAATTTATTAAAACAGATTAAAATATCCTCAACATGTTTCCTGGTTGGCACACCGCTTCATCAGGAGGAATACAACATCCCAGCCAATCAGATTCAAGCAGCTGTGCTTTAAACTGATTGACTGGGATGGCACATCATAAAACACAGAAAAAAACATCTTGAGGACGTTATCTTCCAGATAAACATATTAAACTCCTTTTGGACCCTCACAATACAAGCGAAGAATTTTGGAATATGGATATAATTATTAATAACATAGAAAAATATTAGGAAGAAGTAGTCTCAAGAAAACAAAAGAAATTCAAACGCGATGAAGATGACTATAAGGATAATACCATACTCTCCTGAAAAAAAGAAAATAGAAAGAGAAATTATGAAGGTCCACAACAAAATTCAGAGTCCAAAAGATTGAAAACAACAATATCACTAAGACAAGGAACTAAGAATTCTAACAAGACAACCACAGTGAGTACATCAAGATCAAATACCACTAATGAAAGAAAGATAACCAAAAGCACAGAACCATCGTCACTGGACAATGAGAATATCTCAAACACCCCTACAGTAAACAACTCGACCAACCTACATCAAAAAACAGTGAAAGAACTTTCAAATCAACAAGAACCCCTTAAAGGGATAGTAACACTTCGTTTTAACTTTATTTTATTTTGTAGGCATTAAAAAAACATGAAGAATGATATAAGTCTTATCTCTCAAACCTTTATGGTTTATGAGATATTCACAAGCAAAGTTCCCCTCCCCGCCCCTTTTACCTAGTGTAAGCCATCTCTTCTCAGATGTGAGTCTGGTTGTATGACAGTACAGATAACAGAAGGGGACAATTTTCTTTGTATGAAAACAATGAAAGCCCTTCCCCCCTTGACAAGTTTTTCAGCTTTTTCCATTATCTTAATAGAAGATTGTCACTCTCTGCAGTCTATCTGGGCATCTCCCTTCTTATCTGGCTGAACAGGGGGGGATACTTTGTTTGTGAATATCTCTTAAACCATAAAGGTTTCAGAGATAAGACTTATATCATTCTTCATGTTTTTTTAATGCCTACAAAATAAAATAAAGTTAAAATGAAGTATTACTATCCCTTTAAAAAGGATAACATAGATCAAAAAAGAAAATAATATCATCGAACAGGAATGCCACAAAATTGAGGAACTACTTCCAGTCACCAGCTCTATGATAGCAATACCCAGCATCTCTAAGAATACACAACAGACTTTATTGTCACAGAAATTTTTGAACAAAAATCCATTAAAATATAGAATGTCTAAACCACCTTCTCGTACAGCACCTCTGGAAGCAAGAACCTAGAATAAGAAACAGGATCATTTTTCAGACCACGGATCACACAAACCCTTCAGATTTTGGGTAAGAGAAGAATGGTGCAATTTCCAAACAGAACAAAATAAGGAAGGAAAAGATCTAGGGAACATGAAGAGAACAAAGAGGGGGAAAAAAGATCAACAAATTCCAAGCAAAATCACCATCAGAAACAAAGGAATCTTCAATCTCTCAGATTACAAACTCAACGAGTCAGACGAGTCTTTGTTAGAAAAAGGATTAAATTTTGCATCAACCAGTGGCCCTAATCACTTCTAATTATTCATTGATCTGCAACAATTCATTAGAAAAGATACTCTAAAGAGATGAGCTAAAACCAGAATCAGAACATCTGATAGAAAAAAAAATCTGGATGCCACTATGATAATACATGCAGATTGCAAACCCCAGTCCAAGTTCTATCCTCAACACTCCAAGGGAGCTTTCAAAGAAGCCTTCTGTAAACTAGTCCAAAAAGATTTTGAAGAATTTTTTAAGACGACATGGAAATTTAAATCCAATTTACCTAACCATGAGTTAATAATACGGGAAGCAGATAAAGGCGGAGGTATTGTAATTCAAAATAAAAAGGACTACCTAAGAGAACCACTAACCAGTTTAAAGTGGATCTATCACCATTTTACAAGTTTTGATCATTATGTAGAATACTTAGCAAATAATTATAAAATGTTATTATTTAAAAAAAAAACAAAAAAAAAACATTATTTGCTAGAAAATTAGTTTAAAGTATGCCCAGCAGCCTACTTCCGGCTAAACTGCTCTTGCCTCAGTTTGCCGCACTGCCTCTGCTCCAGTCACTCTCCCCAGCATCGTCCGATGATGGAGGCGTTCTGTTAGTAAGCTGGAGTGATTTTATTGGCTAGATTTCGATCTCTGCCAATGAGATCGCTCCAGATTACTAACAGAACACCTCCGTCATCGGAGGATGCTGGGGAGAGTGCCGGGAGCAGAGGCAGAGCAGCAATAGCAGTTTACCCGGAAATAGGCTGCTAGGTATACTTTAAACTGTAATTTTCCCGCATATAACTACAAAATGATTAAAACTTGTAAAGTGGTGATAGTGTTACGGTTTTCTGACACTCAGACAACGGTAAAAAGTAAAAACACAGTTTTATTTAAATAATGGTTAAAGAACAGCGCCCCTGGGGGCCAGGACAGGTATCAATGTAATGACAATATACAGGCCCAAGTATGTATAATGAAATTTATACTGATCAGGATAACAACATACAGGGGTTAAATGTAGAGAAACTGAACAGTCTCAGTAAAGTTGATTAGCCAACGCCCAGTAATATCAGTCTGTTGATGGTGCAGAGGAAGGTGTATTGTGTGACTGAACTGAATCACACTCAGATAGCTGTGCAATAGAACTCCCCAACTGACCAGCAAGATTGACCAGAGCTGATCCAATACCACCTTAGTGGAATGATAAGGAGGAAAGCTACTGCAGGAGCTAATGGGACCAGAACCTGAATCGCCCTCAACACTCTCACGGAAGTAACCCTGTGTGTGCCAACGGGACCAGAGCCCTAAACACCCCTTGGGTGCCAGAATGGAGCAAAACTGCACAAGCAATTAGCGAGCCAGAGCACTGGTAGTGCGGTAGATAGCGTAACACATTGAGCACTTGGAGACCAGAGCCGAGACACCCTTCCGGTGCCGTACGGAGCACACACTGCAAGAGCACACTGGAGGTACCAACGCCAACTGGCGCAACCACGGTGCTGCCCGAGCACCGGAACGGACAACTGCTCTGCTAGTGTGAATGGATAGGCTAGGTCTTAAAGGCACAGGCTCAGAAAGTGTTAATGGCTCAACGGAACACACTGGCTTGGCAAGTGTACGAGGACAGGCTCAAATAACGGAGGCTACCAGCACATCAAGGGTTAATGCAGGTTCGGTAATGGAGACTACAGCTCAGCAGAGCTATGAGGATAGGCTCAATGTAACAGGAGGCAACAACTCAGTCTATAGAGAGATGATTAGCCAGAGCGACACAAACACAGTTCAGAATGTCGCCGGAAGGCGACCGAAATCACACGGGAATCCAGGAACAGATCAATTAGCAGGAACGTCAGCCGGAACCGGATCAATACACAAAGCAGGAACGTCAGCCAGAGCCGGGTCAATCACGGAGCAGGGTCGTCAGCCAGACCGGGTCAATCACGGAGCAGGGTCGTCAGCCAGAGCCGGGTCAATCACGGAGCAGGAACGTCAGCAGGAACCGGGTCAAATCACGAGCAGGATCAGAAGAATAGTAAGATGAGCCGGGTCGGTACACAGGAACGCAGGAACACAGCAACAAAGCTCAGGATCAGGAACACCACGAAAGGGCATCTGACAGGTGCCATGACCCCAGTATATAAAGGCACATCCTGGGCGGGCCAATCAGCCTCCTCCAATGCACAGGTAACAACAACAGAGATTGACAGGGAATCACAGGAACCGTGATAGATAGATCCACTTTAAGAATAAATATCAAGACCTTATCCAGTGGGCACAGAAGAATTTGATCCCGAACAAACAAGAGTTTCAATTCTTAAACATATAACATCCTAAAACAGCCATTTACTACCACTACATACACAAGGATAAATCTGATCCACCAGGACACCCACTATTTTCTGGAATAGACTCACTAACAAGTAATTTATCGTAATTTTTGGACAGCTTTTTACAAAAATATGTTTTTAAATTACAATCGTACACTAAAGATTCAACACATGTTTTACAGAAACTACAATCTATTGAATGGCAAGAGAATTACATATGGGTTACCTATGATGTATGTTCCTGTATTCCAACATCCAACATCATTTGGGTCTGCAAGCAGTTCGGTATTACTTGGACAAGGATGTCCAAATGCCTGAAGTCCAAAAAACTTTCATCATCAAGGCAATAAAATTCATATTGGAACATAACTTTTTCATATTTCAGAAAACATATTATCTACAAACATGTGGGACAGCTATGGGTACGAGGTTTTCCCTCAGCTACACCAATCTTTTCATGGGACATTGGGAAGAGATGAATGTAATGGATCCCTAGGCCGTTACTTGGAACTACTAAAAAAGACTTTAAATGAACTATGTGGAAAAACACATTCTGTTCAAAAGAAACTGAAATTCACCCAGGCAGGAGAAGACTGACAGAGCTGCCTTGCCCCGGATTGGCTAATCTGTGCCAAAGGGACACCATTGACTTTTGCTGGGAGAGGTAGGAGACTCCTGATTGGCCAAAGCCCTGGGTGACATGTTTAAATGTCACCCATAGACTTAACATAGGGGAAAGTAGGCAGCCCAGGGATTGGTTGGCCAGCTTCCTGCCCCCAGGGTCTGATAGGCTGAGGCAGCTATGAAGATTGTGCCCAGGATTGGCCACCCGATTCCTGGCTCTGGATTGGCCAGGGGTTGAAGAGGAATATTCAAACAGGCTAAAAAGATGCTTCAACCCCCTGGCCATTGTTTTAAGCTGTGTATTCCAGCCCCCAGTCCTTTGTCATAGTGTCTGCCCCTCATCAGTTCCCTTTGTATGGTTAACTTAATCATGTCTGCCCTATTGTATCATGTCTCCACCATATGTTTACTATCTTTTGTGCCTTTTGTATGGCATTGTGGTTTAATACTGTTATAGTAACTCTGTATAAGGAAGAGGTGAAGTTTGCCAAATAAAGGGAGTTAGTTGTTTTGAACTCTGAATGGTTTAAAGGGAGCCTCTCTTCCCCTTTCTGGCATCTGATGTTCCAGGGTTCCAGTGTACAGATTTCCTGTTTTCCAGCCTTTTTTCCAGCCTGCCCGCCACCCACCGTGATCCCAGCTCTTGTGGTACAGCTACCAGCCTGCTGCATCCAGCTACAGAGTTACAGCCAGCTATCTAGCTTCACTGGCCAGGCTACCCAACTTGTGGCCAACCTCAGGAGGGAGAAACCCAGCTCGACGGCCCTGGACAGCGCGGCGTCCTAGGGCTTCCGTTACAACAAACTTTTACCAACAGTCTGGGGGCAACCTCGTCCTATATGCTCGATACATAGATGATCTGCTTTTTATATGTAAAGGAAGTGAACAACAACTGCATGACTTCATTCTTCAACTAAATAACAACAATTTGGGTTTACTATTCACCTCCCATCAAGACAAAAAAATCAGTGGTATTTCTAGACCTACATATAGGTATTGATGAAGATAATAAAATAATCACAAAAACACATATTAAGGAAACCAAAGCCTCAAGTGCACATTATCCCAAGTGGTTAAATAATGTCCCACTTGGTCAATTTTACAAACTCAAGAGGAACTGTTCTAATAAGGACACCTTTCCGGAACAGCACTAAATAAAGCAGAACATACTTAAAGGAATACCTTACTATGCAGCAAAAATGATAAACGCTCCCTTTCTGCCTTTCATAACGAGATATAATTCAGCTGGAAAAGAAATTGAAACAATCCTCGGGAAACATTGGTAGATCCTATTAGGGGACAAATACCTAAGATCACTTTTACCAACGAAACCTGAAATTATATATAGAAAATCCAAAGATTTAAAAAAATAAATTAGCACCAAATAATATAGTAAGACCAAAATTGAAAGAAAAAACACCAAAATCTTTTCTTGATACTAAAAATAAAGGAAATTTCAAACGTGGACACCAAAAATGCATTACATTGCCACCACATTTTACATAAATGCACAGCCTTATCCATTTCTACCACTAAAGAGAGTTTTGAGATTCAAGATACATACAACTGCACCAATGACTCTGTAGTATATCTCCTTCAATGTTCCTGTCATCTAAAATACCTAGGCAGAACCATCAGACCAATAAAGGAGTGTTTTTTGGAACATCGAAAGAGCATCATCAAGAAAAATCCAAATCATAGTATATCCAAACATTTTGAATTATATCATAATGGGGACCCAAAAACTCTGAGCCTCTTGATGATTGACTATATCCCCCCACAAATGAGGGAAGGAGACCACTTCACCAGACTGGTGAGACAAGAAACACATTGAATCTTCATGCTCAAAACTCTAGCCCTGAAAGGCCTTAATGAAGAATTGGACTTATGGTGTATAAGATAGGGAAAGATCTACGTGTATCAAAACATATGAATCCATAAAAAACCTAATGAAATAACTTAACCACTGTAAAAATAGCCTCCTCTTGT
The DNA here is from genome assembly GCA_037306005.1 of Rhinophrynus dorsalis. NCBI lineage: Eukaryota > Metazoa > Chordata > Amphibia > Anura > Rhinophrynidae > Rhinophrynus > Rhinophrynus dorsalis. The sequence goes on along the minus strand of CM074718.1, from coordinate 214,377,358 downwards.
TTTTAATTTCTCATATTTTATATATAAGCTATCCAAATCCCATCTGGAAAATCTTACCCAATACGAAAACTGATTACTCCCTTAAGATAAAAAAATTAATAAATAATGGAAAATATAATAAAAAACACATTTCCACCTCCATCATTATTATATTTTTTTATTGTAATTTATTTTATTTACATGTATACACAAGTGATAAACCATTTTTACTCAAAATGACAAATGTTTTTTTTCTCAGAGAGATACATTTGTCTTTGTCGTTTTCCACTTAGGGTATTTAGAAATATAGTATCCTTCCTCTTTCCTCATTTACAAAACAAGTGTATATTTTTGGACAAAATTTGTTTTATTTATGATCCCCATAATGTATTTAAGACAGACAGTAAGTGTTTCAATTGTAACATCCATATGAATATAATATATCTGAAATGTCAATCACAAAATAGGAACACCCATATAAGAATTTTATTGTTTGAATTACGTATATAGTATGGACAGTTTGAGACAGTTGCCCTTTAATTGCTGGAGAAAGGCTATTTACAGCTAGAAGAAAAAAGACAGACGAGAAGATACAAGAAAGAAGAAAAGAAAGAAGGACAGAAGATGACCAGGATGCTGAGGACTCTGCTGGACATCAGGATTAATGGTGTTACTTGTGATGTTGTTTTGTTACTTAGTCGGGTTAATCCTATGAATGCCGTGGGGGTAATTATACCCCACTGGCACTCATAGGGTTAATTCTAACACAATACATTTTAGGCACTTTGGATGTATTGATGTGGGGCTTAGGTCCCTATATCAATACATCCACTGGGGACTTAGGTTTCTTTTTTTTTTGTGCTTTTTATCACTGTGTTGGCTGACTAAAGATCTGATAAGGGACTTTAGTAAAAAAAAAAACCACAAAAAAAATGGGGTCTTAAATTTTATGCATTAAAGTGAGTCCCTTATTGCATCTTAAAAGCTAACACAGTCCATTAAATGACAACTTGTAGTGTTTTTTTTAATGGGCCAAAGCACATCTAAATTTAGCGTCCGGTAGGGTTTTTTTTTGTCTTGCATTTTTCATAGTTCTGATCTTTAACCCTTTGAGTGCCAGAGGGGTATGCAACACATTGCAAAGCAATGCGTTGCGTACCCTTCTGGCACTCAAAGGGTTAACCCTTTGAGTGCCAGAGGGGTACGCAATGCATTGCAAAGCAATGTGTTGTGTACCCCTCTGGCACTCAAAGGGTTAAATCGCCTACCGTGCTTTACAAAATGCTGACACCTGTAGTTTTTTTTTTTTGCTATCGGCAGCCATTAAATTTGGCCCTAATTCTCCAGCTTTGATGAGGTTCCCAGTTCATGCTCATTCTGCCGACTTCCCTCCCATTCTGAATTGAAACTTACCCTCTCAGTCCTGCCCACACAAATTCACATCATGAGCCCTCTTTGGGGGTTCCAAAGAAGAAACTTCCCAGGTATAGTAACATTTTATAATATACCATATTAAAGCTCTGAGTGCCCTGGGGATGCAACACGTTGCAAAGAAATGCATCACACACCATTCCGGCACGTGAAGAATTAATTCTGCTAAAGTGCGACCAAAAAAAAAAAAATTTTACTGCTCTACTCGTAAACACAGTTTAGCTTTAAACAATTTGCTGAAAGAAGTTTGGCGTTTCCTGTTGTTTTGAGAGCCGTAACACATCAGTTGCTAAGACGGGGTAATTTTAGTTGACTGGTTCAACTGCTTGTCTGGACACGTAAACCCATAGATATTATTTACCTTAAAGTTCAGTGGGAGAGCAGGTGCTGCCACATGATTGCTTTAAATCAACCAAACACATTTAGCATATCACTCTTAAGGGGTTTGAGTGTCAAAGGATAGGCCAAAGTATTTGATCTGGATACCCCTTTGGTACTTAACCCTTTGAGTGCCAGAGGGGTATCCAACCTCTGGCATTCATATGGTTAAAGTGTTAACCTCTTGTGAAGCATATTTTTTCTGTCACATAGTCTGATATACTATGGAAACATGGAAAAAGTGGTGTTAATTGGTTTGCCAGATCATACCTTTAAAAAGGAACACATGAAAAATGCATGCTTCATTGCTACTTGGGAACCATTGCATTTGTCTTATGTGTCTCTTTTTACTTTTTGTTTATTTTTTTTTAAGATTAAAAGATCATTTTATTGAAAACAAATTCAAATAATACAGTAAATAAAGATGGTACAGGAGCAATAGTTGTACAACAATGTATATAAATTGAGCTTAAAGTAAGTAACATATCGTAATATGCCATGCGAAGCTCAAAACACATATATAACAAATGTTATCAGTTGTCTGTATGTCTGATCCCAGTACCACCCAAGATTCCTGTAGCCTAGAAGCAGCTGTACTGGAGGAAACGTATGACTATAAAGATGTAGTGTGAGAGATCTAGACAAAGGGTGAGAGTAAAGAAAAAAAGAGAAGGGGAAAAAGAAGGCGTACCTTTTTAAAGGGATGAGTGGACAACCCTAATCAAGTGGCCCAGTGGCAACAAATGAAAATTGATATTGATTTCATAGTAACATAGTATCACGGTGCCCATGATTCCTGTTCTGGCGACATTATACTTCCTGCTTCTTCCCTGCTAGTCTCTTATTGGCCACTGGGTTATGCTCCGCCCAGTGTGACCCTTTTTAAACTCAGTCCTTTCATTCCTTTGGTGCCCTTTCGTGGTGTTCCTGTGCCTGGCGTTATTCTGCTGTTGATTCCTAATCCGTGTATGACCCAGTTTTGCCTGACCTTGCTCCTGTCTCTTGTTCCATTGCCGATTAGGAATGGCTGACTACCAGCTCCGTTGCTGACTAGGACTGACTGACTACCGCTCAGTGTAGCGATTCTGGCTGTGGCTGACTACCCGCTCCGTTGCTGACTAGGACTGGCTGACTACCGCTCTGTGTACCGATTCTGGCTGTGGCTGACTACCCGCTCTGTTGCTGACCAGGACTGGCTGATTACCGCTCTTTGTACCGATTTCAGCTGTGGCTTACTACCCGCTCCTTTGCTGACTAGGACTGGTTGCCTTTCGGCTCCGTTACTGACTAGATCTGGCTGACTGACGCTCTTAGTACTGACTCTGGCTGTGGCTCACTCCCTGTCCGTTCAGGCCTAGGGCCTTGCCGTATTGCTCTCCAGAGCCTGTCATTGTTGCCACGCCAGTGCCTGCCCGAGTTACCTTATGAGGGCCTGTCTGTGTTGCTTTATCGAGGTCTGTCAGCACTGCTGAGTCAGGACCTTCCCAAAGTACCTTACGAGGGTCTGTCAGTGTTGCCGTACCAGGGTCTGTCAGAGTTGCCACACCAGTACCTGCCAAGTTTCCCTAAGATGGTCTGTCAGTGTTGCCTTACCAGGGCCTGTCAGTGTTGCCACACCAGTTCCTGCCAAGTGCCCTACGAGGGCCTGTCAGTGTTGCCTTGTCTGGGCTTGCCAGTGTTGCGGCATCAGTGCCTGGCCGAGTTGCCCTAGGAGGGTCTGTCAGTGTTGCCTTACCAGTACCTGCCAAGTAACTATTATGGCTTTTCAGTGTTGCCTTACCTGTGCCTGTCAGTGTTGCCGCACCAGTACCTGCCCAAGTTGCCTACCAGGTCTTGCCTGTGTCGCTACGATAGTGCCTGGCCAAATTGCTCTAAAGGGTCTGTCTGTGTTGCCCCGGTTATTCCTAGCCTGAGGCGGGTGTCTGGTGCATTCTTGCCTGCTTACCTCCAGTTGCACTAGCGTGTTAGGTATTCTGCCCTGCAGTTGCCTTCTTCCTTACTGATGGAGTTACATCTAGGCTTGGCGCTGCTGAGGTTCTGTTCCTGGTTCCTGATGCCTGTTCCTGATTTTAGTATCATTGTTTTGTTTTGCTTGTCTCATTGCACCCTGACCCATGTCAGATTCAGAAGTACCACGGTACTGTTCGAGTCTGGACCTGTGAGGGGTGATCTTGTTAACCTTATTATCTTTAATAAAGCTGGTTTTACCTTACCTACTTGTTGAAAGTTCTTACTCACAGTGACAGTACAAAAGGGCCATGACCACAGACAAGGCTGGTGAAGGTAGCTCCCAGAATCTCCTTTGGAGAATGGATGCTCTAGAGCAATGGTTAGACCAGCTGGCCATTGCCATTCAGACTATTGTGGAGCGTCCCGCATTCCTTGAAAGACCTGTACTGCCTTCGGTGGCCACCCCAGTCCAGGCACCATTGGTACAGGATCCGACTCTGAACCTACCCAGTAGAGGGCTGTCCGCTACCGCTCCTCTCCCACTGAGATATGATGGGGAGCCTACTCTTTGCTGTGGTTTCTTGAATCAACAAGAAATCTTTCTGGAACTCGTATCACAGGCTTTTCCAAACGAAAGAAGTAAGGTGGGTTTCATGATTTCCTTACTGACAGGTAGAGCTTTAGCCTGGGCAAATCCGATATGGGAGACGGCTAAGCCTATCACCATGAACTTTGCCGAGTTTGTAAGGGCCTTCCGCAGTGTATTCGAGGTTCTTGGGCATGCCACCTCTGCTGCTAAAGGTCTCATGAGAATCCAACAGGGCACACATACTGTTGCTGACTATGCCAATGAATTTCATACGCTCGCAGCAGAGGTAGGATGGAATGATGAGGCACTTGTGGCAGCGTTTGCGCAAGGTCTTGAGGATAAAATAAAAGAAGAAGTTGCAACTCGAGACTTGCCAGTGGAGCTGGATAAATTTATTGATTATATGGCCTTGATTGATTCTCGGATAAGGGAGAGGAACATTTATAAGGATTGTAGGCAGAGATCTATGACTGGGCCATCTACCAGTGCTGGTTTACCACCCTTGCCTCCCTCTCCTCCCATACCTCCTGGCTCCGCAAGCGGTAGTAGTGAACCGATGCAACTGGACTTTACATGTCTGTCTATGGAGGAAAGCTTCTTTCGCTGCAGACAGGGCTTTTGTCTGTACTGTGGAAAAGCAGGTCACCTGTTAATGACTTGTCCCGTGCGGTCGGGAAACGAATGCACCTAGGTTCCAATGAGGGACAGATCCTAGGAGGCGTATACCAGTCCCCAGAAGGAACATTACTCAAACCTGTTATCAATATAGCAGTATCTTGGGCTGCCTCATCTTTTGCTACCCGTTGATTCCGACGTGGTCAGCTATTTCATGGACAGGGACTTCGCAATCCTGCATAATATTCCTTTGGTCGATAGAGAGTCCCCGCTGGACATTGAGGCCATTGATGGACAACCATTGGTACCTCCCCAGGTTAGGCAGGAGACCTGTCCATTGTTGATTTGTATCGGAGCTCTCCACAAGGAGACTCTTCAGTTTCAGATTATTCAATCTCCTCATTTTGCGGGCATTCTGGGTTTCCCATGGCTACATATGCACAATCCCAGAATGGACTGGAAGTCCTACGAGATTTTGGCTTGGTCCTACTACAGCATGGCTCATTGTTTAAGGCAGCCTACTAAGATTTTGTATACCTCTCCCTCCTTACCGCATGAATACCAGTCTTTCAGCGATGTGTTCAGTAAGGGAGAGGCTAGCACTTTGCCGGCGCATCACCCCTATGATTGTGCTATTGATCTTGTGCAGGGTGCCATGCCTCCTAGGGGCAGAACATATCCGTTGTCATGTGATGAGAATCGTGCCATGGAGGAGTATATTGCTGATGCCTTGTCTCGGGGCATAATCCGCAAGTCTTCCTCACCCGCTGGGGCTGGATTCTTTTTCGTCAAAAAGAAAGACGGGGAACTCCGACCCTGTATTGATTATAGAGGTCTCAAGAAGATAATGGTGAAGAACGCATACCCTATTCGACTCATCACCGACTTGTTCGATCGATTAAAAGGGGTATCCATTTTCACTAAACTAGACTTAAGGGCAGCATATAACCTGGTACGGATTAAGGAAGGTGATGAGTGGAAATCTGCTTTCAATACTCAAACAGGGCAATCCGAGTATTTGGTAATGCCATTCGGGCTTTGCAATGCCCCAGCAATATTCCAGGAACTTATAAATGATGTCCTCAGGGACTTGTTACAGTCTTGTGTAGTAGTATACCTGGACAATATTTTGATTTATTCTCCGGACTTGGAGACACACCGCACACGTAACAGCAATTTTGCAGAAGCTAAGGGAGAACAAGCTATACTGCAAACTCGAGAAGTGTGACTTTCACAAATCCAGTGTGTCATTTCTTGGATATGTCATTTCGAAGGAGGGCTTTGCCATGGACAAGGACAAACTCTCAGCAGTATTACAGTGGCCGCGCCCCACGGGCCTCAAACCCTTACAGAGGTTCTTAGGGTTTGCTAATTATTATAGGAAATGTATTCGTGATTATTCCAGGATTGTGAAACAGCTCACTGATATGACCCATAAGGGAGCTAACACTTCTGTGTAGTCTCCAGAGGCTGAGAGGGTGTTCAAAACTCTGAAATCTGCATTCTCCACTGCCCCAGTCCTGTCTCATCCCATTCCTGGTTTGCCATTTACATTGGAGGTTGATGCTTCTGAGACAGGGGTAGGGGCAGTGTTCGGCCAAAGACCGGGTCCCAATTAAATGTTAAGACCATGCGGATTTTTCTAAAAAAAAATGACCAAGGCCCAAAGTTTGTATGGCATTGGTGATCAGGAACTCTTGGCTACTATTCTGGCTTTGCGTGAATGGCGCCATCTGCTAGAGGGTACCAGGGCGCCAATATTGATTCTGATGGATCATAAGAATCTAATGTATCTCTCAGAAGCTAAGAGATTGTCCCCGAGACAGGCTAGATGGGCGTTATTCCTGTCACACTTTAACTTCATTGTCTCATACTTACCTGGTACCAAGAATGTTAGGGCCAGCGCATTATCCAGACAATTTGGTTCCGATCAAGAATCTGAAAGTGTACCAGTTCCTGTCATACCCCTGGATCCTAAACTTGCCACTTTGCAGACCAGTATCACATCCCCTTTGGGTGAGGAGATCCTGACATCTCAGGCCAATGCACCTCCAGAGAAACCCATGGGCAAGTGTTTTGTGGTTAAGCCTTTCCGGTCCAGGCTAATGGAGACATATCATTCTTCCCAGGCAGATGGTCATGTGGGCAAGAATCAGTTGATCTGGTCTCTGTCTCAGATGTTTTGGTAGCCCGGCATGAAAGATGACTGCGCGGCATTCACTGCAGCCTGTGCCACGTGCGCTCATTCTAAGTCCCCAAGATATCTTCCGGTGGGGCTATTGCAAGCGGTTCCCAATGGCGACCGTCCTTGGTCATGCGTTTCCATAGATTTCCTGGGGGAGCTGCCAGTTTCCAATGGCTACACTGTGATACTCATGGTGGTTGACAGATTCTCGAAAATGGCCCACTTTGTGCCACTCCCTAGTCTGCTGTCTGCTAAGGTATTGGCTATGGTATTTGCCAGGGAGGTATTTCGACTCCATGGGGTTCCCAAGGTTCTGGTCTCTGATCGTGGGAGCCAATTCGTGTCCAGGTTCTGCAGGGTATTCTGTGACCAGGTGGGTATCCAGTTGTCCTTTTCCTCCGCTTACCATCCGCAGACTAATGGGGCCATTGAGCATTCCAATCAGGGACTGGAACAGTTTCTAAGTTGTTTCATCTCCAACCATCACGACAATTGGGCTGACTTGTTGCCGTGGACGGAGTTTGCCAGGAACTGTGCTGTGTACACTTCCTCCGGGAGCTCACCCTTCCTTATCAACCATGGGTTCCAACTATGCTTGCTCCCGGACACCTTCCAAGCACAACAGATTCTGGCTCTGGACGAGCATATTAGGCAGCTCTGCTCCACTTTGGTATAGGTCCAGAATTCCCTACGTGACTCCTTTCAACGAGTTCAGCGGCATGCTAATAACAGAAGGTTGCTGGCTCCTGTATTCCAAGTGGAGGACCGGGTCTGGCTGTCCTCCAGGAACCTCAAGTTGCAAGTTCCATGCAATAAATTTGCTCCCAGATTTGTAAGTCTATTCCGGGTCCTCCGTAGAGTCAACCTTGTTTCCTATGCCTTGGAGTTACTGGCATCTATGAGAATACATAATGTGTTCCATGTATCCCTTCTCAAGCCTTTGGTGTGTAACTGCTATACCACCAACCCTGCAGTCCCAGGTCCAGTGCGCATACAAGATCATGACGAGTATGAAATGCAGAGTATTTTGGATTCACGTCGATTCTGTGGGCAGATCCAATACTTGATGCACTGGAAGGGATATGGTCCACAGGAACGTTCATGGGTTAATCATGCTGACATCCATGCTCCACTCCTGTTGTGCAGGTTCCACGCCAAGTTTCCACTAAAGCCTGGACCTCCTCTGCGGGGAGGATGTCTTTGAGAGGGGGGTACTATCACTGTGCCCATGATTCTTGTTCTGGCGACATTATACTTCCTGCTTCTTCCCTGCTAGTCTCTTATTGGCCGCTGGGTTCTGCTTCACCCACCGTGACCCTTTTTAAACTCAGTCCTGTCATTCCTTTGGCGCCCTTTCATGGTGTTCCTGTGCCTGGCGTTATTCTGCTGTTGATTCCTGATCCGTGTATGTCCCGGTCTTGCCTGACCTTGCTCCTGTCTCTTGCTCCGTGTTCTGTTGCTGATTAGGACTGGCTGACTACCCGCTCCGTTGCTGACTAGGACTGGCTGACTAACGCTCTGTGAACCGATTCTGGCTTTGGCTGACTACCCGCTCTGTTGCTGACCAGGACTAGCTGACTACCGCTCTGTGTACCGATTTTGGTTGTGGCTGACTACCCGCTCCGTTGCTGACTAGGACTGGCTAACTACCGCTCTGTGTACCGATTCTGGCTGTGGCTGACTACCCGCTCTGTTGCTGAACAGGACTGGCTGATTACCGCTCTGTGTACTGATTTTGGTTGTGGCTGACTACCCGCTCCGTTGCTGACTAGGACTGGCTGCATTTCTGCTCCATTACTGACTAGGTCTGGATGATTGCCGCTCCTAGTATTGACTCTGGCTGTGGCTGACTCCCTGTCCGTTCAGGCCTAGGGCCTTGTTGTATTGCTTTCCGGAGCCTGTCATTGTTGCCACACCAGTGCCTGCAAAAGTTACCCTATGAGGGCCTGTCTGTGTTGCCTTATCGAGGTCTGTCAGTACTGTGGAGTCAGGACCTGCCCAAAGTTCCTTACGAGGGCTTGTCAGTGTTGCTGCATCAGTGCCTGCCCGAGTTGCCGTACCATGGTCTGTCAGAGTTGCAGCACCAGTACCTGCCGAGATGCCCTATGAGGGTCTGTCAGTGTTGCTGCACCAGGTACTGCTGAGTGCCTTAAGAGGGTCTGTCAGTGTTGCCGCACCAGTTCCCTATGAGGGCCTGTCAGTGTTGCCTTGTCTGGGCTTGCCAGTGTTGTGGTGTCAGTGCCTGGCCGAGTTGCCCTAGGAGGGTCTGTCGGTGTTGCCTTACCAGTGCCTGTCAGTGTTGCTGTGACAGTACCTGCCGAGTAACTATTAGGGCCTTTCAGTGTTGCCTTACCTGTGCCTGTCAGTGTTGCCGCACCAGTACTTACCCAAGTTGCCTACCAGGTCTTGTCTGTGTCGCTACGACAGTGCCTGGCCGAATTGCTCTAAAGGGTCTGTCTGTGTTGCCATGGTTATTCCTAGCCTGAGGCGGGTGCCTGGTGCATTCTTGTCTGCTTACCTCCGGTTGCCGTCTGCCTTACTGGTGGAGTTACATCTAGGCTTGGCGCTGCTGAGGTTCTGTTTCTGATGCCTGTTTTGCTTGTCTCATTGCACGTTAACCTGTGTCAGATTCTGAAGTACCACGGTACTGTTCGAGTCTGGACCTGTGAGGGGTGATCTTGTTAACCTTATTAGCTTTAATTAGCTTTAATAAACCTGGTTTTACCTTACCTACTTGTCTGGGAGTTCTTACTAACCGTGGCACATAGTTGATGAGGTTGAATAAAAAGACACGTGTCCATCAAGTTAAGCCCATGCCATATCACCCCTGTTGATCCATGTGAAGGGCAAAAAAAAAAAAAAAAAACAACAACAACATTGAAGCCATTTCCAATTAAGCCCAAAGTGAGTAGAAAAAAAACCCTTCATGACTTGAAATGGCAGTTGGAGATTTCCCTTTTAGCCCACTGAGTGCTAGAGAGGTTCCCCTAGCATTTCAGGAAACAATTGCCTCATTTATATCAATTGGAAATTGGTGGCTTTTCACTTGTTCCCTATGATGCAATAACTGCTCTTGAGGCTGGGTCATGGTGTGGACAAAGCTGAAGCTACGTGTCAAGGATTTCTTGATCTGAAGTATGGATGGGTAATAATTTTCAGCTCAGAAGCAAAACGTGAAAAATTGCACTCCCCACCACATACTTCACAGCATTTCACATGGCTAAAAAGGGACACACTTGTTTTAGGTGGTGTGACTGGTGGCCGAGGCATTAACAAGACTTTTAGGTTCCTTTATGACCTACTGACCATTCTTTATGTAACTCAACATGGCCAAAGTATTTTATTTATATGAATTTATTTATAAACACATACTAAATTTTAAACAAACAAATGTGAGTTTTATTGCTGTGAAGCAATTCAATACATACACACCACACAGTGTGACCTCTGAAAAGAGAGGGGCAGAAGGGTATGAAAGGGGGGAATGAGGCATTTGGATCTCAAAGAAGTATGCCAGTTCCCACCATTCAGAAAAATTCCAGCGAAGAGGGCTGTTTTCCTGTTTTTTCCTGATTTTTCATTGCATTGGAGTCAATGATAATAATGTATCCCCTCATGGGTAGAGTTTCCTATGTATTCAGTCTGTGCTAGTATAAAAGGGGTGTCAGTTTCCCACATGTTACGAGTCTGTGTTTGGGATATGGATATGGAAAGCAGCTGATTTTTGATGCTAGAGGTGACAGGCAAAGAGAGTGGAGCTGCTGTTTTGGAGTCTTAGTGGAAGATAAGATAAAATAATAAGCCTTTTTTGACTGATGAATGATAATCAGATAGGCAGGTGATCCAAGTTCCTGCCTAAGCTGGCTGAGCCTCTTCCAACACTGTGTGATAGATCTACTTTGCAGATGGGTAAAACACATCAAGAGACAAACAGACAAGTACAATGTGTATAACATACTATGTGTACTTATGCAACCACACTTCTACAACATCAAACATTATTTTCATATGGGCAAAACATCACCCCACATGCTAACAGTTATACTGTGTACTCTACAGTAAAAATCAGCTATACTTTATGTCCATCAAACACACATCCATGGTTGCTGCAGCCTATTGCAATAAATGATAATGATCCCCTTCTTCCTCCTGAGAAGAAGAAGTCTTTTTCTAGTGTTGTTGTCATAGTGGAGGAGGATTTAGTAGTTAATCCAACTGCTGCATCTGACAGTAACAAGCAGAGGTCAGCGTTCTATAAATCGCCCTAAGGAGAAAAGTCAAAATGTCTAGAAGAAAATAAAAGTAGTGGGGAGGAACCAAATGGTGGTGATGATGACCTAATTATTGATAATGATGATGATACAGAATATATCCCTCTACCTTCTGAAACAGATGAAGTAAAAGGTGAGAGTGGCGATGATATAGCTGAAAGGAAAAGGCATAGTCTTCCAGTACTACAAAGGAGCACTATGTTTATAAATACACAATAATCATTTTAAGCAGCAGAAGCGGCGGCAGCAGAAGCAGCGGCAGCAGCAGCGGCAGCAGCAGCAGCTGAAACACTCATCATAGCATGGGTTGTGGATGTTGATTACCTGTATTGCTGCTTACTCAACAAACGTGTGTACGCGTGTGCGTGTACGCATTACTGGGTAGCGGTTGTACTTGCTAGTAGTGATGCTGATGACTGAGATGATGATTATGTATTTTAGGCATTTTTACTTGTAATCTTGTAAGGAGCAACACAGGTCATCAACATCCACAGCCCTTGCTATGATGAGTACTTCTGCTGATGTTTCAGTACGATTGCAACCACTGGTCTGATTGGGATGCACACCAGCTGGACAACATTGGTGCCACAACTAGCAGGAGTAAAAGCACTCCTAAAAGTGTACTGGGCCAAAGGGCACATAGTAGTGGTATTGCAGATGTCTCAGGGAATGAGATAATATTTTCCTCTATAACAATAAAACCCATGCCTCTACTTCTGTTGTTGAGCGAATTACTCTGTTAGTTGTAAGTGACAATTATCATACTGTCCCCAAACCAACTGCCATCACCACCTCCACCACTACTAGTAATGTTGTTAAAATAACAAAGTTATACTGTTCTTCAGCTATATGCAACCCACACTTGCTTAGTTCTTATGAAAAAGTAACTTCACAAAAATAATCCAAATGTATGCCTCAGGAATGGCAAACTTGTTATTGGCATGCTTCCCTTTTCTTTTCTTTTGTGGAAAACAGAGATTTTAAAGAACTGATGTAATGTGTTGCACCCCACTAGCATATCTCAATCTGCAGTTATTTTTCAGGAAATTATGTGCAACAGTTGTACAAGCAGGAGGTTAGTGTTGTGAGCAAAGGACAAAGAGGCTCAACCTGATAATGTTTTCAATGAATATGTTGCTGATAGACTCAGCCTGCTATCAACTTTTACTTACAACTGTTGATTCCTCCACTTCAGCACTTAGCAATTGTAGTATTGCAGAGGGAATACCTGTAGCCACAGAAAGCACAGATTTAAAAAAAAAACAAAAAAAAAACGTTCTCATGGGAAATTCACTGGTATTTTTTTTCTGTGAGAATTCCCATCAATACAATCGGAAATTTTCATCCTGTGTCCAACCTTCCTTCCTCTAGACTGTAAGCTCTCACGAGCAGGGCCCCCTGATCCTTCTGTTCTCCACATTTGATTGTACTATTTAATACCTCTGTATGTCTATTCCCAATTGTACAGTGCTGTGAAATTAGTTGGCGCTATATAAATAAAGAAATAATAATAATAATAGTAATAATCCATCTCTACTTTGGAGTTCCTGACATTCAAATCCAGCCCTCCTACTGTGCTGAAGTCTAAGTCCTTGATGGGCCACTGGTATACCAAAAGCTGCATGTGACTTCAGAATCTTTTCCAGCAGCCCGCTGAGAAGATAATTAGCCTTCCTATCACCACTCATACATTACGTTAACCCTCAATGACTAAATATCATCTCCCTTTTCCCTTCACATTCACAAACATACATGTTATTCCTTTATTTTGCAATGAGTTGGAGACTCCAAAGGAGTAATATTACCAGGTGAGTGGAATCATATTCTCAATTGCTACTTGGTGTAGTCTCTCCTGTTCATCTTTATCTCATCACAGCAGCCTCTTACTACCTTTCTGGTCTCAATTTCTGAACTTTGTTGACAAAAATATGAAGAATTTTGAACTCATCTGAGGAAATGACATCTTATGTAATATAATTATACTGGCTAGAACAGCTTATACAAACATATTTAGGGTTCTAGATACCACATACAACATTATAAGTATATGTTAATTTAGTTAACATGCAGACTTTTTCTTTAATTCTGTTTTCTTACCTTGAATCAGCTATTCCCTTTTTTCAATTAAAAATTATCTTAGAATATAACATACAACAACAAAGATATGGCCAAATGTTTAAATAAACAACGTCACTGCAATATAACCTGGTAAATAAACGGAGACCATAAAGCAGGTGCCATTCTGAAAATGTTAGTACCAGGAGTGGGCAACCTGCTTAATTTCATATGTTGTCAGACTAGATTTCCCATCATACTCAGCTCAACTATTTGTCATCTGAGGATAATGAGAATTGTAGTCATACACATATGGAGGGTCCACAGATTGCCCAACCCTAATCTATGCACAGGCAACAACAGTGGCTTTTGATGCACAAGTATACAAACAACAAATTAATATATATCCCTTTGAGTGCCAGAGTGGTATGCAGTGTGTTGCAAGGCAATGCATTGCGTACCACTCTGGCACTCAAAGGGTTAATTTTGTGAAAATCCCAATCTGGACATCCTGTGCCTGCTCCTGTGTAAACTATGAGTAATAGTTGGTAAGTCACTGCATATGCTAATGCAGTGGTTCTCAGACTGTGTTCTGTGGAAATCCAGGAATCCCAGAAGACTAACAAAGGCTTCCCTGTAGCAAATGTTAATAAAGGCAGATAGTGGAAATGGCTACAAGTAGATCTGTGAAATACTGACACAGTTAAATTGTATCTTCTGTTAGATTCCTCTTACAATGTACACTCTAATATCTTCCCACCTAAAAAACACATTAATACCTTGGAACTGTTACCTCATAAATGTAAGCATGTTATTTTAAGCAACCATAACACCTAAAAGTAACTTTGTGATTTTTAAAGGGATAGTAATACTTAAAATGTAAAAAAAAAATATGTTGTAGGGTTTATCCCCCTGATTAAAACAAGAGTATTCCCACTGCTGAAAGGTGTTTCATTCAAAAGTTATTAATTTTCAAAGTTGAATTTTTTAGGTGCACAGTGGCCTGAAATTGTACAGTGGCGCTGTTGCTACACCATCCTATGGAGATTTATGGTCCCGGGACCAGAGCTGTCCATAGGATCGTGTAGCAACAGCGCCACTGTACAATTTCAGGCCACTGTGATATTGCACCTAAAAACTCAACTTTGAAAATTAATAACTTTTGAATGAAACACCTTTCAGCAGTGGGAGTACTCTTGTTTTACTCAGTGGGATAAACCCTACAACATATTTTTTTACATTTTAAGTATTACTATCCCTTTAAAGAGTTTTCATATCACTATGTTGTACTGGCCATTTTCTACTTCGAAAACTATTTCTGAGTTATTTAGATTTATAGATTTTGTGAATTAAGGCATGTCATGCTGGGATTCCCTGTTTCAGTCATTTCACTAAAGCTTTAGATGGGACCACCTTCCCTCACACTGACATAGTTAAGTGAGTGGGGGAAGAAAGGGTAAGACAGGAAGTACCTGCACAGCATGCTTTAATTAGAATAATGGTCAAAATCAGTAAAGTTATATTTAGGTGATATGGTGCTTTTAAATTACCAGTGTCATCTAGCACTCAATGTCATTTACTATTTAGGTTATGTTAACTTTTTGGATGCTGGAGAGTTGCCCAAAGCATTGTAAAGTAATATTTTTGAGGACTCTCTAGCAATCAAGGGGTTAGAGGTTCTGGATGTAGGAATCCAATGAAAATGAATTTGAAACCAATGCTTTCCACCTCAATAAAACGTTTAAGAATCATATTTCTAATGCATTGCATATTCAGCACCATCCCTGAAAAGAACATGCTCATTATAAAACAGAAGCAGAAACAGCTGCCCTCCCTTATTACTGGCAGTATCTCATATCGTGTTCCTTCCAGCAAGGAATGTTGCCAGCATATTTTTCTTTATGTAAAACTGATACTTAATATCATTGTATTTCAGGCTTCCATTCTTTGTTTTACATGTTAGACTTTGTATAAGGTTACATTGTATGGCAAAATGATGGTTTTCTAAGAAAAAAGTTCAGACGTTTAGAAACGTACTAGACATTGTTATTTGAAACATAGGGATATTAGCAATTTGCTTGTTGGATGGAAAGCCAATATACAGGAGGGAACAGAAAACTAGCAAACTGATAGCCTAGGTGTCAAAAATCTAGCAAACTAGGGTGAACCCAGGTACACGCAGAAGGCCTTATGCACAAAAAAGCAGAGAGATTCTAGAGTAAACCAAAGACATTGCGGGGGGAAATCAGGGTTAAATTAAAGGGATAGTAATACTTAAAATGTAAAAAAAATATGTTGTAGGGTTTATACCCCTGAGTAAAGCAAGAGTACTCCCACTGCTGAAAGGTGTTTCATTCAAAAGTTATTAATTTTCAAAGTTGAGTTTTTTAGGTGCAATATCACAGTGGCCTGAAATTGTACAGTGGCGCTGTTGCTACACGATCCTATGGACAGCTCTGGTCCCGGGACCATAAATCTCCATAGGATGGTGTAGCAACAGCGCCACTGTACAATTTCAGGCCACTGTGATATTGCACCTAAAAAAATTCAACTTTGAAAATTAAGAACTTTTGAATGAAACACCTTTCAGCAGTGAGAGTACTCTTGTTTTAATCAGGGGGATAAACCCTACAACATATTTTTTTTTACATTTTAAGTATTACTATCCCTTTAAGGGCATATTGACCAGGACCTGAAAGACACAATGACTCATATTTATCTATTATTATTATTATTATTATATTAACTAGAGATATTCTAGAGCAAACCAACTTCACCATAGGGGACAAAAAAATGTGCCTTGTAACCCCTTGAATGGTAGAGAGGTATCCAATGCATTGCTGCTGCGCAATGCATTGGAAACCTCTGTAGCATTCAAGAGGTTAAAAAGCTCTAGTCAATTTCATGTTCATTTAATAATTTTTATTTGTCTCCATGGTGCAGTTCACTCATGAATAAATCCAGTTTACTTTTATAAATGTGTGCCAATGTTCCTATTGCTAATGGAGGCATGTACAGTGTTCTTTAAATAGTGTGGACCATGGCAAAATATAGCACTCGCTGTGTTTGTTTAAATATTTATACATTTTTCAAAGTTTCAGTCAATGGGAAGATTGTTATCATTGGTCCTGGAGCCCCCTTGTTAATCAGCACACCTGGGAACTCTCCTTATCTGTGCTAGAGATTGAATTATCTGGTCTCCGTAGACAGAAGATGATTCTCTGGCTTGGTGTATTCAGCTATAACCCCACCCACTTTCCAGTCCGTTCAGCCCACTCCTGTCCCATTGCATCCACTTTCCCATCCATTTCATGGCAAATTCTTCTTTTCAACCACTTACCTACTCCCACCCTCTTAAGCCCCACCCTCTTAAACCTCACCAATTCAGACACTCTCATCCTCAGCTCTACAGTGTTCCAGTGTCCCAGAGACCTGAGACATGAAGATTCTCAGGTATGTTAATCAGGCTCTGAAAGAAATATATTTATTTATTTAGTAAAATGTTTTACCAGGAAGAATACATTGAGATTTCAAGTATGTCCTGGAGAGTTTACAGTAAAGAGTTATTTATTTACACAAATAGAAAAAAATATATATATATATATATATATATATACACACACACACACACGCACACATATAAATATACACACACTAAACAGGTAGTTTAACCTTTTCAATGCTAGAGAAGTCTGCAACGCATTGCTCTGCAATGTGCTGGAGACCTCGTTAGCATTCAAGGGGTTAAACCCAATTTAAAAAATCTTATTTGTCCCTTATATTGCAGAGTTCCTCCTCTTTTGTGCATACGATCCAGTGAAGCTGATGTACTATAGAGAACTGGAGCAATTCTGATACAAACCAACTGTACCATACAGGACAAAGACAAATTCCATTGGTTTTAATGTAGCTTTAATCCAATAAATTATTCTCAATGAGTTGGAACCCTCTCTTGAATTTAAAAGGTTAAAAGAGGCATTTACATCTATGGGATCATTTATTTGTCCCCTAGGTTGCAGTTGGTTTTCCCTAGAATTGCTCCAGTTCATCTTAGTGCATCAGCTTTAGACCCTGCTTCTACTTGCCAACTGCCATAGAGTCACACCTGGGAACTCTCTAAATCTGCCCTGGAGACTCTGGTTTTCAGACTTAATTATGTCTCTCCAGGGAGAGAGGCTTATTCTCCAGCTTCTGGAGTACCCTGTTAACCCCACCCACTCCACACCTGGTATTGCCCACTCCTGCCATGTGCCGCCTACTTCCCTGCCCATTTCAGGATAAACTCCACCCTTCATTCTCCCAATAATGCCCACACCAGTTGAGTTCTGCCCACATAATGTCTCAGAGGGGTAAGCAACACATTGCATGCCCCTCTGGCAATCAAAGGGTTAACAGAAAGAGTTGGGCTGGGAGAGTGAGCACGAAATATAGTAGAAATGGGCCACTTGATTGTATTTGCCCCCCCAGGGCCACAGATTGTCAGCCCTCCCCTAGTTAAAATCCTCTCTGGCACTCAAAGGCTTGAACCATCCACTGTCCCATACTGCTCTTTATATACGTCCACTTTGAGATAAAAAAGATCTTGAAACATCCTATACCTGACACACAAGCTTCAGAGCAGGTTCAAATATTATGGACCAATATCACAATGGAACTGAAGACCCTTAACCCTTTGAGTGCCAGAAGGATATCAAATGCATTGCTTCTCAATAACAATAACACACAAAAAAAGAAATGGGTTGATATAACTTTATATATGATGTACTTACAACTAGCATATATAAAAACATCCCTACAATATAATCCCAAAACTGCTTTTTATGCATGTGTTAATTATGTTTATTTAATGTTTATTGTAGTGTATGTATTGAGAGATAAAGGCTACAGTCATTTAACCTACAGCGATTAGTGTCCATTGCTCTTGTATCTCAGCCTATTTACAGATAATCCTGGACAATCAATGAGAGCATAGAAAAAGGCAGTAAAGTATGCTCTCCATATCATATTTAAGATTAGATTGTAGGTCTCAGGACACAAAGAGATACATTTTACAGATATTCACATGGCGTACAGGGCATAGGTATATATAACCCCAGTTAATCTAGGTATTCTATCAAAAATGTTGAACTCAATTTGGCGACGAACCCTGAGGCACATTAAATATGTTGCCACCATGAAAATGGTGACATAAGAGACTTGCATGTCTTTATTTCACCTGCACGACAAGGGCGACATGCCTAACATAGCAGGGAAAAGCCGATGGGACAACGAGCTTAACATGCAGTTTGCGGAGCAGCAAGCGCTACTGTGATGACCCATCAGTGTGATTGCAGGGGCTGTGATGTGGCACTCAAAGTGTTAATGGGAGAAATGTCACTGCTACGTAGAATGCCATTCCATCCATTAACCCTTTGAGTGCCACATCACAGCTCCTGCAATCACACTGATGGGACATCACCATCACACTTGCCGGTCTGCAAACTGCATGAAATAAAGACACGCGAGATTCATATGTGGCCATTTTTTACCTGGCGATATATTTAATGTGCTGCTACAAAGAAACAATGGCACTGCTTTCTAAAGAGACTTCCATATGTAAACAGTGTATCAAGCAGGAATTCACTCACCGCCAGCTGGCTTCTTCATCGTGGTGCTGGTTCAAGGGATCCCATACCCTTTAAAAACTTCAAGCGAACCAACACGAACCGCACTCCAATGTAATAAATAAAACCAGTTATTATACTTTATTGCCAAATATCATAATTAGACACTACACATGCCACAATAGACTATTGTGGCATGTGTAGTGTCTAATTTTGATATTCAGCAATAAAGTATAATAAATGAATTTATTTATTACGCTGGAGTGCGGTTCGCTTGATATATTTAATGTTCCCCAGGGTTGGTCACCAAAATGAGTGCAGCATTTTTATAGTGAACCATTAATTTTTCGGTCTTTTGTTCCTTTAAAACGCTACACCTAAGTAACAGCATCACACACTCTACTTCTGTTGCTGCTTTGATCACATCATGGGTCAGAGGCTTTTAAGTATAGGTAATGTGAGGATAGTTTATTAATTTGCTAGCACATAATTAGTGTAACCTGGAGAAATGCTCAGGCTGAATAAATGGACCATGGCTGCACCTGCCATTACCACAACATAGAAACATAGAATATGACAGAAGATAAGAACAATTCGGCCCATCTAGTCTGACCATTTTTCCAACTGTAAACCTCAAACTTACTTGGTTCTTGGTCTTGACTTATGTTCAGGACAGCCTCATGCCTATGTCATGCATGCTTAAATTCCATCACTGTTTTAACTTCTACCACTTCTGCTGGTGAGCTATTCCACTTATCTACTAGCCTCTCAGTGAACTAAAACTTTCTTACATTACATCTAAACCTCTGTCCCTCCTTTGAAATGTACTTCCCTGCTGCACTTTGTTGAATCCCTTAATGTATTTGAATGGTTCTATCATATCCCCTCTCTCTCTTCTCTCCTCCACGCTATACATGTTCAGATCCTTTAGTCTACCCTGATATTTATTTTCCTGGAAACCAGTCACCATTTTAGTAGCCCTTTTCTGAATTCTCTCTAGACTATCTATATCCTTCTGGAGATGTGGTCTCCAGTAATGTACACAATACTCTAAGTGAGGTCTAACCAGAAATCTGTAAAGTGGCAGGACCACTTCACTTTTTCTGCTACTAATGCCCCTAGCTATACAACCTAGCACCCTGCTTGCATTCCCAACTGCTATGTTACATTGCCTGCCTTCCTTCAAGTAATCAGAAATACGCTGGATATGCTAGCTATGTTCCACTGTCATCACTTTTTGACAATACCTTAAACCACAAACATTTTTGGTGGTGTAACCCTTATGTTTAAAATGAAATCTCTGTGGAACTCTAACATTCAATTGTTTAATCCCTTGTAAACCAGAGAAGTTTCCAATGTTGCAGACCTCTCCAGCACCCAAGGGATTTACACTGTATCAACATAAAATGTATTACAATGTTAGTTGGATTAAAGTGGGTCTGTCACCTTTACACTTCCCCCCACAATCCTTTTCTGTAGCGCAATTATAGTGCAACCAACCACCCTGTTGGGTGCTCATTATTCAGTTATTTCTCAGGTGCACTCTTAGATGGGTCTGCTCTTATCAGGGTTTTCACCCTTTCTACCTGCAGGGTGTTCAGAATGTCACGGCGATCTTGCATCTCAGGGAGCCGCTTCACGGGCCAATGGTGCCTTCGTCTTCTCTCTCGTGGGACTGCCTCCTCAGTTCCGGCAGGCGCTCGTCCTCCCATTTCTCGGAACTTCCCTAGACGTGTATACAACTTTTACTGGATACTATAGCGGGATTTATGTTTGCCCTGCCCACGTGTAGAGCTTTATATTGCTCAGGTCAGGCACTTCTGCTTTGCCCTTGTATGGTTCCTGTGCGTTATCTAGCTCCTTAACTTGTGTTGTGCTGGTTTCCAGTTGGGCTTGTCTTACTATGTCCTCTTGCTACCGTTCTGAGCTTGTCTGACTACCTCCACTGGCTACCTATTTGGACTTTTCTGACTACCTCCCTTGGCTACCGATTTGGGCTTGTCTGACTACCTCCTTTGGCTACCTATATGGGCTTATTTGACTACCTCCTTGGGCTACAGATTTGGTCTTGTCTGACTACCTCCTTTGGCTACTGATTTGGGCTTGTCTGACTATCTCCCTTGGCTGCCGATTTAGCTTGTCTGACTACCTCCTTTGGCTACCATCTGGGCTTGTCTGACTATCCCTGCTGACTACCAACTTAGGCTCGTCTGACCATTTCCTTGGATCCAATTTTGGCTGGCCTGACCAATTTGGTTTCGGTTTGGGCATTATATTTCCCATTACCTGCTATTATCCAGTGTTGCTGTATTGTGTTCCTTGCTCAATTTTATTTGTATATTTTCTTAATAAAACGTATTATCTCTTACTCTTGGTCTGGTTCATTTGTAACGTATACATATCACCAGTGTAAAGAGGGCAGTGTCTATCCACAAGAAACCAAAGATTTACAACTGGCCCAATGTACATTTTATTTTTGAAATCAAGCAAAATAGAAGAATTTACCCTGCAGATCTAAATTTTGAACTTTAATTGGACTATTATACATTACTATATTATTTCTGATAGGAGGTATTAACATAATATCTTTTAAGCAACGTAGCACAACTTTGGTGGTGTTAATTGGGCGTTCAGAATGTCACGACGATCCCCGCATCTCAGGGAGCTGCTTCACAGGCCGATGGTGCCTCCACCTTCTCTCTCACGGGACTGCCTCCTCAGTTACGGAAGTCTCGCGAGATTATGCAAGATTCCGCTGGTTACTTGGGACTTCCCTAGACGGGCGCATACAACTTTTATTGGATACTGTAGAGGGGCTTATGTTCACCCAGCCCACGTGTAGAGCTTTATATTGCTCAGGTCAGGCACTTCTCCTTTGCCCTTGTGTGGTCTCTGTGCTCTATCTAGCTCCTTAGCTTGTGCTGTGCTGGTTTCCAGTTGGACTTGTCTGACTACCTCCTTTGGCTACAGATTTGGGCTTGTCTGACTACCTCCCTTGGCTACCGATTTGGGCTTGTCTGACTACCTCCTTTGGCTACCATTTGTGCTTGTCTGACTATCCCCGCTGGCTACCGACTTAGGCTGGTCTGACCATTTCCCTGGATCCGATTTTGTCTGGCCTGACCCATTTGGTTTCGGTTTGGGCATTATATTTCCCATTACCTTCTGTTATCCAATATTGCTGTATTGTGTTCCTTGCGCAATTTTATTTGTATATTTTCTTAATAAAAGTTATTATCTCTTACTCTCTGTCTGGTTCATTGACTCTTGGCAGCACCCTCTCTCCCTTTACTATATTTTCAGTTGTTTGTAACGTATACACATCACCGGTGTAAAGAGGGCAGTGTCTATCCGCAAGAAACCAAGGATTTACAACTGGCCCAATGTACATTTTATTTTTGAATCAAGCAAAATAGAAGAATTTACCCTGCAGATCTAAAATTTTGAACTATTACTTTTATACATTACTATATTATTCCTGACAGGAGGTATTAACGTAATCCCTTTTAAGTAACGTAGCACAACTTTGGTGGTGTTATTACAATGTTAGTTGGTTTAAAGTGGGCCTGTCACATTTCCACATTCCCCCCACAATCCTTTTCTATAGTATAATTATAGTGTAACCAACCATATTTTGCTCCCCATACCATACCCAGCTTTTAATCCTACTTTTGATTCAGCTCCATGCTGCAGAGGGAGAGCACTGCCATCTTGATTATGTCATAATGTTTGGCATTGCTGTCCCTCTGCACAGCTGCCAATCGTGTTTCTTTCACACGTTCCATGTAAAATGCAGCTGCTCTGTTTACTTTCATACAACAGAGCTTCAGACAAGCTGATGTCTGGCCCATATCTTGACCAGTATTGAATCCATCAGACTGGCAAACTCAAAGTACGTTGTGAATGCGGTTTGGTAAGCAATCAGATTCCTAATAGCTTCCTGCACAAACATCGGTGTAGGGAGTGTACAGTGGATAGAAACATCAGCAAGGGAGGGAAACTGGGCTTGACTAATTAGCCTGTGGGCCAGCACGTTAGCATGTGGGACTGCAGGCTAGGTCAGCAGTTACATCACCAGGTAAGGTTTTCAACTAAAGACTACATGAAAAACTGTAAGGATAACATATAGACTGTATTATTTATTTATTTATTTAGAAAATGTTTTACTAGGAAGAATACATTGAGATTTCTCTAGTTTTCAGGTACAGTATGTCCTGGATAGTTTTCAGTAAAGGGTTACATATTTACACCAATTGAGAAACATTATATATTAGATATATTATATATGCATACACAAATAAATATACATACATATTAAAATTATATACAGTTGCATACTGTTTTTAGATATAAAGAAGCATTTACTTTTAAGGATTTTAGACTGGGAGCAGATTTGATTATTTTAGGCAGATTGTTCCAGGCTTTGGGAGCTCTGAAGGAGAAGGCAGATCTTCCTGCTTCTTTCTTATATTGTGGTATACACAGTGAGTTGTTAGCAGTGGAGCGGAGGTTATAGTTAGTATGGAGAGCTGGAGTGAGCATACTGCTCAGGTAGTCTGGTAGTTTTCCATAGAAGTGGTTGCGTACTAAGCAATAAAGGTGAAGGGCATGTCTAGATTTGAATGTTAATCAATTTAGTTCTTCAAGCATATCACAGTGATGGGTAGTGGAATTACATTGAAGGATAAAGCAGCATAATTAATTATATAGAGTGTCACGTTTACTAAGATGGATTTGTGGAGCTGGAGCATATACTACGTCACCATAGTCTATGACTGGCAACAACATCTGTTGAACAATACATTTTCTCACCAGGGTACTTAAATATGATTTGTTTTTAAGGAGAGTACTTATTTTGGGATAAAGTTTGGAGGTTAATTTATCAACATGAAGACCAAAAGGGAGTTTGGGGTCAAGCCACATACCAAGATATTTGTAGGAGTCCACTGGGGCCAGTTTACGATTAGACTCTATTACAATGGATAGGTGGGTACTGTCAAATTACGCAGTTTGTGCTTTGCGCCAAATATCATTGTGACCGTTTTGTGTGTGTTTAAGAACAGTTTGTTCTTTGCTATCATTCTTTCAGCTTCACAGAAATCATGTTGTAATATGGCTTCAAGTTGTGATATGATTGAGTTTTTAGCATAGATTATGGTGTAATCTGCATACATGTGTACTGAAGATGATTTGCAAACCGTGGGCAGATCATTTATAAAAAGAGAAATGGAGCTTTGGGGAACTCCACTTGTTACTTTGAGTGGAAGGGAGTCATTGTCAGCAACTGACACATACTGCATTCTGTCTGATAAATAGGATCAGAACCAGTTTAGAGAGTTATTACCCAATCCTGAGCTTTGGAGTTTGCTTAAGGTCTATTGTGTCAAAGGCCTTGGCAAAATCTAGGAAAATAGCTTCAGTGAGTTCACCATTTTCCATGCCAGTCTGGATATCATTGGTTACTTTTAAGAGGGCTGTGACTGTTGAGTGATTTGGATGAAAGCCTGATTGAAGGGGCAGTGAAAAAACTGGTCTGTCAATTCGTATATAGTTTCACGTGTACACGTTTCTCTAGGAGTTGAGATAAAGTGGGGAGTAGGGATATTGGTCTGTAATTTGATACTACATTTTCATCCCCACTTTTGTGAATAGGCACAACTCTAGCCACCATCCAGGCTTTGGGCATATACCCTGAGGCATTAATTAAAGGGCTAGTAATACTTCAAAATTATTATCCCTTATATTGAAGCCATTTATAATGGAATTAAATGCCACCAACGGCATCTCTCAAACCTTTATGGTTTGCGAGATAGCCGCTTTTAAACGTCGCTCTCCCCTGACATCATCGTTCTTGCTGCAGCAGGGAAATCCAGTCCCAAGACCGGCGGAGGCTCTTCAGCAGAGCCGAGATCTAGTTATGGAAGACAAGATACTTCACTAAAACGGTCTTCTACGTGTGCTTGGTTACCAAGCACACGTAGAAGACCGTTTTAGTGAAGGATCGTTTCTACTATAACAAAATCTGGCTCTGCTGAAGAGCCTTCGCTTGATTCAATGAACGGATTCCCCTGCTGCAGCAAGAACGCTGACGTTAGGGGAGAAGCAGGGGAGAGATGAAGTTTAAAAGCGGTTATCTCTCAAACTATCCCTTTAAAGATGGATCAGTTGGGCTGTGACCATGGAACTGAGCTTTAATAACATTGATGGTAGTTGGTCAGGGCTAGATTGGGATTTCATTTTTGGGTTGAGGAGGTGATCATTTATTTCACTTTCATTTACTGGCATGAAATTGAATTAACTTGCATAATTGGACCAGGTAGCTGGTGCCAGCGACTGTGCTCATTGCTCCGTATCTATGGAATGCTCTACCATCCAACCTGCGCCACTGTACGTCTCTGATAACCTTCAAATCTCACTTGAAAATGCACCTCTTGGATAAAATCGCAGCATGCTAGAAGGCACTGATGTTGTACAATGAACGCTCTTATAAATTATTTACATTACTGATGTCCTCTATCATCATCAGAACTAGCACTGTATTCAGCACTTGACCCTAATGTACTCTGTATGTCTCCCATTACCACTTTAGATTGTAGGCTTTCGGGCAGGGACCTCGCACCCAATGTTTCACTCTACAAAGCACCTGTAACCCTGTATTGTTTAAACCCTGAAATTGTAAAGTGCTGCGTACACTTGTGGCGCTATATAAATAAACATATTCATTAATTCATTCTGTACATGGCTGAACTTCAGAGTTACCTTTGTTTTGTGGTGGCACATCCAACAAAGTAGCTATTAAATGCATTTGCTATAGCTATGGGGCACTGTATTGTTTCTTTGTCTATTGTTATAGTTGATGGGTAAGAATGGTTAGGGGGGTTGTAGATGTTTTTAATAACCTTCCAAAAGTTAACTGGTTTTGAAATGTTATTCAAGTTGTCAGTAAAACTTTTTGCTAATTTTATTTGTTTTGTGCATGTCTTCCTTAATTGCCTGTATGTTGTGTGATCATAAGCGGAGTCAGTTTGTTTAAATTTAGTCCATAAGGCATCTCTGAAACTGTATAATTGAATCAAGTCAGCTGAGACCGAGGGTAGATGTGCCCCCCTAACCCTCCTTAGTGGGGAATGGGTATTATAGACCTGTAAGAATTCTGAGTTAAAAAAGTCAATCGCTGAGTCTAGGTCAGGTATTAGATGTATTCTATACCATGAGTAATTTCTTAAATAATTTAGGAAGGGCTGAAGATTACATTTTCTAAATGATCTTGTGAGTATGACTTTGGAACTGGACTTCACTGGTTTTATTTTGCGGACACAGTAAACTATGGAGTGATCACTAAATATGTTTGCTAGTACATGTGAATCCTGGATTCTGCTTGTGCAGGATGAAAGGATCCAGTCTAGCAGAGTATGGTTGGATGTTTTAAGATTTATGTGAGTAGGGGAGGATATTAGCTGTGATAAGTTCAATGTTTTAAACAATGAACAAATGATTTCATTCCTGGAGTCTAGCCAATTAATATTAAAGGGGAACTACCACCCCGCAAAAACTTTATCTTTAACTCCAAAAGGGACTGACAGCGCAGGCGCATGGACGTCACTATGGCAAGATGCCCATGCTTCCTGCTACTGTCAGTCTCCGAATAAATCGTAAATCTTTTAAACCAGGTAATATTTCTGGCGACTAGCTCTACTAAGCAGCTAGTCGCCAGATGAAGACTTAATCAAGATAAAGTTTTTGCGGGGTGGTAGTTCCCCTTTAAAGTCTCCAAGAACCATCAGCTCACTTTTCTTGTTTTGAGTGGCAATCTCCTTTAGTTGTTGAGCTATGTCTGAAAGGGACTGAGCTGGTCTGTAGATGCCAACAATTATGACTTGTTTTGAGTATGGAAGACACATTTTGCCAGCAATGTATTCATAAGAATCAGAGTTATGAGAGTCATTTAGAAGTGTAAAGTTTATTGACTCCTGTATGTATATGATTATGCCCCCTCCTCTCTTTGTACAGTCCTTTCTAAAGCATGAGGATCCATCTATGGCAACAGCAGTATCAGGTATTTTTGGGGATAACCAGGATTCAGTAAGAATAAGAAATTTTGGCTTGTATGCATAACACCATGCATTTAGTTCATCCATTTTGGGCAGTATACTGCGTATGTTGCATTGTACAAAACAGAGACCTTTTTTAAAGGTGAAGTTGCCATGTATTGCTATTTGAGGGCCAGGGATGGTTTCTATGACATTTGCCAAGGAAAGTCATAAAATGCATACAAATTTAGTGAGTTGTTTGAGGTGAGCATTATATTTTCTATTGATTGAAACAAAGTAGTGTGAGGGTGACAGGTCTTAGTTATTTAACTTCTGTTAAAGACAATGTTAAACTTCTTTCATATGCATAATAGCAGGAAAATTCAGGGTTAAATTGCTGTAAAAGTAACTATGTGCCCGCCATGCTTTATTGGTGTGATTATGGATAATGTAACAATTGGCATAACTATTGTGGTGTGCCTGCTTTCCTTTTGGCCTGCGTACTAAGGTAGGGCAGGCTGTGCCACCAGTAAGGATGCATTGTAAGCCCTTTTTTGGGCAATGCACACCTATGCACCAAGGTACCATCAGTGCCTTGGTACATAGGTGTTCAGGGGCAGGGGGGCAATTGCCCCCTGGGCTGGTGATATGTCTGGGCTGGTAGGCCACTGCATCTCACTAAATCTCCCGATTGCTGCTGTAAATGGAGCTACACTAGTGATACCACAGAGGTACAATCCAAATGGAGCTACACTAGTAGCATAACCCATTCCCTTGTAAGCTCTATAGTATCACTAGGTAAGCTTTACTTAAATTGTAAGCTTTGTAGTGGTGCACTAGTGTAGCCCCATTTCAACTGTAACCTATATGGTATCACATGACTTACGCCACAACAATAATGCCAATTTTAATGCCAATTTTAAAATTAACAAAAGGGGGTGGGCTGGAACAGTGGCCTAGAACGATAATAGAAATGGGCCACTTGAATGTATTTGCCCCCGGGGCCACAAATTGCCAACCCTCCCCTGTTCAGGGGAAAACTGCTTGCTAAAGATACATTGATTTACCTACAATCAGTGAACTGATTTATAATATATCCCATCTGCATCCAACGTTTGAACATGTTGAGGTACCCTTATGCAACAAAACATTGATCATGATATTAAAGGTATATTTTCTACAATTTTTTGCTGTTAGTATACATTACATACATGCAGTTTTTTTCAGATACTTGTAGTAACTGATAACAGCTGTATAACTGTAACCTTCTGATTGTGTTAATGGACTGTTTTCTTGTGCAAAAGTTTATTTTCTTCTGCTTTTATTGGTTAATGAAATGTTATAATAAAATATTTTATTTAACATAGAACATTTCACTGTGTATAAATAAATTACAGCAACATTTTAAGTAACCAGACTATAAATATTTGTTGCTATAAACATTTTTTCAACACTATCCCCTTAACGACATCTGACGTGTCATGACCGTCATGCTGTTCCAGACGTTAAGGACCGGTGACAGTCCTTAAATGTCATGGAATTCTGGGAAGCCGCTCTGCCATCTGCCATCCCAGGATTCATTGTGAAGAAAAAAGTGACATGGTCCTTAACAGTCATCCACCCCTGGATTGAGTGGTCATTAAGGGGTTAAACTATGTACTGTATTTTAATGAGCTGAATGTCTGATTCCTGTGGAACATACTGGAACATTGCATAAAGAAAGTATACACCAGGGGTTCAACTTGAGGCAGGTGTTGTTGGATACTCCAGCCTTTTAAACATGTGGTCCACACCTCAAGGAGTCCCCTTCCAGGACAATACAAAGTGCCAGAGCAGATATTTCAATAAACTAGAGCAAGAATTGCCCTATGACTACTGTAACAGAAAGGGATTAATTGTAACCTGGAAACAGAGATCCAGAGAGCTCACTTTCAGGGACAAAAAAGTATAAAAAACATAGGTGAAGAGAAAAAAAAATAAAGACAATTTGACTTCACATATTATGTACTTGCAGGCTACATAGAATAACAAGAAAGTATGATTATTATCACTTTGTTAACCCCTAGGAATGCTTTGAACATGTCTCTAGCATCTAAGATCCTAAGACAAATTCCAAACAGCAGATGGCACTGTGAGGTAACTGCTAGATAAGTAATACAATTATGTTTTCTAAAAACAATGCCTTAAGGATGTTATTTCCTTAGTATATACACATTGGATTAAGCTGGTAAGTAGAAATTCCCTTAAATGTGCATAAGCTTGCCACCCATCCCAGAATCCTTACCGTATTCCAAAAACTACACATTTATGGTGAAATCTTGCATTTCTGTTTAGCACAACCATAAACAAAATAAAAGACTGATGTAATCTCTTTATATTGTTACTAGCTTAAATGGCCCCACACTGCCTGAGGTGTTTGAAACACACATTATTACACATAACACCACATGAGTAGGTATGCACTAATCAGTTTTCTGACTGATTGCATGCAGATTTGCCTGCACCAGCTTTGCACCGGTATCCTATTGGAATAAGGTCGCCTAAATGGCGACCATGGAAAGGGTGACATCAAAATATCGCCTGCTTCAAAATGTTGACATTAAAATGCTGTTGCTTCAAAAGAGCAACTTAAAAATGTCACCCATGTTGCTCCTGCGTCAAAAGGACACAATGGGTGGCATAAAAATGTTGACCATGTTAAAAGCATGCCTCCTGCGGCTGAAGTGCTGGAACACTCCGCACTAACACTTTCACTGTCGGGGAACTTCAGAGCCATAATATTTACTCCTTTTCTGATTTGTATGTGTTTCCGAAAAGTTCTCTGGCAGTGAAGGAATTATTGGATAGTATTGTGGCTTTGCAGCTGACTCAGAGAAGGAGTTAGTGCATAATATTAGGGCTCTGCCTTTCCCTGACAGTGAAAGAATTTATGCAGTATGTTATGGCTCTGCTGTTCCCTGGCAATGATAGTTTGAGCTGTGTGTTCTGGCTCTTCAGTTCTCTGGCAATGAATGAGTTATGAGCCTCTGTACTGGACAATGTCTACTCATCTCCCTAATATGCTCTTCATTGCTCTACCTACCATGATCCTCAGTACTGGACAAAGCCCGCTCATTTTCGAGACATGCCCTCCACTGCTGAGTTAGTGCAATTAATCCAGACAGTTAACTATCCATCTCACAGTAAAGTACAATATTACAACCCCGGTCCCAGAAGCACAACAAAGGAGCCAAGCAAAAAATGAGGGAGGAGAGCACTGGGTAAATCATCACATACTGGGATGTATAACTGGATAGTGCAACATTTTACACAGAGACATGTTGAGGTTGCAATTTTGACCCTGACGCATTTTGACATCGCCATTTTGACACTCGATTTTTGCCACGCAACATTTTCATAGTAAACCCTTTGCACCTATGTACCTATGATCTGCTGGAAAATGGCATCTCTGCTCTCACCTCTAGTCTGGAGACTAGTAGAGTAAAAGTTTGACAGTAATGGTATCACTTTTACTTGACCAGTCTCCTGCTGCTTCTACAGCTAAAATGGTACCACCTGTCACCTACACCTAAAATCTGCCTCCACCTGAGGCAGACAGGAGGGGGTGCTGAGGTCAGCTGACATCAGCATGCATCTGTGATTAAGAACAATGCTGATGAACATAGATATAGAGAAAAAAGGCAATATACATGCCTGTTTCCTGGACATCCATGGAAACATTCACTAGATGCGTTAGCTCCTCCCCTTTCAAACAAATTCAAACAGCATAAGAGACCCCCTCCCCTTCACCAGTTGTCTGTCTGCTGTTCCCACTTGTATACTTTGGATGAATTGTGGTATATCCATGTGTAGATGCTCTGATTTGCTAAGATGCTCTTCTGTGTATGCTTTTGCCACTCTGTGCACCTCCTGTGTGGACTTTTTGATATGCTGTGTCCACTTATTTTAGTGTACACTCCTAAAGCTATGAGGTTTGTCTCTGCACATTAATGATTTTGCTTGTGGGTATATACGCACATTGCATATACTATGGTGTCCTTTAATGGGCACATAGTTGCTTTTTGTCTAGTTTGGTGGCACTTGTGTCTACTTTTTTTGCACTGTGTGGTGTACCTGTTTTAAACTTCTTTTGTTAATAGACCTTGAACCTATACTATCTGTTGCTCAGAGGTGTTCCTGCACTGCTACCACACTCTGGCATCGCCATGCTATTGCTGCATGATAAGTGCACTTGTCTATGCATTTTTTTATGCTCTGTGGTATACTGTGGACTCTATGCTCCTGGGATCGGTGGTAGTCATGTGGTCAACTTTGTCATGCATTTAGTCTCTTTTAGAGGTTATGATTTCTGTTGGAAGTGATGTGTTTCCTTTTTACCCAGATTTTGGGTTTATGCTGCCTGATTGGAGATGCTCCTTAGGCAACCCTTCTAGGCTTAGTATTTTTGGTGTCCGCTTCCCTTTAAGCTAGCCAGGGTTTTTAGTATGGAGTCTTCTCCCTCTTATCCAAAAAAAAAAGAGCCTAACAGATACTAGTAAGTAAGCCTCCAGATAAGTTGATTTTTATTTTAAAAGAGTGACAGGGTACAGAAGATGACAGTGGTCAGCACCTGTGCTTCTCAGATGAGTCTCAAAATGGAGAAGCACTATGAGAGGATTCCCTACAGAGTATGGCCACATGCTAGAGCCAAACCAAAAGACACTTATCCCTTATTGGGGTTCTCTGCCTAATGACTTCCAGAACTTCAGTCCTCTACATATATGAAGACTTTCCAATCTCCAGACTGGGTCAGCAGTTGAGAGAAACTCTCTGACTGACTAATATTGCCAACCAGAGGAATACAATCTTCACTGGAATAATGTGATGCTTTCTGATCATAGTTCCTACTTCTCTTGCTGAATGATGCCATATTCTCATTATTCCATTATCTGGAGAAGCCAAGCTAATAGCCATGCTATGCATCTACAGGTGAGTGAAGGTGGTGAAAACCCTTCTTATGACCAAAGCAGGATCCCTTCTTCTGGAGATCACTTTCCAAGACTACTTGTTTTTTCTCAGTGATATGCCAAGCCTTTATTTGGTTGGTAGATGATGGTTGGGCCCTTTGTTTCCTGTCCTTTAAGGAATAATGTCTTTATACATGTTTTGGACCCTCCCTTTCTTGGACACTCACCCATGCTGCCATGGATGTCCAGTAAAACTGATAATTATTTCATACTTACTGAAATTCTCTTTTCCTGGACATAACCATGGCAGCATTCACTAATTTCCCATCCCTTGTTTAGCTTATAGCTTTGAAACAACTGGTGAAGGGGGTCTCTTATACGGTTTGAGTTTGTTTGACCTTTTCTCTGTCCTATCAGCTGAAAGGGATAAGCTAACCCATCTAGTGAATGCTGCCATGGTTATGTCCAGTAAAAGAGAATTTTGGTAAGTATGGTATAATTCTCAATTTTCTCTGTCCTAGTTCACTCAGGAGCAACGGGGGGGGGGGGGGGGGGGGCTGGCGGTGTGACCCTTCTCATTGCTCTGTCTGATCCCTGTGTCCCCTAGTGCCCCAAACCACATCCCCACACACAAACACCCTTGTTAAGCCCCATCTTGCCATGCAATATAAAAAACTCTTCCCCATCTACCTCCTCAGATTAACCCCTCCATTGCTAAATCAGCTCATATTAGTGGAACAGGCAATGTAAGAGGTAGTGGTTAAAATAAAATCTGTATCTAAGGCCTTAAATAAAATGTGGGGGGAGGGTGGGTAATATTATCCCCATCTCTCCATCCTGATCAGATCAGAATAGAGACTGTGTTTAAAATAACATGGGGGTCCTGGAACTCCATTCTAATTGTTGTTTTGTTAGAAAAAAAATTAACAAAACAAATTAAGAATACAAAGCATCTTGGACACTGCTGGTCCTCTGACATGTACAAGAGAGGGTGAGGGGAAAATCTGGGGGATGGAGTTATGAGGTATGTTGATAGGGCTTGATGATGGGTTATATGGCCTACAGTGGAACAGTGGGAGGGTGGTGTGAGAACATTCAATGTTCAGTATCATTATGGGCTGTATGTTCAAAGGGATAACGACAAACAATTGTCGTATGAAAGACAAAAATAAGTAATTGTATGCATGAACGACATATTTTCTATAGAGTATACGACAAAAAACTAGTAATGTCCGTTGTGTACGACACAACTCCAGAATTGATGGACAAAGGGGCGTTGTTAGGGCATGGCTAAACTATTCTCCAGTGTCGTATAGAGGAAAAGAAAATTTGTCGTAACTAACGACAAAAAAATGTCTTTCAAAAGACAAAATTTGTACGTTAAGAAAAAAGTGGAGGGAATATGTTCTGAATGTGAGAATTTTTGTCTTTAGTTAAGACATTTTTGTCGTTAGTTAACACATTTTTAAAGACATTTTTGTTGTTAAGACATTTTTTAAAACATTTTTGTCTTTAGTTAAGACATTTTTTTGTCGTTCCATACGACAATTTCAGTCAGGACAAACGACATATTTCCAATCACAACCGACACTCTCTGAAAATATTAATGATCCCAGAGACACTGTACTTTGAAAAGTCGTTACAAATGACAAAAGCTATTTTGCTACTTCTTTGAACATATGGCCCTATGTGTACTTGGTGGAAGGGGGTGAGGGGGACTGGATATGGACTGCTATGCTTATTCATGTGACTTGGTGGTGCACTGTATGTAGGATTTTATAGTTATGATTGATGGGATAAGGCAGGGATTTCTTATGAGTGGTACTGGGGCTGGTGGGATAGTGAAACAAGATTCTGGTTTAAGCTTTTGACTGCTAGAAGGGGTGTCCATAGTATTGCAAAGCAAAGCAATGGAGACCCCTCTAGCACATAAAGAGTTCAACACTGTATTTGGTTTTGTGGATATCAGTGGGGTCTTTGTCTACTAGTAGAATCAGTATGAAACAGTATATTTGTGTGAAGGAGGGAGTCCCAGACTTAGGCATTTGCTAAATTAAAATGGGGGCATTGGCCCTGATATCAATTTATCTTGTTGTATGTGTGTCCTTATATAACATTTAAGATTGTTTTTTTAACTATGAATCACTCCATTGCTGTATAGGCTAATATGAGCTGGTCCTGCAACCTGTAGTCAAGTTAGGATTGGGGCAGGGAGTCAGGGAACAGTGTAATGTAATGTTTTTTTCCTGGTTCAGTTGGAAAGTATTGGTGTGAAACGTGTTCCAATTAACTCTTTCAACTAGATGTTAATTCAGGAAACATGTATCTGTGGGGAGGGTGTTCTTGTGTAATACATGGTAACACAGTAACATAGTAAATTAGGTTGAATAAAGACAAATCCATCAAGTTCAACCTTTGCCTCATACCCTAGGACATGAGAATTATATAGTTATCCGGCTACCAAATAAGTTAGTCATTTATCAGACCTTCCTGATTTGACTACTAATATTCAGTATAACCCTGTGCGTTCCCTTTTGCAAGAAATGTATCTAATCTTCTCTTAAATGTATCCATTGTATCTGCCATAACTACCTCCTTGGGCAAGGAATTCCACAATTTAACAGACCTTACTGTAAAAAACGCTTTCATCTGCTGAAGTCTAAACCTCCTTTCCTCTAAACTCAAGGGATGTACCCTGGTCACCTGATCAGGCCTTGGAATGTATAGCTCACCACAGAGATCCTTGTATTGACCTCTCATATACTTGCACAGTGTGATACAATCTCCTCTTAGTCGTCTTTTCTCTAGAGTAAATAAGCCAGGTTTGTCTAGTCGTTCCTCATACGTCAAGTCCTTCATTCCCTTAATTCATTTTGTTGCTCTTCTCTGTACCCTCTCCAGCTCTAGTATATCCTTTTTCAGAACTGGTGTCCCAAACTGTACTGCATATTCGAGGTGAGGTCTTTCCAATGATTTGTACAATGGAAAAATTATATTGTCCACTCTTCCTTCAATACCACTTTTTATGCAAGACAGGATTTTGTTTGCTTTTGCTACTGCTATTTGACACTGGTCACTGTTTCCAAGTTTGTAGTTTACAAGCAGGTCTTTCTCTTACAACAAGTCCCCTAAAATGATTCCATTTAGTAGCCTTGGGATTTTTTCTTCCCAAAAGCATAACTTTACACTTTCCCACATTAAACTTCATATTCCATTTGTTTGGGGTTATTGAATGGTTAGACAGGGCCCAGGAGGGCTCATTCCCTTCCAGATACCCCTGCCAGATCCAGAGGCAAGGGAGCAGGTGTATGGCTTGCCTGCTTCCCTTGCATCCAATTCACCAAAGTAGGGCTGGTTACACCTCCAGTGGGGAGACACAGCCAGCGTTCCCGTGGAAATGTGCATATGTACTCAGACTGCCCTCTTTAGCCCATATGCATTCAAAGGAGCACAGAGCATAAAACAGGTGGACTGATGCTCCTACAAAGTGGCCAGATTTGATTAGTCTGCTTAAGTACGTGTCCCTCACTGCCAGGCTTAGTTTAGCTGATGATCTAAGAACTGGAACAAGTCTGTAGCAAATGATCTGCAACATAAAATGGCAACTAAATACACATTAATTTAAAAAGGGTTTGTAACCCCCTTGAATGCTAGCGAGGTCTTCAACACATTGCATCACAACCCATGCATCGTTAATTGTAATGTTGCATGTTTTCAAGAGTTACAAGGATGAAAAAATAGGTGGGGGAAATGTATAGACTTATTTGTTACAATTGAACATACTTAAACTAGAACAAGCCTTATTTTATCTCAACCAGGCTGGCCACCAAGCTCCGAGACAGTAAAATACCCTTTATGGACCAGAGGCATTTGCAAAGAAATGTATTGTGTACCTGCCTGGTCCTTAAGTGGTTAAAGGAATGCTAATGCTAATAAAAGATCATCCATGAAAGAAAATATTATATATAAATATGTGTATGTGGTTTGTGTGTGTGTGTGTGTGTGTGTGAGTGGTTTGTGTGTGTGCATGTACGTGTGGTAGGTGAATGTGTGTGTGTGGTTTGTGTGATTGTGTATGTGCATATGACATATGTGTGTGTAAGTGGTTTGTCTGTGTGTATGCCTGGTTTATGTGTGTGCATGTGGTGTGTGTGTGCATGTGGTGGGTGCACATGTGTGTGCATGTGATGGGAGCAATTGTGTGTGGATATGCATGTGGTTGGCACCTGCGTGTGTGGGTGGCTGGTGGGCATGTGAGTATTTTGTGTGTGAGTGTTTCATTTATGTGTGTATGTAATTGTGTGTGAGAGGTTTTTTCTGTGTGTGTGTGTGTGTGTTTTCGTGTGTGAGTGGTTTGTCTATGTGCATGTGTTATGGTAATGCTAAAATACAAGTTCTTACATGAAAGAAAATATTGTATGTAAATATGTGTGTGTGCATATACTGTACATGTGGTAGAGTGTTTGCGTGTGGTTTGTCTATGTGTGTGAGTGGTTTGTGTGTGTGCATTTAAGTGTGGTGGGAGCATGTGTGTGTGTGTGTTTGTGAGTGGTTTGTGTGTGTGCATGTACATGTGGTGGGAGCATGTGTGTGTGTGTGATTTGTGTGTGTGGTTTGCATGCATGTGTGTTTGTGTGGTTTGTGTGTGTATGAGGGGTGTGTGTGTGTGCACATATAACGCGGGTGTGTGTGTCAGTGGTTTGTCTGTGTGCGTGGTTTGTGTGTGTGAGTTGTTTGTGTGTGTGAGTTGTTTGTGTGTGGGGGGTTATGTGTGCATATGTGGTGTGCGTGTGAGCATGTGATGTGTTTGTGATTGTATGTGAGTGTTTTTTTTTCTGTGTGTGTGTGATTGTCTGAATATGTATATGATGTGCACATCTGGGTGAGTGGTGGGCATGTGAATGATTTGTTTTTGAGTGTTTTGTCTATGTGTGTGTGAGTGCTTGTGTGTACGTGACTGTGTGTGTGTGTTTTGTCTATGTGTGTGAGTGGTTTGTCTATGTGTGTGTGCATGTGTGAGTGAGGTGGGATTGTGTGAGTGTGTGTGTGTGCTGGGAATGTGAGTGGTTTGTGTGTGTGTGTTCATTTAAAAGTCAACTATACCATTAAAATGAAAAATGATATGTTGTAGTAGGTGTTTTGTGGATTCTGGCAGTGATAAAACTAAATTTCTTTCCTGTAGTTCTGAAGTTAATAGTTATGAAACTTTTGTTTTCTGGTTAGCGTTTCAGCTGCTGCTTTCATCTTGTACTTTACTGTTCCCTGGTGATAGATTAAACCAAGTCTCAGTTTAGAATTAGAGGTATCATAAGGTCCCCAACACCCACAGTTTTTCTGTCCTTGAACCACCATTCCCTCCCACTGCCCCCCTGCCCCAACCACTTAAACATGCAACATAATACCACAGCAACCTTCATTTCTTGAAATAAAAATGTAGACACAGAAATAGGTGGCAAATCAAGAGGTCACAGCTTTTATTAGATGAATTTGACCTATTTAATGGACTCCCAAAATACCCCATGTGGTGCCCCAGGCCCATAGCCACTGTTTGGACCGGCACCTCTTCCCTACCTCCCCTAGAGGAGGAATCTTCTCATGCCTTGTGGGCATCACATGTCCAACCCCCAGCAGTGAACACACATTCATGCACAAATGCATGTACATTCATACACACACACAAACACACACATCTGTCTACAACACATTGTAAATATAAACAAGGAAATGTAGCAAGTAGACAGGGGTAACTGCTACAAAACAAGAAAGCCATAAAGTGGCCTGCTTTACATACAGCTTCAGATTATTCAGTCAGTGCGTAATATGACTTTATCAGCTAGATATAATGTGAAAAAACAAACAGCTTAAACCAAGATATTTATGGATTGATTATTCACATACTAATAATGGTATTTAGTGGACCATTACAACAAAACAAAAACACATTATAGTTTTCTTTTGTGGCATGTAAAAGGCTCAAGCACCTGACAACTGACAGAAATTGCTCCTTTTACTGTAAAGTGGATTATAAATTGTTTATTATTTTTAACTGGCTTAGAATGGAAGCAGGATGTCTAACAAAATGTGGCCTAAGCCTCTTTTAAAACAGCCTTTTGTTGCAGTGACCGAAAACTCTGAAAAAAATGCATGCATTTTGAATCACTATGTCCTATGGGGCATATCACACAGGCAACATTCACTGTAATTATCACAGAAAGATGCAGTATGCTGCAACTTGCCTCAGACAGTGAGATAATGCAGCAACAAAAATGTAGTGTTGATTCCAATGGAACTGATTTGAAATAAAATTAAAATTTCATGACTGCTGTGGGTAAATGTGTTTTCCCCAGTGTTTTTATTACTTCTGGTTCTAATAAGAGAATAGAGAGGTGCAAAAAATCAGGATACACTGTAGTACTAAAAATTCACCAGCATTTTCAGTTGCTACAAAAAGTTGTGCAACAAAATAGTTCCTCTATAAAGTCTCCTTGATGAAAGAGCCTCCTGCGACGGTTCTGTCACTAGTTTAGATCACTCACCTTTTTCCTGTGTTCCACCACTGATCTGGAATGCAGGAGAACGTATTTTCCAGTCAGCCCACTTAAGCACCAGACAATATTAATAGCTGGCGTCTACAGGTGTCAGCCATGCATTGGAGGTTGTGATGAGGACAGCAACCTCCAACACTTCTCATGTAACACCGACGATAGTTAACCAGTGTAAAAGACACCATAGTCCTGCATTTTATCGTTCACCATTGGCAACAGATCCAATGCAGCATTGCTGAATTGGCGTCACTCTTGTGAAAGGACTCTTATCTTGATAGCAGAATCAGAATAACCCAAGACTTTGACAGACGAGACTTCAGTGTTTTTCCATAATCTCTATGCCAACAAGATGACTAAGTCAAGAGCAAGGCTCTGCATGCTATACAGCTGTGTTTTCAATTATAAAAGCTCAGAAACACATAGGAGAAGTATAGCTATCTCTATATATAAAATATGAGAACAAATACAAAGAAGATAAAAGTTCCACAGTTATTGAATGTGTTTTTCTTAAACGGGTCTTTCTCATTTACTTGCTTTTGCTCCTATGTATAAACAAATATGAGCTGAGCTAATCACATCAAGACTGGTAGTGCTGATTATAGTTGTGTCACAGCCATTGTCATATTGCCATCCACACTGAAATGCTATGTAACTCATGTAAATGCTTTTATGTAAAAAGAACAGATAACAGACATTATTGACTAACAACAATCTTGGGGATAGTGTAATAACATTCCATATAATGAAATTTAAATTATTTTATATAATTATACTAAAAGAGACACAAATCAATCTATCTATCTATATGTATATATATATATACATCTTATGTTGGCAAAGAAAGTATGTTTCAGATGGGTCCTGCTGTGGTTTGTATCAGCAAATGATGCACTTATTAGCAGGCTGCAATGGATATTATTCACTCTCTCTAATGTGGGTATAAAGGATTTAGATTTAGGTTTTAGTGCTAGGAGTTAGATTTTAGGATTTAGGTTTGCTTGTTTACAGTTAAGGGTATTAGGGATTAGATTGAGCCTTACATTTTTGCTTTAGGAAACTGATTCAAAGAATCTGTAAAGTTTTAATTATTAAAAACTATATGCTAACCTTTTGAGATCCAGAGAGGTATGGATACTACCAGTCAAAGGGTTAAAGGTCTTTTCTTGCTGAGAAAAACAAGGACAATCTCATTGCTGGAGATTGTTAATATTTTTCATATTTGTTGTTTTTTTTACTTAAAGGTAAATCTTCTCTTGTGGTCACCAGGGGGCACTGTTCCCATCACATACTATGGAGAGCCACAGTCTATGGCTCAATCACTCCCAAAGAGTGTTTTATAAAATAATTTCCTTTTGAATACCATAAGCTGCCATTGCTAATGCATTACAAAAAATACACAATAGCTGCAATAACTTTTGAATGAAGAATTTCCCAGCAGTGTGCATTTTACCCAATGGGAAACACCCTAACACAAACATGTTCTGTTGCTTTAAATCAATGGACATTTCGGATATTTGTATTTGTGCCCCATAGCACCATTGGCCCATTTTAGAACAGTTCTTTTTAGGGGTTAGGACTTAGGGTTATCCTTAGGGTTATCCTGGGTTGAGCATTAGTATATCCATTATATATATATATATATATATATATATATATATATATATAGTTCATGGAGGACAGACGGCACTTCACAGAAATGTTTTTTGCAAAGAGAGAGAGTGTAAAATAAACACACAAACAAGTAAATATATTATATTTAACCCTATATATTAGATAATTATCCAATGTGTTAAAATGATCTGTAATTCATTTTCACATCTTCTTATCTGCCCTTAGAATGATCTGAAGGTACATGGAAAGCTAAGCACATACAGTAGGAATTGACATACAGTACTTCCTTCTTGCTGTGCCCAGCCATAAAAAAGTAACAACTGCCAGCTAGTGAACTTTCAAAGATCATGTTTTGGAATAATCACAGATGTCCTTCTCAGGTAAGTCTATGCCTCTAGAGAGGATCACTATTTATAGACTGCATCTTGATAGGACCTCAGGGTTCAGTGATAATGTGACAGAGTATTGGTTTTTCGTCTGACAAAAATACCTGAACTCAAAGGGGAAGGTGAAAGAACCAGGAGGGTTGTAAATATAAATAATTTTATGGTGTGTGTGTGTGTGTGGGGGGGGTCAAACTAAGGCCCACCAGCTGTTATAGACTACAATTCTCTTTATCTCCAGCCAGCCAATATATGATTTAAAGAACCCCTCTGAGACTATCCTAGAACCGTCCAATCCATTAATCATGAAAATACAAAGACATCCAAACAGGAAATTAGTGAAAGGATGTCCACATTTGAGTATCTGATGGATACAGACATTAAAAAGGAAAGGTGATAGAAAAGAAGAGATGCAGATCCAATGTAACCAAACTGTAAAGTCCACCATTAAAAACCAAATGATGATAAGGAGATCACAGTGCATCCTGCAGATAAATGGGGAGTTATTCTAATTATGGATATAAATAAGTATGATTTAAAATCTAGAAGGCTATTGAGTGATAATAATATGCATTACAAGCTTGTGAGGGATCCTACTATAAGATATTATGACATATTGAAAAACAAATATTAAAAAAGTAAGGATCAGGGGATATTGTCAGAAAGAGCATTTAGGTTTGTGTTGGTAGCCAGTCCAAGAGTACTAGTGTTCCTTTTTTTTATCTAAAATTCATAAGTATTTAAATAATTCTCCTGGAAGACTTATTGTCCCTGGGACTGGCTCCAGATGTTGACCTTATCACAATACATTGATCAATTCTAAAAGTTTTATGTAAAATAATTGAGAATAAACATAAAAGATACAAGTGATGTTCTATATAAGTTAAAGGGATAGTAATGTTTCATAATAAAAGCAGCTCTAATTAATAATCATAGTATTTGGACTTTGGAGAGTGTTATTTCAATTCTGTCAGAGTTGTAGTTCATGAGTAATTCAATGACAAAGTGTCCTCCTCCCACCCCTTTTACTGATGTAACACTGCTCAGCCAGAGCAGAAGGGGGGGTGCCCAGGTAGACTGCAGAGAGGGACAATCTTCAATTGAGATAAGGGAAAAACCTGAAAAACTTGTCAAGGGGGACAGAGCCTTCATTGTCCTCATACAAAGAAGATTGTCCCCTTCTGTTATCTATCTAGTCTTACAACCAGATTCCACATCTGAGAAGAGATTGTTTACAGTAGGTAAAAGGGGCGGGAGAGGAAACTTTGCTTGTGAATATCTCTCAAAGCATAAAGGTTTGACAGATAAGACATATCGTTCTTCATGTTTTTTTAATGCCTACAAAATAAAATAAAGATAAAACGAAGTATTACTATCCCTTTAAAAGATATAACATGACAGGAAAATTGTATTCTTGGAACAATAGACATCTCCTTGCTTTACTCTATGCCCGTGTGTAATACACAGGTGTATATTATATACCACATTATTTAGGGAAATATTAAGTACCTAAGTATAATATGCATCCAAGAATCTAGCCTGTTTATCTGTCTACCTCTCTCCCTCTCTCTTTTTTTCTCTCAATCTTGTCCTCCCTCACTTAATTTAGCTCTCCTCCCCCTCATTCAAACTATCTCTCTCTCTCTCACCAGCTCCCTCCCTATACCCACCTAAACGATGAAAAATTGATTGAGAGGTAGACAGGAGATCTGTCCACTGGGCAGCATGTTTGAATTTGTCACCCACCACAAAGTGAATGACATATCTAGCCAGTACTTGAAAGAATGGGAGAAATAACCAAGGAAGCAGGCAGCAAATGACATAGTAACATAATAACATAGTTGATGAGGCTGAAAAAAGACATGTCCATAAAGTCCAGCCCTTGCCAAAACACCCCTGTTGATCCAGAGGAAGGCAAAAGAAAAGTCACCTGGGGCAACATCCTATCTGCTTTGAAGCCATCTGTCATAATTTTTAATATTGTTGTAATGGCCAGGGCAAGAAACAACTAAGGAGTAGGAGTACCAGAGGGCAGGAAAAGGGAGCTCCTCCAACAAGAGGCCGCTGAGCAAGATGCTAAGGTGCGGCGCTAGGGAACGGAGCTAGGGAGCGTAGGTTGCCTGGGCCAGGGTTGTGCTGCGGCTAAGCCGTCTAAAGGTGCTGGCCGTGAAGCCAGATGTTGTGGCCCCCAGCAGAGGAGCCACTGGGTAGCCCCGGATAACCCTAACCCAGACAAACTATACTCAGAGGTCCCCAGGGAGGACAGTAAACTCCAAAAGAAGTAAGTACTCACTCCGGTCTTCTAGGAAGAGGAATCCCACGAGGCAGGTACAGCTGATAGGACACACCAAGGCTGGCTGAGAAAAGGGCACGATCCTGGAGGATCCTCAGGAGGCTGGAACCAGAAGAGGCAAGGTCACAGGCAGGTCCGGGTCATACACAAGGCACAAGCAGAGGGTCAGGCAGAGGCTAGGTCGCAGGCAGGTCCGGGTCATACACAGAAGCACAGCAGAGGGTCAGGCAGTGGCTAGGTCGCAGACAGGTCCGGGTCATACACTTCAGGCACAAGTAAAAGGGTCAGACAAAGGCTGGGTCAAAGCAGGTCTGAGTC
Organism: Rhinophrynus dorsalis; assembly: GCA_037306005.1. Taxonomy (NCBI): domain Eukaryota; kingdom Metazoa; phylum Chordata; class Amphibia; order Anura; family Rhinophrynidae; genus Rhinophrynus; species Rhinophrynus dorsalis. Next base: position 214,334,176 of record CM074718.1, on the reverse strand, counting down.
ATACACAAGTACTGGAACTCACACTGGAAGCTCTGATCGACGCTATACTAATGCGTCTTAGCAGAGCTGGAGGCAGAAAATATATGATCCCCAGCCGGAAGGATCTCAGAGAGAGAGGCTAGCGAGTCGGTGGACATGCGCATGCGCGTCGCCTCCGGAAACGGGCGCAGATCCAAGGAGTCGCGCGGGGACCAGGAAGGCGACCCGGAGCAGGACAAACGCCCAGGGTAAGACGCTGGGCGAGCGGGACGTTACAATTGTTCTGAGCTAGAAAGGCATCCATTGCTTTCTTGAAAGCAGTTGCATTATCTGCAAGTAAAATGTCCCGAAGCAAAGAATTCCATAGCTTTACTGCCCTTACTGTAAACAACCCCTGCGTTTGTTTTAGTCAAAAGAGCCTTTCCTCTAGTCTTAATGAATTACCTCTTGTTCTTAGCTCAGCTCTTTGCATATATAATTCATTGCTAGTTATTTGTATTGACCTTGAATGTATTTGTAAATGGTAATCATATTACCACTTAGACATCTCTTCTCTAATGTGAACAAACCCAGTTTGGAAAGTCTCTCAGATCCTCCATCCCTTTATCAGTTTTGTTGCACATCTCTGCACCATTTCCAGTTCAACAATGTCTTTTTTAAGAACTAACGCTCAAAATTGTACTCCATATTCTAGATTAGGCCTAACAGAGGATTTATACAGAGGTAGGATAATATTAGAATCCCTTGCATCTACACCTCTTTTTATGCAGGCTAGTACCCTATTTGCTCTTGCAGCAGCTGAATGACTCTGTACACTGCTGTGAACATTCTGTCCATCTATTTTATAATGGAGGGGATTATTTCCTTCAGAAATGATCAGCTATGGGCACTAGGTTTGGGCCAAGTTATACCAATGTATATGTGGAATCATTGAAAAAAATCAATTTGTTTGGAATCTTAACCCATTTGGTGCAAACCTGGTACTCTGGTAAAGGTAGGTAGATGAAAGCAGCATGAGGGACATTTCTTGTATACTGGTAATAATTATTATCATTTGGTTGTTTCCCCTGTATAAAAGGTTACTGTAAATGTTTTGGACATTAATAGTTTAAAAAAAAATGCAAATTATGACTAAGACGTTTAGGAACTATGTGGACTGCAACCATTTTATTCTGTCAGTGAACTGCCACTGAGGGAATAAAAATATTCTCATTGGGCAATTGCTCCTTTGCAACTTAATTGCTGAAGGAAGAGGAGGAGATTATGAGGTTTCAGTTTATTGAAAAAGAGATATAATCTTGAAATTTTGAATCAAGTCATGTCCATGGGGGAGGCTTTGGACAGGTAGCATAGAAAGGGAAGATCTGTACAAAAAATTGTAGACTCTCACTGGGAAGTTCTAAAACGAGACAAGATATTACAACCTTTTTGCCAGGGAGACCAAGGATTACATCTAATTTAGGACTCATAATAAGTCAAACATTGAAGGACAGTGTAAGAATCATAAAGAATAACTGGCTGGAGAATGCCTTCAAGGGATATTTGAACTGCAGAAAATGATAGTAGTAGACACACATAAAGAACCAAACATAGAAAATAAATATTATCAAAAGTAACAAAAGAAACATTTGAGATTAGACAAGGAATAACATGGTATGTGAAAAATATAATATAGATGATCAAATGTATTTGCAAAAAGACAATATAAAAGGTGTTTTTATGCACCTTAAAAAGTTTCATGAGTCTAAACCAGCATATATCACCTTTAGTGGCAATAGCTATGTGGATTGGAGAGGTGGACAATAAAGAAACAATACAGAGGAGAGAGAGAGAGTGAATAGTTTTTTTAAAATGAATACATTAGTACCTGGGGGAGATGCTCTAAGGGGCAATGCTATGGAGAAGTGTGTGTCTGGTGATGTGTAGAGATCACTTTGCCATGGAGAATACAGCACACTTTACCATATCCACTAATAATTAACTAAACTAGGGAGGGGAAAACAATAAATAATTAGAATATAGAGCTGTCATAATGCCTGTAATGTGTTAGGGAGGGCAAGTATGCAACTGTATATAAGATTTTTAGTATATGTGTGTGTATAGATGTATTATATCTCTGTATTTGTGCAGATACATAACTATTGCTATAAACACACCAGGACATACTTGAAAACAAGAGAAATCTCAATGTATTCTTCCTGGTAAAACATTTTCTAAATAAAAGTAGGGCAGTGGAGCGTATGTGCCCAGACTTCAGTACCACAAACCCCACCATTGCTCCCTTAACCCTTTCAGTACCATTGGTGTTTGCATTGCATACACTTGTGGCACTGAAAGGGTTAGAACAATAAAAGCCATTGTCACATTTGATTTATAAAGTGTGAGAACTGGCAGGAAAGCTGTTACATATAATGGAGTGCCTTGTGATTCCTTGTTTACATGAATCAGCAGTTAGCTGTTTCAGTAAGTACAGCATGGCAAAGAAGCTTTGATATGCTACAGCATCTCTACCAGTTCTCTCACTTTATAAATGAAACGTTGCAATGGCTTTTAATGTTCAGACCCGTTCAGTGCCCCAGGGTTGTGCATTGCATTGAAGAGGGTTAAATGAGGGCAGCTGCTGTCTCTGCTCTCCAGTAGAGAAAACAAACTGTCCTTTGAATCCATAGACAGCTCTAGGAAGATCCACACTTCACCATCTTCAGGTTGGTGAAGTTGGGACTGTGAACTCCAACAGCATAGGGAGCTATCATAGCTTACTGCATGTGGTGACGCACCATATTAACATACAAACCTTCCCACTGGCATAGTGCATTCTTCCGCAGCACATGTACAAAAATTGGAACAATACAGAAAAGATTAGCATGGCCCCTGTGAAAGAATGACATGCAAATTTGTGAAAAGCTCCATAGTGTTTAGCTTCTCTTACTTCACTGAGAGGGTGGTTGATAAGTGAAGTGGAAGAGGTTAATTCACTGAGGAAATCATAAGGCTATACTGGACATAACACAAAACCAAGGGCCAAATAAGGTTTGAGGTTTTTACAGTAGGAAACAGACAGACTAGATGGTCCAACTGGTTCGTATCTGCTGTCAAATTCTCTGTGTATATGTCTCAGTGGCTCATTAAGCTATATTTCAATATGTAAATGAGCCATTGTTGAAGTAGTCAATGTAAAATTGTAAACCTGGACAAGCCATGGAGGACTCATGGTGATTATGGCAGGTTTGTGGTGTATTAACTGGTATTTAGAGAAGACATCTTTATGCATATGTCAAGATGTAATCAAAGCAAATACACTGTCATAATGCCAACCAGGCCTCTTATTAACCCTTAGTGCATATTCCCCTGGAGATTTAAATGGTGAAGTAGAGATTTTGTTTATAAAATAAATATTGGTTGGCGTGTTCTGTTTAGATGTATTTATAAATCAATGTGTATAAATGGATGCACATGCATATAATCCTGACTTCACATTTGTAGATTTTCAGTAGTTAGAGTGCCTGGCAGAAGTATTCACTCCCCTTTGACTTTTCCACGTTTTCTCATATTACAACCAGGAATTAAAATGGACATTTTTGACTGTGTAAGCATTCAACCCCCTTCCCCCCAAACAATACTTAGTAGAAGCACCTTTGGAAGCAATCTTATTGGATAAGTCACTGCCAGCTTTGCACATCTGTATCCTGACATTTTTGCCCATTCTTCTTGGCAAAATTGCTCAAGCTCTGTCAGGATGAATGAAGACTGTAAACAGCGATTTTCAAGTCTTACTTAATCAGATTGTGGTCTAGACTTTGACTGGGTCATTCTAAGACACTCAAATTCTTGTTTTTAAACCACTCCATTGTAACTTTGGCTGTATGTTTAGGGTCATTTTCTTGCTGGAACATGATCCCCAGACCAGTCCCAGGTCCCTTGCAGACTGAAACAAGGTTTATTGTATATTTGCCCTGTACTTAGTTCCATCCAGTTTGAAATGTATTCACACAGAATTTTGCTATATGGTCAAAAATTTTAATTGTAGCCTTTTTTTGCATTGTCTCCCACTTATGTGCTGTGTCTTCTATATGATGCTGCTACCACCGTGCTCTAATGTGAGGATGGTGTTCTGAAGGTGATGATCAGTGTTCGCTTAGTGCCACACATATCCTTTTGTGCTATTACCAAAAAAATTCCCTTTTGGTCTCATCAGTCCAAAGAACTTTTATGCATGTGTTTGCTGCATATTCCACATACTTTTTTTTGCAAAATACAAATGGGATTTATTTGTGCTTTTTTGCAATGACTTTCTTGACCCCACTCTTCCATAAAGCCCAGCTTTGTGGAGCATCTGCTTGATAGTTTTCCAATAGACAGCTTATCCCATCTCAGCTGTTGATCTTTCCAGCTACTTCATAGTTACCAATGGTCCCTTGGTTCCTTCACTGACTATTGCCCTCCCTACCTACTCACTGGGATTTGGTGGACACATTCACTAGGCAGAGTCACAGTTGTGTCATATTCTTTCAAATTTTCTTAATAATGGATTTAACAGTTCTCTGGAGATGTATATTGTTTGGGACATTTTTTTTATAATCCAACCCTGATTGGTGCTTATCCAGGGCTTTTTTCTGGACTTGTTTTGATAGCTCCTTGATCTTTTTGCTATTTTTTTAGATTTGCTCTCTAACACATATGAAGGCTTCCAGAAACAGATATATATAATCTGAGGTCACGTGATACTGTAATTGCACACAAGTGGACTCCATTCATCTAATTCAGTGGTTCTCAATCTTTTTTTGCTCAAAGCACCCCTAACCCGCAATCTGAAACTCCCGGGGCACCCTTAACACATGTAATGCAATTTATAAAGGGCATAATGAAGGATTCAATACATAAATATACAGTTATTATCAGGTCTAACAATCATGCTAACAAAACTAAACAATTTCCACAAATAAACATTTTAAACTAAAAATTCACATTTTTGTGAAAACTTTCATAGAAAATATGGGGCACCGTAAGATGATGTGCGTTGCACATCAAAGTGCCACGGCACCTTGGTTGAGAACCACTGATATAATTATTTGACACCTGGTGACATTTGATTGCATCAGAACTTATTTATGGGTGTCACAGCAATAGGGAGAATATTTATGCAATCAGAACTTTTGTAAATTTGTAGCTTTTTCCTAAATCATGGACTATATTGTGTGGATCAATGATGAAAAAAGTTGCAACACAGCAAAAGGGGGAAAGTAAATGGGGGGGGAGAATATTTATGCAATGTATTCTAATTGGTATAATTAGTATAATTTATGCATGGCTTAAAATCCTTTATAGAATGAAATAAACCAAGGACTTATAAAATGAATTGATTTATATAATTGATTTAAATCCATTAGTAAACATCCCATTAATTAGCTGGATCATATATCCTAAATATGCACTACTAATGGTTGAGTTGTTATGCATGTGTATATATGTGTACATATGTTTCTTGGTACAGTATTTTAAGTTTTTAGCATTTTTATATAGTATTATTTCTTGGTATTATGATTTTGTTGGTATTAATTCTTGACACTGTATATAAAGGGATAGTAGGATGAAATAGATCATGGCGATTAAACAGAGAAGAATACAAAAGAATTAATACATGTGTATAAATATGAACGCTGGTTATTACATAACAAATATATTGTCCTAAAGATCCGAAGGGAGTTTCTCGAAATGCATTGGACCAGGTAGAGTACTGCTGCACAGGACTTTGGCATCTGAGAAGAGCCCACAGTAGACACAAGTGACAGAGAATCAGAGATGGGGAGAGGCTGTGGCACGTCACACCACTATAATTTCTGCCTCAGACAACAGTGTATGAGCGAGCTATGCGTGATGCAATCATCAGTGAATATTCTGCATCCGCAAAAGTAAAGGGCCGCATGGCACAGTGTATATCTTAGGCACAAAATGTAGGCCATTAAGAAAAGTATAATATGGGAAACACTATTAGCTGGATAAGAACTTTATTCACTCATGATGTATAAGTTGTGCAGTGCAATATTAACCTTTGAAGTGCCATTGGAATAAAAACATATACCACTGATCAATTGTTGCATAGAATACATAATTTACAGTCCCCAATTTTACGAAAGTTCTGGATTGATTTATATCTTATCATTTTAACGTCAGTTCATCACATAATTTCATCTATACCTTTAGCATCATTCCATTGATTCATTTAATGTCTATAATAACATTCATTTAATATCACATTTTGAATTAAGAATTAATTATATACATCTTTATATGGATGTACTAAGAAAATGTATGTAATGCAGGAACAAATCAGCTACACCATAGAAGACAAATAACCATTCCCCATAGTCCTAATCATTTAAATGAAGCTTTCTTTTAACCCTTGATTACTACAGAAGCAGTGTGTTAGAGAACTGACTAGCGTTCAAGGCATTTAAAAAACACATTTAAATCAAAGGGAATTTTAGTATGTTCCCTATGGAGCTGTTGATTTGCCCTTTTAGAACAACATCATCGAGTTTTTGCATATAGCATTATTAATCTGTTGTAGCATTTGGTGTGCACCCATGGGCGTCCGTAGAGGGGGCAAGGCCCCCCCGCCCCCACAATTACATCCCAGTTCCAATTAAGTCGTTCTTTTTAAAGATCGTGAACTCGGCACTGCTAAAGAGCTGCAGGTTATCTGTGGACCGGATTCCAAATCTGTCCACTAGATGGCAGACGTGGCTGAAACAGCCAGGCAAAGGGAACTTTATTTTACTTGTGAATATCTCCCAAACCATAAAGAAATGGGAGATAAGACTTATATAATTTTTAATGTTTTTTTAAGGGCTACAATATAAAATAAAATTATTTTCAAGTATTACTATCCATTTAAACACACAGCTGTGTGTTATAAAAAGCTTAAAGAAGAGTCAGAGAAGAGCTTTAATATAGACATAACTATCCCTTTAACTACAAGCTTCTTGTCCCACCTTACCGTAGCCTTATTGTTATTAAGTTTGAAGGTGCATGGGATGTTAGAGCAAATAAATATGCACTTAGAACACAATGGAAACACCTGCTACAATGGAAAGACCAAATTTCCCAACCACATGGAACGTTTAATTTCCTGATAGACAGTATAAAAGGGGTGTCAGGTTACCACAGTCCGTGTTTATTAACAACAGAGAGCAGCATAATTTTGGAGCTAGAGAAGATAGGCAACTAAAATTGAGTTGCCATTTAGTTTGGGGATTCTTTTAAACAGGCAATGTATTCTCTGTGTTAGGGGAGTCTGGGGGACTCTGGGTAAGTGTAAAGAGAAAAAGGAAATTTACCCATATCATGTTTGACTGTTAAAAGACAGGCGGGTGACTCAGGTTCCTTCCTGAGCTGTCTGAGACTCTATGTTAGAGGAGTCTGGGGGGAGTGTGAAGGAAGAAAGGAGATATACCCCAAATACTCCAACCTCTTGTTTCAATGAGAAAATAGATAGACAGGTGATCCAAAGTCCTTCCTGAACTGGTTAAGCCTCTGCGACTCACTTATTGACAGAATCATTTGCAGATTGACACTCAATAGACAGATACAGTCATATGACAATGACCCCTACAACATCCAGAAAAAGAGGGCCCATCATATTTAGTAAGATCTATAGTCATCTGGACTGTAAAATAATTAAGACTGCAGTGGCAATGAGAGAGAAAGCAGCAGATGAAATCCTCTTTAGTTGCAAACAGATTCCTTTCAGAATCTGAAACTCGCAGAGATGCTAAATATTACCAGCAAAATCTGTACACATTTTAGCTGCTCCTACAGTGCTCACAATGTATTATAATCCATACAAGAGAGCAACTACCTGCCCAATCACCAGCTGAAAATGGAGGTCCCTACCAGGTGGAATTCCACATTGTAAATGCTAGAGTATTTGTGTGAGCAGAATAAGGCCATTAGTGAGTGTACAGTGCAAAATTGGAAGCCCTTGGAGGAAGCATCTTTGTCACCTGGGCAATGTCAACTAATGTATACTGTATGTGAACCGCTGAAACCTTTTGAGTAGGGTACCTTGCTGGATAGTCATGTAGGAGCAGGAATTAGCAAAATTCTTTGAACGTATATTTACTTATATTTCCAAAAATGATCAAGCATCTCTGCATTATTGCCCCCATCATCTCCATATTGCCCCCCATCATCTCCATATTGCATCCCATCTCCACATTATTGTCCCCATCATCTCCATATTGCACACCATCTCCACATTATTGCCCCCATCATTTCCATATTGCACCCCATCTCCACATGGCAGGAGAGGTCTGTGCCTCCTTCTGCACAGACATCTATACTTCTAGAACTCCTGCGCGGTCTTCTCTTCAGTAATGCAGAGCGCTGGGAGATGATGTCATTTCCCAACACTCTGCATTACTAAAGAGCCAAAGAGGGAGCTCAGCTACTAGAGGTCTGTGCCAAAGAAGGCACACACCTCAGCTTGTGCTGTTGTGGGTGTGGGGTTGCAGGGGGTGGCCAGGCCACTGTCAAGCACATTGATGTCTTAGGGCTACATTCACGTTGCCAAAATTGCCATTGTTGAATGGGGCTTTCAACCACTTGAATCCTAGAGAAGTCTTCAGTGTATTGTGAAGCAATGAACTGAAAACTTCTCTAGAATTCATGGGTAAAAATCCCTTATTTAACCATTTGATTGCCAGAGTGGTATCCAATGCAGTACAACACAATGCAATTGATATCTTTCTGGCACTCAAAAGTGTTAAGTCACTATTATTTACTTCCTATAGCACATAAGTTTTGCACCAGAATTGGTTTTTTATGCATCTGTCCATTGGCTAGTGTGAGCGCACAAGACATGTCTGTGCACATAAAATAAAACATTGTAATTCAAAATATTACCAAGAAAAAGGACAATAAACACTAACCCATTGCATTTCTACTTCTCTAGATTCTCCTATATTTCCCTCCATTAACTTGATTGCAAAATAATTACAATAGATTCAGCAATTTATTAACTGAATGTTTATGCTGTACAAGCAGCCTACTATTAGAATTAAATGCTACACGAAGTAAAAAGGTTTCTATTAGTAGTCACCTACAAATTACAGCTTGAAGTTCTGCACAAAATGTCAAAAGAACTTAAAACAATACTACATCTGGTTGACAGAATAAAAATAATATTATAAAATGTCTACTTCTCTCCTGTAAACATCTCCACAACCTGAAACAGCTGTTGGTTATGAGTTACCTTAAGAATACAACAATGGTACTTCTCCCTGTTTACAAAAGAGATTTGGAACCTGTGCGCACGTATGTACAACAGTCAACAGATAAGGTGCCCATACCACATTCTCACCAAAACAACAGCCATCAATATATGTGATTATCTGCTGCACAATGTGTGTCATGTTTTGTGTTATTCAGCTCTCGTTCTAGAGCATGTTTGATGAGACTTAAGGGGCCTTGAAAGCTTACACTCTAAAGATACTCAGTTAGCCAATAAAGGTATTATTCTTTTGCTACCAGTCTCTAAGGTATGTATACACACACACACTGAGAAAATGACATGCTCATATACAGTATAATCAGCACACACATATGTACACACAATCGGTACTTACACAGACACACATATATAGACTGTCAGACTGTTACATACAAACGTCTACACATATAGACATGCATGCATACAGATACAAACATATATAGAGACACACACAAACGTAGCTTAAATAGTTACACACACACACACACATTCCATACCTCCCAACATTTCAAATTAACAAAGAGGGACACTTGTGTTTTATGGGGTGTTGCTGGTGGGTGGGGCATTACCGAGAATTTTTAGGCTATTTCATGACCTACTGAGACCTCAGTGTGTAACCTAGTAAATGACTTATAACAAGACCAAAGTATTTTATTTATACAGACTAATTTATAAACACATATACTGATGTTTAAACAAACAATAATGTGAGTTTTATTGCTGTAAAGTAGTATGATACACTTATATATACACCTCAGCAGTCTGATCTCCTAAAAAGAGGGACATCAGGGTGGAAAAGAGGAACAGGGGGATTTGGGTCTAAAAAAGGGACTGTCCCTCCTAAAGAGGGACACTTGGGAGGTATGACATTCTGATATGGACACATATACACATAGACATACAAATGCACACAACATAGAGATACATACACAAATACAGATAAGCACACATACAGGCAGATGCACACATCAGATATACACATACAAATGCTATTATAAACACACATACATAAAAACTGATACACACACACACACACACACACACACACACACACACACACACACACTTACACTGATAGAAAGTGTAAAATACAAATACAGATAATGGAGACAGATAATGTTCCCTCTAAGTTGAGCCCAGGTGAGCAATCCATTCTTGAAAGCCTTAAAGATATATCAGAATATCAGATGCACCATGCAGTACTGCCAGGGTTACCACGTGTCAGTTTTGACCAGGTTAGTCTGATTTGGTGCTCCCTCTCCAGTTTTGTCAAAGCTGTCAGGGTTTCAGAGGTTCTGAAACCTGAATAGTTTCAAGCTCCTTTGCTCCCAATTGGTTAGAACACACATCTAATACCGGAGCAAAATTTTAATTGGCTGGTGGTGTAGCTGCCTGTTGATTTAAATGGGGCTTTAACTAGAGATGGCGAAAACTACCATTTTTTTCTCTCATCAAATTTTGTTAAAAATATGCAATTTTCCTGTGAAAATTTTGATGGCAAATTACCATCCTATCTTCTGGTTCAGTTGGAAATTTCCCACAACTTACAATTTTCTGCGGCCCTACACTATAGATTCCTATGAAGTGGGAATTTCAGGGTGTTCTCTCACTTGCCAAGATGGAAAGAGAGGCACCAATTGTTAGCAATGCCATTGCTACTTGCACCACCAGCAGCACTGCAGTGGAGCCCCAGCTAGTCCACCTACACCAACAACGTTTGTGACACAGGTGCAACACCCTTGTCGTCAAGCAAACTGCTAGATAGCATTGATGATTCCTCAGTTTCAGTGAACTCCACCACTTTCTTCACTAGACAAGCATGGAGTAGCACAGAGAGGAAATAGAATGGGGAGTGAGGATTTGAATTCAGAAGACATAGTGGAATTGGAGGTGGGTGTACTAGGTAACATAGATCCTCTTGTGGGTGGACAGCAGGAGGCTATAATGGAGCTTTCTGTTAGTGGACAGGAAGAACAGGTGGAGTTTCCTGTGAGGGGTCAGGTTCTGGATGTGAGTGTGCAGGATCTTGTGAGTAGTTAGGAGGAAGAGGGACAGGATCCTGTAAGTGGGCAGGATGAGGGGCAGGTTCCTGTGACAGGGTCTGAAGATGTGGTGGTGGTGGTACTGGTGACATCAGCTGTTGAGTTTGAGGATGAGAATCGAAGAGGCGAAGCCCAAAGATCCTCATGTGCTGGATCAGACACTGAAGTCCTGGGTGTGGCAATATCTCTGTCTGGGTTCTGGAACATTGCAGGTAAGTGCAGATGATTTATGCACCCTGTGTGAACACACAGAAAAGAGGGAAAAGGAGGAATCTCACCTTGGTACATCTGCATTAAGAAAGCACATGCAATGCTGAGGTGTATGCCAAAAGAGTAAAAAGTCTCACTCCCATGCCACTGCTGCTGCTACTGAGTCTGACCCTGCTGGTACTTCTACTACCCCTCTTCAAAACAGTGGACACAAGAAAGGCTCCACTGGTAAAAAAGCTCAAATTGGCTGTAGTGACCCATCATTAGTCATTGCAGAGCAATGCGTTGTGTACCTCTCTGGCACTCAAAGGGTTAAAGGGATAGTAATGTTTCACAAAAACAGCAGCTCTAATTCATCTTCATAGTATCTGAGCCATAAAGAGTGTTACCCCAATACTGTCAGAGTTGTAGTTCAAGAGTAATTGAATGATAAAGTATCCCCCTCCCGTCCCTTTTACCTAGTGTAAGGCACCTCTCCTCAGATGTGATATCTGGTCCACAGACCAGACAGCCCACAGCAAGGGACAGTTTTCTTACTGTGAGCGTAAGGAAAACCCTGCCCCCTTGACAGGTTTTTCAGGTTATTCCCTTATGCTAATTGAAGATTGTCCCACTCTGCGATCCACCTGGACACCACCTTGCTGCTCTGAGGTGAGCAGTGTTACAGCAGTAAAAGGGGCAGGAGGGGGATACTTTATCACTCAATTACTCTTGAACTACAACTCTGATAGTATTGAAATAAAACTCTCCATGGCCCAAATACTATGAAAATTAATTGGAGCTGCTTTTATTGTAAAACATTACAATCCCTTTAAAGCCATTTACAGTTAAGCCCCAAATGGGCCCAAAAACTAATTCCCTGACTCCAAATTGCAGTTGCAGCAGTGCGCATCAACATCCTATTTAACCTTCCATTATTACTATATTATTCCTATACTTTAATCAGTGGTCTTAGCAGGGGTCCAACAGTGGTATATGGTAGTACCCCTCCTCCCACTCAGTGCTGCTACTTTGAGTACTGGTGTTTTAACTCTCACTGTCAGATGCAGTAGTTGGTTGAACTACTACACCTTCCACCATCGTGCCATCAACACTAGAATATGACTAGTTGTTGTCTTCAGTGCTCTTGCATGTTTCTTATATTTCTGGTGGTGGTGGAATATTTTAAAAACTCAAGAGGAAAAGGATCATCATCGATTATTGCACATGCTGCAGCAACCATGCAGCCAATTATATGACTAATATGTCACTAAAAGGTCCCTGAACTTCTACTACTCCTTTTACCCAACACCTGTCACTAGTAGGACCTTATTTCACATTGTAGTATACATCAGAACTGATTGTGTGTGATGTCTTGCTCTTTACAAAATACTATAACTCATCTAGTACCAGTCTGCCCCAGTCACAGCTCATGTCAGTTACTATCAGTAAAACTATTTTATTTTGTTTTTATTTATTTGTTATTCATTCTCCCTGTATGTATCAAAGAAACAAAAGTAACCCACACTCCCTGCTCAACTGCTTCTTTTCCCAGACTCCCCTAGCACAGAGATAGAAGCCAGATCAGGAAGAAACTTGGATCATGATTGGAGACATCTTCCCAGTCAGTCGCACATAAATTTGGGGTATTTGGGGTAAATCTCTTTTGCTCCCCCCTTTCACACCCCCAGACTCCCCCAGCACAGAGATAACAGCCAGATCAGGAAGAAACTTGGATCATGGTTGTATGTTTCAATCAGACCCTGTCGGTTTCTAAAGGAATCTATAGGTGGTAGGATTCACCAGTAGGAGAGCTGGTAGAACCTTCCTACAAATACCACAAAGGTGAAGGTCAGAAGACTAATTCGAAAAGAGTCGACTGTGTTCGACTACCGGGACTTAGAGGAGTAGTTTTCAGCTGCAGACTAGGAAGTCATAAAGTTTCGACTATCACTATCCTCAATAAGTTGGAAAGCCTGGAGGTGCTGGTCGGATGGTTTCAACTACAACGCCTTCGACAAGTTGGTCAGGCAGGAGGCAGGGAGTTTTGGGCTGTCGACAGTCCACAACCTCGAATAGTCAGACAACTGGAAGCGGTCGTCGGAGCTATCGACAACAATGCTCTCAACTTAGTTGGTAGACTTGTGGGAAGTCGAAAAAACAGAAGGTAGAATGTCCCAAAAGCAACAGGTGACTCTGGCAGGGGACGGCTGGAGGGATAATTGTTGCAAGCAGCAGTCAGCAGAAAAGGGCATGATTATTCAAAAGTGAAGAGTAGTCAAAGGTTAGCTGAGGTTGAGACAGACAGGTGACATAGGCACCTGGGGAAAAGACGGAGTCAAAGTCATGGAGGAAGCGGGATCGTAGGTCGAAGACAGATAAATGCTGGAATCGGTAGACAAATAACGTGGTCAGGGAATAGGCCAAAGGTCGGTACACGGAAAATCTAAGCCAGGAAGCTCTGGATATGCTGAAACAAGGACTCTTAGGAACTTGGAGAGAAGATCAAGCAAGTGCTAGAGCCTCAACCAGGAAGATAAGGGCCAAAGCGGCCAATGGAAACTCGAGGTAGAAGGAGTAACAAGTAAGAGCATGACAGACACAATATTTTGGGTATTTAAAGGGACAGTAATACTTCGTTTTATCTTTATTTTATTTTGTAGGCATTAAAAAACATGAAGAATGATATAAGCCTTATCTCTCAAACCTTTATGGTTTAAGAGATATTCACAAGCAAAGTATCCCCCGTTCAACCAGATCAGAAAGGAGGTGCCCAGGTAGACTGCATAGATAAGGGAAAAAGCTGAAAAACTTGTCAAGGGGGGTAGGGCTTTCATTGTTTTCATACAAAGAAAATTGTCCCCTTCTATTATCTGAGAAGAGATGGCTTACACTAGGAAAAAGGGACGGGAGGGGGAAACTTTGCTTGTGAATATCTCTTAAACCATAAAGGTTTGAGAGATAAGACTTATATCATCCTTCATGTTTTTAATGCCTACAAAATAAAATAAAGTTAAAACGAAGTATTACTATCCCTTTAAGATAAATCTACTTTAGCCCCTTCTCACAACCCCAAACTCCCATAACAGAGGGATAACAGCCAAATCAGGAAGAAACTTAGATCTCGACTGCCTGTGTCTTTCCAATCAGTCACACAAGATTTTGGGTTGTTTGGAGTAAATCTCTTTTTCTCCCTTCTTACACCCCAAGACTACGCTAGCACAGAGATAACAGCCAGATCAGGATGAAACTTGGATCATGGCTGCCTGTGTCTTCCCAGTCAGTCATACAGAATTTTGGGATATTTGCGGTATATCTCCTTTCTCCTCAAATATCAGCCAGATTGGGGAGAAACTTGGATCATGGTTGCATGTGTCTTTCCAGTCAGTGTCACAAGATTTTGGGGTATTTGGGGTAAATATCTTTTCTCCTTTCACACACCACCAGACTCCCCTATCACAGAAATAATAACCAGATCAGGATGAAACTTGGATCACACTGCCTGTGTCTTCCCAGTTAGTTATATACAATTTTGGGGTATTTGAGGTATATCTCCTTTCTTGCTTCCTCACCCCAAACTACCCAAACACAGAGAACAAATGTCCTACCTACAAGACTCCCTAAACTATACTCCAATTTTAATTTATTTGCCTATCTTAGCTAGCATCAAAATTGTGCTGCTTTCTCTATCTTTCAAGAACCTGACACTCCTTTTATACTATGTCCACTGGAAAAGATGGGAAACTTGCAACATTACACTATACCGCTGCCCTCCTCCTATCCTAGCCCTATCCTTGCTGAATGGGCTCATATTAGCCTAACCAGCAACAGAGGGGTAAATGTTTTTAAAAAAAAAACATTAGATTTTATTTACTGGAAGAATGGCCATAAATAAAATGTATGGGATGACATTCCCAACCCCATCTCACCAACCTGATCAGATTAGGATGGAGAGTATATTCAACATTACATTATGATTTTTTTTTCATTAAAGGGAAGGCATTTTCATTCCACCTTAATAAATTAAACAAAAATATGGGTACATTCACACCATATTTTAGGAAGATGCAAATTAAATAAATTAATATATATATTAATATTAATATAATTCAGAGTGCATACATTTTTTGATACCCAGTCATCAGAGGCATAACTAGAAGCCAATAGGCCCTGGTGCCATGGGCCCACCCCCTGACCACCTTTCCCCCAAAACCACATTTGCCACCTCCACATTGCCCCCTATCTTCACAATGTCCCTCAAACTCCACAATGTCCCCCAGTCTTCACATTCTCCACAATGCCCCCCAATCTCCACAATGCCCGTCAATCTTCACAATGCATTGCTAGAGTGCCGGAGGAAGATCAGCTGCTACAGGTCTGTGCCAAAGAAGGCACAGACCTCAGCAGCGATAATCATATTGCAGGCGGTGGGCGTCAGGCGGGGCCCGGTCGCAGGTGTGACCCATGCAACCCCTATAATTACACCACTGCCAGTCATGTTTCACTATTCTACTATTAACCCCCCCCCCAAAAAAAAAGCACATATGCTGACACACTGCTAGTAGCCGCAAAACCAAGTATAATGTTGGGCCCTTTGAGTGTCAGAGGGGTATTCAATGCACTTCAACATAATATGTTGGATTCACCTATGGATTTTCTAACCCTGTTACACTATGCCAGCATGAGCCCCTGCAAAGTAAATAACACAATCTCCCTGGTTTTGTTCCAGTTACAATAACCCACATACACTGACCCTCTCACCCTCATGGCCCATAAATAAATACATCAATAGCCCACATGCAGTATGCCCCACCCCCTTTCCCACAAAGTGCCGTCAACATACTCATAACTCTATTTTGAGTGTTCCCTCACCCCCCCCGACCAAGTGCCATCAATATACCCCATACGTCTTTGTGTTCCCCCTCACTTCCCTCCCACCAAGTGACATCAACATATTTCATAATCCCCCTCCTTATAGTGCTCCACACCCCTGTTGTAGATGATTTTCCATGAGAAAAACATACGCTCTCACCTCTCAGCCATTCACATTGTAGATTAAGGGGTTACGAGTAAGACATGGAAAATGGGGGGGGGGGGTAATGTTATCCTCCATATTTTATTAAAAGCCTTTTGGCATTAAATACAATTGAATGTTTTGTGGTTTTTTTGGGGGGGGAGAGTAACCATTAACCCCTCCTTTGCCACCTTGGCTAACACTAGGCATTGCTCAATTGGCTCAGTAGTCTGCAAAAATAGCAATCCCTATGTATATACTGGTGTACCCCAGCAAAACACTGAGAAATAGTAACAATATTGGACACATAAATCATGGCTAAATGGAAAATGACATTAGATTATATCTATCCCTATGATGAGGTATGGGTTCATATGAAGGGATGGAGCTACGTTTCTCTTTCAGATGACTCCATGTTGGGGTATTATAATCAGTAAATTTATTTTGATATTTTTATTTTTTTTTATTATTTAGGATTATTTGTGTCTGTTTATGATCCACTTTCTTTCTTTTTTTGCAATTTATATATTTGGATTGATGGCACCTCAATTTATGGTAAGTGGTGTTCTTTTACCAATCTTCTTTTATAACACTAGGCATTTCAGCAATGAAGGCATTAATCTGACATTGGGTTAGGAAAGAAGGGGTGGTGGAGGGATAGTTTATCAGAGATGTATTTTTATGTAAATCACATCAAACTCTCCTTGCCATCAAGTGGGCAATGCATTGCACTACAAACTCAAACGGCAAGGGAGAGGGGTAAGGAGGCTATTTGAGAAAGGGGGGATGTGTTTTGGGGCAATAGGGGATATGGGGTTCAGGCAGTTGTACCTGCC
Organism: Rhinophrynus dorsalis; assembly: GCA_037306005.1. NCBI lineage: Eukaryota > Metazoa > Chordata > Amphibia > Anura > Rhinophrynidae > Rhinophrynus > Rhinophrynus dorsalis. The sequence goes on along the minus strand of CM074718.1, from coordinate 214,316,845 downwards.
TCAACTAGGTTTGGGGAAACAGACATTTTGATATACGCCCATATACCATCAGCAATGCAGCTGAGTGCAGGTGAATATTGATGATGTCATCTTTCTTTAACATGCCCACCTGTCCATCTCAGGAATAGACAGATGGAGAGATGCCATTTTCCAAAGGACCACAGGTGCTTGGTACATAGAAGCAAAGTGGCTGCAGCCTGCTTTGTGCCTAGGTGCCGGCAAATCTGTCAGCAATCCACTGAAAAATCGCATATTACATTCGCTCCAGTGTGTTTGCTCTGTAGACAGTGTGCATGTGGGTGCCTTCATGTGAGACAGTAGTATGAATGTTCGAATCTCCCAGAACATACTATGCATTCCTCCCAGTGTATGTCTGTGTGTCAGACAGCATGTATTCATTTGTGTGAAACAATGTATATGTGTTTGCATCTTTTTGTAAATGAGTGTACATATCTGCCAGTGCAGCGTCACTGACGTTAGCTTCCAACACCAGTGGCTGCACTGAGTCCAGGGTATGTACAACAGTGTATGATTGCTGGAGTGCATACCAGGGGCCACATGCATGCGTAAAGTTATGTAATTTCCTTGTTTAATATGTGAAGTTGAATGATGTGTAGAGGAAACAAATGCTACCAAATACCCATAAACTGCCCAAATGCACTGCTGTTGGCACACACAGATATACACTGTGTTTGAGATAGTGTTTCTGTGTGAGAGTGTATGTGCATGAGATAGCATGTGTGTGTATGTGTTTGTGCATTTAGATATGTGTGTGCACTTGTTTATGTATTTATATATGTGTGTGTGTGTGTGTATGTGTGTGTGTGCAATACTATGTGTGTATGTGGCAGTGTGAGAATGTCTGTGTCTGTATGTGTATCTTGTTTGCTGGCTGGGGTTGTTAGGACAGTTGGCTGATTGTAAGAAACAAAATAGGGTGTAGTGTGAAATTAGTGTTGATATGTAAGTGTATGGAGCTGAGAAGCAGGAAAGCCAGAGAGAAGAAGCTTACAGTTGTCTATATGAGATAGAATGAATGCTGTCTTAAGGGTTTTAGTTGTGGAGGAACAAAGGAAGGGATGGACTTTTGCTATGCTACATAGATACAAGAGATTTGTCAGTAGCTTAAACATGAGGAAAAACATCAGAGAAGAAAGGTAATTATAATGCATAGTCAATTAATTTTAGTGACTGGATGTATTGCCTTTATCATCTATCTTCTTGAGGCTCGGTATTTTCTTTTGGTACATTTTTTTTTAATATCAAGCATGATGAACTGTCCCCAGTGGTACATCTTACTTTCCTGCTGCAGGGAGAGCCCTGTAACTGCTCCTTTGAAAGTTATCTAAGTGTGAACTCTGATAATTATCTGTTGAATGGGTTTGGCTATAACCCTGATTAAGTTTATGTTACAACATGAAAATTGCACTCATTCTTTTGCAACCTTTGTCATTTTCTTATTACCAAACACATTTGTTTTGGCACTGGCTGCTCTGATTTCAGAATATATTAGTGTATAGATCCAGTACTACTGAAGACTCAGGCCTAGATCCTATTACCGTTATTGAACGAGACAAAGTGCTACACGGCGCTGTAGTACATCACCTACTCCAGCTGACTTACAGGATAATTGGAGATGACCAACACGGCTTCGGGGTCCCACAATTCGCTTGAGTACTCCACAAACACTCACAAGATGAAAACTGATTAAATAGTGGGAGCACACCCGGCTCTGGAGTTGTACTGATTTCAACATGGCATACACATACAACAGCTGCTAAAAACTATCTCCTTTATTGAAGCGTGTTAAAAATGTAAACAGACATGGATACAGTGATACCGCATCCCAGAGTCGGTTAACATAGAACCGTCTGACGCGTTTCAAGCAAGAGTGCTCTTAATCATAGACTAAAAATAAAACGAACGCATGAAACATTTAAGCATAATCCACCACCATATGATTGGCTAAAAAACAATGTTACCTCCTCTCCTTATGTGTGTGGGTGTATCCTTATACAACCGAGGAGATCTTAAATGAATATGCTCTAAATGACCATCTGAAAAAGAATTGTACTTGGAAATCCCGTGTAAGGGAACTCATAAAGCATACTTTGTTGCAAGGATGACAGAGAGCTCTCGCCTATAATAGACAAACTGAATTACACATAGGAAACACAAGCCATTTCATAATAAGGGAAGCAAGATAAACTACATCTCCCAGCATGCTCACCCCCCAAATTCACCTCCCAAAATACCTACCATAATGTCTTAGACAAAAATATCCTTCTAAATGTTAATTAAAATACCAGTACATACTCCTTAAGTGAATGGATACTGCGTAATAAATGGGTAGAAACCACACATCTTTGTTTTATATACGACATAAAAATCATACTAAAAAAATTAATAAAATAATTATAGTAAATAAATGTGGAACACTAAGCTTTTTCAAAAAATATGGCTCACATCCCATTCAGAATTCAGTCCATCAGGTATTCTGGTTTGAAGCTGAAAGATCCAATAGGCCTCCCTTCTATTGATTAGCGATAACATATACCCACCACACCAAGGGAGTGTAACCCTTTCGATTCCTTGGAAGCTAAACACTGACATATTTCCAGAATGCACCTCCAGAATATGTCTTGCTATAGCTGATTCTGTCCGACCTGTCTCTGTTTGGTTGAAATATTCCATGATTCTCGATTTTAAGGGGCGAATTGTTTGCCCTACATACTGAATAGTACAAAAATTGCAAGTAAACAAGTAAATAACTGTAACGGTTTTCAGTACACTCAGAGGCAGGCAGTTTGGTAAAACACAGGATTCACACAATAACGACAGCAAGCACTAAGCAACGGGAACACCATGAAAGGGCCCTGCATGAGTGACAGGACACAGTACTTAAAGGCTACCACTGGGTGGAGCAATCACACGCTAGCCAATAAGAAGGCATCAGTAACAATGTGTCAAAATGTCGCCAGCAATACATGGGCACCGTGATAGTACCCCCTCTCAAAGACACCCCCCCCTCCCCCCGAGAGGAGGGAGCTGGCTTCTGAGGGTACTTATGTCACGGTTTTCAAGACACTCAGACCAGTGGGTAAAAATAAAATGCAATTTATTTAAGAACAAAATAATGACAGATAATATCGCCCCCTAGGGGAGACACTGCGAAATAGCGGGATAGCCGTAGTATGCACAGTATACAATATACAGAAATGAACAGGCACTGAGTACTGATATACAAATGGTTAATAGAATAATCAGTCCGTCTCAGTTGTGTAGTTTGGCACGCCCAAGGTGTTAAAGGTGGAGAATACTCAACATCCACAGTCTGTAAAACTGAAGAAAAATGTCCAGCAAAGATAAACCTGCCTCCCACCTGCTGTATGGCAATGTTAGCCCCCACGGGCGTATGAACTGAGTGAATAGACTGCCAAAGCCTTGAGCGAATAGCCCCCACGGGCGTAACGGAGATGACTGAGTACCGGAGCTGAATCCACTAGCCCCTCCGGGCGTCGTGGATGTACTGGATTGCAAGAGCTTGGGCCAAAAACCCTACGGCAATGACCTGATACCAGAGCTTGAGCTTATAACCCAGACGTGCGTGATGGATTTGCAAGAGCTTAAACCAATAAACCCACTGGCGAGAGAGAGACTGGATTGCAAGAGCTTGGATCAATAGCCCTACGGGCTTAACCACAGAGATGTGCACAGAAATAGCCAGAGCCGGGCGCCACCGGGCGCGGTAATGAGCTACACCGGACTGCAAGGAGAGAACTGGCTCAGCACAAGGCAACTCTCTGTATGGGCTGCGCGCCCTCACTGGAACACAGCTCTGCACGGGTTAATGGCAAGTAGTTGAAGCACAGCTCTGCACTGGAGACAGCACGATAGTAGGAACACAGCACTGTACGGGTTAACAGCTCAGAAGTAGGAACGCAACCTCTGCATGGACTAACAGCTCAGTAGTAAGCCACAGCTCGGTAGAGAGAACACAGCACAGCAGTGATTAGCTCAGTGGCAGGAATCAGTAGGCACGGAGCCGAGATGAATAGTGAGAGCACAGTCACTATGTCGCCGTGGCGACAAGGCAGGACAGGAACGGAGACCAGCCGCAGAGACCGGAACTGGAACGTCAACAAGCCGGGTCTAATCACAGAGCAGGTATTCAGGCAGGCCGGATCAGGAAAACAGGCAGGAACGTCAGCCAGGCCGGGTCGAATCACGGAGAAGTTTCTCAGACAAGCCGGATCAGTAGAGCGAGCAGGAACGTCAGCCAGGCCGGGTCAGATCACGGAGCAGGTACACAGTAACATAGTCAGGGATAGCCAAGTCGGTAACCGGAGATCAGGAACACAGCACAGCAAAACTGGCTCAGGAACACCACGAAAGGGCAAATGACAGATGCCACTAGCCCACAATGAAAAGGTCACCAGGGGCGGACCAAACAGGCTCAACCAATCGGAGCGCAGCACAAGTGAGAGTGACAGCCTGAGAAGCTGCACCGTGATAACTTAGCATGAAATCTGCGCAACAGTCTGGGAGCATGGAGGTCACTCTGGTCAACCCAGGAACGTTCCTCAGGGCCATAGCCCTTCCAATTAACCAAATATTGCAACTTTCCTCTAAATCTCCTGGAGTCAGTTATGCTTTGTACTTCGTACTCCTCCTGACCTTGCACCTGCACAGGCCCAGGAACCACAGGAGTAGTAGAGTAACGGTTGCAAACTAGAGGCTGAAGCAGGGATACGTGGAACACATTATGAATCCGCATGGATGCTGGGAGATCCAAAGCATAAGAAACTGGGTTGATCTTGCGGATAACTTTAAAGGGACCGACAAACCGAGGAGCCAACTTATTACATGGAACCTGCAGATTAAGGTTTCTGGAGGAAAGCCATACCCTGTCCCCAACCTGGAAGGAGACCGCCGGCAGCCGTCTGCGATTAGCGTGACATTGATAATGCTGGAACGAAGCACTGAGGGTCCACTGTACCTGTGCCCAAGTGGAGCGGAGTTGCTCTATATGCTCATCCAGAGCTGGAATTTGCTGTGTCTGAAATGAGTCCGGGAGCAAGCCTGGTTGAAACCTGTAATTGATGAGAAACGGGGAGCTCCCGGATGATGAGTTAACCACACAATTCCTGGCGAACTCTGCCCACGGCAACAGGTCGGCCCAATTGTCATGATGATCGGACACAAAACAGCGTAGAAATTGTTCCAATCCTTGATTGGCACGCTCGCCGGCACCATTGGTCTGGGGATGGTAGGCAGAAGAAAATAATAATTGTATGCCCATCTGCTAACAGAATGCCCTCCAAAACCTGGACACAAATTGGCTCCCTCGGTAGATACCAGCACCCTAGGTACACCATGCAACCGAAACACTTTTCTGGCAAAGACAACAGCCAATTCCTGGGCAGAGGGAAGGCCAGGAAGGGGCACAAAATGTGCCATCTTAGAGAATCTGTCGACCACCATCAGAATAAATGAATATCCCTTAGACACAGGCAATTCTCCCAGGAAGTCAATCGAGACATGGGACCAGGGACACTCACCATTAGGTACTGGCTGAAGTAGGCCAACAGGGAGGTGCCTAGGGGACTTGGCACAGGCACAAATAGTGCATGCTGCCGTGTAGGCGGTGCAATCAGCACGTAAGGAAGCCCACCAGAATAACTGCGAAAGAGACCAGATCAATTGGTCTTTGCCTAAATGACCAGCTGCCCGGGATGCATGATAGGTTTCGAGTAGGTGGGTACAGAAAGGTTCAGCCACAAAACACTTGCCCACCGGGGTGTCAGGGGGTGCGGTAGCCTGGGTAGCAAGAATCTCCACCCCCAGTGGTGAAGTGATGCTAGTACGGAAGGTGGCCAAAATGCGATCTGGCTGAATAATGGATACCGGAGTTTCGTCAATCTCAGTTTCAGGACCAAATTGCCTGGACAGGGCATCCGCCCTAATATTCTTGGACCCGGGCAGGTAGGATACAATGAAATTAAAACGGGACAGAAACAAGGCCCATCTGGACTGCCGAGAGGACAATCTCTTTGCCTCACAAAAGTATGTTAAATTTTTATGATCAGTCAAAATCAATACCGGGGTTCTAGTGCCCTCAAGTAGGTGTCGCCATTCTTTAAGGGCTAGAATGATTGCCAACAGCTCTCTGTCCCCAATATCGTAGTGGCTCTGAGCACTGGACAACTTCTTAGAGAAAAAGCCACATGGACTTAACCTACTCCCAGGGTTCAGACGCTGTGACAACACTGCCCCTACCCCAGTTTCAGAGGCATCAACCTCTAATGTGAATGGAAGGGAGGGGTTGGGGTGGGACAGTACAGGAGCAGAAGTGAATGCGGACTTCAGAGATTCAAAAGCAAGTTCAGCTTCCTGAGACCATTGGGAGGGATTAGCACCCTTGTGCGTAGGATCAGACAGTGGCTTAACAATCGTGGAAAAATTCAGAATAAACTTCCTATAATAGTTGGCAAAGCCAAGGAAGCGTTGGATAGCCTTGAGTCCCTTAGGACGTGGCCACTGCAGGACTGCTGCCAGCTTCTTTTTGTCCATTGCAATGCCATCCTTAGAGATCACAAAGCCTAGAAAAGGGACCATAGGCTTGTGAAATTCACACTTCTCAATCTTACAGTAAAGTTTGTTCTTACAGAGTCTAAGCAAAACTGTGGATACATCCCTGATGTGTTGCGTCAAGTTGGATGAATGTATGAGAATATCATCGAGATAAACCACAACGCACGACTGAAGCAAGTCACGGAGGATGTCATTAATAAACTCCTGGAACACTGTGGGAGCGTTACACAGCCCAAATGGCATCACCAGGTATTCATAGTGTCCAGATCTGGTATTGAACGCCGTTTTCCACTTATCACCGGCTCTTATTCTAATCAGGTTATAAGCTGCACGTAGGTCTAATCTGGTGAAAATGGAGGAACCCTTTAACCTGTCAAACAGCTCCGTGATGAGTGGTATCAGGTATGCGTTTTTGGCCATAAGTTTATTCAAGCCACGATAATCAATACCGGGTCATAACTCTCCATTTTTCTTTTTGACAAAGAAGAAACCAGCCCCCACGGGCGAGGATGACTTCCTCATAATACCCCTCTCAAGGTCATCCGAAATGTATTCCTTCATGGCCTTATTTTCATCGCAGGACAACGGATAAGTCCATCCCCGAGGAGGAACGGCGCCAGGAGGCAGATCAATAGCGCAATCATAGGCCCTATGTACCGGCAGAGCACTAGCCTCCCCCTTGCTAAAAACGTTGCTGAATTGATGGTATTCAGCCGGCACAGAGGGAGAGGTACACATAATCTTGGTAGGATGAGAGATGCAATGCATATTACAGTATTCAGACCATGCAGTGATTTAACAATTACACCAGTCGAATCTAGGGTTGTGCATTACCATCATCTGTACAGTCTGAGGACATGGCCCTTTTGTACTGTAACTGTTTTCAGTACACTCAGAGGCAGGCAGTTTGGTAAAACACAAGATTCACACGATAACAACAGCAAGCACTAAGCAACGGGAACACCATGAAAGGGCCCTGCATGAGTGACAGGGCACAGTACTTAAAGGCTACCACTGGGTGGAGCAATCACACGCTAGCCAATAAGAAGGCATCAGTAACAATGTGTCAAAATGTCGCCAGCAATACACGGGCACCGTGATAATAACATTGTGTGACTTGCAATTTATATAATTCTTGATATCATATTCAAGTTTATCACTACTACTTTGAAACTGTTTAGATATACAAGCAAATTTACAACATTTGCATATATTCACACCACATTTATAGAAACCTTGCTGAGCTAACCAAGATGGAACTGGCTTTTGAATGCTGAACATACTGGGAGATATCTGGTTCCCAATTGTCATTCCTCTCCTTGCAACAAAATTGCAACCTTGTTCCAAAATCTTTGCCAGTTTTGCATCCGTGTATAACATAGGCATGTATTTCTTTAAAATACCACATATTTGGTGGTATTGCAGACTATACTTAGTAATAAATTGTATATTTGTCCTCTGACCTGAGCTCATTCGTTGTTTACAATTGGACTCCAATATCAACCTGTCTCTTGGCATGATCCTCACTTTATCATATGTCTTGTTCACTAAATCCTCCTTGTACCCCCTTGCCAAAAATCTCATCTTCAAATCAACAGATGCCTCAACAAATTCCTCCTCCGTGCAGCAGTTCCTGCGCAAATGCAGGAACTGCCCACTGGGAATGCCGGTAATCTGGGACCAGGGATGAGATGATTGTGCATGGAGGAGACTATTGCCACTAACTGGTTTTCTATAATTCCCAGTCACCACTTCTCCTGTCCGGGTATCTCCAGTGAGGACCAAGTCAAGAAAGAGGACCTTGGATTCATGATGTTCAACAGTAAACTTCAAATTACAAGAGATCTCATTCAAATACTCCCGAAACAGAAATGCCTCATCTTTGGTACCTCTCCAAATGACGAGAAGATCATTTATATACCTCCCGTACTACACAATCATGCCTCGATAGAGATTTCCACCCCCAAAGATGCAGTCCGCCTCCCACCACGCCATAAAATGATTGGCCAGTGAGGGGGCAAAACTAGCACCCGTGGCAACACCGCATCTTTGGAGGTAGAGGCACACATCAAAGGCAAAAAAAATTACTCCTCAATTAATCATCGAGAGCTCGCAAGGCATCTCCATGTGGAATAGAAGAATAAAACACAACTACATTGGCCGAAACCCAGGACAGAAAACTGTCCCATCTGATGTTTCACATCTGTCTCAAAACATGCCTGGTGTCTCTGAGAGATCCGGGTAAAACTTCCACCAACGGCCGAAGGTAGAAATCAACTAGGTCGAACAGAGGCTCATTCAAAGAGCCAATGCCCGACAAAATTGGCCTCCCAGAGGGGGAGGTCTATGACTTGTGTACCTTCGGCACGTGGTGGAATATTGGCACAACCGGACTCACAGGGACCAGGGCCGCAATCTCATGTTCATTCAGGATACCCAAAGTAGAGCCCAAACCAACCACCTCACTCAAATCCCGCTTAAACCTAGAAGTGGGATTGCATGAAAGTGGGGTGTATGTTTCCAAATCATTTAATTGACACAGCCTCTTGTTTATAATAGGATGCATCAAGGATCGCGATGGATCCCCCTTTATCTGCCATTTTGATAACTATTTTGTTGTTGTTCTGTAACTGGCACAGGGCTTTTTTTTCCTTTAATGTTAAGTACTTCATGCGCGATCCCCGATGCAACCCCACCAGTTAGCACTCTATGGTTTTCTGAAACATGTCCAGTTCCTTGCCCTTGCATTGCAAGGGAAAGAAACAGGACATGGGTCTGATGCCTGAATCCCTGGACTGAATATGAGATCCTTGACAAGGAGCAGATTTCCTTCGCAAGGACTGAAGATCATATACTGAGCACAAATCACTAAAACCTAAATCAGAATTCAACTCACATGGCACTCCCACTGACAAATCAGAACTTGATTCATGAACATCCGCCTCATCAAAGAAAAATTTAAATGGTTTCTACCCATTCATTACGCAGTATCCATTTACTTAAGGAGTATGTACTGGTATTTTAATTAATATTTAGAAGGATATTTTTGTCTAAAACATTATGGTAGGTATTTTGGGAGGTGAATTTGGGGGCTGAGCATGCTGGGAGATGTAGCTTATCTTGCTTCCCTTATTATGAAAGGGCTTGTGTTCCCTATGTGTAATTCAGTTTGTCTATTATAGGAGAGAGATAGATCTCTGTCGTCCTTGCATCAAAGTATGCTTTATGAGTTCCCTTACACGGGATTTCCAAGTTCAGTTCTTTTTCAGATGGTCATTTAGAGCATATTCATTTAAGATCAACTCTGTTGTATAAGGATACACCCCCATATGTAAGGAGAGGAGGTAACGTTGTTTTTAGCCAATCATATGGTGGTGTATTATGTTTAATTGTTTCATGCTTTTGTTTTATTTTTAGTCTATGATTAAGAGCACTCTTGCTCGAAACGTTTCAGTTGGTTCTGTGTTAACCGACTCTGGGATATGGTGTCACTGTATTCATGTCTATTTACATTTTTAACACGCTTCAATAAAGGAGATGGTTTTTAGCAGCTGTTGTATGTGTATGCCATGTTGAAATCAGTACAACTCCAGAGCCGGGTGTGCTACCGTTATTTTATCTAGATTCTATTACCCCCAGCGCCCAAAAAACAGCCGACACATGGCTTCAAGCAATAATGCCAGAAAAAACCCCCCACCTCAGATTCTAATCTTGCGGCTGTTTGCACCCATTGACACACAACAAAATGCTGAAATATGCCATTCAAGTCCATGCATTAGCACTAAGATACATTAAGGGACTCACTTTAATGTCTGAAAATCTGTACCCAGTTTTTCCTGGGCACAAAGTCCCTTAAAGAGATATTAATGTTTCATAATAAAAGCAGCTCTAATTAATCATCATATTTGGACTTTGGAGAGTGTTATTTCAATTCTGTCAGTGTTGTAGTTCAAGAGTAATTCAATGACAAAGTATCCCCCTCTCGCCCCTTTTACTGATGTAACACTGTTCAGCCAGATCAGAAGGGAGATGCCCAGGTAGATTGCAGAGAGGGACAATCTTCAATTAAGATAAGAGAAAAACCTGAAAAACCTGTCAAGGGGGGCAGGGCTTTCATTGTTCTCATAGGAAGAAAATTGCCCCCTGCTGTTATGTCTGGTCTATGGACTGCATTCCACATCTGGGAAGAGATGGCTTACACTAGGTAAAAGGGGCAGGAGGGGAAACTTTACTTGTGAAAAAAAAATGCTCCAATTTGCCATTTAATGGACTGCGTTAGCTGAAAAATACGAGGGACTCACTTACCACAAAAAACTTAAGGCCCAGTTTGTTTAGCCGTAAAGTCCCTTATCGGATCTTTTGCCAACTAACGCAGTGGATGTATTGATATGGGGCCCTAAGCTCCACATCAATACATCCAAACTGGCTAAAACATGTCCAAAGTTAGTAGGATTAACCCTCTGCTAGTGGGGTATAATTACCCCATCGGCATTCGTAGGGTTAACCCGACAAAGTAAATCAACATCGCATTAACAATTACCATTAATCCTAATGCCCAGCGGAGTCCACAGCTTCCTGGTCATCTTCTGTCCTTCTCTTCAGTCTTCTCTTCCTTCTTTCTTCTCTTCTTTCTTTTGCCTTCTCTTCAGTCTTCTTTCTTCTATTTCTTCTGTCTGTAAAAGAAAATAAAAGATTAAATTCCAAGCATGAATGAAGACATTGTTTAACCCTTTGAGTGGCAGAGGGGTACACAATGCATTGCAAAGCAATGTGTTACGTACCTCACTGGCAGTCAAAGGGTTAAATAGTTTTGCGCCATTAATATTCCTCACATTAAATGCCTCTGTATAATGCCAAAATATATAATCATGCCAAGAAAAAATTTATGTCATGCAAAAATAAATGTCATGCATTAATGCTAAGTAAATGTACTTGGCTAAATTCTTCATGTCTCCGCCGCTTGGAGCAGCCACGAGGGTGTTGGCAGTGGAGACACAGATGACCAAAACAGCCCCCTTCAGTCCTGTACGGTCTGATGCCCATAACACACTGAGGGCACTGGAAGTGAGCCTGCCTTTATATGTGGGTAGGCTCACTTCTATTTCCCTCACAGCCATTGGCTGGGATGTTCTTACTCACATCCCAGACAATCAGATTAAAGAACAGCAGCTCAAATCTGATTGGCTGGGATGTGAGTAAGAGCATTTTTTTAGCCTCTACAAATCTATTTGTAGAGCTTCAACTGGATGGTGTGGAGAACAGGGGTAGGAGGAACAATATCAGGGTACGCAACTTGCCAGAAACTGTCTCTCTTCCAGACCTCCGTGTCATTCTACGATGGATCTTCGCCTCATTGTTACATGCGGACCCAGAGATATTTGTTACTGTGTCCTCATGTCCGTTTTGGTCCGGCATGGGAAAAGCCTCATATGGGGCAATTTTACAGCTTCTGGCCCATCTCATTGCTGATACACTACCCTTCCTTTAAACTATGGCTGATTCTCTTCTATTGAACACCCTCACTGTAAATGCCAAGGGTTTGAACTTCCCCCACAAACGACGTGTCCTGATGCAGGACTTTCAGCGCCTGGGGCCTCAGATTATATTCCTGCAGGAAACTCATTTTGTTCGTGAGAAAGAACCCATATTCTTTAATCACCTATACCCCAGACAATACTATAGCTCCTTCCTGGAGAGAAAAAGGGTGGAGTGGGGATACTTCTCCATAGTTCCCTGCCCTTTACTGTTCTAGACATGAAATTTGACAATGACAGTAGGAGCATATTTCTATGGGGTAAACTGGGCAACCTGACAGTGACGCTGGCCTCCCTTTACTCCCCAAACTCTGGTCAGCACAATTTACTCACTTCTACACTTACGGCTTTGGGGACCTTTGCTGAGGGCATGGGGTGACCTGAATGTATTCTTATTCACCGCCCTGGACTCTTCCATGGGGAGATCTTCCATCCCGTCAACCCACCTGTCACATATCCAAAAGGGATTCCGCAACGTAGGTCTGCTGAACACTTGGTGTCATTTCCATTCCTCCTCTACCTGTTTCACCTTCCTCTCCCATCCTAATCTTTCATCTTCCCACCTGGACTATCTTTTTATCTCTCAGGCTCATCCCCACTTTTCCTCTGGTGAAAGAGATCCTTCCCAGAACCTAGTCCGATCACTCCTCTGTCTCCTTGTCCCTGGCCATCCCAATGGCCCTTCCTGAACTTAAGTTTAGAGGTTCCCCAACCTGGCTCTAGATGATCCAGAATTCTGTGCCTTACTTCAACTAAACATCACAGATTTTCTGGCTCATAACATAGGATCTGTGTCCTCAGCAATCACAGTTTGGGAAGCCCTGAAGTAATAATAATAATCTTTATTTATATAGCGCCAACTTATTCTGCAGCGCTTTACAATAGGAGATAGACATATAGAGATATTAAATAGTACAAATCATATGTGGAGAACAGAAGGATCAGAGGGCTCTGCTTGTGAGAGCTTACAGTCCAGAGGAAGGTTGGTAGGATACAGAAGGTGTAAGTGCTGTTGGGTGTAAGTTCCTCCTGACACATAAGCTGCCGGTCAGTGGGTGGGGGACAGAAGTACTAGTGAGTGCAGTGGTCCAGGGAATGGTTGGTTCTTGGTGATAGTATTTATGGAGGTAGTTGATATGCTTCCCTAAAGAGGTGAGTTTTTAGGGAGCGTCTGAAGATCTGAAGGCTAGGGGAGAGTCTGATGGGGTGGGGAAGGGAATTCCAGAGCTCGGGTGTAGCACGGGAGAAGTCCTGTAGGCAGGAGTGGGAGGATGTAATAAGAGCTGTGGAGTGGAGAAGGTCATGTGCAGAAAGAAGAATGCAAGTGGGAGTGTAATAAAGAGTATTACTTCACTCAGAAACTAAGGCTAAGTTAGATGCCAGAGCTACAGATGCTCATAACTGACAAAAAGTGGCCATGTTTGAACTGAGCAATAAATGTGGAAAGAGATGGCTTATCAGACTAAGCCTCGCTCTTCACCCCTCTGACAATCAGTGGACTCAAGGCATCAAACAGAGACATCATGAGGGACTTCCCCTCCATACTAGACACCCTTTGCACTTTCTATCAGAGCCTATACAATTTATTTTCTTCTGCCCCCTTCCATCACCTCTAGAAATCTCTGCCTACATCTGTTCGACCAACAGTCCTAAGCTCACTTCAGCTCAAGCTCTGGAATTGGAAGAGGACCTCAAACAAGCCAATGCTGAGCGTGCAATCAAAGACATGCACACAGGAAAATGCCTGGGTCCTGATGGGTACCCTTTGGCTTTTTATAAGAAGTTTGAATCCCTTCTCTCTCCCCTTTTCCTGGAGGTGTTCAGGGAGATTCAGGATTCGGTTGCGTATCACTTTCACTTAACAGAGGCGCATATCACCTTGCTCCCAAAAGAGGGCAAGGATCCCCAGTTGCTGGCTAGATACAACCCCCCTCTCCCTCCTGGACACAGATATAAAAATCTATGCCAAAATTATGGCGTCTAAACTCAAACCACTTTTGCCTTTGTTCATTTCTTTGGACCAAACTGGTTTTGTTCCGGGTCGAGAGGCCTGGGACAACACTATTAAATTTATACAGCTGGTTGACCCAGTCCATGCATGTCACATAGATGCAGTCTTTTTGGTGGTGGATGCTGAAAAGGTTTTTGGCTGCATGGCTTGGCATTGATGCCACTCTTTCTTGACCGAGTCTAGACACTTTATACAAACCCATCTGCACTCATCAGAGTCAATGGCTTCCTTTCCCAGCCATTTTCCAGTTTTGCAAAATTGTTGGAACATTTGGGTGTCTCTTGTTCACACTGGATCTATGAGAATTCATCATTTTTCGTTAGTCTGTCCTGTTTCACCTATAATAAGAGTTAATTTATAATAAATGTGCAAGAGAAATGTTGCTCTTTCTAATATGCAGAATGTGCATTTATTTCCAAAATAACTTCTGGTCTAAGTTTTGAGTTATTTTCAAGACTAAACATTAGTTCCAAGTGACAAGAAAGCATTTCTTTCCAGGCATACGAGGAAGCATTAATACAGTGTTGAATTAGCAAGTCAGACTATTGCTTCTGACAACATTGTTTTGTTCATCTGTTATTAAGACTCATGAACAAGTTATTAGACAGGACATGGCCGCTGGTAACATATCCAGTGGATTAGAACACCATTTAAATAGGAGAAGTAACATTATCATAAGAAGTTAAACATATATTGAAGAATTAGGAAGGTTTAAGAAAATAGGTAAAACATAACATGCTTACATATTTTCATATTTTAATAATTACAAATACAATAACAATTGTAGCAATCATAAGGTTTAATTTAAATATTTTTAAAAAATGAATACCATTTTGGTAGATGAGCCCATTTTAGTCAATTGGACTGATGCTGCATCTATTGAGGGATGCATATGAAAAAAATGATACTTGGAAATATTTCATTAGTGTCCCTATTGAAACTCTTACTCATTTTAGTGTGTTGCATCCTCTAGTTCAGTGATTTTATCTTTCTTCTTGGTGCACCCCTTATATGCCATATGACATTTGTAGATCAATTGTCAAGGATATAATGAAGGATGCAAAAGCAAAAATATGTACATACTGGTTATTTTTCACAATCAGAATGACAAAAGCATGTACGTTCTGGTTATTTTTCACAATCAGAATGACAAAGATGTGCATATTTTGTGTAACAGTTCTAATAAATACACACACACACACACACACTGTGGCTTGTGTCATTCTGGAGCAAAACAACTGCACCATAGGTGACAGATATAATCCTATTGATTTAACCCATGGCTGTTCAAGTTCAGTCCTCAAGAGCCACCAACAGGCCAGGACTTAAGGATTTCCTTAATTAAGGACAGGTGAATTAATCAGTGGCTTTGACTGACTCCAGTGACAGCCCAGATTTAACCCATTGAGTGTCAGAGAGGTAGCCAGCATAATGGTTAGGGTTAAGTTGGTATTTTAACCCCACTGAATTCTAAAGAGGTCTCTTGTGTATTATAAAGCTGTGTCTTAAAGACATCTCTAAGATTCAAGGTGCTAAAAGCCCAATTTAAATCAATGAGAATTTGGGGCATTTATGTTTGTTCATTGTGGTAAATAATTGTTTCACTTTCTCTTAGGACATCACTCTCACATATTTAGATATTCAATTGGTCTGACTGATCCCTGACACGTATTTTCTATCCTTTCTGGTATGAACCCATTTAAATCAGTCAAGATGTGGAGAATTTTAGTTCATTCCTATGGTGGAGTCAGCTTCTACAGAAGTATTCACCTTTCCTTTAGTACATCAGTCTCAAACATCAAGCCATATAGCTTGGCTTTCTGCCGACTACCTCCTTGGAACATATTTTATACCATAGTGTGAGCCAGGAATGAAGCTTTTGGCTTGCAGACAGTTTTGTATGGCTCACTCCTGAGCTATTTAATAGAATCATAGAGATGGTTCGTGAGTCATTTTTTAATCCGCTTAGCTAATATAGAATGAAAATCTATTAAACAGCTACATTAATATATCAAATATGTACAGACATAATAAACTTTGAATAACTTTATAAACTGATTACCATTTTCCTTGGTTTATCTAAGCTTTAGGAACAATATACATTGGAAAGATTTGCATAAACTAATACGATTCTTACTTTTATGATATTTTATTTATAAAGCGCAAATATATTCCTTGGCTCTATACAAAAAGGCAATATACAGACAATGTGACATGCATGTGAAGACAGAAACAAGTGAAGAGCTTACAGTCTGGAGGGGACAGGAAAAACATGCATTGTTGGTAATCTTATAAAGTAGAATACATAGGTAGGCCAAATGGAAGGTTGGCCACAGGTCAGATAAGGGTGCATAAAACTGAAAATTTAGGGGAGTAAAGTTGAAAGAAATATCAGTACAGAGCAAGGGAGATTTTATGTGGTTTGGAGATGGGCATCTCTAAAGAGACAGGTCTTTAGATAACATGTGAAGGTTGGAGCTGGTTGAGTGAGTGACAGAGTGAGGAAGTGGGTTCCACAGATAGGTTGCAGCTCTTCAACAGTCTGGAAGAAGCGAGTACGAGGACATTATGGTGACGTATGAGAGTAGGAGATCATTGGCAGAGCCCAAAGGATGACTTGTTGAATACTTGGAAATGAGCCTGTATTTGTATGCGGAGAGCAAGTTTGTGAAGGGTTTTGTAAGGCAGTGTTAGTATTTTATATTTGAACCTAAAAGCTATAGTGAGCCAGTGTAGGGATAGCCAGTGGAGCAGCAGAAGCAGAGTGGTTAGTGAGATGAACAAGCCTACTAGCAGCATTCAGGATAGCTAGACAGATAGACAAACTGACTGAAGGGTGATGTCATGCCTATCAGAGAAGTAAATCTACTAGATGTGGACTGTTAAACATAAGGCCCCCAAGCCATTTCATCCAGCCCACCATACTGTCCCAAAGCATAGGGGGAATTGTAGAAGGAAGATATCTAGCTGGAGTTTCTATAGAGTACATTTTCTGGTGCTATCCAGAGGTTTTGCACTTGTGTAGTATCGTGCTGAAGTTGCAAGTAAGAGCAGAAGGCACCCTGTGAAATTCAGCCCCCAGTAGACATACATACATACATACACACAAACATTCATACATAGGCATGCACACATACACACACATATATGGACACACATATACATACACTTATACAGACGGACATGCACAAAGACACACACACACACACACGGGGCTAATCAAGAGTGCAGAAACACTCTTGCTCTCAATAATGAGGTATACTGTTGTGCATAGGTCAATCTGTGCCAGGGCCTTCCAGCTGTTTTTGCATTATTTCCTCCATTCTCCTTACCCAGCCTTCAGCTGTTGGTTGTCTGAAGATTACTGGAACTGTAGTTCAACAACAGCTGGAAGAGAACTGCAAGTTACTGATACAAAATAACACAGAACCAATCTAACTACCAGTTTAAACATTCAATGTGATATTATTATGCTTTTAATTTTCACAGGTTCAAATGTGTGGCCCCTAGAGATGCATTGAAATCTAAACTAGCCACCTGTCTGATTGAGTTTGATACCTCTGTTCTAGATAAAAATTGGGATATGACTTATGTTATGTACTGGTCTTTAAAGAGATAAGATTACCATGTGCAGTGAGTTTGAGGTTCTACTGTCCTGTTGTCATGTTTTCCTTTAAGGACATTAAATCCAGGACTAATTGAAAATGTTGTTTCTAGGACAAAGCCACAAGGGCAAAATTCATAGGTGCCGTGAAGATTTTATGGCCATAGTAGTGTAAGCAGTAGGTTATAATTAGTAAGTGTTAGTTCTCCTTAAACAGCTTTTTGACATTGTTTAAAAGAGTATTAATAAAGTTCAGGATAAACAGAAGAAAGGAGACACAGTAAATGACTAAGTTATTTTGGCTGATTTATCTCAAATGAAGCATGGATAGCTTTAAAACCCACCCTATCAGTGATAACATTTATCAGCGCACTAGATTGACATGTTCCAGTGTTTTTATTTGGACAAGCCAGTGGGTGAATAATGGAAGACTGACGACTCTGGTATTCTGGTGAGAAATGTCTAGAACAAAAAACAGTGTGGTACAGGAATCACCACTGTTGGATTAGTTCATTTCAGTGGTAGTGGGATATAGCTTTTTCTCATACCAAGAAAGAAGTATTAAGTGGTGCATGCTATTAAATAAACTGAAAATAAATGTGCAGCTTTATTTTTTTTTAGGTACTGTGCTAGTATGGCTATCAAAGCAATAAGCAAGGGACAAAATAAATTTAACACGCCTCCCCTATTTGTCTACCACCAACAATCCACTTCTCCATGTACAGCTCCAACAGCCATAATAATAACAGCTTCACAACATGAGGAGCATAAATGCTTGCAAAACGCAAACTAAACTAAAAAGGATTATGGAATTTGTAGTCCCAAAGAGCTGGGGATCTGACAATTTACTGCTCCTGTGGGGAGATTCATTAAGCAGTGATAAAGAGGTGATAAAGTGGTGATAAAGTAGAGATGACTTCTCCAGTTTATCATTTCTCCAATTCCTATGTTATTTTGTGGAGCCTATGCACTAAGATTTCTTCAACTTTGGAGATCTTCGTCTTTATAGAATAGCATAGGAACTGGAGAAGTGATAAACTGGAGAAGTCATCTCCACTTTATCACTTCTTTATTACTGCTTAGTGAATCACCTTCATTGAGTTGTCCATGAGTACTTTTTTACAGGAAAGATGAATGGCCTCTAATGCAGCAAAACCCTATTGTGTAAGTCAGAAACAGTCAGTAACCATCAGACCCACAGTATATATTCCACTACAGCTGGTGCCTGGTTTCCAGTCCTTAAGACATGAACACTTCGTCGAAGCACATTTTTAAAAAAATATTTTTATTGATAGGGATAAAATTCACAACACAGAGTAATATTCATACGTATACAGTTGGTACAAAATAAGTGTGATACATGAACTGCAGTTAGTCAATAAATGAAGCCAGGTATACATTATCTTGTCCCCCATTCTTTCTTTGTTTTTTTAACTTGAAAAACTGAGGAACTTAACTAAGCAAAACTAACAGCCTGGAGGCAAATAAAACCCATCCCCCCCCCCGAGCTGGGCGCCCCAAATCTTCCCACCCCAACAAACAGCCTCTGAAGTCAACAAGGCACCATAATGGAAGGTTTGCCACAACACAGGAAGCAGCCAGTCCCCACATCCGACACCCATCAACATGAGGTCAAGGTGCGTCATGACACTGCAAGGAGGGAGCACCTGATGTCCAAACATCCCAGATTTGATGGAACCGAGCCAGGGACCCTCTGTGTAGGTATAACAATTTATAGAAGGGGATTGTGTGGTTGACCAACTCAAGCCACATGTTAAGTTTCAGAGGGCAGTCAGCCATCCAGGCCATTGCCACCACCTTAAGCGTCATCACCAGTAACTCTCACAGCAACAAATGTAGGCATCGCCCCTCTAACCCCTCAGGAAATATGGACAATAAACATGATTTCGGATCCATATGGATAGGAGACTCTACGACCTCAGTTATAGTTTTGGTCACTCCGACCCAGAATTTATGAACTTGTGGGCAGCTCCAAATTAAGTGTAATAATGTACCTGTACAGCCGCTGCATTTCCCACAAGAGTTACTGTCATGCCTAAGATGTGGATTGGAGAAAAATTTTATAAATAAAAAGGAATTTAATTACATGTTTGTTATAAAACCAAAAACACCATTTACATTTTCCTCAAGGTCCACAAATCCCTAATACATCCCCCTGGTAGACCAGTGAGTAGTGAGTCTTTCTGAAAATGTAAGTCGATATTAGATTGAAAACAATCATGACTTCAATACCCTCCTATGTCCAGGATACGGGAGATGTTATCAGATACCTGACATATCTCCCAGTGGACAGTGCTTCACTACTAGTAACACTAGACATGGCATCACTGTACAAAAACAAATTTATTTTCGAACTTCTAGAATTTATCTGAAATAACATTTTTTTTGATAATATATTTTTCAGACAAGTCAGGGGAGCGGCCATGGGGGCCATGTGCACCCCAACCTATGCCTGCTTGCTCCTCGGCTGGTGGGAGCAGCATGAAGGATACTGCATGTAATACTATCTTGCATTACAAGAGCCATCATCCTTTTTCCTAGCGTAGAGTATTCCTTGGGGCTAATATATGACACTGTTATGTAACTGTTCTGATAAATCTGATTATATAATACAGGCAAAATATTTAACTATGAGACTTCTAGAGCATTGTTATTCAATGAAGAACTTAAGAAGAAGTTATAAAAAACATTAAAATTAGAAAGAGATTAATTGCTTTTTGATAGTGAATCGAGGAGACACAAAAAAAGCAATTAAAAAACAATCAGAACAAGTTAGGTTTATTTCTTCATTTAGCAACCAATGGATTAATCTTAAATCAATTTTAATTAAACATTGGCATTATTTAACAGAAAATAAAGATATTTGTGCCATTGTTGATTTGTAGCCATCTATAGTGGCAAAGAGAGCTCCAACCCTGAGAGATCAATTGGTGCAATCAAAATATCGGAGGAGAACGAAGAGGACCTGTTTAGGAAAATCTAGAAATAAAGGCATGTATAAGTGTGGTGGCTGTAGAGCATGCAAATTTGTTTTACAATCAAAAATATTTGTAAAGTATGATGGTTCAAAAAAATATAATGTTCATTAATTCATGACATGTAAATCTGCAGGAGTGGTATATGAACTTGTATGACCATGCAATCTAATATATATTGGAAAGACCAAAAGAGAGCTCAGAAGGAGGATTCTTGAGCATGTTTGAGATATTGTCAACAAGAGAATGGAAAGCCCTATATCTCGACATTTCTGGTTGAGACATGAAGGTAAAATTGATAACTTAAAGGTTATGGGAATATGTCAAATTTCAAATTCATTAAGAGGAAAGGATAAGGATAAAATGTTGCTACAAAAAGAAGCTAGGTAGATATTTGAGGTGCAAGCAGTAAATCCATTTGGACTCAAAGAAGAGTTAAATTTTGACATGTTTCTTTAATCCTTCTCTGGGATCTTTTAGGTAAGGACATATGGGTTTATTTAAATAAAATAATGTTGGATTCTGCCAGGGATGTTAAAGGGTTAAATGTTAGGTTTTAACATAATGACTGTACCCGGAGATGTTACTCTGATGTAGACTTGATGAAAAATTATGGCAGGGTTAAATTGTATTTCCAGCTAAATAGGGATTTAAATAGTCATTGAGTGGAAGTGTTATTCAACCTTGACAATGACCAGTAATGCGGGAAAAACATGTAGGTGGTGGTGAGGTGATCATGTCCACTGTTCCGAGAAGACTTCATGTGATCAATGGGACCTTTGTTGAATGAGGACTTTGGTATGAGCAGGAGCAATGTGCAATATTACTAAATTCTGAAGAATATTTATGGACTATGAGGTAAGAGTCACTGTGCAAGGAGGAGAGGGGTGTTTCGAGTGCAAAGAAGAAGAGTGAACACTAGTTAAGTAGATGAAGAATACTCTTGGTGAGAGAAAAATATCTGGAATAATGTGACTCTTGTGAATGATACAGCATTAACATTTGAAAATAAGATGGCGTGATTAATCCCTTAATTGCTGGTGCCACACTAACATTCTCCCTCTGAAGAAAATGCTGTTAACTTCTGATACTTACCTGCACATCATAATGCTTGCTTAACTACTTTATGCTTGCTTGCCTCATCACAGTTAACATATTGATCAATGAGAGGTCTATATTATCTAATTTTTGATTAATATTTTTTAATGCAAACAAGATGCTTTTTTCCTCTACATATACATTATAGCGTCTTCACATGAACGTTTTTTCCTAGCGAGAACTACTAGTTTAAGAGATAGCAGTGATGCTTTTGAAGTGTGAAACATTTCAAATGGATCACTGCTATCTTTTATATTAGCTGTTCTTGTCATCTAGTCAAATATAAGTCCATTACTCTTTAATAATTAGATGTCTCTGGTTTGGTTTATGCTGATTTAATCATATTACCTTAATTTGACTCACAGGGACAAAAAGCAACATGCACAAATGTAATTACCTGCCATATTATTTGATCTTGATACCTTTGAACAGCTGAAGCTAGTGCTGTCATTTACCATGGATTTAAAGTATACATTACTTGATAATCCCCATTACATCTGGCATGTATGTACAGTATCTACTGGGACCATTGCCAGCAAGGTTAGACAGATGAGTTTATTTCTCTGTAATAGAATATAGAAAGCAATAAAACCAGTACTTCTCATGTACTGTTGAAATACTATCAAATAGGAAGTATGTATGACAGATACATGATTAATTTACTTTAAAAAAATGGAAAGCACCTGGCCACTTCTGGTAATAAAGATATCTTATACTGTTGTGATTTATAAATCAAATTTAATCTGTGTAAAGTAATCCATGGTGAAAAATACAGAAACATGATAGTAGTGATGAAGGTGATCTTGTTTAAATCAACATTTCTGCCATAATTTAGGAATTTGTCAAGATTTACATAAACAGTACAAAAAGCCAGTATATATATATACCCTAAAAATGTTCCAAACAAATTGACACCATGATAACAGGGGTGTGGTTACAGAAATTATTTCATTAACTGTGTAAATATGTACAAAGGAACGGTAATATAGAAATGAAAGAAACCATTTGTCTAAAGAAAAGATGGCAAGAAAACCCACAGAAACCACATGACCAATAGATAGAAGAATCAACATAAATACAAACTGGTATGTACACATTGTAAAGAAACTGGATATTCAAACTCAATATCATATCATTAGCCACTAAAACACAACTGCAATACTGTACACTAATTGCTAAAAACCACAGAAAGACAGGGCAGTAGGCATGGAATGGCATTGCTATAAATACATAATATATCATACAATATATATATATATATATATATATATATATATATCCTATATAATAATTTGCTAGGATGTTTGTCACGATGTAGTCATGCGCAGCAGAGACTGCCCGCGTTCTGGCATTTTCTACTGCTCATGATTGCATTGCGTGAGTGAGGTGACGCAAGACTGCATCGGGTGGAGCAATGAGGTAGTGGCCTCTTAACCCTTTGAGTGCCAGAGGGGTACACAACGCATTGCAAAGCAACATTACCCAGACCTTGGCCCATGTACATGGGCTTTTACACTAGTATATAAATATTATACTTAAACTCCTCAATAATAAAATTTAAACAAGCTAGTTTTTGTGAGCTGAAAAAAGTTTGGAATATTTGCTGGAAAATTTGAATAAATGTATTTTTTGTGTTGTGCAGGGAGAGGTTAAAACAAAAGCCTTTTTTCCCACGCTTTGCAGTTGAATAAGTGATTGATTGCAGTGTGGTGGGAGTGCTCGTGGTGATTGCTGGCTTTCTGCTATAAAAAACAGTGAATACTTAAATGTGTGAATCTAGTATCAGTGTGTAAGTGCAGCAGGGTGGTAAGTGTTGGGAATTTAGACAGGGGATTCAAACACAGGGGATTAACCAAGGGAACACATATTTATTAACTTTATTGTGCAGATTTTTTTCTGCATGCCTTTAACTTGTGGTAACTGGCATAATATGAGTGGTAACATGACTGTGCACAAGCTGCTATCTGTTTGCACACCTGGAACAACCATTCCAGAGTGCATACCTCTTGCAGATGTGAGTAAGTAGCCTCTCTGGAAGCTCAAATTTGAGATCTGGAGAGGCAAGTTGCAACACTGAGGGAGATGGCCAATCATGAGGGGGGTCTGCTGACTGAGCAGAAGGAAGCTGTTGTAGGAAGTTTGGGGGGTGGAGGCTGCACAAAGAGCAGGTAGATAGATGGGTTACAGTTAGATGTAGCAAAGGAATAGGGAGGACACTCTTGTATTTACTAACCCTAACGGATTAGATACATTGAGTGATGATGTTGGGGATATTGGAATGACCTTGCTGGAGAGATGTGTTCTCTCTAGCACCCGGGAGAACAGCCCTTCTAGCACTGATGGCATCCAGGACTCAGCCAGACCTAAACAGATGGTGGTGGGAGGGGAATCTATTATTAGGAAGATAGACAGTGTAATCTGTCACCAGGATTGCTACAATACAACAGTTTGCTGTCTCCCGGGTGCTAAGATTCGACATGTGGCAGATCGGGTTGATAGATTGTTGTGAAGGGCTGGGGCATGATCTGGCTGTCATCATACATGTTGGTATCAATGACAAAGTCAGTGGAAAATGGAGGTTCGTTAAGAAGGATTTCAGGGATTTTTGATATAAACTTAAGCAGAGGACCTCTTAGGTAGTATTTTCTGAAATACTACCTGTGCCACGAGCTACATCAGAAAGGAAATGGGAGATTAGACAGTTAAATGCATGGCCAAGGACTTGGTGTAAGCAGGAGGGGTTTGGGTTCCTAGAGTATAGTCATGATGGATTGGACCTTAGTGGAAGGGGGCCAAAGTGCTAATAGTTAGGATGGTTAGAGGGGTGGAGGAGGGTGATGCAACACAGGATAGGGAAATGAAATTAGAGAAGGGGCATGGAAGTGGAGAGGGGGAATGGGCTAGTTCATCTAATAGAGAGGTGCCATTGTTATAGCCTTAAAAAAAGACAAATACTTTTTAGAAAGCATGACATTTTTCAGAATGGCAAAAAGATAAAGTGCATGCATGTAAATGCTGGTAGCCTAGCTGGTAAGATGGGGAAACTAGAAAATATTAACATAAAATGGTAGTGTTCTGCATAATGCTATTGCAAAGTGTTCCTAGTACTATGCCACAGGAAAGTGCCACGCAATATAGAGCACCTAGTGATACAAAATAGTAGTATAGTACAAAACAATAATAAAGAGATTTGGAAGTGAACAAGAATATGCAATGGATTCTCACAGTCTCTTTGTTATATCAACTTGGGAAGTCAGTTCAGGTTTATAGCTTTACGCTCCTGATGAAGTAACAAGTAGTTATGAAATGCGCAGAGCGTTACGTTGTTGTTATTATTATACTTTTAAATTGTGTATGCTATATCTAGCAATTGCTAGTTTTTATAGATTTTTAAAAATAAATTTGTTGAACAATATCCCTAACCCGGCTCATTTATCGTTATATGGTGGAGTGGAGCCAATATTAGGTTGACCTCTATAGCTGAGACCTTCCAGTCTACTTTTGGGCAACACTGAGAGAAATCCCTTGTGAATTCCCACATTTCTGAGACAGTGAAAGGGCCCTGAAGAGAGGACCAGAAGGAGGCACACTAAAGAGGACCATAAAGAAAAACTTTCCTGGAGTTTATACCAGGGGAGCTGATTTAACTGAAAGGCAGTTCCATTAACATCTCTTACAAGTGAGCGATATTCTATAGAACACGGGGTGTTGGTGAAGGTTCAAAAAAGTTAAGATATACTACTCTTAGAAGGACTTCTGCGCTTTTGTTCTTCTTATTTTTGAACTAGAAATGATTGCAGAGTATGAGCAGTATGATCTAATTGGTGTATCTGAAACCTGGTTAGATGATACATTTGACTTGGCAGTCAATCTAGAAGGTTATTCACTTTTTAGGAGGGATAGGGTTAATAAAAGGAGAAGGGGGTATGTCTATATGTAAAGCATGACTTAAAACCTAGTATAAGGGAAGATATAAATGAAGGGTCCAGTAAAAATGTAGAGAACCTGTGGCACGAAATACACACTGGGGGCACACTTAATAAAAATATGTTTTGCTACAAGCCACCTAATGTTGGAGAGTTTGAGCAAGCCCAACTTTTACTGCAAATGGAAAAGGCTTCCATGTCACTAAATTTAATCATAATGGGAGATTTCACCTATTCTGAAATTCACTGGATTCATATTATTTCCATCACAACAAAGGGAAATTGTTTTTTAAGTATGATTAATGACAATTTTATGTCCTAACTAGTAAAGAAGCCAACTAGAAAAGAGGTATTGCTATATCTAGTGCTCTCTAACAATTCTAACATGACAAACAGTATACAGGTAAAAGAACATTTAGGCAGTAGTAAACACAATATAGTATCTTTTGAAATTTGTCATGAAAAATCTAATAGCAAGGGTTTAACCAAAACATTCAATTTTAAAAAGGTTAATTTTGCAAAGCTAAAATCAGTATTAAAGGATATTCAGTGGGATGAAATCTTCAAAGATAAAAATGCACAACAATCATTGAATTTGTTTAAAATGCTCTTAAACAAATATACGTGTCAATATATAGCATTGGGGAATAAGCACAAGAGGAGTAAATTGAAACCATTGTGGCTTAATAATGAGGTTTGCAGGGAAATGAGAAATAATAAGCAGGCTTTTAAAGTGTTTAAGTCAGACACGTCAGATGCATCATTTAAAAAAATATAAAGAATGTAATAAAATCTGAAAACACGCAATTAGGTCAGCTAAAATGGAAAGTGAGAGAAATATTGCAAATGAAAGCAAGACAAATCCTAAACAATTATACAACTATATTAATAACAAAAAGGTTAAAGTTGATATTAGTCCTCTTGAGGCTGAGACAGGTGAATTGATTAGTGAGGATAAGGCTATGGCTGACACCTTTAATGCATTCTTTGCTTCAGTATATACAAATAAATTAACAATGACACGCTATGGGCAAATAGAAAAAAAAACACAGAGTTTCTTCCATCATGTACATGGCTTAATGAGGACAAAGTCCAAAAGAGCCTGGAAAAAGGTTATGGTGAATAAAGCACCTGGACCTGATGGAAAACACCAAAGGATACTTAAAGAACTTCAGTAATAGCAAGACCATTATACTTAATATCTACTGATTCGCTTTCATCAGGCAAAGTGCGCTGTGATAGGAGGAAAGCTAATGTAGTTCTATGGTTCAAAAAGTGGGCAAGATCTAAACAAGGAACTTATAGACCTGTGAGCTTGAATTCCATAGTGGGTAAGATACTATAAGGGTTGCTAACTAACAGTATTCAGAACTATGTGAAGAAGACTAATAGATCATGTCAGACTAATTTACTTGCATTTTACAAAAGGGTAAGTAGTAATTTGGACAAGGGAATTGCTGTTGATGTAGTATACTTGGATTTTGCAAAAGCCTTTGATACAGTGCCTCACATCAGGTTACTGCATAGATTAAAAGGCTTTGGATTGGGCGGTGATATCTGCACACGGATTGAGAACTGGATAAATGATAGATGTAGAGACTTGTTGTAAATGGAACCTTTTCAAATTGGTCTAAAGTTGTAAGTGGGGTGCCACAGGGTTCAGTCCCGGGCCAATGCTTTTTCATTTTTTTATTAATTAATCTGGAAGTGGAAGCTGAAAGTAGCGTTTCAATCTTTGCTGATGACACAAAGCTGTGCAAGAAAATACATACAGAGCTGGATGTTTTTCCTCTGCAGAAGGATTTAGATAAGCTGAGGAAATGGGCAGAAAAGTGGCAGATGACATTTAATGTAGAGAAATTTAAGGTTATACATTTGGGCTGTAGAGACGAACATGCTACATATACATTAAATGGGAAACAACTTGGGGAAACCTCATTAGAAAAAGATTTAGGAGTACTGATAAAAGATAGACTTCACAGCAGCTGCTTTAAGAGCAAATACGATACTATCCTGCCTAGAAAGAGGCGTACATGCACCGGATGCTAATATAATTCTACCTCTATAGAAATCCTTGTGTAGGCCTCATCTGGAAAATGGAGTACAGTTTTGGGCACCAGTTACTTAAAAAGACATTACTGAATTGGAAAAAGTGCAGAGATGTGCAACAAAACTAATAAAGGGATTGGAGGATTTGAGTCATGAAGAGAGACTAGTCAAACTGGGTTTGTTTACATTAGAGAAGAGACATCTAAGTAATGATATGCTTGCCATTTACAAATATTTTCAATGTCAATACAAAGATCTATCCAATGAATTATTTACAATTCATATACTCCAAACACATTAAGACTCACCCTATCACTCATTGTCTCCTTCCTTAAGCAGAAACACCTGTAAACTTGGCGTCCGCGTGTGCCACTCGTCTCCAAGCAACAGGTGACGCTCTCCTAACCTGCTTTTCCGACTGCAAGCAAAACAGTAAAATATCGCAACTGAGTTTACTCTACTATTTACATCATATCAGGGATTAATGCTATTATTAATTACATCATATCCACTATACAACCTCAGACTTTATCAAAAAGTTGATCTTATTATTTTTATAGATATATTTTCTTCTATAACATATATATTTATATATATATATTTATTGGAGTATTTAAATTGTCATGTTTTTAATGTTAAGATATACATTTGCCCTGATGAAGGTCCCTGTGTAGGACCGAAAACGTTTGGCTACACTCAAAATGTGTTTGGAGAAATAAATTGGTTATTTCTGCTACAACGACGGAGTGCTGTCTCGACTTATTTTCTGGGATACCCCAGGCTGAGTATACCGATATTCAATTCTAAGGGACGTGCACCTAAATTTGATATTATAGATTTGTGATTGTGTGTGCCACTGTTTCATATATACATGTTTCTGGTTCACTGTCAGGGGGCATGGCTGTAAACAGTGATTGGCTGAGAAGGATCAACTAACCACATACCCAGCAAACGCACATACCAGTGTAGGAGAAGGTAGGGGTGACTTACCCACTTGCCTCTGGTCATTGCCACTGGTCATTCCAGACCCCCCCCTCATTCATCCCTCCTTTACCCATCATCTCAACCATCAGAAATTCACCTAGTCATGTGTCTTTCTAGCACTGCCAGAGTTCCACTGCAACATGTAAGCACTGCACAGATACCTCTTGTGGGAAGGGCCAGTAGTATGTACCATATGCTGTCAAAAATAAACAAATAAACATTCTTAACCGCAATACATGGATGCACAACACATTAATGGTTAACAAGTATTACCTCTTTCAATAGAGAGGTATCCAACTCATTCCAGCTCAATGCTTTGGATATCTCTTTGCCACTAAAAGAGGTATAACTATTACATTATGTACAGTGTCTGATCTGAACATAATGTCTGTATGTGTTTCTGGGTATTTTTTTTTCTTGCTACTGCTGCTAGTATATATATATATATCAGGGCTTAAAATGTAAGTCCTTTGCTACTAGCCAGACCTGAAAAGTTACTCGCCACTGCAAGCCATAGCATACCCACCAGGGCTGAATTTCTACTCGCCAGGGCTACATTTTCACTCACCATTGGCTAGCAGCGACTCACGGGTTTATATAACAAAAACCTATTTAATGGTAGAATAAAGCGACGTTTTGGTGGTCAAGTTGCGACCTTTATCAAGCAAAAGCTTGATAAATGTCGCAAGTTGACGACCGAAACGTCGCTTTATTCTATCATTAAATAGGTTTTTGTTATATAAACCCATGAGTGCACAGCTTACTTCAGTATATTACATTTTTCTGTGGCACCTGGTTTTTCTATTTTGGTTCAGCATGAGTGCTTATCCTTTTAAACATATATATATATATATATACACATACTCACACTACCGGTCAAAAGTTTTCAAAAGTTTTCCAGTTTTTATTTAAGTGCCTCCATGTACTCTGAAAATGAAGCATAGAACAAAAGAAATCATGGAATCATTTTCCTTAACAAAATGTAATCTAAATTTTTGACTCATCAAAGTAGCCACCTGTTGCAGATATAACAGTCAAACACACTAGTGGCATTCTTTCCACAACAGACATCAAATATTGTTCTGAAAGTTCTTCCCAACACTGTTGTTGCAGAAGTTCCCACAAATGTGTTGCACTTGTAGGTTTCTTTGCTTTCACCCTTCACTCTTCAATAACAACTGGAAAAATGGGGATGTTCTAAAACTTTTGACCGGTAGTATATATATATATTTGACCAGAGAATGATTTGATTTGTAACCATTTTTAAGTGACAATTATGTTAAATGAGTGGCAGAGAAGGAAGTCAAAAAATATATATTTCTTTTGTTAACACCTTTACTGTTAATATATTTATTGTGACCACACTTTGCCTTCAAAACAGCAATGATTCTTCTAGGTACACTTGTACATAGTTTTTTTTTAAGGAACTCGACAGGTAAGTTG
Organism: Rhinophrynus dorsalis; assembly: GCA_037306005.1. NCBI lineage: Eukaryota > Metazoa > Chordata > Amphibia > Anura > Rhinophrynidae > Rhinophrynus > Rhinophrynus dorsalis. The sequence goes on along the minus strand of CM074718.1, from coordinate 214,286,606 downwards.
TTCCAAACATCTAGGAGAACTAACCATAGTTCTTCTACAATTGAGACAAAATCATCAGAACTCTTTTCCTGACAGGATGAGTGACTCTACATTACCATCAACAGAATACAACTGTCTCTTATTATGTATATAAGGGACATGTTTCAAATATACTCTGAGGATATTGATCTACAAGAACACAGGCAGATTTGAGTATGGAGCAGCAATTTGGAATTTCTGAAAGTTCTGTTTATAAATCTGAGTGACCTAAATGGTTTTTGGTTGCTTTAGTGGACTAATAAGTGTCAATATTTGTATTTGTTTCTTGAAATAAAAGTGTTTAGGGATTAATGAAATAGTTTGTCACATATATTAGTGTATAATTGCCATATATAGGAGTAATGTTTGTTAATTCTTTATTTTGTATATATTTTGTATATAGCCCTGGTTTCTATGACCAGTGTGTGGTTGTTTCCTTCCTACAGGGTCCATGTTATGATTAACAGCTACAATATTTAATATGATGATTCCTCTCTCTGGAGGTGTATATATTTAACACCTCATTTTTTGGTCTATAATGCTTTCATCTTATGACATTATTCACATTTTTATTCATCAATGTGCAGCTAATGCTTTGGATATCATTGTTTATTATTTGTTATTGTATGACTTTTTGTTATTTGTTTATTGCACTGTATTGCTGTAACTGTGCAATATTGCTGTAGTTGCGCATGCGCTGTGTGATTTTATATAGCTCATGCACTGTGAGAGGATATTATAGATATACTTTGTTGTAACATTCATGTGCAAGCACATGTTTGGCTCTACGCGTATATGTACTGCATTAACCATCTTGATACAACAAATATATGTTACTATTACATGCCTGTATGTTTTACAGCTACCTAATCACTATTTGGAATGGTTTGTTATCTCGGATCGCGAGATGTGCATTGTCACATGGTTGTCTCAGCACATATCTTGTGATTCCTGAGCATCAATGCAATTGGTTTTTGTGTTGTGGTTGTTTGTATTCTTTGCCTCTTTCCCGTATTTGCGGGATGTGAGCAGTCACGTGATCATGGCGGTTTGCATCTTGTGACTTATGAGTTCAGCGGCTATTGGACCCTGTGGGATTTAAATAACCTCAACTGTGTATTTTGGTTTGTTCCCTGACGAAGCTTCTTCGGCGATACCCATTGGGATGAGTTAATGGGGGGATCTTGCTCCTGAATTCTGTATTTGACATAGTGATTGAAAAGTATTTTTCTCCTGTCACAGATTTATTTATTTATTTGATTTTTTTTGTTGTTTACGTATGTGTTTCCACTTATTCATTCACCTATTTGGACATGTATTCCCTTCTTATTGTAGATAAGGTTTACCTTATTCACATTGTGTAGGTATAATAGGGATATATATATTGTTTGGGGAGTTTTTTACTCTGTGGCAGGCTTCGCTTGCCTTATAATCATTTTTGTTATTTTACTGCTGTTCTGGTTTGACATAATACTGGTGACTAAGTTTATATCATTATATGTATATTTTTCATTAACTATGTAATTTATATAATTTTGGTTCTATTCCATTCAGCAGTGTATCTACAGCTTTGGGAGCATTTTTGAACCCTGTGTTGTTTTTAATTGTTTTTATGGTAACTCTCTTTTTGACACATGTATTTTCTATTGTACCATTAATAAAAATATTTTGTATGATTCTCTGACCATTTTGAGTTACTCATTAATGGGACTTTCTAGCTCCTTTTAAGGACTAGTTTCCTCTTTTCTGGTCCTTTTTTGGTTATGGTATATTATGACTCCAGTGGAAAACATGTATTGTTGAAAGACTTGAGCCATAAATTGTGGACCGTTGTCTATGACAATCATCCACTGGAGGCTAAAAGTAGCAAAGGCATGTTGCAAGATTTGAAGGGTAGCCCTGTTGTTGTCGTCATAGGCCAAACCTCAGGTCATTTTGAATATGCATCAACTAGGACCAGAGTCTGTCCCATGGAGCATCTGGTTGGGCTCCAGGGTTGAACTGGAGCTCAAAGTGGACCCCTTCTGGCTTGACAGCAATCTGGACATGCAGTAATCCATTATCCTATTTCTGCATCTAAGGATGGCCACCAAATGCTGGAGCAAGCCTTCTGCTTTATCGACACAATTTCTGGATGCCCTTTGTGTAAAATCTGTAATGTTCAATGTTTTAAGATAGTAGGAATGACCACTCTACTACCCCAGAGGATACAGTCATCCCGTGTAGTCAATTCCAGGTTCCACCTAGCATATGTTAGATACTGAGTGAAAATCATTGAAAGCCACCATTGCTGAATGTATTTCAACACCTGAGCTAAGATAGCATCATGCTTCGTCACTGTATAAACCTCTTGAGAAGTCTGTACTGTTTTAAAACAAATGTGGAGTTGTTCTGACGGAAAATAACTCAGAGAAGAGGTTGACTCCAAAGTTTCTTGAGGAAGTTGTAAAGCTGTTGTTGGAGAAATATAGCTGGACTCATGTGCAGCAGAGACTGAGGAATCGATGGCAGTCCCAGTTCACGTATCCAAGCTCTCCCCAATATTGGTGGTCCTCCATATTCCACGATTTATAAGGGTACATGCTGACTACGTCCATTGTACTCTGCTGTGACCAAAACACAGCCCAACAGCCCAATTAGATGTCCGCTGTATGTCTTGAGTTGCACTGGTGTCAGCGATAGCATCAGGTTAAAATTTTCCATTTTTGCTTGAGTCCATGACATAACTGACACAGATGAGCCAGTGTGCAGCTCCATCTGCACCTTTCCTCCACCTTCCGGGTGTCCCACTGAACTCCCAATTCATTTATGTGCAAATGAGTCACCCATTCACCTGGTTCAAATGGATCTTCTGGTTCAGGTTGACACTCCAGAAAATTAGTATTAGTGCTTCTACTGCCTCTGTATGACCCTCTCTGAAATCTGGGACCTCTACACTCTTTACTGAGATGGCACCACTTGGGAAAATTAAAATAGAGCTCATGCTAAAACGGCAGGCTTGAGCATCATCTCCATCGCTACAGAAATTTCTAGGGCAGATTTGTCTGTCAGTGCTTTCTCTGCTAACCGCCTTTTTTGACCCCCTGTGTGTCACGGTGTGCAGGCAAAAGATGGACAGACACAATCGTATGAAATATAACAACCTTTATTTATAATGTATGGCAATAATAGTATAGCCCACACAACCCCAGACAAGCAAATAGGACCCAAGGTCCCTCCAGAGCTGCACACTGTGCTGTGCACTGCACTACTCAAGTGGGACAACAGAAAATGGTAGAATATGTGTAAGTCACCATTTGGTCTGCGAATGGAGGAAGCGGAGAGCGAAAGCAGACCAGAGCCAGGAGGCACCGAGACTACAGGTCAGGCAAACAGGTAGTGTAGGGAGCGAGTAGGCAGCCAGAGTCACAGGTCAGACAAGTCGGGGACTACAATGAGCGAGAGTGACCAGGCCACTGGTCAGACAACTGGAGACTATGCTGAATGAGTAGGAGCCAGGGCCACTGGTCAGGCAAACCGAGGACTACAAGGAGCGAAAGCAACTGAGCTATACTGAGCAGGTAGTAGCCAGGGCCACTGGTCAGGCAAGACGGGGTCATACACAGAGCGAGTAGTCAGCCAGAGCCACAGGTCAGAACCAATGTGGGTAGTCAGAAAAGCCAGGTCATACACAGAGCAAGTAGTCAGCCAAAGCCACAGGTCAGAACCGATGTGGGTAGTCAGACCAGCCGGGGTCATACACGGAGAGAGTTAGTCAGCCAAAGCCACAGGTCAGAACCAATGTGGGTAGTCAGACAAGCCAGGGTCATACACGGAGCGGATTCTCAGATAAGGCACGGGTCACAAAGGAGCATAAAACACAATAGCAGAAACACCACGTAAGGGCAATGACTCCTAGGCCCAGGTTGGTTTATAAAGGAGCAGAAGGAGTCGGGACCCAATTAGGCCACCCAGAATAGGCCCACAAACAGGCGTCCGTGCTAGTGCTTGTTACCTGATGTAGCAATGAAGAAGTGGCCAGAGGCCATGCTGGCCAGCGGCCATACTGAGGTACGGAAGCACAGGATAGCCCAAGGGAGACTGTGATACTGTGTTGAGCTAACCACATACAAATTGATCCCTGAGTGCTTGGGACAGATGTGTCTCAAAATTGCAGGTTGCCACTAGTTGCTTTAGTTCTACCATGAACCCTTGAACTGTTAATCCAGGTTTTTTTGTCTGCAAGAGTAAAGCCTGAAACGTTCTGCAATTTCCAACAGTTTGGGCTCGTAATAATTTGTCAGCATCTCTAGTAGGGTTTTCAGTGGCTTGTCCTCAGGTTTCTCCAGAGCTAATAAATCTCTTAATATTGCAAATTATTTCCTCCCTACCATGGTCTGGAAAACTGCAGTCTGTTTGTTCTCTGCGACATCATTCACTGCCATAAAAGATTCTAGGCATTCCGCATTTGATCTCCTCCTCTTGAAATTCTTTCAAAGCCCCATACATGGGTAGCATAGCAGCCATCTTGCACTGTCACGTACTAAAGCCTCACGGGTCTGTCTAGTGGGAGACTATTTTTATTATTATTATTATTTTATTCAATTTTTATTTTTATATTTGTTTCTCTAGAACCCGCTATGTGTTACTGTCGAGCCCAGGACTTTGTCTTTGTTTTTTTATATGATCTATTATTCCTCTAGAACGTCCTAGGTGTCACTGTAGAGCCCAGGACTTTGGCAGCAGTGGAAACTGATGATCTCATGCCAGCACTAGCCCGGCAATAGATGGTCTGGCCTTCCTTGTCTCTGGAACTCACTCTCTACTCTTGGAAAGTAGGGTGGCATATAGAAGATACTATGTTGTTACCTGATGTAGATGGAGACAGAGGGTAAAATCTGATTCCTGGGTAATCCAGATTCTGAATTCTCGTTGCCACTGTTGTGTCCATATATTATATTTGACATTGTAGCCCAATGTTGCGTAATGGAGCGGCAACAGGCACGCTCCCTTTATTTACATTTCCAACATTCACGTCTCCAACTTTTTTGTATCTCTACACGGAGTTACTCTCAATAGCTGGCTCTGCTCACCGCCTCGTGCCCCACACTATGAACATGGACATGGGTCACATGACTCACTCCTGGAGCCTTGGACGAACCTCCTTGCGGCCTGGTTGCTGAGCAACCAGCGGCAACACTCTGCTAAACACCACAAAAAGTAAGAATGTGTGGTTTTCAACTCTTTTCTTTTATCACAGTCACCCTTTGAGGCCTAAAGCGAGTCTGTGCTCTTACCTCTGTATGGCCACCGGCCAGCATGGCCCCGGTCACTTCCTCATGGCTTAGTCATGTTTCAGGCCCTGGCATGGATACCTGCTTATGGGCCTATTCTGTTGGGCCTAATTGGGTCCCGCCTCCATCTGCAGCTTTATAAACCTCATTGAGGGTAGGACTTGTTACCCTTTCGTGGTGTTCCTGTATGCATCTAGTTTGTTCCTCTGAAACTTGCTTGGCTTATGTTGTCTCCTGGTGTTCGATCCTTGGCTTGTCTGACTACTCGCTCTGGTTGTAACCTTGTATGAATCTGGCTTGTCTGACTATCCTCTCCGTGCTGACCTTTGCTGTGGCTGACTTGCCGATCCGGTTCCTGACCGTGGCCTTTCTGACTGACGCTCTGTTTGTGACTTGTTCCTGTCTGACTACCACTAGGCCAATCCAGGGCACTCTCCTTTACCTAGTAGCTCAGCTACCAGCTGGTTGCTTGCAGGTTGCCTCCACTTGGTGCCTTCCATTTGCCTCCAGGCAGCTAGTGCAACTTAGTCTCGCTCCTGGGCACTCGCCTCTTATGCTTACCTATTGCCTGACTTAGCACTTGTGGTCCTACCTATGGTCTGTGCCTAATAGTTGCCTTCGGTAGATAGAGTGCAGCATGTCTCACTCTTTGCCTCAGTAGTGCGCTCCTATCTGGCTGCATCTATCTAAGCACCTACTCTGCTGCCTCGAGTGGTGCTACCAGTTACACTATTGGTATCGGTGGTCTATTCACTCTGTGCCTCCACTGGGTACTCTCCTGTACTAGTCCCATCATTCCTTCCTGTTGTGGTAGAGCCAAGTCTGATTCTCACACACAGTACCATAGACCTACGGTGGTTCATTGTCAACTCCTGGGTAGTGGAGTAGACACTGTCCTCACATTTAGTCTCTTCTTTACAACTTAAGTAGAGACCAAAGGAATAACTGCTTCTATACCTGTTTCAAAGGCCAAACGTTTAATTTGCTTCCTTACTTCTTTCTCAGAGGCTGTAAGATTAGTTATGGCAAGGACTTACCTCACATAGAGACCAATAGTCTAGTTGCGCTAAAGACTCATAGAATCTTTAGCAACAGTTTACATCCTTAGCTCCTCCAAGGTTGCAGATCATCCTCTCCCTCCATCCTACCAAGGTGTCAGGTATATTTTTCCTATCCATGCCATTTCACAGAAGCCTAGTACATAGTCACCTATCTGCATTTCAGTCTGAATCCCATATCACTCCCTTTCAGTTTCCTTAACCACTTCCCTAGCCACATTACACCATCTTTGCCTCCTGCATGCCTTTCCGCTCACTTAAAAAGTCTATATTTATTAGTCTTTTACTTTCACCATTGAAAATAAATTTCCATCCACCCTTCCCTCCACCCCCTGCCAGTCCACCTTCAGCCGTAAGTCACAAGCCCCCAGCCCATACTTGTCACTTCCTTGTGAGTCTGTTGGCCTTCCTCTTCGCAGCTACCTTATCCCCATCCATCTCAAGTGTTTGTTATGGAAGATCCAGCCCATCAGTCATCCCCCAACTCAGAAGCTTCATCAGCCTATGTGCCAGTAACAACAAAGAACCACAGCCCATCCCTCAGTGAATGGCTGGACTTACTAGAAAGAAAAGCTGAACTATTCCACCTCCTGATACTCTATCTTCTTCCACTCTCAGCTTCCCCTCAGCTGACCCTAACACCCAACTTCTCACAAACTTCAGCTCCGGAGTCACCGAAATCCAGTCCAGACTTAGCACACTGGAAAACATATCTCTAACCACCACTCCGAATTTAGCAGCTCCAAATACACTATGTGACCAAAAGTATGTGCACCCTGACCATCACACCTATATGAGCTTGTTGGACAGTCCACTCCAAAACCATGGGCAGTAATATGGAGTTGGCCCCACATTGTGGCTACAAAAGCCTCCAGTCTTCTAGGAAGGCATTCCACAAGATTTTGGAGTGTGTCTGTGGGAATTTGTGCCCATTCAGCCAAACAAGCATTTGTGAGGTACACCTTTTTTCAGAAGGTGTACTACTGTTTATTTTGTGAAGGATAGTGGGTGTCCTAGTTTTTTTAGATACTTACCACTTGTGGATCGTGTTGCGATGATGCTTGTTAATTGCTTGAAATGGAGTTCTTCCTGGGATTGCTAGCTAATTTTTAATACTATATGGTTGGGGTGAGAAATGGTATAAAGTTAGATTAATGGTATGCCTGTTATGTGCTTTATGGTAGGTTGATTTCTAGTGTACATATATCTAAGTATCTGTATGTGTGTGGAGTTGTATAATTCTTAGACGGATGACTTAAGTGATTCCAAATATGGACACTGTAGGGCCCTATAGGGACAATGAAAATTCCCTTTGAATTGGATTTTAATAGCTTGAATATTGGTAAGACAGAGAAGAGTGAGGTAACAAATAGCCTAGTGTATGACACAGGCAGCAGCCTTTATACCCAATAAGCTGTGTTACTGTCCCAGGTAACTTCATACGGAGCCTTGTCGGACCGGCCCTGATCACTGCTTGGAACACAGTTGCCCACAGGCAGCTCCAACTACACGCTACCTGGCACATTAACAGGGATATGTTTACATCTGGGATAACTCAAGATTATAGTCATTCCTATGAGACAAATGTGTGAAAATATAGAAAAATAGTATAGACCTAACCGCTACCGTTCTATGACGAGCTCCGCGGAGGGAAGGATTAAAAAGAAACGGATAGGGATAAAGGAGTGTATGAAATTCATGCTGTTCCCAGGCCTGTCAGTAGACTGGGATAGCATAATATCCTGTTATTAGGTATGTCGAGAAATATCTCCCCAGAGACTGTGCCATTGTTAATATAAACCACAATGGCCAATTTCTGGTGGTCAATGTAACAGGACAGTTATAATGGTTATTTGGCCTAGTTAAAAGTTTAATTATGAGGGGGGTTATCCTTGGTAAGTGTAAAATACTGATTAGCCGGCATATGTGGCGTGTATGTGCGTATGAACTTAATACATGTATAATATCTGGTCACGGTATGAATCGCTTGTATAGCTCTGAATAACAATCTTAAAGTTAACTTAACCCCCTTGGAAGCCGGAGAGATTACCAACTCATGGCTTCCATCCAGCAACGAAGGGGTTAAAAGGTATGTTCAATGCAGTCGGTTCTATCGCTGAGCCGTATGTAGCGATTCTGGCAATCAACTGTAATGTAGTATTTACTGCATGTGGTAAGTGCTCGTGCTGTGAGTTACACTGGAGGCTGCCCGATACTGATGGCGGAATGTGACGTGATGTAGTTAGAACGAGGCCTGGAGTGGACAGAAGTGACGTACTTGTTCAGTGGGGAAAAAAGGAAATCAATGCCGGTAGAGTTTAATCAGGTCGGTTGCCCGGTCGTTCTTCTTGGAGGTCGCTGGTTTCAGCTGGAGGGGACAATGAGTAAATATTTAATGCTTGGTTGCAAAGTTTTGGCAATGTGCATGTAGATGAAGTGTACACTTACTTTCTGTTCGAGGGCAATGTTTGAATCATACTTGTATCTAGGAACGTGTGCGCTCGACTGAGTAAGGCTCAAAATAATCAAGCCCCGATAGTGAGGATTTGGGCCGGTATTTGTAGTACTACCAGCTCCTCCCACAAACACAGGCCCAGCCTATCACTTACGATAACCCTATGCTAATTATTAAAGTGCCTCATCCTCCCCTGTATATATTCTTAGTCCATATGGTGAAGTGTGATGTATTATCCATGGCGAAGTGATCTCCACGCATTGACAGACACACTTCCCCATTGCTTCAACCTTTAGTATATCTCCCACCTGAAGTATCTCTGGAACAAACTGCACCATAGACATTCATGTCCATTGATTTGAATGGATATTGATATACATATCAAGTAGGAACCTTAGCCTCAATTTTGTTTATACTAAGGGACCTATGTGCAAAAGAATAGTGGAGTTAATCTGGAGTAAAGCAACCGCACCATAGGGAGAGATATAAACATTTCCAAAATCCCCTTTGATTTAAATGGACCTTTTAACCCCTTGAATGCTAGATAGGTTACCAACACCTTGGGGGAGATTCACTAAGCGGTGATAAAGCAGTGATAAACTGGTGTTAAAGTGGAGATGACTTCTCTAGTTTATCACTTCTCCTATATGAAAATAAGATCTATACTAAACAGGGTTTGCGAAACACTGAAAATATTTTATACTGTCATTACTAGAAAAAAATATGTACAGTCTTCTTTTTTTTTTTTTTTTACTTTTTAACTTGCACCTTTCTTTGAGCTGACAGAGGTGGGCAATCTGAGGTTCTTTTTTGGCTAGCTGGGGATGATGGGAGTTGTGGACCACAACAGATGAGTGCCTCAGGTTACATACCCTTGTTTTAATCACCCCAAAATCTTTACAGACACCTCACCATTTTTGAACATTTTTACTGACCGTCAGTAAATTTACTGGCAGCTGGAAACCCTGATATTATATGTCACCCCATATCAGTATTTACATTCACTTTGAACTAGTTTGCCATGAGGAAATTCCTGTGTTGCAGCGTTTTAGTATCTATCCAGTGTACAGTGGGATGGGCCAGAGTGACTTCCTTGTTTTTGTATTACAGTTCTACAGGTCTGACAGGCTGAGCCACACTTGTGGCTGTGTGTATCTGGCAGGTGGTGTGGCTGTGACACTGGAATATCTAGCCCATTCTGTTAACTGTAGGACAAAGCCCTCATGGAACTGACAAGATGACCTACCGAAAAAGCAGGACGAGTTGGTATAAAGTGTATGTGGAGGAGGAGGTGGTGGAGGAGGAGAGAGAGAATCTGGACCATGCTGAAGATAATGAACTGCAGTCACTTGGGTAATGCAAAGAAATCAAATGTTGTGAGACATGTGAACCCAGGAAGTAAAGTAGAATGGTGTTCATTGGATAGAGTTTATATGCTTCAGATTCATTCTGAAATGTTAGTTGTTATGCATTAGTTCAGAGGGTAGGCAAGCTGAGGATGATGGTAGGTGCAGTACAATAGCTCTCAAGCCAAATGTTCCTCACCACTGAATTTGAGGATCTGTTTTTAGCATTGCTGTTTGCAGAATATATTTTTTTCTTTTGTTAAAAAATGAACTATACTATAACAAAATATGAGTTATTTTGCATAACAGAAGTGTTTACTTTAAATGTGTGCAGAGCGGATGAATTCAAATCAAGTGTGTGCATGTGTGTGTCTGTGTTTATGGATATGTGGCTCAGTTTGTGTGTGTATGGGTGTGTGACTGAGTTTGTATTTGTGTATGGATGTGTAGCAGAGTTTGTGTGTGTGTGTAACTGAGTTTGTATGTGTGGATGTGTAGCTGAGTTTCTGTGTGTGTATGTGTGTATGGATGTGTGGCTGAGTTTGTGTGTGGGTGTGTGTGGATGTGTAGCTGAGTTTGTATGTGTGTATGAATGTGTGGCTGAGTTTGTGTGTGGGTGTGTGTGGATGTGTAGCTGAGTTTCTGTGTGTGTATGTGTGTATGGATGTGTGGCTGAGTTTGTGTGTGTGTATGTGTGTATGGATGTGTGGCTGAGTTTGTGTGTGGGTGTGTGTGGATGTGTAGCTGAGTTTCTGTGTGTGTATGTGTGTATGGATGTGTGGCTGAGTTTGTGTGTGGGTGTGTGTGGATGTGTAGCTGAGTTTCTGTGTGTGTATGTGTGTATGGATGTGTGGCTGAGTTTGTTTGTGGGTGTGTGTGGATGTGTAGCTGAGATTCTGTGTGTGTGTGTGTGTATATGTGTGTATGGATGTGTGGCTGAGTTTGTGTGTGGGTGTGTGTGTATGAATGTGTGGCTGAGTTTGTGTGTGTGCGCGCATGTGTGTGAGCATACACACACACACACACAAAGTACCCAGTGTTCTGCAGCAGTGCCTTTTTCCAGGGTGCCTCATATCAGATTCCCAATTTTCCAATGTTTTCAACTATAAACCTATATAACCCTGGCACTGAAATGGTTAATACTACGATCAGATGGTTTGGGGGAGTAAAGTTGTCCTGGGTCGTACCCCCACAAATATTAAATGGCCTAATCAAGTATTTAGACATGTCTGTAGCATGCAAGTGCGTTAAAGTGATTAAAAAAAAAAATCTAGATTTGGGGCCTCCCTTCACAGTTTTACCAGGGGTATCAGAACGTCCATGCATTTTAGTATTTTTATTTATTTATTTTAATAAATCTATCGTCGTGTAGTCACTCTGTTTGTGCAAGAAGAACTGATTCTGTTAGGAGACCAGTGAAACTGCACGTTGTGAAAAGGAAGAGGGGACCAGACGTAACTGGTATTTGTAGTGTGACTGTAATATAAGCCAGGACCAATAACAAAAAGTGAGATTTATAAAAGTAATCATTTTAACTTCTTGTAGGGTGAGTGCTAGGAACTGTGTTCTTAGGGCATGTTATCATGGCCTGCTCAGTGTACCGATACTGTATTTGGTTGGCTGAAGCCCTGGGTTTTTTGGGGAAACCCCCTTGACTTTTTGTAACCTAAGAAGCCCTCTGATTCCTTGGTTGCCAGTGGTTGCTAACATTAAGATGTGATGCATTGTTTTGTAAGGCAGTTAATACATTACAATGAATTATGTCTGCATGTAGTTGGTACAGACACTTTCTTGTAATCCATTGTGTGCTAAAGATTTCTTCAGTGAATGCACTGGAGATGTCCCTAGAATTTTAGGGATTTTCCTACCAGAGCACAGGTGAACTTATCCAATTGAAAGATCCACTAATTATACAGCTAAGGTCAGGCACGGATATCCTTAATCCTATACTATTCTGGGTATTGAGGACCATAATGAAGAAACTCTGGTCCTATTTAATCTCACTGAGGCTGAGGCTTTAAGCAGGACTGGAGAAATTCTGGGGTAAACCACATAAGGTAGAAACAAAGTGTATCATTTGGGAAGTTCAACTCCTTGAATGCTTCACAAAGCACTGGAGACCTCTCTAGCATTCAAGGGTTAACCCTTTGGCACCCAAAGTGTTAAAAGCCCACTTTAAACCAATGGGAGTTTTTTGTTTTGTTTTTTTCTAGTGCAGTGAAGTGAACCAAAGGCTGACCAATGAGCCAATAAACCTTAGATCAGGAATATCCAAATTCCATCCTAAAGGGCAATCAACAGGCCAGGATTTAAGGATTTCCATGATTAAGCACAGTTAATCAGTGTCTAATTCATTTTGATTAGCCTATCTGTGCTAAAACAAGGAAATCCTTAAATCCTGGATTGTTGGTAGCATTTGAAGACCAGACTTGGACACCCTTGCCCTAGATGAAAGATGTTAATGTTTGCAGGCTATGAAACCATAAACCTTTATAGGATGCGGCAACAATAGGTCTACTGTAAAATTATAAGCCATGCAGGTACTGCACCAAATTCAATTTTGAGCTGCAGTGGAAGTAACCAAGTTTTACTCAGCAGGATAAACCCTGTAATATTCTTATTTTTGTAATATTAATCATTTATTAATGCTTTAAGTAATAGTTATAATTTACATGAATATTCATGGAAGTTGATAATTACTGTTGCATTTTGGGATCCTATCCCTTTTTTAAGCAACCAACAGAATAACTGAATAAGCATTGAAATTAATTTCAAAGATAGTGCCTTACGCTTAAACATAAGAATGTAACAAGGTCAGCCAATATATATGTCTCTCTTTTGAAACTGGCATCCTATTGCAGTGTTGAGTATTAAATATTGAGTGTTACAACTGTGCATTTAAAATGATAGTGGAGTCAAAATGGTGCATTGAAAATGTTGTCTTTTAAGATGTCACCTTATTAAAACAGTATCTAACATTATGCTGCTGAGAGTCAATATTACAGCTGCAGCTGATAACGTTTACATGTAGTTTATTAGTGGGGATTTGGGGTATAATTAGGGTGGGGGGGTGACTGGATTAGGTTAGGGTAGTTTGGGGGAACAGTTGTTGGGGTTTGGAGGGGCATGGTTTGGGGATTATTTTGTTGGAATTGTTAGGGTGGGGTGTTGATACTGGTTTTGGATAGATGGTTTCTTCACTAAGCCGGCATGTTAAATGTTGTTTCACTAAAGAGACATTTAAACAGTGACATAATTCCAGACATTGTTTTAATAAGGCTTTATTTCAAACATGCCATTTTGACTAGGCAAATTTTAAATGCTCTTTACACATGCTCGCAATCCGTGACATTTTTGTAGTGAACCACTGAAATTGAAGCTTGAACCTCCTATAAGTTTATGCAAAGCAATATTGTGAATTTAAAGGGTCAGATCAGAGTGAACCCTCCAGCTATGACAAAAGAGAAAAAAAGAATGATAGGAAATGTAGTACAGCTGGATGAGGGCTGCAGGTTGCTCACATCTGGTCTATGGTCAGGCAGCTGCAATGGATTTTGGGTGCAGAATTACAGAAAACAAATTATTGGGATTGTTACATTACATTTTTTACATTTTATTTCTTGGAAACCCCTATCTTGAAAGCTTTGGTTTGTTTTGGTTTGTATCAGGATGATCCCAAGTCCTGCACAGTTGGTGGAGATGATAATTGTTTAAATCCAGGCATACCTCCCAACATTTCAAACTGCCAAAGAGGGACACTTTTTTCCCCCATGGCACCCCCCCCCATTACAAAGAGGCCTCCATTATGCAGATTAGAAATTATCCCTAGGAGGAGTAATTTAACATTTATGAATCAGCAGTAATCTGAACATTTTTAGTCATTCATTAACCCTTTGAGTGCCAGCGGGGTATACGCTAAGCAGTGTGCACCACAGGCACTCAAAGGGTTAACTCGTCATAAGTGTCTTATCGTTCAATTTTGCATATTTGGGTGTATATTACATTCATCCTAGGAGTAATTTTGTCAGTCAGCAAAAACGCAAACAAAACATACCAATAACTTTCCACTGACAATGGGTTAAGAAGGTAATTCATTCAATTACCTTCTTAACCCATTCTTAACTTAACCCCTTATTTACCAGAGGGGGGACCCGTGGCCATGGCATTGTTCATGTTCTTCTTGTTGCAACTGAGCTCACTGGGCATGAGACAGCACCTATGACCCAGTGCTTTGCCCTGCATACCAAGAATGGATCATAGGTGCTGTCTCATGCCCATTGAGCTCAGTTGCAACAAGAACATGAACAATGTCATGGCCACAGGTCCCCCCTCTGGTAAATAAGGGGTTAAGTTAAGAAGAAGGCGAATACTGAGCACTAAGAAGCACTCAGCAGTGCACCGTGGCTGAGCAGTGGCTGCTGGTAGTGGTATGCTCTACCTGACTCACTCAGACACCTCTGATCTGTGCGCTGTCTGGCCAGGCAGGCTCAGTGGCGGAGAGAGACTGACACCACTGCGGCACCTCAATCGCCCCCACACAATGAATAGCTGAGCCGGCAGTGGCACCGCTGCGATCAGACAGTCACTGTCTGACAATGAATTATTGTGTGCCTGAGCACAGGCTATAGGCTACGGGAGGCACAGGAGAGACAATCTGATCGATGATCTGACTTCAAATCAGGCTGCCAGCAGGCAGATACAGTCAGTCAGAGCTCAGTTTTCTGTGCAGTGGCTCTCACTCTAACTCACACTGCTGTGGCAGGTGGACTATGGCGCGACATGTGTGCATACATTTAACAAGTGTGTGGCATGCATGCATGCGCAGAGTAAAGGATGAGGTCACTATGCTCACACACATGATCGGCTTGCCCTGCCGCACTGCTGCTGGACCCGGTAATGTGGGCAAAACGTAACAGGCATGCTAAAAACGGGACAAACAGTAATGGTGGACGAGACATCGGGTTTGGACCATAAATTCGGGGCTGTCCCGCATAAATCGGGACAGTTGGCTGGTATGCCCAGGTAAGCCCTGGATTTGTTTTCCAAGTCAATGTCTAGGTAAGACAAATTGTTTAAATGTACCATCATGGGATTAGGTGTACTAAGCTGCTGTGCTACGTTTCATGGTCAGCATGATGTTAGTGACATTGATCTGTATTGTAGGGGCAGATCATGACAATTGATACTGTAGCTTAGTCTAGGTTTAGTCAATTATTGAACCTCCAGCTGCTGACAAGTACAACTCTCATCATCCCCATCCAACTATTGGCTGGTTGGGGAATGCTGGGCGTTGTAGTTCTTAACAGCTGGAGGTCAAACAATTACCTGCCACTGTCTTAGCCCTTAGTGCATCACTAGTAAAAGGCCAAGTAGTATTGAGCACAGAATAAGAGCTGGTGTCCAAAGTTTTGGGGAATTTACATAGCTAATCCGTTAACCGTTCACTAATATCTTGTGAAAAGAAAAAAACTAACAAAACAGGGAAAAACTTTATTTGGGACATTATTGGTCTTATAAATATTCCTATTAATATAAATGGAGTTTTTAACCAATGGACTACTACGGTTGTCTTGTATGCATTGAGACGCAATGAGCTAGAGACGTCTAGCAGTCAAGGCTTTAAAAAAACATTTAGATTAATGGAAGTTTTGGTAATTTGCATTTCCCCCTAAGGTATAATTGGTTTGACCTAGAAATGGACCTCTTCAGTAGCTGCATAAGGCTCTAGGTGACCAGTGTTTAATGAAAATTACTATTACTATAATAATCACTCCATTACAACCATGTCACACAACACAAACACAATACCACCAAAGGTGGGTGAGCAATTGAAAAAGGAGCTGGGGGAAATCCTTTTCCTCAGCAGACTTTGTACACTACAAATACAATCTCCATTCCTACATCTCTGCCCTCTACCTGTCCAGACAGTCATAGTTTTCCTCCCTAATTTCTAATCTGTCCTCTAACCCAAGATGTCTCTTCTCAACCTTTAAATCTCTTTTGTGCCTACCAAAATAGCCCCCTTCCAATAATTTCTCTGCCCAATATCTACTTCAAAGACAAGTTCAATTCTATCATACATGAAATTTCATCACTTTTACTCCCACCCTCACCCAGGCAGCTTAGCCCTGTAACCTCTCCTACATGCACACTTAACTCCTTTTCACCCATGACAGAAAATTAGATTTCCCTCTAGTTTACATGCTCACACTTAACCATGTGCCCTCTTGAAATATCACAGCTCATTCAAGACTGTCTCCTAAACTAACTGCAACTCTTTACTCTCTAATTCTCTGGACCCAAAGTCACTTTCCAACTACCGGCCCATCAAAAAAATGTCTACTTTCATTACTGTTAGATCCCCCTGCAATCTGGATTTCTCCCTCATCACTCCACTGAGAATGCCTTCAATAAAGTGGCCAATGACTGGTCCTCAAAATCAAAAAGCCACTACTTCATACTCCTTTTCCTGGATCTGTGAGCTACCTTTGATACAGTGGATCATGTGCTCCTCTTCCAAGTTCTCCACACTCTTGGCCACCGTGACACTGCCCTCTCTTGGTTCTCATCCTACTTCTCCAACCGCTCCTTCAGCTTTTTCTTCTCTGGCTGCAACTTTTCACCCCTACCATTGCCTGTTGGAGTACCACAAGAATCAGTCCTGGGCCCCTTGCACTTTTCAATCTGAATCTCTTCCCTTTCCAAACTAATAAACTAATTTTGCTTTTACCATCATCTCTATGCTGATGACATCCAAATCTATCTTTCCTCCCCATAACGCTCACCATCTCCCATCTATATAATTGTTTCTCTGCTGTGTCTTCCTGCAGGTCCTCCTGACAGCTAAAAAATAATTAAATTCAAACTCCAACCAGATATCTCTTTCATTGGTAACAGGACCACTATCACACCATCCTCCAAAGTACTCGGAGTTTCCTTTGATTCTGCCCTATCCTTCATTGATGACATGCAGTCAGTCTCTATCTCATGCCACCTCTATTTACGTAACATCTCTAGAATTCGACCTTTTCTCCCCAAAGAGACTACCAAAATTCAAACACTCATCATGTCCACTCTCAAGTAATGCAATTCACTCCTAATTGGCATTCTTCTCACCCGACTACCCCATCTACAATCCATAATGAACTCTTCCACCAGACTAATCCACCTCAAACATTGCTCCTCTAATACCACTCCTCTCTGACAGTGCCTACGCTATTTATTTTATTTATTTATTCATTTATTTATTTATTTAGAAAACTAGCGTACAAGCCTGTTTACAGGGGCCAAAGTCTGGGTAATGTTAACCCTTTAAGTGCCAGAGGGGTACACAACGCATTGCTTTGCAATGTGTTGCGTACCCCTCTGGCACTCAAAGGGTTAAGCGGCCACCAACTCACTGCTCCACGCAATGCAGTCTTGCGGAATAGAGACTGCCCGATTGCGCATATTCTCTACTGTGCATGACGGCTTCTGACAAAGATCCTAGCAAATTATTATATAGGATATTTTTCCAGGAAGAATACATTGAGATTTCTCTCTTGTTTTTCAATTATGTCCTGGAGAGTTTACAGTAAAGGCTCCCATTAGAATTAAGTCCAAAATACTGGTACATTTCATCTCTGGTTTCCAAATACACTCCCACTGGCCACCTTTGCTCTTTAAAGAATAGTCTTCTCTCTGCAGATCTTATTATATCCTTCCATTCCCACCTACAGGACTTCTCCTATGCTACACCTGAGCACTGGAATTTCCTCACCCATCCCATCAGACTCTCCCCCAGTCTTCAGATCTTCAGATGCTCCCTGAAAACTCACTTCTTCAGAAAAGCTACCCCCATAACCATTATGAGTAAGGCCAGATCAACAGCCTGTCCAACTTTACTCTCTCTTATTCCCTTCTACAATCACTTTCCCACCTACAACCCCATCGTGACCTCATACAATGCCTTTTTCTCCCAAACAAATCTGATACTTGACTGGGCCACTGCACAAACCACTTCATTCTCCCACCCACAAAAGAGCAAGTCATGTGGCAGGAGACACTTATACCCCTGTGTCCCACCTACCTTCCTCTAGACTGTAAGCTCTCATGAGCAGGACCCTCTCATCCTTTTGTTTTTTGTGTTCCATTTGTACTGTTTTAAGTCTCTGTATGTCTGTGTCCTAATGTACAGCGCTGAAGAATAAATTAGTGCTATATAAATAAATATGAATAATAATGAAACAAAGTAACAAAAAAAGAAAATGCACAGACTCTAGAAAAGCCTCTGAGTGCTTTAGGATTGCTACATGGACAAAAAGTGATCAGTCCCTTAACCATCTCTAGGGAACAATCAGTTGTGTCTTATTTACAAGCTTTAATATGACACCTTGGATGCTAGGAAGATTTTCACAACATTTTGCATCAATAATTTGGAGACCTCTTTAGCATTCACGGGTATAAAATAAATGCAAATCTTATCTATTGTATGTTACCATTTTCTGACCATTAAAAAGTATGAAGTAATTAGGCCTTATGTTTAAAATAAAAGGGGAGTAATGCACCAGAGGAGAGAAAAACCTTTTCCCATTGATTTACGTGGGGATTTTAACCCCTTGAATAAAGTGCAGATGGGGTATATGTCTGTGTGATGAGTGTACCAACCCTACTCCATCTCTTTCTCTCCCTTGCTTGTTTCCTCTATTTTTAATTAAACTAATAAACATGAGGGGGGAAATGCCCATTGGTTTGCTATGATGCAGAATCACTCTGCTTCTTTCACGGTTGATTTAACCCTATGAATGCCTGAGGGGCTTCCAGTGCTTTTCAAAACAATGCATTGGGCACTCCTTTGGCACTCAAATGGTTAAGCCACTACTGAACCCAGGGAAAAGTATAACGCATTGAGACTACATCTGTTAGTAAACACAATGTTGAACTCACTTTAAAGGAACAATAAACCCTAAAACCCTAATCTAACTAAAACAGTGAGCATGTGTCCCTTACTACCGCTAAACTAATCCGGTAGCTCAGGAGTTAACCTTATTTCATGGCTGATCAGGGGCTGTATTTTCAAGACTAAGCAGAAGCCTTCACTTCTGTGTCTGATCAGTGACTGGTGCAATGAGGAGCTGGGACTGACCTCTCAAACCCTCATTGAACCACTGTGCCATCTCAGAGGTGATGTTAGATTAGGATTTTAGGGTGTACTGTTCCTTTAAATCAACTTCATAGCATATTAAGATACTTTAGCATGAGAAATTTACATAGAGTTACACTCATTGAGTAGACTGGCTTCACTCATTGAGTAGACTGTATTGTGTGCCTCAGATCACAGGGTAAAGGGACAGATGTGATGCATGAGAATATGATTTTGTTGTTATAGGGGCCTTCCCTTCAGTGGGCCCTGTGCTGCTGCCTATTTTGCCCTAACGATAAAGCAGTCCTGACTTTAAATTTAATGCATGTGGTTTTCAGTGGTGTGGTAATAGGATGGATGTGTAGGGACAAGTTTCTTTGTAGTTATTTTCTGTTCCTGGTTTCAATATACTTGGAAGTACTTTCCTGTTCCATATAAGACTGAAGTTCCTCCTAATAATAATAATCCCCACTTACCTTAATATGGCCATAAAATCCTAATGGTCCTTAAGAAGTTTGCCCTAGTGCCTTTGTACAAGAGAATATCTTCAGTCAATCTTGGATGTTATGTGCATGGAAGCAGACATGATAGTTGCTGGCAATTTTTTCATACTGAAGCAGGTAAAGTATAAAAGTATGCATAACAAATTGTGAAGTAATGCATTGCAGTGAGCAGAGTTTGTTTTGTGGTCCTGCTAGCAACTGTCATTTCTGCCTCCATGGACATGACATCCAACAGTGATGGAATATGTTATTTCTTGAACACACATATGGACACACACATGCATGCACAAAAACTACACATACACATATGCACACACATACATGCACATGTATACAAGCAGACACACATGTACACACACACACACACATATATATATATATATATATATATATATACATACACACACATACTCATGCAAACATATACACAAACATACGCACTACACATATACACACATGCATATAAGCACATATACACAGACACACACACACACATGCATACACACATAAACACACACACAAATAAACACATCGATATATATATAATTTGCTCAATGCCATGCTCCCTGTGTGCGTAACACGCACATGCACAGTACAGTCTGCCTGATAAATGTAGTCATGTGCAGTAGAGACTGACCGAATGCACCGGCCTCCATCCAGAGCAGTGGCGCACCAAGCGGCCCACCGCCTATGTCCGGTCCCAGCTCCGGGGCAGCGGCTGAGGCCGCTGGGTGGCACCTTGGCCTGTGTACATGGGCATTTACACTACTGCATACATACACACACAGATAAAGACACATACTCTCAGACACATAAACATATACACACACAATAACCTACACATACAAACAGGTACAACATTCATGGGTTCATTTACAACTGTAAGTGGGGATTGTTATTATTAAGAGGTGTTAATTGTCTTTTAAATGACATGTGGAAGTATTAAAGGAAACAATGCTTTTGTAGCTATTTATTTGTTTAACAGGAGACCTTACCTAGGTATGTACCCTTTATACAGCAGCCCATCTGTCTGTTTGACTGCCTGAATTGTATCTGAAGTTGAATGTATTTATAAATCTTTGTATGAAGTCTGCATCTTGTTAACACCTCCGCACTATAGATAATAAACACTCTGATTGAGAAACAAATCCCCACCCACATCCAGTAAAATACTGTAAGCAGAGGTAAGATTGTGAAATCTCACTAATCATCACATAGTTTTAGTGTACGATGCCCATGACTGCTGTATGAATGACTCTTTCTGTGGTAAGCGCTTCTGTTATTACTGTCACTGTAAAATTGTTCTCTGTCAGCTTCTGTAAAAAGTTTATTTAATTCTGGATCGATATAATATTAGCCTAAGCTAATGCAGGGCTTTTTTTGTGGCAAAAAAAAGCGCTGGCACTCTATGACTTTATATAATACTTTTCTCCAAAAGTAAAAATAAATGTATTTTTTGAAAAATTGCACTGATATTGAATGAATGAATGAATGAATGAATGAATATGTTTATATGAATATTGTGTACCATTACACATTGACACAGAATAATGCAACATATGCGTCTAAAGCCGTACTTTTGTTTTGTTTTTAACCAATGTTTGATTACCACTTTTTGGGCAGCTTGAAATGAGTGAGAAGATTCGTCAGTTAATGATTTGAGATTAGCACCCCTCATCTATTCGTAAAGGTTTTTCTTTCATTTCTCTCAGTTTACAGACAACACCAGGGCTGGATTTCCCATTAGGCAAAGGAGGTAACCATCTGGAGTACCAAAATTTGAGGGGGTACCTAAACTTTGATGACCACACCCACATTCTCAGTTATAGGTGTGGCCACTAACATCCCAATCCCTCTGCAGCAGATACTTGTTTCTGGTTTAAGGCGGCTGATTTATTTGTCACTACAACCCTCTCTACTGGATATTATTTAACCTTTTGGATGTTAGAGAGGTTTCAGTGCCTTGTGAAACAATGGGCTGTATGTTCAAAGAAGTAGTGAAATAACTTTTGTCATTTGTAACAACTTTTCACAGTACAGTGTCATTGCGCTCATTAATATTTTCAGAGAGTGACGGTTATGATCGGAAATATGCCGTTTGTCTTGACTGAAACTGTCGTATGTAACAACAAAAAATGTCTTAACTAACGACAAAAATGTCTTAAAAAATGTCTTAACGACAAAAATGTCTTAACTAAAGACAAAAATTCTCACATTCAGAATACATTCCCTCCACTTTTTTCTTAACGTAAAAATGTTGTCTTTTGAAAGACATTTTTTGTCGTTAGTTATGACAAATTTTCTTTTCCTATGTACGACACTGGAGAATAGTTTAGCCCCGCCCCTTTGCCCGTGAATTCTGAAGTTGTGACATACACAACAGACATTACTAGTTTTTTGTCGTATACTCTACAGAAAATATGTCGTTCATGCATACAATTACTTATTTTTGTCATTCATACGACAATTTTTTGTCATTATCCCTTTGAACATATGGCCCAATATGCTGTGAATATCTCAAGCTCCACCAATAATGGGAAACACATGAACACAAGAAGAAGTGCAAAACAAATAAACAGCTGAAGAAACGGGTTGTGACCCGTGATACATGGCAGGTGTTTGTATAATGTATATCTACTTTTTGTGCTGGTCCCTTTGCCAGTATACCCTGTGAGAGCTCCCCCTCTCTGTCAGCACAGTTGTAGCTGGTTTAAGAAGATGCCAAGAGTAGTGGGTGAGCCAACACACAAGGACAGTGCTTGATGATCCATCAGTGGAACACTAAACTATATAGCAGAGGACAGTACCCGGAAGAAGACAGATATAGCAACATAGTACCTGAATGGCAGGGACCTTTTGCGATACATCAAGCCCATTAGAAGGGCAATGTGAGTAGACAGAGGTGCTTGCTATATTGCGTATATTTTTTCCAATAAACGCTGCACTTACAATTTGCTCTTCTTTATTTCTTGTGCTTGTGCTCTTACCATAATTTGGCGGTGGAAGACTACTTGGAGAAAACAGCACATTTGAGAGCAAGAAGGAAGATACTATTTTGATGCATTCCATTTTGGCTATAACTTTTCACCCCAGTTCATCCATCTCCATTTGTAACTCTATCATCCATCTCCATTGCTTCACTCCATATTTCCATAATGTGAACATTCTTTATGTCTGTGATTAACTATATTAATTGAGAACTATATTATCATCTGGACTACATACAAGGACTATTTTTATTATGGTGTTCTTTTTTGATAGATTGTATTTTATAATTTATCTTTTTATTAGTTATTTTTTATACCAGGGTCTCTTTGTGAGAAAGGGTTCATCCGTCTCCTTCATAAAGATCTTTCAAAAGCTTAAGACATTACCTTTAAGCTGTTCATAAATCTAGTGCTCCTTATATCTAGATTATTTTTCTTTGTCAGCCAAAAGTGAATGGGTCTGGGGGTGGGCTCATTTGAGGAATAGAATCCGGGAAAAGGTAGTGGTGAAGGGAGCCTAGGAAGCCTTGCTTGAAGGAAGCTATCAATCCAGCCCTGGAAATACTGAGACAACATTTTCTGTGCAAGCTACAGGGGAGGAATTCTGTACCACTCCAGTGTATATGTGGGTCTGTGACTACCAGGATGGCACTATAACAACTAGCGCCCCCCTGGTAGTCACAGACCCACAATTACACTGTCTAAAATTCTGCCTTCTTCCACTGTCCTGTGGCAGTCATAGATCTACAAATACACTGTCTCAAATGTTTTAGTGCATACTGATGCATTCAAATGTTGACTGGAAATATGCTCAGTTTATGCTGCACTCCTTAGGGTGCCATGTCGATGCTATGGCCCTTAACCCTGTTTGGATTTGACATTCATGCTCTAGTACATACCAAAATTGCAGCCGAATGATTCACAATCCAACTATTAAGCATAGAATATGTGTGTTGGCAGATTCGTACCTTCACCCTAATATGTCTCTGATCTTAGTAAGGTAGCAGCTAGTTTATGATCAAGATATTCTTGACATATTGGTCATACCTGGGAACTTTCTGATCCCAGGAAAACAGAGGCCTGGGGATAGGAGTGTCCAAATGAAGCTAATTGCTTCATAATGTGAGTGGGGCTTACTCGGGATAACAGAGTTGGAGGGTTGAGAGGCGGGGTTTGCAAGGAAGTGGGAGCAACAGGTGGAAGTGGGCAGAGTGGGTGGGTAAGTGGGTTGCATTACTACAGAGCTCACTAATCTGGAGACTCAACCTATGTCTCCACAGACCTAGTAAGTCAATGTGACAACTGGAGTCTCTGGGACATATCTGGGGAGATTCCAGGTATGTTACTAAATACTAATGTATCAAGAAGGTGTGATAAGAAGAACTAGAGCAACTGCACAATAGGGGAACTAATTCCCTAAATTCCCATTGATGGGACATTTAGCCTCCTCAATTCCACTGTACTCTCTAATGCACTGCTGTGTAGGCAATGCCTTGGAGACCACTCTAGCATTCAAAAGGTTAATGGTAATATATGTTTGCTCCTGAGGTAGCAGTTGGTTTGACCCAGAATTATTCCAGTTTCTTAGTACATCAGCCTCTATGCGTAACAGTATAGTTGCATTCCTTGTCTGACAACATTACTGTTTGCCACTTTGCATTTTCTTATGTTAGTTTTTATCTGGCATTGTCTCTGCAAAGCTGCTCTTACATGGACGCATTTTAAATAGGTGATCACCTATTCCTTTAAATCATGGACACCTATGAAAAACACACACTGCAGGGTTGAAATGATTCCTGTGCAGTTTTCATAGAGTGATGTTTTCCTGATTTCAAGGGATATGTGGTCATCTTAATTCATAGTAATGAAACTTTTTGTATGCAAAACAAATCTACTCCTAGGAAATCATGTGACTTTCAGTTCCTGCCTTAGTAATTATCATCTTGACAGATTTAATGTAATCCGTAGCTAATTTAGTAGATACATTCCAGGGTTACGTCTTTCACTGACAAAGGACTAAGCAACTCTTTGCTCAATAATGTGTTTTTTTTAAACCAGTGGATGATCGGGAGGCCTCAGTGTATGGGTTTGCAATGTGTTAGACTCATACCTGGGCACTTTCTTCTTTGGAGCCCACAGAGTGGGCTCATGTTCTTGGAATAGGCATGTCAATCATGTCATAAAGTGGGTGGGACTTAAAGCGGAACTTTCAGCTTCATAATATTTCCCCCCAATACATTACTAATATAGAAATAGGCAAAAGAATAGTAGTATTATGCTGAATAAATCCACGTTATTGAAGTAATGCACCTTCTTTTGCAGGCATCTAGGGCATAGAGCTTAGAAGAGAAGCTCTGTGCGTCTGAGCAGGTAGCATCTTCCGTTACCTTAAGGTAACCGACGGACATCACCACCAATCCTGGCAGTGGAAGGGACAGACATCGCAGACTCAGAGGTTTTTCCTCTAAGATGTCTGCGCTGTTGTCTGCTGGATGCCTGCTGAAGAAGGTGGATTACTTCAATAATGTGGATTTATTCTGCATAATGCAACTATTCCTTTGCCTAATATTAGTAATGTATTGGGGGGCAATATTATGAAGCTAAAAGTTCCGCTTTAATTGGCTGGGAGAGGCTAATCAGGATTAAGAGGAGGAAATATGGGGTTTAGTGTTAGAATAGGCAGGAAGTGGGCTGAACATGGTAGGGAGTAGTAGCTGTAGTTACCCTGGAAACCTCACAAAAGCCTGAGAATCAGTCTCTGTCCCTGGAGACCCAGTAATTAACTCAGGAGTCTCTACGATAGGTCCAGAGAGGTCACAGGTATTGTTAGATTTCAAGTAGTAAAAAGACCTGTTTAAATCAAAGGGAATTTGGGGATTTTTTTTATGTCTCCTCTTTGTTGCATTTGGTTTGCCCACCAAATTTTCCACTTCTTTTTTTCTCACATAAACCTGAGTAATTCTGGGACAAACCAACTGAACCATAAGTGAGAATTAAAGAGTTACTGAAATTCCCATTTATTAATTAGGGCTCTTAACCCCTTAAATGCTAGAACAGTCTCCAGTGCATTCCAAAGACATGCACTGGACAGGCATCCAATTTAAATCAATGGGGTAATAATTTGTCTCATATGATGCAGTTGGTTTGCTCCAGAATTGTTCCACTAAAGGCCCAAAATGTTATTTTTTTTTTTTTAATTATGATCATAAACAATGTAAGTTTCTGTGGGGTGGGAAGCTACTAATTACACACCTGCCTTGTAATCTTGCCTGAGAATTGGCAAGGGGACAGAGAAAGTGACGAACAAAGGCTTCTTAGGAACCTCGCTCATATGCTTATGGATACATGAATAACAGGAATAGCATTGCATTAGTGACTGATGGGTACATTTAAAGGGGAACTCTCATCTCTAGTAAACTTGTATTCCCTTGTATTGAAGCTGTTATCGGTTCTGTTTTGTTTTTCCAATACAATTCTTTATTTTGCGAGATATTGGCTTTTAAAGTTATGCTGGTGACATCAGTTCTGTACAGGCTGCAGTACAGTTCTGCCACTCAGCCTGTCAATCTTCCTCTGTTCCCCTCCCCAAGTAGCACCTCGTTCCCATACCCTCTGATGAAGGAAGATCTGTCAATCTTCCTCTGTTCCCCTTCCCAGGTATTGCCTCATTCCCATACCCTCTGATGAAGGAAGATCTGTCAATCTTCCTCTGTTCCCCTTCCCAGGTATTGCCTCGTTCCCATATCCTCTGATGAAGGAAGATCTGTCAATCTTCCTCTGTTCCCCTTCCCAGGTATTGCCTCGTTCCCATACCCTCTGATGAAGGAAGATCTGTCAATCTTCCTCTGTTCCCCTTCCCAGGTATTGCCTCGTTCCCATACCCTCTGATGAAGGAAGATCTGTCAATCTTCCTCTGTTCCCCTTCCCAGGTATTGCCTCGTTCCCATACAGTCTGACGAAGGAAGATCTGTCAATCTTCCTCTGTTCCCTTCCCCAAGTATTGCCTCGTTCCCATATCCTCTGATGAAGGAAGATCAGGCATATGACCTGGCGCGCTCTCTTGCAAATGCATGTCCAGCTCATTGTACAGCCACAGACTGAGTGCATTCATGATCTTGTTCCTTTATAAAGGTGCCAGTCCGCTTAGTTCGGCAAGCGGACTGGCACTTTTTATAAAATAATGGGTGCATGAACTCACTCAGTCTGTGCCTGTACAATGACCTGGACGTGCATTTGCAAGACAGGGCTCCAGGTCATATGTTCGATTCCTCCGTCATTGGAGGAAGTGGGAACAAGGTACTACTTGGGGAGGGCAACAGAGGAAGATTAACAAGCTGCATGACAGAGCTGTCCTGCGGCCTGTACAGAACTTACTTCACCAGCATAACTTTAAAATGAAATATCTCTGGACATAAAGAATTATATTTATAAAAACAAAACAAATAACAGCTTCAGTACAAGGGAACTTTAAGATGAAGAAAAGTTTACAAGAGGTGAGAGTTCCCCTTTAAGTTTGATTCATTATATGACTTCAGTGAATGCAAAAGGATTAAGTATTTTCTGAGACATGAGGGTGAATGTACAATGGTAATTCCATGCTAAACCAGACACTCCAGTTTAGTCCCTGTGATTGTCTAATGCCAATTTACTAAGATGTTTTATCAATTGTTTGCCGCTAATGAAATTACCTGTGATTTATGATACGCATTGAGCCATTGTTTTATTGTAGAACAAGTGTTCATTATGGTTAACCATTTATTAAAAAAAATATTAAACTTTTATATTACCATATACTCGGACACAGTTCTGTTTGGTCTTGAGGGTGGTTTAATAATTACCCCCACAAGCTCATTACCCAAGTGTTGTCTAGTACTCCACGGGATTGAATTTAACTCTGAATATCTGTTCTTTGTTTACTGTCGGCCATCAGTGTTTTGAGTAGCACTATGGAGATGCCAACTGAGAGAGGACAGTCCTAATATCCCTCTCATGCATTTCTAGCTTGCCTGACTTTGTGTCAGCCAAGCAAAGTGAGTCCTTTTATCTACATTTTAAGAAGTACATTACTGATTTTGTCAACACAGCTGTCAAGTTTTTCAAGATTTACTTACTGGACTGTTGTTGAACTACAATTTTAAACCCAATAGTGGGGCTGATTAGATACTTTCTCTTTTGTTATAATAGATATTGGTTCATGAAGTATATGTTATACTAGTGTAAAAGCCCGTGTACACGGGCCAAGGTCCGGGTAATGCTAACCCTTTGAGTGCCAGAGGGGTACTCAACACATTTCAATGAGTTCTGTACCCCTCTGGCATTCAAAGGGTTAAGCGGCCACTACCTCACTGCTCCGGTCGATGCAGTCTTGCGCAGTAGAGGCTGCCCGAATGCGCGCAGTCTCTACTGTGCATGACGGCATCTGACAAACATCCTAGAGAATTATTATATACTAGTGTAAAAGCCCATGTACAGTGGCCAAGGTTCGGGTGACGTTAACCCTTTGAGTGCCAGAGGCCTCTGGCACTCAAAGGGTTAAGAGCCCGGTCCTGCTCTGTGTACTGCCGCGGTGCAGTCATGTGCTGTAGCGACTGCCCAAACGCACAGAATGCTCCCAGCATTCTGTGCATTCAGGCCGTCTCTACTGCGCATGATGGCTTCTGACAAACATCCTAGTGAATTATTATATAGGATAGTGGTGTGTAATAGACCACCTATGTGTTGCTCTTATTTATATGCGACATCTGAGTTTACTGTCCATTCGGACTTGCTCTTGGATTATTATTCATGTGGATGTCTATAGGTCCCCTTTTGAATCTTCTGGGTTGTGAGTAAAAACAATGATTTATGTTTTGTTTGCATAATATATTTATTTGCATTGCACACATTTTTATTTAGAGCACATTTTATTTGCAATTACAGTAGGATTGTAGAAGTACCTGAAGGTCCTTTATTCAGATTGCTTTAGTTTTTAGAACCAACTTTTATATTTTTTCACATGGTATATTACTTGTTTCCGTAATATAGGTTTAGTGCTGCTTATAGTATAGTTTTATAAACACTTGTATACATTATTATTTTTTTATTAGCATTTTCACTCAATTTACTAAGCTAATTATGCCAGTGTTCTGCCCCTTGACATAACTTATACAAAGGGAGGACAATGGCACAGTCTATGCGGGTTCAAGGGCATTCCTTTCTTCTTCTCCTTGTTTAAAGGGATAGTAATAATTCGTTTTAACTTTATTTTATT
The DNA here is from genome assembly GCA_037306005.1 of Rhinophrynus dorsalis. NCBI lineage: Eukaryota > Metazoa > Chordata > Amphibia > Anura > Rhinophrynidae > Rhinophrynus > Rhinophrynus dorsalis. The sequence continues at coordinate 214,257,595 of CM074718.1, read as the reverse complement.
TTGTAGGCATTAAAAAACCATGAAGAATGATATAAGTCTTATCTCTCAAACCTTTATGGTTTAAGAGATATTCACAAACAAAATATCCCTTCCCTGTTCAACCATATCAGAAGGGAGATGCCCAGGTAGACTGCAAAGAGGGACAATCTTCTATTAAGATAAGGGAAAAAGCTGAAAAACTTGTCAAGGGGGGGAAGGGCTTTCATTGTTTTCATACAAAGAAAATTGTCCCCTTCTGTTATCTGTCCTGTCATACAACCAGACTCACATTTGAGAAGAGATGGCTTACACTAGGTAAAAGGGGTGGGAGGGGAACTTTGCTTGTGAATATCTCATAAACCATAGGTTTGAGAGATAAGACTTATATCATTCTTCATGTTTTTTTAATGCCTACAAAATAAAAGAAAGTTAACAAAGTATTACTATCCCTTTAAGGTTGTGTATCACACAACAATGCAATAGCTACTCAGGCAATTCAACCATAAATCACATCAACATTAATAAACCTGAACAGTTCTAATTTTCAATATCTCCTTCTAGATGAATGATAAATCTTCCACAGATTTCAGCCCCAAAAAAAGACAAGGAAGGAAATATTTTAAGTAGCTCATCAATTCCACATATACACTTACATGCCCTGAATAATTATGGAGAAATAATTACATCTATATATACTATTCTTACTGGAAATCTGGGATACCTATAAGATTCTATAGGACGATCCGGAGAAGGAAATGATCAACATACCTTTGATTTGTGGAGTCCCCTCCGGGAACTCTCCTCATGCAGTTGGGAAGTATAATTGCAGGCAAAACATGGAAAAAGGGGATGGGGCTTACCTGCGAGTGGGGGCGGGGCTTTCTGGAGCATCACACAAGTGGGCAGGAAGTGGGAGGAACTGAGTGGGGAAGGAGGAAAAGTGGGAGTGACTAGGTGGGAAGGAGCAGAAGTGGGCAGAGATTTAAAGAAAACCCCCCACATCCGGAGAATCAACTTCTGCCCTAAGACCTGGTAATGCACTCTCAAACCCGGAGTGTCCGGGGCAAATCCGGAGAGTGCCCAGGTATGGTGATCAATTGAAATAAAAAGATAAATCATCTACATGTGAGTAGATATTGTTTTATCTGTTTGGAGATTGATGTAATAATGATTGGAGTTCCCCTCTTTTTGAGGATATCTGCATAGGAACATATTGCTGGTCATATCATAGATCTGCATAATAAGGAGTCTGACTGACCAGATGATAGATCCTTATGTTGCCATGATTTATGGTTGAATCGCCTTTGTAACTATTGTACTATAATCGATATAGGTCTATGGGAAGCAGCTGTTATCTGTGGCTGAATCACCCATAGATAAAATTTATTATTTTGTGTACACTCAATATTATTGTATTTCGTGCTGAGTTTTTATATATTTCTATGTATTAGACAAGTAGAGGAAATTATATGATTTGATGCCATTCCCTCCATATACTATGGCGTAGGTGGGTGTACAGTGCTTGCTGGCAAAAAAGTCCTTATTATGGTGGAAACTGACCGCCAGTATTCACTACTACATAAATCACATGATGTGTACCGTGAAAATGCAGCCCCTGACATTAGAGGCCAATGTCAATAGAGCTGCTCTGGCAAAGTCGTACATTCTCCCCAGGAAGGGTGATGTACAAAAAGAACTGAAGCAAATTTGGAGCAAACCGAATACAATAAAATGGGGCTTTTAACCCTTTGAATATAAGATAGGCCCTCTCCAATGAACTGTTTACTCAAAGAGCTGAGCTATGAATGAGAGGTCAACCATTAATACTAGAGGTGGTGCTTTAGACTAAAAAAAGCAGGGTTTTTCTTTACAGTAAGGGCAGTAAAGTTATGGATTTAATTGCCTTGGGATGCTGTGTTTGCAGATCCTATAACTGATTTAAAAAAGTAATGGATACCTATCTAGCACAGAACAATACTGAGAATTATGGCTGTTGATCCAGGGAAGTATCTGACTGCCATTTGGAGTCAGGAACAATTGTTTTACCCACTTGGGGCTTAACTGGAAAGGGCTTCAATGTGGGTGTTTTTTCCTTCCTCTGGATCAACAGGGATGATTTGCCATGGGCTGGGCTTGATGGACAGATGTCTTTTTTCAACCTATGTTACTATAGGAGTCCACTGCATTGTGAAGCAATGTGTTGGATACCTCTCAAGCTTTTAAGGGGTTCAAAGTCAAAGATAATTTGGGGATTCTTGTTTGTGCCTGAAGTGCAATTGATATTAATATTAAAGGAACACTGATACCTTAAAGTGAACTGGGGTCATATACAGTTAAATACCCAGCAGCCCATGCTTGCAACTGTAAAAACATAAATTTTGTTTTCTGAGGCCAACAATTTAGTATTATAAATTGATCTACAGACTAGTCATGCTCGCCTTTCTCAGGGTTCACTGGCACCGATTACCACTGCAGTCGTGACAGAAAAAAAAATCTAACAAATGATAGTGTTGCGTTATCTGTAAATGGGCTTATATAAGGCATCATACTTAATGAACAACAGTACATACTAATCTCAGCGAATTAACTGCCTTGGCTCGTGCCTGTGATTACAAACATCATTAACAAAGCTCTCAGAATAGGATAGTGTATACACGCATTAAAAAAGATTTATAATTATATTTTAGTGATCTAATATAAAATAAATCATGTGTACAGAAGCTAAATGTGAGTAGATGATTCTGAAAGCCATACTGTTCCATTTCATTTCTAGATGTTATTGTTCCTTTACTTTGACATTAAAGTGGATGTGTCACCTCAATATAACGTAGCATAAATAGTTAGGCTATATAGCAAATATTACTAAAACGGTCTTAATTTTTTTTTAGCTTTATTTTTTGTAAATTTAAGTTATAAAGTTGGTCCTGCGGCTACTTCCACATAGACTGTGGTTACCTGCTCTGTAACCTCAGTCTGTCACTCTGCCTCTGCTCTCCTCCCTCTATCCAGCCTTCTTAGATGACGAAGGCTTCTGTCTGTAAGCTGGAGCACTCTCATTGGCAGAGATCGATATATACTTTGTGTCATAGGTCTTACTCATCATTCACATCATTCCTAAAGTAGGCCAAGCAGTGACTGACACACCTGTGCTCAAGCTAGGATATCATTAAAGGGGAAAATATAAATCATGGCTCTTTGGGCCTTATTCTGGAGCAAACCAGCTGCATCATAGGGGACAAATAGAAATTAATGTAAATGGGACTTTTAACCCCTTGGATGTTTGAAAATGATCCAGCTCATTGCAAAGTAATTCCTTCCCTAATATTGAAGGGGTTAAAAGCCCATTTAGTTCAAAAGGTGTTTGTGGATTTTCTCCCCAATGGAGAAAAATTCTCCCCTATAGTGCAGTTGGCTTTCCCCAGAATTACCCCAGTTTTATATGGGCCTTACATCAGCCTAAATATCTGTAAAATAATGACTTTAATTCTAGATCTAAAAATCTAATACTAATCTTATGTAGGACTTTTTATGGAAGAAAAGGTGCCAGTACTCTATCATTATTTTACTTTTGGAGAAAACTATTGTATTGCATAAATATAATGTATATTTTTTTATTTTGGGGGAAATGGCACTGGTATTGTGTTCTGTTGCACACCCCACAAAATAAGACCTTTGCTTTATATGAATACCTTTCTAGCATTAAAGAGCTTAAAAGCCTCATTTAAATCAGTGGGAATTAGGGTCATTTATATCTGTCCCCTATGTGCAGCTGGTTTTCTCTAAAACGAACCCACTCTTCTCGCAAACATAATGTACTTAATGTGTGTAATAGAAGCACTTATCTGGGTAGGGGTTTCTCATACCGTAGTTAGATATATCTGTAAATACCTTTTAGCATAATATTTGCTGTGCATTATTTTAGGTCTGTATTTGATTTTTATCTCCACTCAATAAGCAATAGACTTTATCAGACCGATAAAGATTAGCCAGAGAGAGATATTCAAATGTACATGAGAGCATTCTGAATGTAGTAATATGTCTCATACCTGCCAGCTGTCCAGAAATTCCAGGGAAAGTCCCTAGTTTTGGCTACCTGTTCCTGGTTCCTGCTCTCCCTCTTCTTGTCCCTGATTTTAAAATAGAATCTCAATTCTGTATTCTATACTCCTGTCATTAAAAAGTTAATGGGTTATGATCTTTCTTCCAAGTTAATATTTCTCATTTACATGAGGTCATATACATTTTAGATGTTGGCAAGTTCATTCTTTTGTAACAGTGCAGGTCTAAGTACTGTGTGTATTTGTTGCACAGCAAACAGCGAGTGGCTAGACGGCACATTAAACATGTTGCAACGATCAAAAGCACGACATGAGAATCTCGCCCTGCATTGAGGCGTGAGATTCTCATGTCTCGTAGTGAAAAGTCAATGCAAACCTTGGGCCACATACCTTTAACCCCTTGCCCGCATACCTTGGTCCACCCAGTTGCCCGTCATTATAATCATTTGTCTCGCTCTTTTTGGAAGGAGTAGTGCCCTGTAGTGGCTGTTAAAAGAGCTGTTGGTGCTTCTGCAGCAAGAGTGTGAGGTTCTCTCTTCATTACTTCTGTGTGGTATTCTTTGCTGGGCTCTTGGCGGCCTTAGGTTTCACACTTTTTTAAGCGGGTTCTTGGGTGCCTTCTTAGGTATGACAGCCGCAGGCTTCTTCTGACTCGCCATTTTCACTCCTTGATCTGCCGCCCAATATATGATGGGTGTATGGCCTCATAGTACAGAGAGATCAGGGCCATACCTAGGTGTCCGAAGTGAAGCCAGCACAGAAGGTTAACTGTAACAGTACTTTGGACACTAGTGACAATCTGTAATGTGACTTCACAGGGAAAAATTTGTCTCTGGAAACATTTCTGAAATGTTGGCAAGTATGATGTCCCTGTTCACTTATAAATTGCAGCAGAGTTCAAATACAAAAAAGGCAAATACATATAACTGACTGCTGTATGAAGGACACATTTTTTTAAGAAAATCCTTCTGTTAAACACATTAAGAGCAACATATTTTACTGGTATAGTTCCCCTTTAAATGTGACATTCTAAGGTTCTTTAAGGACTGCATTTGAATCCCAGGTCTTTGGGTGGTAAACTGAAGCATACTTAAGCGCTCATACACTGGAATGAAACCAAAGAGTTTAACACCTTCTAGTAAATTTGGGCCTTAGTCATCTGTACTGGGTATATTAAAGGGCAGGAATATGAGTTACATAGAAGAATGAATTATTACAATGTCTGCATGTTTTTTCCTGACTTTTCGAATTAGTTGTCGATAGTTATTATTCTGAGGTTTATACTATGCACCAACTTTGGCTAATGTTGACTATATCCCAGTGGCTTAGGGTGCTATGTTAGCCCTACGAGTGCTAGAAGGGAATCCAATGTACTTTAAAGGAAAAGCTGGGTAATTCTGGGTCATTAACTATTTTCATGGCAGGGGACAAATAAAGTCTACCAAATCCTTAATGAGGAAATTGGGACCTTTTGGCTGTTAGTGAAGTCTGCAACGCATTGTGAAATCTCCTTAAAATCAATGGGAATTTGTATTTGACTTTTTTTTTTATATTTTCACCACATGTATATCCCAATAAATCTAATAGTCGTGTGTATGTAATATGTAGGCATTCTAAGTGTAAGATTAGCCAGACCATTTAATTAAAAGATTAAAAACAGTGAAAATCATTTTAATTGTTAAAGAACCCTCTGGCGGTGTAAAAGACCCATTTAAATCAATGGAAATGTTTAATTGATCCTTATGGTGCAGTTGGTTTGGACAGAATTGCTCAATTTTCCTTTGTGCATATGAACTCTAATCAAAACACACTGGTTGTATGGTTAAACTGCAGCAGGTGAAGTGCTGTCAGTGGATATCCCCATGTGCTGCCAGCAGTCTGCTGATGTGTCAATGTTTAATTGGTGGCCTCTCCCTCAGGCCTCGTCTGTTCATGTGCCTCATAGTAACTGTTGATCATTTGCTCTCTCCTACAACTGCCAATTATCTCTCTGTTGAAACTGTTGCTTGTATAGTTACTTAGCTACTTGTGATTACATCAGTTTTCTAGTTTTGCACGCCACATTGTTCAAATTGAACCTAGGAAACAATACCTAAAAGAATAACCATACCTGGGAACTTTCAAAAGTTCACCCTGAGACATTTGACAGGTTTGATTCTAGGCATCATGCCCCTGATTGCTCGCAAGGAACCCTCAACATGCTGCGACTTAGCTGTATCACTTCCTGAACATACATGAGACACTGAGGATTTCTACTTCTGCCTATCTGGTATAAATGGAACCAATGCAGAGACTAAATAAGCAAGTAATCAGTGTAGGACATGTAGTAGGTAGCACAGGACTGTCTCACTCTGAGACTTTAGTCCTTCACCCCAAGTCCCTAAGATCTATGTAAAAACCCTGAGTTTCTGGGTCAAATCCTGAGAGATTCCAGGTATGGGAATCAATGGCCATTAATTTGTTTAGAATAAACACTTACTTGGGTAGGTGTCCTTCATATAGCAGTCAGATATATCAATACATAGCATTTGCATTTACCTGTATTTGCTGTGCACCATTTAGGCCTATATTTAGTTCACAGATCCACAAAATAAACAAAAGACTTTGTGTACATGAGATTATCCAAAGAGAACCCCATCCATGATCGAAAACAGACTCTAGAATATTGTAATATGTCTCTGTTCAATTACAGACTGCAGCAGAGTTCAAATACAAAAAAAACATGTCATAGGGTATGATCCATAAATAATAAATAAAGACACAAATATTATGGGGATAACAGACCACAGCTTTATTTCATCTAATTTCACTCACATTATTATTGTTCTTATTCATTCATTAATCATTAACCGATGATCATTAATTGACTTAAAACCAAGCATGGCCAAATTGTATGGGCGCATGCTAAAATTCCCACATTCTTCAGCACTACAGCTGGCCCCAACGTTTGTCAGCGCTTGCAGCTGACTCCACCATTTTTCAGCACTTACAGCTGATTCCACCATTATCAGCACTTACAGCTGATTCCCATGGAATTACTCCATTGGCCATCCATTTTAGCTTCAATTGGTAACGTCAACTCCCGCAACCTAAGTCCGGGATAAAGTCCTAAAGGGCTTTCGTCCGAGGATAAAATCCCTTAACTTTACCACATCAGTTATCTATTTCTGAAATCCATGCAAGGACTATCCATCCAGCTGAGACACACAACCACACCATAATAGGGAGGGAGGGATGCTTCCTAAGTCCTCTCTTCTTCCAGACTGTCGAATGTAATATCCAAGAAAGGGTTAAACAAGAGAACCTATTAGGTTGGATGCCTTCACATAAATAGATAAAATTAAATTTGAGAACTTTAGACTATATTAGGTATTGACACGCTACTTCACAGTAAATAATTCATTAAAATAATCAATCTCGCATATTTGTGCAAAAATATATATAATGTATTAAAGTAAAATATACTATATATAAAGTGTAAACAACGATATAAATGAGTGACCAGCAATTACAATAGATATACAGTAACGCAAACCACAATTATCACCATTAGGATTACCAGCAATTAAATGGTTAACCACACATAGGTAAATTCAGAGATATTAAATATCAATAATTGAACTCAGCAGCATAGAAAAGGATAATTGATCCTATAATTAATTAAAATACAGTTGGCAGCAGCATATATGAATACCTCTGCCCCAGAAACTGTATAAACTATGCTAATTGAGGTTTAAGGTAGGTTGTCAGGTGAGCAAACTTTAATATTAAGCCAGGTCCTCTGACAATTTCCTTATACCATATATAATAATCACATTTAGAGAAACTATAATTTAATTATCTACCGATTTCAAATATTGCATACATTCTGAATAAAACATATAAATTGCATTTAATATAATCAATAATAGATTATACCAAGAATATACTCAGAATCAATCTAATAATATATGTATAGACAGCATACTAAACTTCATGTAATATATATCATAAGGGTTAATCCACTTATAAATATATGATGCCACACCCAAGATGGCGACTTCTTTTGTCTAATGTGAGGTTTAAATAAACAAAGGTTTAGACCCAAAACATACACAAAGAAATCCAAAGAAACACCTCAAAATAAATAGACAAATAGCAGTTAAAGGGTTAATATATTAATTCAAAGAATTCCCCAGATCAATATTAGCTATATAACCTTTCCAGAAACACAATATATTATTCTAGAAATACCAAGAATTATATTAACTAATACTAATATATATATATATATATATATACCAAGCTGTTTAACTATATTACACTTATCTGGCAAAATATAACAATTTACCAATAAATGAATGAATTCCTCTTAATTTAGAATTACTACAGCTAATATAGCTTATTATAATTGATCCCAAATGGTTGGCCAGTCTAATTAAGACAAATTATAAGAAAAATTAAGTTTCTTTAAATATAGAAGAAATATATATTTGATTCTGAATTTTGCAGAATTTAAATAAGGAAATATATATAGTTACCAGTTATAACGGTTTGTTCAACACTCAGACACAGTGGTTTAGGATAAAACACAGTTTTATTGAAACAAACACAGTGATAATTACCCTTAATGGGCTATAGCGTATTTCAGCAGAATTATGCAGGTGCAATACAGGACTTAGATACATATGCCTACACAGGCCCAGTATAAAGTAAGCGAAAGAGTTCATATACTGTCACAGGTCAGGCATGATAGGGTGAATACCCAGAGTAGCAGCACAGCATGATTTAAAGTCCCAATAGATATAATCAGTCTCTGTTGTGGTGAGTCCTCAGTAACGCCCAGTATGATGAAATAACAGCGAATAGGAGACTGTAGTGCTAGAATGGAGACAGAGCACTGGTAATCTGCCGGAGCAGAGCTGAGACTTATACCCACTGCCGTAGCAGTAAACGGAGGCAACAATAATACTCTGCAAGAGCTGAATGGAACACAGCCAATGGCTCACTGCTGTAGCAGTAACGGAGGCAACAGGGTTCTCTGCAAGAGCTGAATGGAAACGCAGCCAATGGCGCACAGTCGCAGCAGTAACAGAGGCAACAAGGAGTACTGCAAGGGTTAACGGAAGGCTCAACCAATGGCACACTGCCATAGCAGTAACGGAGACAACAGTGAAGCTCTGCAAGAGTTAACGGGAGGCCCAGCAATAGGTACACTGCCGTAGAAGTAACGGAGGCAACACAGAACACTCTGCCAGGTAGGCCCAGTCAAAGCGGAAGTCAGAATGTCGCCCAAGCGACACAACGAAGCAGGAACAGGAGAGCCGGGCCGGATCACGGAGCAGGAACGTCAGCTAGGCCGGGTCGAATCACGGAGCAGGAACATCAGACAAGCCGGCTATCACAGTGCCTGTGATCCTCCTGTCACTCTCGTCTGTGGCATACTCTGATTCGCTGAGTTTGGTTTGGACCGCCCCTGGTGACCTTTTTATACCTGACCATCACAACTGTCAGATGCCCTTTTGTGGTGTTTCTGAGCCAGTCTTGCTGTTGCTGTGTTCCTGCGTCCGGATTCCTGTGTACCGATTTTGGCCTGTCCTGACTACGCTCCTGTGTTCCTGATCGTGTTTGACCCGGCTTGTCTGAGAACCTCCTACGTGCTACAACCCGGTCTGGCTGACTTCCTGCTTCGTGATCGACTACGGCCTGTTCCAGCGACCTGCGTGTTCCTGTTGTTGCCACCGGGACATTCTGACTCCTGCTGTGCTGAGTACTGATGCAGTGTGACCACTACACTCCGGTGTAGCCCTTCTCCAGTGCAGAGTTCCTTGCTGATTTGCAGAGCTGTGCTCCTTGTTCCGAGCCTCCATACGCTTGCAGAGCTTATTTACCATACTGAGCCTTGGCTTGTTAAACGTACTCTTTAACCCTTGCAGTGCCGCCTCTCTCTTGCAAAGCCTCCATTCCCATTATAGAGCCTTTACCTTACTGTGCTACGTCTGCTGAGTTGACCGCTAGCGTGGACGGCGACTCGTATATACAACTGCAGAGTAGTCAAGTCTTGTCGGTCCGGTTGGGCGCCTTAGCCTCTCGGTATTACGTTGGTTACCGGAGGTATCCATTGCGGCTATTGGTTCTGAGAGAAAGCAAGGGGCAGGCTCCAAGCTCTGGCAGGTTCTGAAGGTATACACCCGTGGGGGCTATTGGCTCGATTTATGCTCACTGTTGGTCTCTGGTTATACGCCCGTGGGGGCTAAACGTCAGCTCTTGCATCTCAGGCTATTCTCCGATTACGCCCGTGGGGGCTACATACTCTCGCACTTGCAGTATCAGTTGTCTCATTGGGTACGCCCGTGGGGGCTATATTGGGTCACTGTTCTGCTAAGCTTTTGCTGGTCACTGAACACCTTCTACCCTACCATTGCATGAACTCTGTTTTGTTCACATATTCTCACTACATCACTACACCATTTGGGCGTGCCAAACCCCACAGCTGAGACAGACTGATTGTTCTAATTAACCCATTTGTGTCCAGCTTGCTTTTATCTGTACTGTGTAGAGTGTGCCTCCTGTTCAGTATAGAGACCTTCTGTGTACATTGTATTCACCGTGCAATTATCGCTGTCACCTGTAGGGGGCGATTGTTTGCATTAATTTTCATTCAATAAACGCTGTTTTATTTTACCTACTGGTCTGAGTGTCCTAAAAACCGTTACACCGGGTCAGGTCACGGAGCAGGAACGTCAGCCAGGCCGGGTCGAATCACGGAGCAGGAACGTCAGACAAGCCGGGTCAGGTCACAGAGCAGGAACATCAGCCAGGCCAGGTCGAATCACGGAGCAGGAATCAGAAGCAGAGTAGTCTAACGGGCCAAGTCGGTACACGGGAACACAGCAACTTAAGTCAGAACTGGTACAGGAACACCACGAAAGGGCACCAGACAGGTGCCAGAGCCCAGTATAAAAAGGCCATACTGGGCGGGCCAAACATAGCTCAGTCAATAGAAGCGCATCAGACAGAGACTGACAGAAAGCACGGGCACCGTGATGCCAGTCCAATAAGTGTGGATTCCTTAGGATTTCTTTAGCAGGCAGCCAGGTATATAGCAGGAATTGAAGAGCCAGGAACCAAGAGGAAAAGCCCCTTTCTCTCTCAAAACTTACATATTTATAATGTAAAATTACCTTTATCAGAATCTCCTCTGATTGGATAGAGATCCATTTCATTATTTAGTCACATCACACATATTATTATGGAAAAATTCCAAATCACTAGTAATAACACTATTTATCCTGGAGATTTCGCTCTTACTCCACATTAAAATTTTACATATGGCATCTGGATCTGTATCATATGATAAGAATGGCCACGAGGTCATTGGCCTTGACATAAATATGCCACCCTACCAGACTTTGCCATATGGGAGCATATATTCCTTTAGACTTGGTGTCTAGCACATAATTGTATATCTCTATAAATGACATTCAGTTATTTTCACCCCCTACCTTGAAACACAGGCCATTGTTTTAACATGAGATCATTTACACACATCTAAAAAATGGACTTTTAGAGAATTTGGTTTAAAAGAAAAATTAACCATTTCCTCCCCATCATGGCAATGTCTCTGACAAGACGGCATTCTGCTTCCTGTCACCAACCCCTTTAAAACCCTTTCCTTTTACTCTTCCCCCTCACACGCACTTCCTTAATGCATCAACCCTCCCCATGACATGCTTCCCCTCCTGTCCCTTCCGGGGAATTTCTACAGTAAAGAAATATGCTTGACTGCAAAAAATTACCTTCTATTGATCTAATTAACAGCCGCTAGTTTCAAGTATAAACTGCCCCATTATATCAATAAACCACAGACAGTTTGTACATCCCCGATTGTGGAGTAACTGAAGGTAAAACATACTAACCATATTCTGCTATTTTGCTTATTCAATTGTTTCATAGTTAAGATTTAAAGATGGCATAGCTCCCTAAGATAATTTTAGTTAATTTTAAACATAAAAAGAAACTGCCTATAGGTTATGCTAGTTATCTGACTGCAATATAAATATGTTGGTGGCACAGTTCACAGATAGTTTGTGTGCTGGTCCCATGCTATGAATGAATTTAGGCAGAGCCCTTACAGTGGGGCCATTTTTAGTAGAATAACTAGTTATAAGTTTGGTATCAAACAATTTATATCATACTAGTTGATGAGTCCTTGTAGACGGGCCACAGTGCCACCCAGCAACAGCTGCAGTGCAGTCATGTATAGTAGAGACTGCCCGTGCCGCAGGTGATATGGAGCAGGGTGCTCCGAATTCAGCCCGTAGTCCTCTCTGCGCACCAAAGGTCTATGGTCTGAATTTGGAGCCCCGCTCCATTATCAGGCACGGGCAGTCTGTACTGCGCATGACTACATTGTGCACAGCCGTCTCTACTGCGCATGACGGCTTCTGACAAACACACACATAGCGAATTATTATATAGGATTATGCAGGGAAGTACCACTCTGTGCCTCCACAACATAAAGGTTTATTTATCTGCAGATCAAACTAAACTCACCTTGAGGTGACAGGAAAACTTTAATATGAGTTTGCTACTTATTTCTATTACTCTTCAGGTCTTGTATCTTACCAACTTATATAATACATACACTCCCCAATTTTTCCAACAATTATCTTAGTATCCCTTTATTATTTTCTTAAATGACTAATTGGGGATTCTATTTAAAGTCGTAATCCCATTTAAGGAAAGTGGCAGCAGAGAGATGCAGGAAGCACATATTCATAATCAAGGACAGGTTGAATTGCTTTATTGCTGCATCAAAACATAACCTGCTCATAACTCTTTGAATGCCAACACACCCAGTAAAAGGGTTAAAGTTCTTTTAAAAATAGGTTGATTAAAATACCACTCAAAAACTGAATTGAGATTTTCTTCACACAGTATATGTTTCTTATTTTGTAACTGACTATTAGTCTGACAGTTTAAGCTTTTGAGTGCTGGAGGGGTACGCAATGCAGTGCTTTGCAATGCGTTGCGTGCCCCTCTGGCACTCAAAGGGTTAACCAACAACATGTTTGTAAAAAAGATAGATAGATAGACAGACAGACAGACACATTATAGGGTTTTACCTCTTGAGAACAACAAGGGTATTCAAAATTCACAGACATACTTAATTCAAAAGTTAGATCAGCTCAAAGTATATGTTACTTAAATGTTAGCAACAACGCCAACTGTTGGCTAAATGGCCTTTTTTTATAATGTATTCTGGTAGAGCTTGATTAATAGTCTACAGGTGTTCCATAGTAAATTATAGGAACAGCACCACATTGTTACTGCAACAGAAAACTGTAGTTTAATTAACTCCTTAGTGACCGGCCGTGCACACACGCGGCCGGCACTTAACGCCCGCCGAACTTTTTACCCCATTGCTTTAAACAACTTCCTGGACGTATATGTACATCCTCTGTCACTGACAGTTTCTGTGGGACGTACATGTACGTTCATTGTCGGGATGGGGTTAAAAAAATATTGATGATAAAAAAATCTCCAAGCAGTGAGAGTTTGTTTCCTTTTCTCATCTATTAAATCAATCTAACATATACATTTTCATTAAAAAAAGTTTAGTTTTCCATTAATTTTATAATACGTGATGTTTCTAATGTGTTAGATTCACCAATTGGTATTTAGGGAATTGTTATTCCCCCCCTACGGTGCAGTTGGTTTGCTCTTGAATTGCACTTCCTTTCTTTTGTGGATAAGAGCCTGTGAGTCTTATTCAATACGATAAAGAGATGCAGTTCCGGAGCAAACCAATTGCATTACAGAGAACAAATTAAAAACCCCAAAGTCCCATTTATTTAAATGGGGTTTTTAACCACTTCAATGTGCTTTCTAGCATTCAAAGGGTTAAAAATCCCAATTGAAATCATTGGGATTTTTTGTTTTTTCCCCTGTAATGCAGTTGAGATGATCCAGATCTGCACCTCTTTAGGTTTTTGAATATGTCCCAGTAAGCCTTAGTCATGAATATATTCATAATGCCAGTACTCCTGCACAAGCAGATGTACCAGAACCGGCCTATCATATGGCTCTAAATCGCCTGAGTGCCTTTTCTTCTAGGCATGATCATCTTACTTGATTTCCATCCCTTCCTTGACCCTATGCAGTTTGGCTTTCATACAACTTTCTCAGCTTAGACTGCAAATGCTCTCCATGAAGCCAAATCCAAAGGTCACCGTTCCCAGATTATTCTGCTTGATCTCTCTTCTTCGTTTGAATCCGTGCACAACTTTGTTCTCATAACTGAGCCTCTAACCAATTTAATCTCATTTTTTCTTAGGCTATGTTCACAAAAAAAGAAGAAAGCTCACAGCGCTTACTCACCATAAAATATCCATATCATATTATAAATTAAATATAAGAATAAAGTTAGAAATATAGATAGCAGCAAGGAATGAGAGGGTTCTCCAGTCCCCCTGACATTAGGCCTAAACCCAAAAGTGAAAACACATACAAAAAAGACATACCTGCGCTCCTCTTTATAAATATATAAATACAGGGCACGTATGTTCACATTATATTAGGGTGACCACGGGTCCCGGAACGTCCGGGACTGTCCCTTATTTCAGGGCTATGTCCCGGGTCCCCTTCAACCGGGACAATGAAGTGTCCCGGAATGAAGCCAAGCCGCCGTGGATGTCAGCCTGCAAGCGGTGTGTCACATCATGGACGCCGCTCGCGGCGTCCATGATATGACACACCGCTTGCAGGCTGACATCCAGGGCGGCAATGCAGCTTACCTGGAGGCAAGCGCTCTAGTAATATAGAGCGCTGAGAGATTACATCATCTCCCAGCGCTCTGCATTACTGAGCACAGCGCGCGGGAGCTTCAGCTCTGTGCCGGAGGAGGCACAGAGCACTTTCCACGCCGCTAGACCACCAGGGACTTAAGGTATGACGGGGCAACTAGGGTGACCACGTCCCGGAATGGCAGAAGGGAAATGTGGTCACCCTACATTATATAGAGGAGCGCAGGTCTGTCTTTTTTGCATGTATGTTCACAAAAGCAAATGTTTTATAGATATTTTGGCTGATGTATTCATGTAATTTATATATGATCTGTTGAAAGGCTGTTTTCTTTTTCTACTAGCATCCCTTGTTTTCGATATTAAGGGGATAGTAATAGTTCGTTTTATCTTTATTTTATTTTGTAGGCATTAAAAAAACATGAAGAACGATATAAGTCTTATCTCTTAAACCTTTATGGTTTACGAGATATTCACAAGCAAAGTATTCCCCCCCCCCCCGTTCAGCCAAATCAGAAGGGAGGTGCCCAGGTAGACTGCAGTGAGGGACAATCTTCAATTAAGATAAGGGAAAAAGCTGAAAAACTTGTCAAGGGGGGAAGGGCCTTCATTGTTTTCATAGGAAGAAGATTGTCCCCTGCTGTTATCTGTCTGGTCTTACAACCAGATTCACATCTGAGAAGAGATGGCTTACACTAGGTAAAAGGGGCGGGGAGGGAATACTTTGCTTGTGAATATCTCTTAAACCATAAAGGTTTGAGAGATAAGACTTATATCGTTCTTCATGTTTTTTTAATGCCTACAAAATAAAATAAAGATAAAACGAAGTATTACTATCCCTTTAATAGCTCATCAGAAGCAACTTTCTTTGTAATTAATTCAATTCCATTGAGATGACTGGCATTTGATGCACATTCTAACTAAAGTTGCAGTCAGTTAGTTGGGTTGACATGAGACAACCATTTTTCTTAACCCTTTGAGTGCCAAAGAGGTATCCACTGCATTGCAACACAATGTGTTGGATACCTCCTTGGCACCCAAAGGGTTCAATCATAATTTCACAGAAGCTATTCTGAGGTTATATACACTTATATACTTTTTTTTACTCTCTATCTGTTTCTTAATCCCTTAACGACTGGTGACATGTCAGGGCCGTTGCTGTTTTTGTCCCTGAAGGACCAGTGACAGTCCTGGCATGTCACATATTTAGTGCTTACAGTGCTCCTGTAGGAATGCTGCAAGCACTAACGGGTCTGAAACTGACCGTTCCAAGACTGGAGCAGTCTATCTCAGACCCCAGTTTGGTGCACCGTACACATCATCAGTCACGTGTGCCTGCACTCCAACAATGATCAAAGAGATCCTTAACGACCCTTGATGGTCATAGCACGTCATGCGTTGTTATACCCTTAACGACCCATGAGGTACTATGACCGTCATGGAATTCCGGGCCCCCCCCCGCGGCTCCACGCCTTTCGGGGAGTCTGGAATCCGAATCGCCAAAAAAAAAAGCTCTGTGGTCCTGTAGTGACCGCAATGCGCCTGCGCGGCCGGTCGTTAAGGGGTTAAGGGAAG
Organism: Rhinophrynus dorsalis; assembly: GCA_037306005.1. Lineage (NCBI taxonomy): Eukaryota > Metazoa > Chordata > Amphibia > Anura > Rhinophrynidae > Rhinophrynus > Rhinophrynus dorsalis. The sequence continues at coordinate 214,241,199 of CM074718.1, read as the reverse complement.
ATCACATCTCTGGACTGCTGGTCGTTAAGGGGCTAAAGAAGCAGTAAACTTTTTTTTTATGAAAAATATATGTTGTAGAGCTTTTCCTGATGAGTTGTTGTTTTATTCAACATTTATAACAGTTCAAATAATCAGGAAGTGAATTTAATGTGTGTTTACTTCCTGAAAGTTCTAACTGGCTGGAAGTGACTCTGCAGTTTGTATCCCATTCTATGATCTGTGTGTAGGGTTGCCACCTTTTCTTCAAAAAAATACCGGCCATGGCATTCCCTCCATAGACTTAACATTGAACAGAAGCCAATTTTTTACCGGCCTGCCGGTAAAATACCGGCTGGGTGGTAACCCTATCTGTATATCACTAACTTTCCTCTCAAATAGAATGTAACAGAATAACTAATTGAAATTTGGGCACTGCTAATGTACAAAAAACACAGGTTTAAACTGTAATAACTCTGAAAATATTCATCTGTCAGTAGTGGGAGTACCCTTCTTTTACTCAACAGGAAACACCCTACAATATATATTTTTCATTAAAAAGGTTTACTACTCCTTTCAGGCCTAAATATCATTTTTCCTGTATTCAATGGAAGCAGCCATTCTTACATTTTCCAGAGAATCATAACTATCATTACCATAGCATTTATGACATGGTATATGTGAAGTAATACTGCAGGATTGTGTGTAAATGGGCTGAAGCATGGTAATAGCCTTTCTGAATACAATATTGGTGGGTAATAATCTCCATAAATTAACCGACAATTTGATTCTCTCTTTTCAAACTGTTCAAGTTGTGTCCCCTATCCTGATCAGAACTCCAGCACTGTATTCAGCACTTGACCCTTATGCACTCTGAGTCTGTCTCCCATTACCACTCTACATTATAAGCTTTCGGGCAGGGACCTCACTTCCAGTGTTTCATTTTGGAAAGCACTTATAACCCTGTATTGTCTAAAGCCTTAAATTGTAAAGTGATGCGTACACTTGTGGCTCTATATAAATAAACATATTAATTCATTCATTCATAATAACTGGGTGATTCTGGAATGAACCAACTGCTTCATAAGGGACAAATAAAACAATACAACATTTCCATTTATTTAAATAGGGCTTTTAACCCCATGGATACTAGAGAGGTGTCCAATGCGTTGCTTTGCAATGCACTGGAGACCTCTCTAGCATTCATGAGGGTAAAAGTCCCATTTAAATATATGGGAATTTTTATTTGTCCCCTGTGGTGCAGATGGTTTGCTCCATAATCACCTAGTTCTTATTATTAAAATCAGCATCTTAGTACCAAAATAAGAAGCTGATCCCATAGCCTTTCACTTGTAAAATGTTCAGAAAGAGAACCTAACCCCACTGGGACAGCATTTACAACATAATGTTTAATGTCACAGACGCTGAGGCATTCCTGTCAGATGTACAGATGGAATAAAGTGCTAACTTTAGCAGGACACATTATCACAGACCAATTTTAGCATATCAAACACTAAAAAAAGAACACAGTAGCTTATTTAATAGCATCAACTTTTTTCAGCCAACACATTCTTGGGGGTATTCAGGATCAGTGTGTGTGTTTGTGGATCTGCTGCCATAATTATGCTTTATATGCCATTAACATATGTATACAATATTCTGTTAGTGATTACTTTAGTCTTGTTTTTCTTTGCATCGTGCAAATAGCTTGGGGCAATATTCACTAGGAAATAGGAGGAAGGAATGAATCCACCAGCACGTTTCAAATGGCCAGAGAGAGATATTTTTGTTTTAGGTGATTTTGCTGGGGGCATGGCATTACTGAGACATTTTAGGTTATTTTAGTAAGTATTTTATTTAAACAGGCTGATTTATAAACTAGTGATTCTCAACCAGGGTGCCGTGGCACAGAACATCAACTTAGGGTGCCCCATGTTTTCTATGAAGACTAACAAAAAGGGAGCTTTAAAAAAAGATTTAAATAAACTGTTATGCACAATATATTTAGCTTTGTTATTATGATTATAATCTAACAGTAACTGTATATTTATGTATTGTACCCTTCTTATGTCCTTGATAAAGTACATTAAATATGTTTGGGGTGCCTGGAATGTTCTAGATTATGTGTTAGGGGTGCACCGAACAAAAAAAGATTGAGAACCACTGTTATAAACATATATACTGAAGTTTACACAAACATTAATGTGAGGTTTTTTGCAGTGGAGCAGTATGATACACTTATATACACACCACATAGTGTGAACTTCTAAATGAGGGATATCAGAGTGGGAAAGAGGGATTTAGGTCTCAAAGAGAGACCTTCCCATCTAAAGAGGGACACTTGGGAGGGATATTTTATGCTCTTGGACAATGGCATACAAATAGTGTGGCCTGCAAGGTGTATGCATTATAGCAGAGACTGGCAACAAAATTTACCTCAAGCGGAGCATATATGACCCTAAAGTCAACCAAAGTGAGCCACATTATAGTTAAACATCAAAACAGGGGTAGATAAAAGGTAACAACCCCTTGGATGCCTGAGAGGTCTCTCTTCAGGTTGGGTGCATACCCTCTATAAACTAACATAGGAAATGGATAGTTTTCATACTGGAGAAGTTTAGTGCATTTCTCCCCAGGTGTAGATGCCTTACATGCAGTTAATTTGTTTACACAGTACTAGTGTAAAAGCCTGTGTACACTGGCCAAGGTCTGGGTAACGTTAACCCTCTGAGTGCCAAAGGGGTATGCAACGCATTGCTTTGCAATGCGTTGCGTACCCCTCTGGCACTCAAAGGATTAAGAGGCTGCTACCTCACTGCTCCATGCGATGCAGTCTTGCGTCGCCTCACTCACGCGATGCAGTCATGCGCAGTAGAGACCCGAACACGGGCAGTCTCTACTGCGCATGACTGCATCGTAACAAACATCCTAGCAAATTATTATATAGGATTCTTTTAGTGTTTACTATAGTCTTGTTTTTTGCATAGTGAAAATAATGTACTATTCATGTTTTCTTCTGATATTAGCATGTGTTCAGTGATTGTGAGAGCGCAAGATGGGGGGGGGGGCGATGTACTAAGAACTCATACCTCCCAAGTTGTCCCACTTTAGGATGGGCAGTCCACTTTGAGACCCAAATCCTTCTATCCCACCCTGGTGTGCCTCTTTCAGGAGATCTGCCTGTGAGATGCGTATATAAATGTAACACATTGCTCCACAGCCATAAAACCCACATTAATGTTTATTTAAACTTTACTATATGTGTTTATACATTAGTCTGTGTAAATAAAATACTTTGTTCTTGCTCTAATTCATTTCTTATTTACACAAAGAGACAATAATCCTGGTGAAAGCCAATTTAATTTAACCTCCTGCTTGCAAGAATGGTCTACAATATAATGCTTCCAAACTTCAAGCACTTTATAAGAACTCAGATTTATCCTTATAAAATTATTTTTCAAGCTTAGCTTCTAAACAGCTCACTGTTCTTAATGTAACCCTTTGAGCGTCAGAAAGGTAAGCGTCACAATTGGAATTGATCAGTGGTATACTGAGTCACTGCAGGGACCTGAACAAACATGTTGTGGGACCCCCTAATACAAAAATATTTTCACAGAGGCATAGCCAGACCCTATGAGGAAGATGGGGTCCCCTTGATTACTAGGCCCTGGTGCAAGAGCAATGTCTGCATTACCTGTAGTTGTGACCCTGAAATCAATGGGTGACTTACTTCTCTGGTCCCTTCATAAATATAGGCACATTTATATTGTGCCTCAAATGGTTATCAGTGTAGTTCCAAATATGTACCTAAGAGCTCTCACGTAATAAGCTATAACCCGTCATTTAGAAACAGATAATCCAAATACAGGTAATTGTTTTGAATGGAAAAGTAAATAGTGACAAATGGACTTCCTGCCCTGAATATAATGCACTGCTTGTTTCATAGAACTCCCAGAACAAAAGATACATGATCTTGGAGACTCAGGTACACTATTCTTTACATGTTACATTTAGGGCCATATGAACAAAGAAATTGGAGCGAGTCTGGAGTAAACCAGTTGCACCATAGATAATATGTAACCCTCTAAGGACCAGATGGTACAAATGGTACTGTTGTTACAAGTTTAATAAATGAGAGAGTGAGAGTGTAAGTGAGTATGTGTGTATGCACTTTGAGTTACATATCATGCACTTATAGAATATGTAAAATGAAAATAAAAGGTTACTATCTCTTTAAATGGGACTTTTAACCATTTGAATGCTAAACAGAATCAATTATATTATTCTTAAGGATTTAAATCCCTATTTAAATCAATTGGAATTTTTCTTTGTCCTCCACGGCACAGTTGGTTTTCCACAGAATTGCTTCACTTTGTCTTTACACTTAACTCCTTCAGTGCCAGAGGAGCTTTCAATGTGTTGCTTGCAGTGCACTGGATACACCTCTAGCACTCAAGGGTGTTACTTGTCCACTAATACTAAACAATTAATTGATATCCCTTTGTTGGCTATCGGTTTAATAAAAGATTAAACATAATATGAACTTTCTTGGGGGGACTGATGGGACTCATATTAGGCCCTTCATTTAAAACTGGTTGTCCCTCACTGTCCTACAGGTTACTATACCCACAATTATACAGAAAGACGTGGATGAATGAGTAGGTTTATTTATATAGTGCCACAAGTCTACACAATGCTTTACAATTCAAGGGTTTAGACAACGCATGATTACACAAGTACTTTACAGAGTGAAACAATGGGTGGGGTCCCTGCACTAGAGCTTTCAATTTAAAGTGAATAAGGGAAACATACAGCGTACATAAGGACTATGTGCGGAATACAATATTGGAATTCTGGCCAGGTTAAGGTTACACATAAATATTAAGTGCAAACTAGCTTGCTGTAGTTTTTGAGAGAACACAAACAGAGCAAAGCAAACAGGACAAAGCATTATTATAACACTCTGTTTGACTGACCTGGCACTAAGCGACTGCACAGCCTCAGTTGTTTGATTCAGATCTGAGGAGAGAAGAGGATCACAGCAGAATGCGTTGCTGCACGGTCCTGCAATATTCACCATTTTAAAGCCATATTCAGGTGGGTGGCTAGATTATAAAGGGAGTATTTATCCAAAGAAGCTTGGAGTGATAGTTGTCGAACCCAGCGTTTATAATGTGGTAGGTCCTTACTTATCAAGCTAAAAAAGCTGCAGTTCTGTAGCAAACAAACTGTCTTATGGTGACCAGTCCTCAAATTCTCTTTGACTTAAAGGGAAATTATCACATTGTATTAAGTCTGCTCCACTGGGAAAGGACTTAGAAGAAAAGCCCTATGGCTGCTCTATGCAGTCCCGAAATACTCCTATCAGTCTTTGGGGGGGTCCTCAGCTGTAATGCAAACCAGAAGGTTGTGGCTCCTTTGTTTCATGCAAGGTCCTAATAGTACCACTGTGTTGGGCTTTCAAATATACATACTTTTGGGGAGCATCATCGGTCTCCTGTTGGTGCACCTGGATCAGAAATGACAGTTGCGCTTTAAATAGGTATTTTAACTCCTTGAGTGCATTCACAATGCATTGGAAACCTCTCTACATTTCAGTGTTTTAAAAGCACATATAAATCCTCCAGAATTGCACCTAAAATGTCCTTAATTGGTTGGCTCTGCTCTGTTTTAACATTAGTTCCCAGCGATGAGGTTCAGGCAGTCATGATGCGTTTGTAAAGTCTAGCTCAGTGCTTCTCAACTCCTGTCCTCAGGACCCACTAACAGGCCAGGGATTTCTCTGCTAGAGCACAGGTGTGGTGATCAGAGGCTCATTCACATTATTTAACTCACCTGTGCTCTAACAAGGAAATCATCAAATCCTGGCCGGTTAGTTGGTCCTGAGGACATGAGTTGAGAACCACTGGTCTAGCTCATTAAGTTATGAGTCATTGTGTTCATGACTAGTGGCATTAAACAGATGCTAAATTCAGTGGAACATTAGGACTATGCAGCCAACTCGAACAGTGTTTTCCCAAAAGTCTTCCATGTAGGGAGTGTTGAACACTCAAGGACTGGAGCAATTTCACACCTTAAGGACCATGTAAACATTTTCTTTTTGTTACCGATAGATTTCATAATTGTATTGCTTAGTGTATCAATGCAAACTATACATTTTTGTTTTTGGTACTGGCAGACATTTGTAATGGCCTATCACATTGATTGTCTTTGGAACCCTCCAGCAGTGCATGATTTTGAAAGGCTGAGGGAGAAAATCTGCATTTTTTAGTACATTTAGCTGCATCATTACTAGTAGTGAAGTTAATGCTATTGCTAGTATAGAAATTATCCCCATGCCAAGAACTGGGTTTAAGTATGAGACCTGGGACTATAAGCCTGTTCAGCAAGTACATTAGAACATGTTTGGATTTATGTTTTTCTAATGATACAGACGCCTGCATTTGTGAGGATATCCATATACTTGATCCATCCTCCAAAAATAGATTGCCTATTTTTTTTGCAATATAGAAAGTGTCTATACATTACATTACCATAAATGGTTAGTTTTAAAGTTATTGAAAGGGAGATTATACCCTGTGAAGATATGACTTTGAAATTGTTTAACAGAATGACGTGGCTAGGTAGGTGTCCTTTATACAGCAATCTAGTTACACATGTTTTGTATTGTATCTGCACTACTAATAATATTTTTTGAAGACTCCCTTTAGTTCACACTTTCTCACAACAAACAGTAGGCTTCATTAGTCTTATATGATTTATTAGGGTCAATCGTCATAATCAAATTATAAATAAACTCTATCAGTAGGCTAGAGCAGAGATCAAATGCAAAAATCTAGATAGACCTGAATGCTGTATGAAGGAAGCACTTCTGAGTAAATCTTTCTGAATTAAGAACAAAATATCCCCTGGTTATAGTTTCCCTTTAATGTTTTATTTTGATTCCACATCCCCTTCTAGTGATGTCACTTCCCCTCTCTACCTGGCATATCATGCATTGCAAGTTATTTATGTAAAGTTGCAAGCAGAGAGGGGAAATGACATAATCTCATGGACTGTGGAATTAAATTAACTCCATGAGGACTAGGGAGGCGCTCAACACATTGAGAAGCAATTTGTTGAACTCCGCCTGGTTCTCATGGAGTTAAAACATGAACAAATATTACTCCCCTTGAATGCTGGAGGTTTTAACCAATGTATTGTGAAGCAATTTATTGGACACCCCCTCTGACACTCAAAGGTTAAACATTTAGTAGTATTTTAGTTAGAGTAATATAGCGACAACTTTTAGTGTAGACATTACTTTTGGGGTGATGGGATCTTTTTAAATCCTACACTATTTGGGGTCCTGTGGACTGGAGATTAAAACCCTTGACAAAATGAACATTATGTTCATTATTATATCCATCATCGCTTATTTATAAAGCACCAGTAGTTTGAGATGTGCTGTAAAATAGTTTAAAATGCCAAAAGAACAATGTACAAGGGGTAAAATAAATACAAAAATGTTTCTAATCAATATTAAAATGCTTTGGAAACAGAAGGATAAGGAAGTCCTACTTGCTAAAGCTTACAATCTATTGGAAGTGAGTGGGATTGATACAAAAGGTCTAAGTGCTTGGAGTTGCCAAGTGGTCCAGCCTCTGAGTATGGTACAAGAAAGACAGTTAAGTGACAAGTGCTATTAGGAACTATAGGGCAGAATATTTGTGTTTGAGGTTACATATTTACATAGTAGTTTAGGTTGAAAAAAGACTTGCGTCCATCATGTTCAACCATTTTCCTATTCTTGTTTGCCACTGTTGATCCAAAAGAAGGCAAAAAAAATCCCCTTATTTCAGCAATTTCAAATTCTGCTTTGAACAGGGGAAATAATTCCTTCTTGACTCCAAATGGCAATCAGATTTCTCCTTGGATCAACAAGCACTAAATAAATATTAATCCCAATACTAACATACATAGCCCTCTATGTTCTGCTCTTTTAAAAAGTATTCAGGCCCTTTTTAAAGATATCTAATGTATTCATTAGCACCACCTCTTCAGGTAGTGAATTCCATACCTTTATTGTCCTTACCGTAAAGAATCCCTTCCGCTGCTGTAGATGAAATCTTCTTTCCTCAAGACTTAGTGGGTGTCCTTTGTACCCTTCTGTTAATGAACAGGTCTTTGGACAGCCGCTTGTATGGGCCCTGAACATATTTATATAATATGTTTCTCTTGTGTGTACATATTTAAGTTTTCTAGCCTTTCTTCATAACTAAAACTTTCCATTCTCTTTATTAGTTTTGTAGCCCTCCTCTGCACTTTCTCCAGTTCCATAATGTCCTTTTTCAGAAAAGACGCCCAGAATTGGACTGCATATTCAAGGTGGGGTCTTACCATGGACCTGTAAAGAGCAGAATAATATATTTCTCCTGAGAGTGAATACCCCTTTTAATACATGGCAATATCTTATTGGCACTTGCTGCTGTCAGCTGGCATTGCCCACTACTGCTAAGTCTATTGCCTACCATTACCCCTAAATCCTTTCCATTAGTAGCTTTCCCCAAAGAAATACCATTTAAACTATATGTTCCATTTTTATTATACCCACAAATGCATAACTTTACATTTGTCTATATTTAATCTCATTTGCTATGTGCCTGCCCAGTTACCCAATTTGTCCAAATCCTCTTGTAATGAAGACACATCCAGTTCAGACTATATTACCCTACTTAATTTAGTGTAATCGGCAAACACTCTTTGCATTCTATCTTTCATCCAATTTCCAATCCATGCACAAACGTTTGCCCCTAAGCCTCTTTCATTCAATTTGTACAGTAACCTTTTGTGTGGAACCTTATCAAATTCCTTAGCAAAGTCTAAATAGATCACATCAACCGCAGCACCCAAATCTATATTTTTACTCACTTTTTCATAAAATGCAATTAAGTTAGTTTGACAAGGCCTGTCTTTCACAAAGCCATGTTGGCTCCTGCTAATGATATTCCTGTTCAAGGTGATTTATTGAATATATTCCCTTAGCAACCCTTCCCCACCACAGATGTCAATCTTACAGGTCTGTAATTGCCCGGCTGAGACTTTGATACCTTTTTAAATATGGGCACCACATCTGCTTTATGCCAATCTGTGGGCACCATACCAGAAATAAAAGAATCCATGAAAATCAATAATAACGGTCTGGCCAGGGCCCGGCTTAGCTCTTTAAGTACCCATGGGTGTATACTATCTAGCCCCAGGGCTTTGTCTACCTTAACACTATTTAATTGTTTAAACACTTTTTTTGTGTCAGCTAATCACATGCTTGCTGTGACTACTCTGTAAAAGTAGTTTGTAGGTTCTTGTCCATCGGGTCTTTCTTGGTAAAAAGTATTGAGAGGAATGTTATTTTTATCTGAAAGACTTCCTTGAAAAGGTGCTTTTTTGGGAGGCTAGACACAGTTTGACAGATAATTTCAAGCATAAGAGTGTTATAAATTACAAAGTTTAGTGTGTTTGTTAATTGTACAGCACATTGTGTAGTTAAGAAGAGACTACATTAAAAATAAAATCCTAATATTTGCATCTATAGGGAAACATAATTTTATAATGTCTACCACTGTCTTTGCAATATCATATTAAATTGAATTAATATATGATTGACATGACAAGGATCACTGTTTACTGTTTAAGTATTTGTTGCAATGCATCGCATACCCCTCTGGCACCAAAAGGGTTAAATGTTTCTTCTTGTGTCTGCATGCTTTTTGCCTTGAATCCCAGCATTGCTTCAAACTTTTCTCTTTTGTTCCCTTTGTAGGGAAGGGTGAGGTCAACAGAGTTCTTCCTTCATGCCAAAAATTCAATGCCATTGCATGACAGTATTCAAGGTTAAAAGTTGAAATTACATTATTAGTGACTGATTATTTTTAAAAAATCTTGTCCTGTCCTTTAAGTCTCTTTGCTCTTCTGCACCTTCTTACATTTCTGTTCTTATCTCACGCTACACTTCTTCCCGTCACCTGCGTTCTTTTCAACGGTTCTTTCAGTCCTCTCCTTATACAACTCAAGCCATCTCTCAGCTGCAATCATTGGCTGCCCCTCAGCTTTGGAATGTGGTCTCTATCACCAGTCATCCACTCTCATCACTTTCACGCATCTCTTAAAAACCTATCTGCTCATGGAGACAACTTAGTAACAATATTCTCATTGTGCATTCTGACAGTCACATCAAAATCATTCTGCACTTATAATCTTTTCGGGACAGAGTCCTCTTCCCAATGTATGATTCACTTGGTTGCACTTATCCCCAGCTTGCAATGCAATGGATCACACTTTAGCCTGATACGCTTATCCCTGTTCTGTAACTTTTTGTTATTGTACTATTACTGTTTCTGTACAGCTCTGTGTACATACATAGCACTATATAAACAAAGATAAATATATACACAAATATCCAGTCAGGAGTAAACATAGAATTTTTACTAAATAGACACATAGACCTTGTTGCCACAGCCTTTTTAACATTATATAAATGCTTGAAATTTGAATTTTTTCAAGGAAGAGTGTTTGATATTTGTCCTTGCACTTTTGCATATACATGCATGCTAAGTATTGCATGTACTATAGGCAATGCAAGCGGAAGAAACGTTCTTGCAGGAAAACATGTTATAATTTGGATTTTCATCCACTGGATGCCAGAGATATTTCAGACATATTGCTATTTCAATGCATTGGAGACATCTCTAGAACCCAAGGGATTCATATATCCATCACATAACATCCTCACAGCTCTATTTATTCATACATAAATACAAATGTATATTTAATAACAAGGACTATGCAGACTGACATTGAATCATATCCACAATGTTAGACACAAGGAAATTAGTCTCAGTAAGAAACTTTGACTTGTTGGTAAGTTTTGAGGCAGCTGTGATGATTAATGTAATTTATGTAACATGATGAAATATGATGTTTTACACATTTTAGCGGTAGCTGGAACTAATTCGGTGCCAGTCTCGTATTATGTGCCGCTTGAGCTCCAGTTCTAAATTCCTTCATTTGGAAATGTTCAAAAAACAAATTGCATCATTCAAACAAACTGGAGTTCAACAATATTCTTGTTATGGAGCTTTTGGGATACTTTACGTATTTTACTTGTTATCATTTGAAATGTATAATCTGCAATTGTCTACTTATAGTCTAGCCTTCGTTATATCTAAGGGTATAGATCCCCTTTAATTTAAATTGAAAACAGCATGTTTATGCTACTTTTTTTACATCAGTCCTACATCACACTTTAGTTATAAACCCTATATATATATATATATATATATATCCTGTATTACTTGTAGATTTTAGAATAATGAGATACATGCTGGAGAAATAAGTGAAAGAAGGACTTTCCTATCTCTAAATACTCATACACACTACATGCTCATAGGGTACACCAGCCAGTACCTGGATTATGACAACAATGTATTTCCATGGTTTATCCTTGTGCTTGGGCTTTGACCTTGTACTTACATATTGATAAATGAGCTAGCACTACTCCATTGATAAGATGTCAATGCATAACAAACAAAATTACTGTGCATGTGCTTGTGCCTTTAGCCATTTGTTTCTTGCTACATGACAAGGCTGAGAACTAAAGCTATGAAGCCTGTTTAGATTCCTGAGAATTGGGTTCATGTGACCTTACAGTAAATGAGCCACTTTCTCTCACATGCCTAAGGCAACAGCAATTTGTTTGTAACCTCCGTGGAGCAAACCTTTAACAATAGTTTTACCTTCAGTTACTTTTGTGCACACAAATAGCTGTATACAAGACATAATACATATGTACACCGAAGAAATGACATTACGGGATCACTTGCACTGAATAATACCACTCAGACACACACTTCTTTTGGGCACAGAACTAAAAGCCTTTAATGAATTTTGTCCATGCATCTTGCTTCAAGAGGTATTGAAGATAATATGCCAAGAAAAAGTCTAGCAAACCTCGGGCAAACCATTTGCACCACATCAATGGATATTTTAACCCCTAGATTGGTAGAGAGGTCTCCAACACAATTACTTCTTTAGAATTCTAAATTAATGGGAATTTGGTGCAGCTGGCCTTGTTCCAGAATTGATCCAGCTCTTAGTACATCAATCTGAATATCTTCAAGCTGTCATGTATGTCATGTCCATGCAGGCAAACATGACTCCTGCTGGCAGGACCTCCAACCTTCACCTCAGTAGAACTGTTACCTCCAAACTGTAGCGGGCAGAATACTGGGCCTACAGAATATGTAATTTCTGTAGTGGGCAGTGTTCATGGTCCAGGAGTCATGTCAGCAAGTCATGTTCACCTCAGTGAGCATGACATCCAGGATTGAACGAAATATCTGTTGAACTAATGAGCATGGATAACATTCATAGTGACCATTTAGATTGTTTAGACATAATAAGGTAAGTAGAGGTTATTATTAGGAGTATTGGTATCACTGTAAGTGTCTTTTGATTAAAGTGTGAAAGCACTACTGCTCTACAGGTAACATCTCTAGTAATTTACCAAGAAAGGAGATAATTTTGGATGAGTGATACTGTGGGCAAGAGTTCCTAAGTATAGATGTACACCAGGAGGGCTATGTATTAAGGTATGATAAAGAGGTGATCAAGTAGAGATGACTTATCCAGTTTTCTAAACTCTCTAATTTCGATGTTATTCTATGGAGCCCATGCACAAAGATCTCTAAAGTTGGAGAAATCTTAGTGCATTGGCTCCATAGAATGAAATAGGAATTGGAGAGTTTAGAACACTTGGCAACATCATCTCCACTTTATCACCTGTTTATAACCTTGTTATCACACCTTAGTGCATCACCCCCAGTTATTTTACCTGATTTCTTAATATCTTAAACTTTTGGCGATTTCCTACTTCGGTACAATATTGTGTCAGTTAAGTTACATATGTTTGATTTACTTACTAACAGTAACGTCATAAGCTGAACGGAAATGGGAAATGCCTCAATGACACAGTTTATTTCTTCTAATACTAAGTCACACACACGTTTCACATTGCTGAGTCACACATACATTACAGAGTGGCGTAAGATTCAGACATGCTGGGTAGATCTGTGTAAACATATTGCCACAATCCCTACAGACAGATCTTGTGACATACATTTGTTCCTGTAGAATTGTAGAATGGAAACCCTTTTCTCCTTTTTTGTGTAACAAAATGTTAACCCCTTTGAGTCCACTGACATGCCAGGACCGTCACGGCGGTCTGGCACTTAAGGACCAGTGACCGTCCTGGAACGTCATGGAGTTCAGGGCTCACGGCGCAGCTGCACGCCGCTCCGGGAGCCCTGAACCAGAAGTAAAAAAATAAGCCCTGTGGGCATCAAGTGCCGGCCACGTGTGCGTGCGCCGGTCCATAAGGGGTTAAGTGAAATCCAAATCATATTTTCCCGGTCCTTAAGGGGTTAAACAGCATAAGTCAGTCTATTTAAAAATGGTCTAAACACACCAAATACATTGACGTATTTAATAGCTTATTACATTTATTACAATGTATCAATTTCTTAGATTTCTTGTACTCATTTGTTGATCAAGATTTCACCACAACACATGCATAAAGAACAGAAAGGATTTTTCACCTTGATCTTTTACTGCGAGATAGTGAATCTGGTCACAGATAAAGAACTGCTGTTGACTCTAAGCTGAGTAATGAAATACATAAAGGGCTGGATGTTTTTTCTCTGCAGAAAAGTGGCAGATGACATTTAATGTAGATAAGTGTAAGGTTATGCATTTGGGCTGTAGAAACAAACATGCTACATATACTCTCTCTCTATATCTCTATATAAATCCTTGGTTAGGCCTCATCTAGAATATAGAGTACAGTTTTGGGCACCAGTTCTTAAAAAATACATTGTTGAACTAAAGGGATTGGAGGATCTGAGTTATAAAGAGAGACTAGCCAGACTGGGTTTGTTTACTTTAGAGAAGAGACGTCTAAGGGGTGATATGATTGCCATTTACAAATACATTCAAGGTCAATACAAGGAACTATTCAATGGATTGTTTACACAATGAGCTGAGCTAAGAATGAGAGGTCATCCATTAAGACTAGAGTAAAGGTACTTTCAACTAAAACAAAGGCAGGGATTTTTTACAGTAGGGGCAGTAAAGCTATGGAATTATTTGCCTCGGGATGTTATACTTGCATATACTGTAACTGCTTTTAAAAAAGCAATGGATGACTACCTAGCACATAACAATATTGAGAATTCTCACAGGTGGCTTCAATGTAGATAGGTTGTTGATCCAGGGAATTATTTGACTTTCATTTGGAGTCAGGAAGGATTTTTTTTGCCCACTTGGGGCTAAACTGGAAATGCCTTCCTCTGGATCAAAAAGGGTGTTTTGGAATGGGCTGATCTTGATAGACACATCTTTTTTTTCAGCCTCATCAACTATGTTGCTATGTTATGTTACCATTATGAGTAAAGGCATTAGCAGCATTATGTGACAAGGTGGAAGCAAAACCCAAGACTTTAAGCAAGAGACCTGAGGCTATAAGCATGAGATCTGGATATGTAGCCGACCTGGCTAGTACATAACAACACCCTTGCTATACTACTCTCTCTGCTGATTGATATATTCCACCTCAGTGGGAAGAAAGTACATATCCATCAGTGCAAAAAACATCAGTTCATTCTCTGTAAATGCTAGCACTCATGACCGCTCTAGTGGACACTGGCACTCACACACCCTTGTCATTAAGATTTTAATGCGAGCAAGCCCTAATTCCACCTCTACAGCACTCACAAGAAAATGTCCTCTGTGCCTTCCAGGCAATAGAAGTGTATATCGTTAGTTTACAGTTCACACAGTGTGTCTGATGTACATTTCACATGGCTAGGATCTCTCAAAAAGCCCACATACAATTCATTTTTCTTTTTAAATTGTGCTCCAACTTGGCCTAAGCCTTATATTTAAATTCTATTCTGGACCTAGGTTTATCTCTGATACAGAATGATTTTTAAAGACATAACTTTTGTGTGTGAGTGTGTGAATGAAGTGATTTACCATACTGAGTGTGTTATGGAGGTTTTGTTGTGATTGAAATTTGTTATACGTTGGGGGTTTCCTTTTGCATTTTTGGTTTATGGGTTGTCAATAATTTACTCTCCATATAAACGTTGGTCATAATATAAGTTATCTGACTAGAATTCAGATATGTGAACATAATATATACTCTAATCTGGGACACTCTAGTTGATTGTTAATGCACCAATTTGGAGTTAATCATCTCTACTTAATAGGATTAACATAGTCTTACGATTAAGTGCGCTTTTGTGTTCTTTTTTAAGACTTACAAAGCCTTACATACTTAATTATTTTAAAGAACCACATGTATACCGTTGTATGAGTTAGCTGATAGATTGGGCAGTTCTGCTAGTTTTATAATATACGTTACACATAATTCCTGTGTTGCTGGTGCATACGCCCTAGCTCAATTATAACAGATCAGCAAATTGAATTGTCTTTGCAGTCAGTAGTCCTTTAGTTCTTTTGACAATATTGTCACATGTATTAGTGCACTCATGTATGCTATGCAAATACTGATACTTTATTCAGAAGAGCTATTATTATAGTGGGGATGAGAATACTGAAGATAGGATAATGACGATCATTTATACGTAACTGAGATTACAACGAGGATCAATTGTACCTCATTAAGATTATCCCTAATCTTAAAATATATATGGGATTATTATCCCATTTTATAAATATCCTATATAATAATTCACTAACGATGTTTGTCAGAAGCCGTCATGCGCAGTAGAGACATCTGCGCGCGCTGCAGTCATGCGCAGTAGAGACTGCCCGCAGCAGCTGATACAGAGAGGGGTGCTCCAAATTCAGACCTGAGTCCTCTCAGCGCACCATCCTGGGACCAAGCAGTCCCAGGAAGGTGCGCAGAGAGGACTGCGGTCTGAATTCAGAGCGCTCCGCACCGTATCCGCCGTGGCACATTCCGGCAGTCAGTACTGCACATGACTGCAGCTCCGCCAGTGTTGGTCCTTGTACACAGGCATAAAAACTAGTTTACTATATTTGCTTTAGTTTTATATATGTATATTTAGTGTTTTTAATTATTTTTTCCAGTGGATGTAAATAAAAGTTAAGTTTTTATGTTTGCCCCTACATATTAATTTCTAATGTATGCCCTTAGTCAATAAGGGGTGGTTCTGGTGCTACCAAGGTTTTCCTTTATTTTTTTGTTTAATATTTTCTCATAAGAGCAGAACAGCTGTTTCCATACAGCCATTCAGACCCAAGGGTCGCATTAAATAGACCCATGGACCACGTTCTAACCACCTCTGCTATACAACAATTACTGCTCTAGTGCCATTGCCATCAGCCCAACACTGGCACAGAGAGAGTAACGTGGACTGGCTGCAGAGTTCATTAGGGTTTTCCCACAATCCTACATTGCTGTTGTTAATCCTGTCATCCCCGGTAGGATGTTGTATATTTTTAGTATCTACTCAGAATCTGCACTGGAACTAGTAAGCCCTCTGCTTTGATATGGATATGTGACCTTTAACTGTTAATTAATCTGGCTTTTTGCAATCCAGTTTTCGCCAGTAGATGTTTTAACAGAAGATCTTTGACCTTTAAACAGACATTATATTTTAAGTTGAACTGTGATGTTGTTCTAGGAGCTGAGTTTAAAATCCACTGCTACACTTAGGAAGCAAGCTACATTTGGGTCATATTTGGTTTCCTTGAGAGTAGTGATACCTAAAATGCAGTCTTCTAATGAGACGTTGAAACTGATTTTCTCAGAAGCAATGGACCAATTTTGGAGCATCCCAGCTACACTACAGAGAACAATACAAAAATCCATTTAAATGGGTGTTTTAATCACTTGAATGCTAGCAGGGTCTCCTTTGCATTGAGCATTACGTGGGGTTAAAAGCCCCATTTAAAGGAGCCTCAAACTTGTTTATCTCAATGTATGTTGCAGTTATTGTTCTGTAGAGTAAAGCAAGGTAAGCCCCACAGATGGGAGATTTCTAAGTCAAAAGTTCTTACAGTTCAAACTTTTTTAATTAAGCTGCAATTATCTGTTGTGCCCTCTAGGGGTACTGCGTGTTGCCAATCTCTGACTTTGGAAAGTCAATGCCA
Source organism: Rhinophrynus dorsalis (assembly GCA_037306005.1). Classification (NCBI taxonomy): domain Eukaryota; kingdom Metazoa; phylum Chordata; class Amphibia; order Anura; family Rhinophrynidae; genus Rhinophrynus; species Rhinophrynus dorsalis. Next base: position 214,224,048 of record CM074718.1, on the reverse strand, counting down.
ATGACTCAAGCTCTATCATAGAGTTTTAGAGATTTTTAATTGAAAAGTTTCCCAGCAATGGGAGCACCTTTGTTGCAGGAAAAAACATTTGGAAAATTATAGGTGCCATTTAAATCAATGGGAATTTTTATTTGTCGTCTATGGTGCAGATAGATTGCTCAGAATTGCTCCAATTCCCCTTCATACATCAGTCTCATATATACAAGACCATCATAGATACTGATGAAGCAAAACAGTAATATTAGAAACAGGGTAGAATATGCAAAAGTATGCAAGACCATAAGAAAGAGCATTAAAGAAGAAGCACGCAAGTTCAGCTCACCAGAAAAACACTGGAAGAATATCAAGGGCTTAAGAAAGCAAAACAAAAGATGTCCACACATAGGAGCTAAATGTTTGCATTAAAACTTGAAGATGGTACAACAGCAAAAACTCAACAAATAATAAAATGAGTGGAAACATTTTATTCAGATCTTCGTAAGTATGAAGGACAACAACTGATGAAGTGACATAGGCTGAAGCTGTGCCTGAAGTTTTGCTAGAAGAAGTAAAATCTGCAATAAAATCAATGAAAAATGGAAAAGCAGCTGGATCTGATAAAGCTACTATTGAAATGTTGAAACCCTTATTCAAAGCCTTAGCTAAACTGTCAAATTGTCTACCACTTGGCAAAATGCCTGAAACATGGAAAAATGCAGAAGTCATCCTACTGCACAAAAAGGTGATAAGGAGGATCTAAAAAAAAACCGACCAATAAGCCTATTGACAGTGGTCTGCAAGGTTTTCACAAAAGTTCTATCAAGAAGAATGGACACAACACTTAACGTGGTACAACCTAAAGAACAAGCAGACAGTGAAACAAGTTACAGAGCAACATAATGTATACGACCTTCCGTTATGCATAGCGTTCTTTGACTAAGAGAAGGCCTTTGACTAAGTGAAAAGCAAGCAATAATTGATGCTCTGATCAACCAAAGAACAGACTGTGCTTACATCAATATCCTAAACTGCAACTGCACCAATGCAGGTACATAATGATAAAGTCCAGATCAATATAGAAAAAAAGGGTTCAGCAAGGAGACACAATCTTCCCAAAAGAATTTTCATCTTGTATAGAAGACATTTTTCTGCAAACTAAGTTGGGACAAAAAAGGACTTAAGATAAATGGAGAATAACTACATCACTTATGTTTTGCAGATGATATCATGCTCTTTTGCCAGTAGTCCAGAAGAACTGCAAGAACGCATCGAAGAGCTACAACAGGAAAGGAATAATTTTGGTCTGAAGATGAATACCAACAAAACGCAAGTCATGTATAACAAATTTACCATTCCAAGGAAAATCACAGTAGACAGACTAGAACTAGACGAAGTGGACAGGTATGTTTACCTTGGACAGGAAATGTCAACAGATGAAAACACCATGATAGAAATTGAGCAAAGAATGAAACTGGGATGGCAAGCATCTGGAAAGGTTTTTGACCCGCACAGACCCAATAGTGTTAGTCTTCAATACTAGTGACTGCACCCAAGGGTATGCACTACAGTGTATGTTCACTATAGTGCACGCTAGCAGACACATCTTGCCATCATTAGACTTAAATGCCTTCAAGCCCTGCAATCCAGCCCCATGGCATGCATAGGGAAATGGCATGCAAACACACACACACTTTGCATTGATCTAAGCAAGGCACAGAAGAAAGGACCACCCAGACACACCCACTGTCCCCATTTTCCTCCATAAGTGCTGACTGCATGATGAGGAAGAAATCAGGCATACATTGATGTATGGCAGGAGTATGGACTTCACATTGATTCTTGCACTTAATTTAGTTTGGAATCAGTTTTGTACAGTAACCATATTGTATTTCATACAATATAATTTGCATGTGTCCATTAGTTTAGGCTTCTCTGGTGCAAACGGCAGTTGCTATATACAACACAGGCATGTGTCTACTTTGTGCCTATGTACAAAGCACTTTGGTTATCAAAATGGTCACCTCACAGTATCTCTTTGTGAAAACTGCATCATCTGTTTACCATCTGAGCCAAAACCCTTCATTTTCTTTAAAAAGATGGTAACACTTATTATGACTTTACATATTCTACTAGTGCATAATACACTACATGGACAAAAGTATGTGGACAGCTCTTCTAAATAGTGGATTTGACTGACAGGTAATTAAAATCAAGCATATAGCCATGCAATTCCATAGACAAACACTGGCAGTAGAATGGCCTATACTGCAGAGTTCAGTGACTTTCAGTGTGGCACCATCATAGGAATCCACCTTTCCAACAAGAGGTGTAACTAGAAGCCACCGGGCCCTGCTGCAAGAATTGCCACGGGCCCCCCTGACCACATTGGCCCCCTCCACATTGCCCCCCAATCTACACATTGCCCCTTCATCTCCACAATGCCCCCTTCATCTCCACATTGCCCCTTCCACAAAGCCCCCTTCATCTCCACAATGCCCCCCTTCATCTCCACATTGCCCCTTCCATAATGCCTCCTTCATCTCCACAATGCCCCCATCTCCACTTCATCTCCACATTGCCCCTTCATCTCCACATTGCCCCTTCCACAATGCCCCCATCTCCACTTCATCTCCACATTGCCCCTTCCACAATGCCCCCATCTCCAATTCATCTCCACATTTCCCCTTCCACAATGTCCCAATCCCCACATTGCCCCTTCATCTCCACATTTCCCCTTCATCTCCACATTTCCCCTTCCACAATGTCCCAATCCCCACATTTCCCCTTCATCTCCACATTGCCCCTTCCACAATACCCCCCAGTCACTGGTGGTCTAGCGGCGTGGCTTGACAGATCTGTGCCTCCTTCGGCACAGATCTCTAGAACTGAAGCTCAAGATGATGTAATCTCCCAGCTCTCTGTATTAGAAGAGTGGCGCCGAGTGGGAGATCAGCTAAGCGACTGCTGTGGGTGAGGGGGTCGCAGGGGGCGGCCGGGCCCCTGGAGTGACAGGCCTGGTCGCAGGTGCGACCCCTATTGTTACTCCACTGTTTCCAATAAGTTAACAAATCAGTCCATCAAATTTCTACCCTATAAGAGATGCCCCAGTCAACTGTAAGTGCTGTTTTTGTGAAGTGGAAAGGTCTAGGAGAAACAACAACAACTCAACTGCAAAGTAATAGGCCACACAAGCTCATAGAATGGGTGCCGAGTGCTGAAGCATGTAGATCATAAAAATCATCTGTCCTCAGTTTAAGTACTTACTACCAAGTTCTAAACTACCTCTGGAAGAAAAGTTGACACGAACTGTTCATCGGGAGCTTTATAAAATGGGTTTCCATGGCCAAGCAGCCGCACACAGACCTAGGATCACCATGTGCAATGCCAAGCGTCTGCCAGAGTGTGTAAAGCTCACTGTCATTGGACTCTGGATCAGTGGAAATGATGAATTACGCTTCAAAATCTGGAAGTCTGCAATGAGATGTTTATGAGCAAGTGTCCACATACTTTTGGTCATATAGTGCATGTTTTTACATGTTTTTCACAGTAAACTTCCTAGATCTCTATTTCCAGTTAGTTTTCTTGTCAGTCGACCTTCAAAGATAAGTGATACAATGGAACATTATATCTGCAGCACTGAATACTATGTATGCTGTCTTTTTACATTGTATCTTTTTTAGTTTGCATACTAGACCTGTGGTTCTTGACAAGAAGGTTTCTGGAAACAGACCCAGAGAGCTCAATATCAGGGAGATAAAATTGTATATAAAATAGGCAAAGAAGAAGAAAAACAATAGCAAAAAATATAGGCAATTAGACTTTAAATATAATTAGGGCCAGATATCTCAATGGGCATAGAAGGTAACTGCCTAGAGCTTCAAATTGTGAAGGGCGTCTCAGCTGTGTTGCCCACACCCATATTCTCTGTTATGGGTGTGGCCAGAACAATCTCAGTGTCCCTGCACAAATGTTATACTTCATTACAGGCTATTATTTAACCCCAGTAGTGGGAAACTGAAAGGTGCATCTTGATATTCTGTGAGGCTGTGCTGTGCATGTGGCATGTAAAAATATGAATGGCATTACATTTGTACATGGTTATACGGGCGGACATACACGCTACAAGGTAGGCACTCAGTGTGCACTGAACACAGGTTTTGTACATCCACCCATTGTAAAAGTAATGGTGTCACAACTGTTTTATGTTCAGCTGTTGTGGATTACAATTTTCATTATCCCCAAACAATATGAACAGCTGGATGCTCAGCAATTGCTGGTTGGGATGATGAGAGATGTGGTCCGACTCCCTAACAACTGGGTGTCCAACAACTGACAAACCCACTTAGAAGATGTACAGTTCAGTGAGAAATCTTCACATTACCTAACACCCTACACTATTTTTTTATTCATTTCAATAGGTTAATCACACAGTGTAATAAATCCTATATAATAATTCGCCAAGTTGTGTGTAACGCCCGACATGCGCAGTAGACACTGCTGCGCGTGCGGCAGTCATGCGCAGTAGAGACTGCCCGCGCCACTGGTGATACAGAGCTGGGCGCTCCGAAGGAGCGTCCAGCTCTGTATCAGCAGTGGCACGGGCAGTCTCTACTGCGTGTGACTGCCCCACGACCGCCTGCCAGAGGCTCTGTATCAGCCGAGGCGCAGGCAATCTCCACTGCGTGTGACTGCCCCGCGACCGCCTGCCAGAGGCTCTGTATCAGCCGAGGCGCAGGCAGTCTCCACTGCCTGTTACTGCCCCGCGACCGGCTGCCAGAGGCACTGTGGCCCGTGTAACGGGCTGTTCAACTAGTATATACCATATTCTGCATTATATGCCTGATGCTACATAAAATTGCTTATGATATCTTTGAATTTGGTGAAGTGGTGTTCAAATCCTTGTTATTGTAAAGTATCTCAAGCAGCATCTCATTACCATGTGCTTCAGTCAGATTCTGTATTCCACCATACATTCTTTTAAAGGGAATGTATCACCTCAAAATTTTTTTACCATAGGTTTTGTTAATAAAGCATTATTAGGAAAGCTGGGTTGTTTTTTAAAATATAAATACTTTTAAATATATTCTGTCTTCAAGTTTTGCCGGTCAGCATAATGTCGCACGCTGAATCACCGGCAAAGCTCTTGCTCACTTCCTAAGTCTCCTCCCACCTCCCTCCCAGCTGCCTCAGGGAGCACGTTAACGCTTCCCTTTGGTGTGGTGTGAATGTCTTCTATAATGCTAACCGGAGCTTGATGTAACGATAGAAGCCATTCACATCACACTGAAGCGAAGTATGAACGCACTCCCTGGGGCTGAGGAGAAAAAGAGTTGTGCTGAAGATTCCAAGTGCCCATTATGCGGAAGTGCACAGCAGAGAAGGTAAAATATCTTTAAAAGTACTTATATTTAAGAAAGAACCCCAGCTTTCCTAATAATACTTTATTAACAAAACCTATGGTAAAAAATTTTTTGAGGTTATACATCCCCTTTAACTTCTGTTTTTTACAGCGTTGCAGAAACATAGTAATATATGTTACTATTTTACTATGTATATTCTTTTCACTTCTGTTTTGTACAGCATTGTGTAATATGTTAACATTTAATAAATAAAGGATAATAACAATTGTGGTACTTTATTATCAGTCCATTTGATGAACAGTTCCATTTACTTTCAAAGTGTTATTTTGTTTTCTAGAATTTGGGTCATTTTACACATTTATTTTTTTTCCAGGAGTATGTCCAAAACAAACCCTATGCATTAAAAAAAAAAAAACGAAAAAAAGAAATGCTACATAAATAAAAATACACTGTGACAAAGAACAATTTCTTGCAATAAGTCTAAACCAGTTTTTCTGGTAGGAATTATGTAATGCATTGCTCTTAAATGAGAAAACTATTTAATATTTGTTATTTCAATACTATAAAACAATGTATTTTACCTACTAGATTTCTTTTTCTAGAAAGGAAATTATGCCCAAGAATTCAGTGGTTCTTAAATTGTTTTGCAGATAAACTAGGTAGGTGTCCATCATATGGCAGCCAGGTATATCTATCTGTGTATTTTTGCATAATATTTGCAGTTTTCTGATTTTTATTATTATTCTTTATTAATTTAGCACCAGCATATTCCATAGTACTGTGCAATAGAGAATAGACATACAGAGATATTAAAGGGATAGTATTACTTCAAAATTACTATCCCTCATATTGTAGCCCTTAATAAACTGAGTTAAATGACACCAGCGGCATCTCTCAAACCTTTATGGTTTAAGAGATAGCCGCTTTCAAAGTGTCCTCTCCCCTGCTGTCAGCGATCTGCTGCCAGCAGGGGAATCCGGTCTCTGAATCAAGCGGAGGCTCTTCAGCAGAGTCGATATCTCGTGGTAACCAAGCACACGTAGAAGACTGTTTCAATGAATCATTTTTTCTTCCATAACGAGATATCGGCTCTGTTTAAGAGCCTCTGTCTGTCCCGGGACCGGATTCCCCTGCTGGCAGCAGAACGCTGACAGCAGGGAAGAGGAAACTTTGAAAGCGGCTATCTCTTAAACCATAAAGGTTTGAGAGATGCCACTGGTGTCATATAACTCAATTTATTAAGGGCTACAATATGAGGGATAGTAATTTTGAAGTAATACTATCCCTTTAAATAGTACAAATAGAACACTGAAAACAGAAGGATCAGAGGCCCCTGCTCATGAGCGCTTACAGTCTAGAGGAAGGTAGGTGGGACACAGAAGAAGTAAGTGCTATTGGGTGTAAGTGCCTCCTGCCACATGAACTACCAATCTGTGGGTGGGAGAAATAAGTGCTTTTGAGTCCAATGCTCCAGGCTAGTAGTGGTTCTGTTTGGGAGACAAAGACTATGTAAACAATGAGGTTGTGATGAGATTGTAGGTGGGAGAGTGATTTTAGATAGGAATGAGAGTAAGAAGAAATTGGACGGGCTTTTGGTCTGGCCTTGTTTATAATGGTTATGGAGGTAGTTAATAGACTTCCGTGAATAGGTGAGTTTCCAGGGAGCATCTGAAGGCTGGGAGAGAGTCTGATGGGGCGGAGAGGGAATTCCAGAGCTCCGGGACAACACGGGAGAAGTCCTGTAGGCGGGAATGGGAAGATATAATAAAAGCAAGAAGAAGAAGGTCTTGTGCAGAGTGAAGATGGCAAGTGGTAGTGTATTTGGAAATAAGAGATGAAATATAGGGGATGCAGTGTTAGTAAGGGCTCTGTAAGTTAGCATCAGAATTTTGAATTTAATTATGTATGCTAATGGGAGCCAGTGTAGGGATTAGAAAAGAGGAGTGGTATTAGAGGAGTGATGTGTGAGGTAGATTAGTCTGGCAGCAGACTTCATTATGGACTGCAGTGGTCTTAGGGGAGAGGAAGGCCAATTAGGAGTGAGTTACAGTTACATGGACATGATGAGCGTTTGGATTAGAATTTTAGTAGTATCTTGGGTAAAAAAAGTTGAATTCTAGGGATGTTATGAAGGACAAGGCAGCATGAGTTGGAGATTGACTGTATGTGGGGAATGAAGGATAGGGCAGAGTTGCAGGTGATATAGAGGTTGATGTGATTGCGGTGCTGTTAATTGTGATGGCAATATCTGGGGTAAGGCTGGTTGGAGAGGGAGGGAAGATTAAATGTTCGGTTTTGCTAAGGTTAAGTTTTAGATGACCTTACGACATCCAGGAAGTCACAGCAGAGAGACAATTAGATACCTGGGACAGGAAGAAGGGGAGAGGTCTGGGCAGGAAAGATAGATTTGAGTGTCAACAGCATAAAAATGGAGGTGAAACCCAAAGGAGCTTATTAGTTTGCCAAGGGATGAGGTATAGATATGATGAGAACCAAAAGAGGGCGGTGTCACAGAGACCTAGGGAGTGGAGAGCTTGGAGAGGAGTGGGTGATCCACTGTGTCAAAGGTAGCTGACAGGTCCAGGAGAATGAGTAGGGAGTAGAAGCAGAAGAATTTAGTGAGCCGGTTGTACATAAGACATTAGAGGATCTTGGAGGTGAATGGGGGAAGAGAAATGGACTAGAAGTCTGAGAGTGAGTTTGGGTTCAGAGAGGCTTTAAGATGGGTGTGATTAGTGCATGCTTGAAAGAGGATGGGAAGGTGCCAGTTGTCAGAGAGAGGTTGTAGGATTGAAGTTAGTACAGGAGAAAGTTTTTGAGTGAGCTGAGATGGGATTTGGTCAAGAGAACATGTGGTTAAATGTGAGCGTGTAAGAAGAAGGGAAATTTCATACTCTATCACGGGTGAAAAGGAGCTAAGTGTGTATATGGGAGAGGTGACAGTGCTAAGCTGGATGGGTGTGGGTGGGGTGGAAGTGATGAGATTTCATGTCTGATAGAGTCGATCTTGTCCTTGAAGTGGATGGTAAGTTAGTGGAGTGGGTTTGTTTTGGTAGGTGTAGAAGAGATTTAAAGGTTAAGAAAAGTTGTTAAGGGTTAGAGGAAAGATTAGATACTAGGGAGGAAAATTAAGACTGTTTGGCCATGGAGAGGGCAGAGCTGTAAGAACGGAGAATGAACTTGTTGTTTATAAAGTTAGCTGGGGACCACAATTTCCTCCAGTGCCTTTCTGCAGTGCTGAGCACCTTTGAGGTGTTGCCAAGGTTGTAATGGGGTTCTGTAGGGGTGACGTAGAGTTATAGGTGCAGCTGTGTTGTGAGAGTGCTGTTGTGAGAGCAGTAGTTTGTTCGGGGCAAGTAAATGTAAAATTGGGTTGAGAAGAAGTTGCAGTGATTTCTACTGAAACTCACCGCTTTACAGAAAAAAATGGGCTTCAATAGACACGAATGGCTCATAAGGAATACAAGTTGCCATCAGATTTTATTCAAACAATTTGCAGTGGACTACAAGAACAATCAAAAACAACTAATGATAGCATAGAAATATAACTGTCTGTAGTTCGAAAAACCGCTACCTAGGCAAGACCTTCTGCTAAACAAATTAAGAAATACTCATTCCTTGTGTATAGTTCATCTGTAATTGTGTTTACTTTAAAGGGATAGTAATACTTTGTTTTATCTTTATTTTATTTAAAAAAAACATGAAGAACGATATAAGTCTTATCTCTCAAACCTTTATGGTTTGAGAGATATTCACAAGCAAAGTCTCCCCTCCCTCCCCTTTTACCTAGTGTAAGCCACCTCTTCTCAGCTGTGGAATCCAGTTCATAGACCAGACAGATAACAGCAGGGGACAATCTTCTTCCTTTGAGAACAATGAAAGTTCTGCCCCCCTTGACAGGTTTTTCAGGTTTTTCCCTTATCTTAATTGAAGATTGTCCCTCTCTGCAGTCTACCTGGGCACCTCCCTTCTGATCTGGCTGAACAGTGTTACATCAGTAAAAGGGGCGGGAGGGGGATACTTTGTCATTTAATTATTATTGAACTATAAGTCTGACAGTATTGATATAATACTCTCCTAAGTCCAAATACCATGATGATTAATTAGAGCCACTTTTATTATGAAACATTACTATCCCTTTAATAAGATGATTCAGCTTTTTTCTTCCTTATACTTTTAAAAAATGTGACTAACCCCTACATACAGTAAAAAACACCTATGACTCAAATGTATATGCAAAGAACCATAAAAGAGTAGTCTGTCTACACTTTACCGCCCATTTGTGTGCTCTGGCTAATTATTTGAACAGAGAATGTTGTGTTAGATATGTACACAGAGTTCTAATGACTCCTTAAAGTCATAGTTGACTCAGAAGGGTTTTACAGACTTCAGGTAGAGGGCGCTCACATCTTTGAAGGTGGAAGGAAGAGAAAAACTGAAATTTCTGATTCAATGTAAGTACATAGAATAAAAAACTTATATACAATAAATAACTACTGAATAATAGAAAACAAATACTAAAACAATACAAGATGAGATAAAACATTGCTATTCCCATAGACTGACTCATTTCTCTGGTTTTCTATGGTCGAAAAGTGAATAAACAAATGAAATAAAAAGAAGAAAGGGTCAGGTCACCAGATGTAAAAAAATATTAGAAATAAAACTAGATAGAGTAGCAGCTAAACTACTCTGACCCGTGTCATGAATTTCTGAAGTTTATGTCTGTCAGCACAGGATAAGCCACGTCCTAGTACCAGGACAGAGTGAACATGTCACGCTACATATTAATTTACAGACTTCTGCACAGACTACAAATGAGCCCAACTAAGTATTAACTCCTTCTGTGAAACAGAAACTCAGAGAAGATATCAGAGGCCAAGCAATTTCATACTGGTTGGTGGAGAATGGCAAAACACATTACCCCTGTTCCCTTGGTTCATGCCACCAATTTCTTTCTTTAACCCCTTCACGACTATTGACTTTCAGGGCGGTCTGGCACCTAAGGACCAGTGACAGTCCCGGCACGTCATGGAGTTCAGGGCTCTTGGCGCGGCTGCACCAGCTATACTTTAAAAAAAAAAAAAAAAAAAAAAAAAAGAAGCCACATGGTCCTCAAGTGTTGGCCGTACGTGCGCGCGCCGGTCCTTTAGGGGTTAAGTTTGCACTTAAAGGAACAATAACACCTAAAATGTATGTACTTAATCCCTTAAGGACCTGCCGTGTGCAGTTAAGGACCATGGACCATTTTTTTTTTATTTGTGGATCCGATGCAGGGCTCCCCAAACGGTGTGCAGCTGCACGGGGAACCCTGAAATCCATGACTGTCAAGGCACGCCATGAGTCCTTATGGTTTGCCAACCCATGATGTGCCAGGACCGTCATGGGTCCTAAAGGGATTAATCATAGCAGTAAAAAAAATTTATTTCATGTTAGGTTCTTAAATATAATCCTCTTTAATGTATTTGAAGACTGCCCTATTCATACATCATTTGGTTATTACTGTTTACAGAAAGAAAGAAAAAAGAAATGCAGAAAATTTCTCTATGCTTAAAAAATTAGAGTCTGATTCTGTGGATGAGGGTAGTTACTACTGAAACTCTGCCCACTTCTGCTCCTTTGCAGCCTGTTCCTCCCACTTCCCTCCCACTTCTCCTCCTTCCCAGCCCGTATAACAGAAAGTTCCCAAGGTATGACGGTGTACAACGACATACTTCAGCACATCAGTACACGTAATTACAACAGCTCCTATTTCCCAACCTATCTTCCATGCATAAAACATGGTAGCACTTTGCCTAAAGATCATTTTTACTTTTGGAAACCCTCACTGTATTAAATAATACATGCATACTCCAGCCTTAGAGATTACATAGACGGTAACTATGGTTTATATTTCAGATTTACTATAAAAACATATAGATATTTAATTGATATGCAGTACTTTTCTCAACATAGCAGGCCAAAATGTCTAAATCTAGGTCATGTACCAAAAATGTTGAAAAACCTAATCATACAATCAGGTGCATTATGCTCTAAGCAGAAATATCTTGCATTCATTTGTGTTATCTTTATCATTATATAGCACCAACATATTTAAAGTATGAATGGCCCTTTTATGATACTCGTGGATTGTGCACTTAAAGGGATAGTAATACTTAATATGTAAAAAATATATATTTTGTAGGGCTTATCACCTGAGTAAAAAAAGTGGACTCCCACTGCTGAAAGGTGTTTTAGTCAAAAATTATTACAGCTCAAACTAAATTTTTTTAGGTGCAATATCTCAGTGGCCTGAAATTGTACAGTGGTGCTGTTGCTACACCATCCTATGGACAGCTCTGGTCAGTTGACCATAAATCTTCATAGGATTTTTAGCAACAGTGCCATTGTGCTATTTCAGGCCATGGAGATACTGCACCTAAATCTTTCAAGTTTGAGCTGTAATAACTTTTGAATAAAACAACTTTCCGGAGTGGAAGTTCCCTTGTTTTACTCAGGAGGATAAACCCTACAACATATATATATATTTTTTACATATTAAGTATTACTGTGGCTTTAAAGCATGCTCATTCTGTCAAAAAGTTAAACAAAAAACTTATATCACAAACATTTTCTTTTCAGAAATTGGCAGAAATTATAAGCCAAACAAAATTATGACGCACACAGATAAACGGATTAAAGTTATGCCAATTTCCTATCCATATTGTTTAGTACATGGCATTCATTCTTTCAGTGCCAGGATCATACCCCTATACGGTTCAGCAATGTGTTCCCATATTGCCAAGCCCTTAAGACAATTAGAAAATAAAAAAATCAGATGTTGTTGATGGGGCATCAGGATGCTCCTAATGCTGATCCCCACCCCAGTATCTGTTCTTGATAGACAGTCAGTACTGGCAAACAGGACAGTAGTCACTGCCGTCTTTCCTTCCCTCCCTCCCTCCATATCCTGTCATCCCCCAAATGTCTGAGATCAATGGGAGGAGCAGGAAGGCCCTCCCACATCATCACTAATATCCTCCTATAAAACATCCGTCTGGAAACATTTATGCACACTAACCTAGGTTTAAAAAGGCAAGTGAGCCCTCATTTGAGGCAGTTGAATAGCTACTTTCTAAAATGGGGTCTTGTATACCTTTCTTCATAATTTTAATGGTTGTGACTCTTTTATTGCAGGCTGGTCATTTCAAAAGAGAAAAGTGAAAGATGTAGCTTAATCTTCTGGCATTCCATACAATATGTCAGTCCATACAAACAGCTTACTTTTTTTCTTGAACTGGTAGCAAGTAGGAAATACAGTAAGAAATTCCATGGTTTTCAAAGATTTTATAATTTTTAAAGTGGTGGAAATGTAAAAAAAAAAAAAAAAAAAAAAATTTATACTTTTTCCTTAAGCTCCATGGTATAGAAATATTTGTGAGCACGGTCCTAGGTGTAAAATGGCAATCAACCACTCATTTGATATGGGTGAATGTCTACTTTTCAAAATGAATTGCCTCTACTCAGTTATGATTATGACTGTTTTATGCAGTTAGCTGATTTCAAAAAGGAAAACAGGTAGTTGTAGTTTTGTACACCTAGCACCCCCTGCTGTATGTCAACTTATACCATTTTTCTCAGGCTGGAGCTAGGTACTGAATAAACTAGAAGATTCCATGGCGTTGAAAGATTTTAGTGCCTTTGATGTGACTGAAGTGTATAAAAGTTGAGTTTTTCCCCATCATATCATGGAAACATTTGCACACACTAGAATGGAGTAGAAATTCAAATGGCCTCTCATTTGATGTGGCTGGTTGTCTACTGAAAAAAATGTGTGTTTTATGTACCTATTCTTCATTTGTGTATTTGTTACAATAATTTTATTATAGGCAGGTCATATTAGAAAAATGTAAGAAAAAATGAGAGATTGTAGTTGGACAGAGTTTTATGCTTCTGGCACCATTTACAGTATTTCAGGTCATACCAACAGGGTGCTGTTTTTCTCAGTAGTTAATTAAATCTGATATAGTGGGATATTTACTTTGAGGAAACGTATACATTTAGAGGGTTATTTTGATGTTATGGGTTAAAGTTTGCAGGTTCGAGTCCCGGCAAGGTCAGCTCAGCCTTTCACCCTTCTGAGGTAGAGATAAAATGAGTCCAGGGCATACTTGAAAATGAGAGACAATCTCAGTGTATTGTTCCTGGTAAAATATTCTTTATCGAGGAAAAAAAAAATTAAGCCTTCAAGAATGTTTAGTGCAGTTAGGTTATTTCCCTGAAAATGTCAATTGAAATTCTGTGAATTGCTGTTAACAATTTGGAGCCCCAGAGAAGGACATACATTATTGCAACTATACATATTGGGTATCAGTGTACTCTATATATGTGTGACATTCATAGTTCATATTTTTGGTTTTTTACTCTAAGGTGTGTACAGTAATTTTGACACTAGTGTAAATTTCTGCGTCATTTCTGAAAACCCCTATTTCCTTGCTTCCTGCTTGATTTTTTTTGTAGAGAGAAACCTCAGCCATTTCCTGATTCATAAGTTAGTCTAGTTTAAGTAAATATATGATTTTATATAGTTATTGAGCTGTTTTAAGGATGATTTACCATGTAACCAATGGAAAGTGCATTTTACTTCATAAAGGTGAAAATGTATTTTGCGCTCTTATAACACATTGGGGACAGGAGGTAGCTTAATTAATTGACATTTAACCTCTTTGCTAACAAACTGGTCAACAACATGTAGCTGACCCACCTGAGAGTCAATGTACACTGTAAGGTTGTAAAAAGTAGTTGCATCCAACAATTTATTTTGTAGCACCATTAACCCTTTCAGTTGCAGCGTGTGTGTTCTGGGGAGGGGGGCGGCAACGCATTGCTTTGAAATCACTGCCTACCCCTTGGCATTCAAAGGGTTAAAGCCTCGTAAGTTACACGCTACACCATCTACTCTCTTAATCAGAGCAGTGTTGCCAATGTGTTCTATAAGAAGCATTGACCCCCTATAGACACTGTGATGGTACATACAACATATAACACATCCATTCATCAGAGCTCACCCCGCTGCTGGAAGCCCACAGTGCATACACACACACTTTCACAGATATACACACACATGCTTTTATACAGTCAGTCAGGTGGAGGATCGACTGAATGGCACTTGTAACACGTAAGGGTGAAGCACTTCACTACCAACAGAAAAGGGCTGAAAATGCACAATATAAGGTATGAAAGGCCAAGTGAGAGATTACACTTTATAAGAAGAACAAAAGAACAGCAAGAAGGGGCACAGACCACAATCACATGGATAATAATAGTGGAATAAGAGGAATACTCATGAAGTGAATATCACTGGCCTATTATTTATAGAACCAGTTTTAGTAGCTTGCAGGGATTAACCATCTGCCCTGATCAGAAATACACCTCCCGTTGTAGTAAAACAGTAGATCCGCTCATATAAAAATCAAGAGTATTTAATATCAATATATTAAAAACAATAGTACATTAATAGCCAAAAACTCTCCACATGTTTCTAAGCACACTGCTTTTTCATCAGGAACAGCCTTGGCTAATGATATAAGAAAAATAGTAAAAAGATTTATTACCATAGGAGCACCCCCTTTTCTTTCTTTGTTTTACTTTATAAGAAGGACACACACAACAGGCAGAGAGAGTTACAAGCGCACGGGGGTGAGATAGATGCAATAGGAGGAGCAAAACCTGAGTCAGGCTTTTTTTTTTTTTTAATTAATTTTTTTTTTTTTACTGAATTTTTTTTTCACTGAAGAGGAGATAGTGAGGGCGGGGCCAACACCTTGCAGAGATTTTGACAAAATTGCACCCCTTGGGGCTTGTGGAGAGGCAATAAGGAGGAGATTAGCATATCTCTCCTGACTGCCACCCCAGGGTGTGGCTGGCATGACTGGAAAATTCTCTGTCACGTGACAGTTTCTTTTTTTATTAATATTACTAGCAATGTGGGACAGCGCTGCCCGTCAGGATATAGAGGGAATTAATGCACACACGGATGCAAGACAAACACACACACAGAGACACACAGGCAAATGCACACGCATGCACTGAGATGCATAAAGAGTGACACAGTCATACACACATACATGTAATGCACAACATGCAGACACATAGAGTGTGATACAGACATGCAACACACACAGTGAGGAACACACAAGCACACACAGAGACACACACACACACAGAAGTGAGTCATAAGGGGGTGACTTATGTGTCATTGTAATGAGTTTGTGTTTGTACTTATGCCTCCACTGTGGCATTCATTCATATAGTTGAAATGCATGTGGTAATTGAACATACTATGGTGGAAGGTGGATCGTGCTGGCTCCTGGGGTGTGAGTGAGTGTGAGTGAGACTATGGTGGAAGGTGGATCATGCTGGCTTCCGGGGTGTGAGTGAGTGCGTTTGAGTGCAAGAGTGAGTGATTGCGTGTGAGTGGTTGCATGTGAGTGATTGCATGAGTTATTGCATGTGAGCGTGTGTGATTGAGTGAGAGTGTGTGAGTGTGTATGAGAGTGAGAGTGTGAGTGAGAGTGATTGTGTGTGAGTGAGAGTGTGTGAGATTCAGTGTGAGTTAGAGTGTGTGAGTGTGAGTGAGAGAGTGTGAGTTAGAGAGTGTGAGTGTGTGTGAGTGAGAGTGTGTCAGAGTGTATGTGTGATTGAGTGTGAGTATGTGTGATTGAGTGTGTGTGACTGCGTGAGTGAGAGTGTGAGAATTATTGTGAGTGTGTATGATTGAGTGTGTGTGTGAGTGTGTGTGTGTGTTTTTTGTCTGATGTGTTTGTGTCTGTGGTGTAGGAGCGAGTGGCAGCCATTTTGTTTTTTCAGTTACTTGGATAGTGGTGGGCGGGCTGGATAGTGGGGGCAGGCCAACTCCCTGCATGATTTACATCACTCCCCCATTGAATCACCCAATGGGAGCACTAACTCCTTCTTACTTAACCCTTTGAGTGCCAGAGGGGTACGCAATGCATTGCAAAGCAATGCGTTGTGTACCGCTCTGGCACTCAAAGGGTTAAGTTGAGGTAACATAGCAATATAACACACAGTGGCTCTTCAGTTGAGGCAACGTAGCAATATGCTGAGGGAACAAATAGAAAGTGGTGTTTGAGGCTTGCCGTCTGTAACATACAGCAAAGCATCTCTCTCCCTTTAAGGAGAAAGGGTGGGAATCATGAAGCAGGAAGTGGAGGAGTGACAGTTGAAAACAGACAGTTAGTGAGGTTGACTGAAGAGATGAAAAGATTTAAATAAAAGAGTTGCTATTAAGTTTATCCCTGAGTGTTTGTATTTTATGGAAACATTACACCCTCGTACTGACACAGAGTGTATAGAGGGTTACAGTTATCTGTGGGAGGTG
The DNA here is from genome assembly GCA_037306005.1 of Rhinophrynus dorsalis. Lineage (NCBI taxonomy): Eukaryota > Metazoa > Chordata > Amphibia > Anura > Rhinophrynidae > Rhinophrynus > Rhinophrynus dorsalis. The sequence continues at coordinate 214,207,329 of CM074718.1, read as the reverse complement.
AAACAGAGTGCATGGAGTGTTACAGTTATCTGTGGGAGGTGACACAGAGTGTATGGAGGGTTACAGTTATCTGTGGGAGGTGTTTGTGGGGTTATGATCCTGAGTGAGAGTGTGAGTGGACCAGGAGCAGTTATTGATATCCCCTACTTCAGGAACGAGTGGCAGCTATATTTTTTTTGTCAGTTGGATAGTGGTGGGCGGGCTGGAGGGGGCAGGCCAACTCCGTGTATTGAATCACCCAATGGGAGCAGTAAAGTCCCCATTGAATCACCCAATAGGAGTTGTGTTTCCTAATGAGACATACATTATGTAATGAGGCATTCTGTTCAATGTGTGTGTGTTTTCTGAGGAGACATAAATTATATTCTGTGTGTGAGGTACCATAAATTATGCAATGAGGCTTATTCTTTTATATATATATATATATATATATATATATATATAGGTATATGCAATACAATATAGGGAGTGGCACTCATAAGTTATCACCATAGGTAATCTGCTATATATCATATCGCAGATGGTGCAGTTTATGCCATGCCAAACGTTTTTAGTCCTAAACGGATCTTCCTCAGGGCAAACAGGTCCATCCCAGGCTGAGTGTATATATATATATATATATATATATATATATATATATATATAAATATATATATATAGTAGTGTTTCTTCCTAGGGTCTTCTAGTCAGTGACTGGGTTTTGTCCAGCTCTTGAACTATATCCTGGACTTTTCTTCTATAGGGCTCATGAGCCTCAACTAGGCTTACATTAATGATGTGATCCGTGTTCATAAAATGAGTGGGACTCTGGGGCTTCATCAGTTAGGCAGGGCTTACCCAGGACTGGATGGAAAGTGGGCAGAACAGGGTGGGAAGGAGACTTGGTCAGAGTTTAAACTCACCACAGGTGGAAAATCAGCTTTTGTCCCTGGAGATTTGGTGATTACTAAAAAGTGAAGTCTCTGAGGCAGGTCAGGAGAGATCCCACTTATGCTTTGAACACTGATATTGTAATCTCAAGTTCATCAAGAATTAAATGTCTCTTGTTACAGCAAGACCTGTACAACCATGTGCATGGAAAGAAAAGTTAGGTATTGCTAATTAAATAAATAATATGCAGACGGATTTTCAGAAGTAACTTCACATAACCCCTTGCAGCTCGTCATAAGTTAAACAGTGTATATTACTATTCATCTGATAATGCTCCATTTTCCCCCTTTTCAGTGGCCCACTTTCCAAGCCCTCTATAACTTTTTTTTGCAAACTTTATTTAAATGTTCCCTAAAGTAACTAAAACTAAAGAAACCAAAACTAATTAAACATATACCTTATCCTAACCCCTCAACCTAATGTATCCCCTCCTTAAGAAGTCCAGGGCCTGTTTATTGAATGAGTTAAAAGCCTCATTTAAATCAATGGGAATTCTGTGAATTTATAACTGTCCACTCTAGTGCACTTGATTTGCTCTACATTTTCTCATCTTTAATATGCATTTAATAGACCCAAAGTTATTTGTTAAAATCTGTTAATATATGCTCAAAACCCAAAATTTAAAGTGAGTTAAGAAAAAAGTAGATGTAGAAAAGCTTGATTTCACAGTCTAGACATCCCCAAGTCTTCATTATATTTCACCTATGCAGATAGGATAGAGATGCCTGCGTTGGAGTTGCATGCTACAATTGAATTGATCAATAAGCTTTCAGATTGTGTTCTATCAAGTCCTAGATCCCACAGAGATCCCACATTGATCAACACTGTGGTAGATGCTCAGATCATGATTGCAAAGAGAAATTTACCTCTACTAGAGTCCTGAAGACTTTCACTTTATTGCTTTTCACTGTGCCTTCCCTGTCCTTCTGGCCCGGAGGAAATTTATTTTTTGATTGGCCTGATCGATGAGGCTTTCGTTTTCATGTTTTGAACAACAGTTGTGCATGTGCATTATGTCATATAGACTACCTGCACTACACACTTTGTGTTTTTTGTCACATTTTTATTTATATATTTTGTACTGAAAACAACGTTAAAAACGTTGTGGCTTGGTGACAGGAATGCACCAACCTATGTCTGCCTCCACTCCAGAAGAAAATTTTTGCTTCACTCCCTGTAGAAAGCCAAGACTGAGCCCAGGGGTTGAAGCTGCCCAGATGGCCTCAGGGAAAATATAATAACTTCCTGCTGCCCTTTTTGATAGGGAAACAAGGAAAGGGGGCCTACCAAGTACTCAGTAGGAGGGGTACACCCAAGATACCCGGGGGAAGGGGGTTAAAATATATAGGAACAGTACCTAGACTTAATTTTGTTTAATTGTACATCCCAAAAGTCATTGCATATTTTTGATCACAGACTAGGGGTGCAATATCTGCAATACTGCCCCAATTGCTGGACTACATTTCCCATTATTGGGCATCTGAGGATTATGGAAGTTGCAATGCATTAATAGATGGAGGACTGATATTTACCCATCCTTGTAATAGCTGTACGTACAACAGCAATAATCATTTCTCATTCCTGGGGCTCTACAGCCTTGTCTCTCCTTTATCTGAATGGGGCAACTAAACACAAGAGGACAACTAGAAACTACTTTGTGGTTTGCCCTTGAAATACCAAGCACCTGCACTGGATAACATCACACTACACAGTTCATAGAGTGGAAGGTCGGGCACAGTAGATTGCATTTGGCTAATCTAAACTCAGAGCAAAGTAGACTTTAAAAGATTATCTGCAGATATCATACAAAAATATATATAAAGAGATTGTTGTACAAATCTTCACTAATTCATTCTGTTAACCTTTTGAATGTCAAAGAGGTGCTCAATGAATCTGTCACCTCTCTGGCACTCAGATGGTTAACAAACTTAACAGCTTGTGTCAGTGTTTGCCTTTAATAAATATATTATATGTTGGACTAGCCTACTGGCCAATAGCTATCCCAGTTTAATTGATTTAACATCCAGATTCCTATTGAGTAAAATATGGGTACTCTCACTGTGGAGAGCTTTATATTTCCAGAGTTATTACAGTTTAAACCCATGTTTTTTTTACATTAGCAGTGCCCTCTAGTGGTCAAATTCTAATTAGATTTCCTGTTATAGTCTAATGAAGGGGAAAGTCAGAAAAGTTAGAGACATACAGTTCTCCATAGAATGTGACAGAAACTACCTGTCGCTTCCTGTCAGTTAGAACTATCAGGAAGTAAACACAGTAAATTCACTTCCTGATTATTTAAACTGCTATGGTTTTTGAATAAAACATCTGACAGCGATGGGAGTGACCTTGTTTTATTCAGCAGGAAATGTTCTGTAAAATATGTGTTCTACTGCTCCTTTAATATAATGGAGACATTTTTAGAATAAATATCCATTTTATGTAGAGTTTACTTCTGATATTTTCTATTATTAGTATACTAGTTGAAGATCCCGTTACATGGGCCACAGTGTCACTGCCAGCCGATCGCGGGGCAGTCATGCACGGTAGAGACTACCCGCTCTGTATCAGCCTTGTCACGGGCGTGTCTACTGTGCATGACTGCAGCACGCGCAGCAGTCTCTACTGCGCATGACTGAGTCGTTACACATGTTTTAGCGAATTATTATCTAGGATAGGTACAATAAGTAATTAAAATATTATTAATAAAGGATAAATGACATAATTTTTTCCAACAAAACACAACCTTATAAATTAGTTTGTGTGGCAAATATATTATTTCAGAAAGATATAGCTGATTGAGGAGTGCAATACTTTTGTAATAATAAAATAACAAAAGTAATGTAAATGTGTTATCTTTAATGGCTTCCTGAGGTAAAAAAATAGACACTGCAGTCTTTTAGGACACTAGCTGCCATCAATGAGCTTCAATAAGATGTACAGTACTGGGACAAACTAACAGCGCCATAGGTGACCAATAGAAATTCCTACATTTCACATTTTTGCAATGAGTTGGAAATGTCCATGGGTTGAAAAGACATTAACATCCAAAAAATTGAAGATATATAAATTTTTCATTATAAAGGAAGGTTCATTCATTCATTTTAATTTGCCCTAACGCTCTTCACCATTGGAAATACTCATATAGCTCTAGTTTTAATGTAATTATAAAGTTTTCTCCTCCCACTCCTTTTGCATATGTCAGTCTTCTGTCTTCAGCTCAGAAAGCTGGTCCGGATGGATCATGACGAGGGACAATCTTGTATCTGCATAAGGAATATCCTGCCATCCTTCATCAAGGAGCTCAGGGTTTTCCTTATACTGATAGACAGAAGGGACTGGATTTCAGATCTGAGGGGAAGCTGCTTGACATATGGAAAAGGGACAGGAGAGGGAAAACGTTATAATATAATTATACAGAAACTAAACCGATATGAACATTAGCAACAGTGGAGAGCTTTTGTACAAAGTATAAGTAATGATCGAACCTTACTTTCTAATGAAACATTACTATGTCTTTAAATGCCCCGATTAAATCAGTTGGGAATTTTCATTTGTCACTGGGGCATAAATCTAGCAGGAGCAAGGAGAACTTAAGCTCTCTCCTGCAATCCCTTACACTCAGACTATTTTCTTATCTACACTCTGACATTATCACATATGGAAATGGGTTCCCATAGCTCAAAACTCCTCTATTGTGCTCTAGATTGCCTGTAATGATGGGTGGCATCAGGGGTCAGTCAGCACTCACAACTGAAGCCTTTAGAAGCCTCATGTTGTTGAATCCACATGAATGGGCTTCTGTAGCAAGGGAACCAATCACCATGATCACGGACTGAGACTCTGCGTCACTTAGCCTTACAGATCACCAGGATTAATACAAAAGTATTTTATTATTTAATCTACTATACAAATAACACAGTACCCTCCTATTTTTTAGAACTTATACAGTGTATAGGGCCATATTTCCCATTAGGAAGAGTAGACACTTGTCTGCAGTTCCACGTTTTCAGTAGAGTCTCAGTTGTGCTCGGCCTACCCGCATTCTAAGTATAGACAAATGTTAGAATATCTGCAGTTGCCCATCTTTTGTTGGCACTTTACCAGATACCCACACTTTGTTTATGGAGACTGACTTATTAGACAGCATTCATAATAGGATTTTAGTCTTAGTGAATCCTTTTCACTTAGTCCATACAGGTCACTGGTACAATGGGAGGCGATCCGCCCCTTTAAGTAGGCAGGAACATTCATTCAAATGTATGCAGGGGGTGGAGCCTCCCCTCCCTCTTAAGCTGCCTTCAGGCCAGAGCCAAGCTAGATTGATTTGAGACACTAAACTGACCAGAGGTAAGAAGGAAAAGGAAGACTCCTGTGAGTATGCCCCGAAGGTCTCCCACTGAGTGCCACAGGAGAGCCAAGCATGGTCCCTTGACAGGGTGGGAGACCAGTGACCTGTATGGACTAAGTGAAAAGGATTTAACAGGTAAGACTAAAATCCTATTTTCACTGTCGTCCAATACAGGTCACTGGTACAATGGGATGTACAAACATTGAGCTTTCCCAGAGGCGGGAAGTAAGGCAAGGACCAGGCGCAAGGCCCAAAGTCACCAGAACTGCTATGAACCAATTAATCATAGAGCCCAATAACAGAAGTGTCAACGGACACCAACCAGGGGGAAAAACAAACCCCCGAACTAACACAGCACACTGAACTAGAGCCAACAGGGCTCGACAGCAAAGAAGCACTAAGAACCACAGAGTAGAAGGTCCTAAACAGGCAAGACTGCCTCCAGGACCTTCCTCCCAAAGCTGGCATCAGCCGAGGCCAGTACATCAACCCGATAGTGCTTCGAGAATGTGTGCACAGAGGACCAAGTGGCCGCGCTCTGCACAGTTGATCAGCAGACGCCTGATTCTTGTAGGCCCAAGAGGCCCCAATTGATCTGGTGGAATGAGCAGTAACCCTGAAGGGAACGTGCTTATTCCGCAGTTTGTAGGCTTCACGTATGGTAGATTTTATCCAAGAGGCAATAGTTACCTTGGATGCCGGTCTCCCTGCCCTAGGCCCCTCAGGAATCACGAACAGGGCGTCAGACTTCCTGATAGACTCAGTGCGATGAACATAAAATTTAAGACAACGCACAACATCCAACAAATGGAGATCTCTTTCCTTGTCAGAGGAAGGGTTAGGGCAGAAAGAGGGAACCACAATCTCCTGATTGATGTGAAATTCAGAGACAACCTTGGGTAAAAACTCCTTGGAAGTGCGAAGCACTGCCTTATCCTTGTGAAACACCAAGTAAGGAGGTTTACAAGACAGAGCTTGTAACTCTGCTACCTGGCGAACTGAGACAATAGCCAAAAGAAAGGCCATTTTCCAGGTCAAGAGACGCAAAGGAATAGACGCCAAGGATTCAAACGGGGGTCTCTGGAGAACCCCCAGCACCAAATTGAGGTCCCACTGGGGAGTAGGACTCTTGAAGGCAGGCCGAACATGAGCCACACCTTGGAAGAAAACCTTAACATCAGGAAGAATAGCAATCCGTTCCTGGAAAAACACAGACAAAGCTGAAGTCTGAACCTTGAGAGAACTCAGGCTGAGAACCTTCTCAACCCCATCCTGCAAAAAAGTCAGGACCGTGGGAAGATGGAAATCAAGAGATAGATCCTTATCAGTACACCATGCCACAAAGGTGGACCATATGCGATGATAGATCTTGGAAGACACAGGCTTGCGAGCTCTAAGCATCGTGGACACCACTGAAGAGGAAAACCCTTTCTTCTTTAAAATTGAGGATTCAACCTCCAAGCCATCAAATGGAGATGCTGAACATCCTCCTTCCACAGATATCCCTGAAGAAGTAGATCTGGACGGGCAGGAAGCGGAAAGGGATCCGCCACAGACATGGCTAGCAGTTCCGTATACCAGGACTGACGAGGCCAATTTGGAGTGATTAGGATGACAGGACAACGCTCCATCTTCAGCTTCTGGATGACTCTGATCAACAGAGGGAGAGGAGGGAAGATGTACGCCAGAGGGAACTCCCAAGGGATTGACAAAGCATCCACTGCTAGAGCAAGAGGGTCCCTCCACCGACAGCAAAACACTGGCACCTTCCTGTTGTGCCTGGTAGCCATCAGATCCACTACAGGTACCCCCCACATCTGGGTTAGGAGATGAAACACCTCTGGATGAAGAGCCCACTCTCCGCTGTCGACTGTGTGACGACTGAGAAAGTCTGCCATGACGTTGTCTACGCCTGGAATGTGTACTGCTGAGATGACGGGCACATGAGCTTCTGCCCAAGATAAGATGGCCTTGACCTCTAACCAAGCGGTGAGACTTTTTGTGCCGCCTTGTCTGTTGATGTAGGCCACTGCGGTGGCGTTGTCAGACTCCACTCTGACTGGACAACCTTCCAGCTGAGATTCCCAGTGCCTCAGGGCAAGAAAGATGGCACGAAGTTCCAGAACATTGATGGAGAGAAGAGATTCCTCCAGTCCCCATTTCCCCTGAGCACTGAAACGACCCAACACAGCCCCCCATCCCCGGAGGCTGATGTCTGTCGTGGCTGTGGTCCAATAGGGAACCCGAAAGGATCTCCCTTTCAGGAGATGAGACAGGTCTAACCACCATTCCAGGCTCAACTCGACATGAGGAGGCAGAGATACTGACAGATGCTGATGATCTGGATGATTCTTGCACGTCTGGATCACAAACCTCTGAAGTTCCCTGGTGTGTGCCATGGCAAATGGCACTGCCTCTATCGTGGAAATAAACTTCCCCACCAGAGAGGTCAACTTCGGTACTAGAACCCTGTCTAGCTCTAAGATCTTGGACACCCGGATAGCAATCTGATGAGCTACTTCCTCCGGCAAAAACACCATGCTCTGCTGAGTGTCGAACAGGAGACCCAAGAAAAGGAGCTGTTGAGATGGGACCAAGTCTGACTTGTCCAGATTCACAATCCAGCCGTGGCGATTGAGTGTCTGTATACACAACTGCAGCTGCTGGTGGAGGATCTCCGCAGATGAGGCTTTCAGGAGCAGATCGTCCATGTAGGGAGTCACCCTGACTCCATCTCGATGAAGCACAGCTATCAAAGCTCCCAATACCCTCTGAAAGACCTGAGGAGCTGAAGTCAGACCAAAGGGAAGAGCTGAAAACTGAAAGTGGCCTTTGTGACAGGCAAATCTGAGATACCGTCTGCTCTCTGGATGAATAGGGATGTGAAGGTATGCATCCTGAAGGTCCAGGGAGGCAAGGAACTCCCCTGGAGACATTGCTGCTATCACAGAACGCAGAGATTCCTGACGAAAGTGGGAACTCACAACAAAGGAATTGAGATCCTTGAGATCCAAAATAGGACGAGCCCCTCCGTCCTTTTTGGCCACAACGAACAGGTTGGAATAGAATCCTGAACCTGTGTCCTCTGGTGGAACCAGTTCCAGGACCTCTTTGTCCAAAAGATCCTGAATAGCGTCGTCGAACAGACGTCTTTTTGTAGGCTCCTGAGAAGGACAAGTAAAATGGAACCGAAAAGGAGGAAGGGAAGAGAAAGGGATCCTGTATCCCTCTGATACCACCTGAACAACCCAAGGGTCCGCCACTGACTCCTCCCAAACCCGGCGAAAGATGTGGAGACGTCCACCTACAGCCGGATGAGGACCCGGGTTCGGCGAGTCACGCCGAAGCAGTCTTGGAGGTCTTGGCCTTGGGGGCAACTTTGGGCTTCCAGGACTGTTTGGGCTTGGAGGAGGAGCGCGTGGAGGACGGACCTGCCTGGGACGTGGAGCATGTCTCAGTTTGGAAGGAACGAAAGGACCGATTGCGTTTGGCTGGAAATTTCTTCTTGAAGACTGATGGAAGAAGAGTACTTTTGCCACCAGTAGCCTCACTAATCATCTCCTTAAGTTCAGATCCAAACAGTAAGGTCCCCTGAAAGGGTAAAGAAAGCAAAGCTTTCTTAGAGGCAGTGTCAGCAGACCAAATTTTCAGCCAAAGAGCACGTCTAGCCACCACAGAGGAAGTAGAGGCCCTTGCCATCATGCGCACAGCATCAAAAGCAGCGTCAGAAACATAATTTTGAGTTTCTGATATGTTAGCAAGAAGCTGTAACTGCTCAGACACTGGTGCATCCTGGCGAACCGCCTCAGTGAGTTGTTCAGTCCAGGCCGCAATAGCCCTATTAACCCACGCCACTGCAAAGGTTGGACGCATGGCAGTGCCAATAGAGGCAAAAATGGATTTAAGACAAATCTCTAACTTTTTGTCCATCCAATCCTGCAGGGCAGAGGCATCTGATACAGCTAAGGCAGTAGATTTGGATAACCTAGAAATAGGAGCATCCACTTTGGGAGGATGAACCCATTTTGCCAGTTCAGCCTCAGGAAAAGGGTAAAGTTTAGCAAACTTTTTGGACACAGAAGAGGATTTTTCAGGATTCCTCCACGCATCAGACACTAAACGAGCAAGAGTAGGATTATTAGGAAAACAAACCACAGCCTTAGACGGTTTTTGGAAAACGTCAGTTGGATCATGAGTAGATTCCTGAGTCAGAGGAAGGTTGAGCGTAGTTAGCACAGCTCTGATCAAACCCTCAGCAGAAACTTCAGGGTCACATTCATAAGGGTCACCAATGGACCTATTAGATTCTATAACAGTGCCTTCCTCAGCATCAGAATCCTGCAAAAGTTCTTCCTCAGAAGAATCAGACATATCAGGAGCCCCCTGTGGCTTAGGCAGGGAGGTCCTGATTGTGGAGGGGGTCTGCCAGACTTGCAGAGCCCCCTGAACCTGAGAGGGAAAGAGTTGGAGAGTGGATCTGAGATCCCTAGTGGCAGCTTTAAACTCTTTCACCCAAGTTGGCTCAATAGCGTGGCTGGAAAGCCCAGGGTTGCTGTCATGACTTTCTGCACATTTTGGGCATAAATGACCTGAAAATTCTCTAGGCAGCCCAGAGTGACAAGAGGAGCAAAACGCAATGGGGGAAATAGACACCCCAGCCTCCTTAGTCTTGGGTCTAGCCCCTGACTCCAGTGGAGTAGACATGCTCACAGCGTCAGATATACTCCACTAAGAAAAATCACCCAGTAGAAGTGTGAAAGATTAAAGTTTCACCCAAGAAATGTCAAAAATCGAACTTATCTGGCCAGCGAAGGGTTAATCTGCTGAAAGGAGAGAAGGCTCGGTCCCTGCGTAGTATACTCGCTGAGAATAACACCACAAAATGGCTGCCGCGACGGTAGCCAATCAGAAAACGAGCGCGAAACGGGCGCTCATGGGAAACGTAGTTTTTCTCAGAAGTACCCCAAAACAGTGCCCGAAGCCCCCCCAGACTCCCAACACACCGAATCTAGCTACCAGATGATAGAGCAGGGGAAGACCAACAAAATGAGCCCTCTCTGAAGTCGCTGTGACAAGCGGTTCCAGAGATACGTCCCACACTGTGTAAACCCATAGAGAGTAAAGGAGCAATGGCGTCTATGCGGGTAAAAGCGCGCTTAAAGGCGCGGAACATTAAATATTAATAATTTATTCCTGAGAGAAAAAGTTTACCAAACATACCCTAAACACATGTAAAACATGAGAAAACAATAACCCAAAGCTCCAAAACCCAGGGAATACCACATACATTGCATAAATACAGGCAATATGAAGAAAAACATGCTGGAGTGCATAATGAGAACTCCCAAATACATGCCCAAAGAAAGGACACTGTGGGACAAGTGGACCTTCAGCACTCAAAGGGTGGCTCACCTTTCTGCAGGACTTCTGTCTTCAGGTAACCATGTTAAAAGGGAATTAACCAGAGGAAAATTCCCCAGCAGGGAAGCTACTTGACTGAAGTTGTTCCCTCTTCAGGGCATAAGGTCCACCAGAAAATCCCTGGAAGCTGCACTAGCCACTTTGGAGAGGGCAATTCACAGCCATGGTCACCCGCCTAATGGTGGTATTCCATATTTGAATAAAAACAATAAAAAAACTAGTTGAATGAGAGATGTTCTCCACCTAGATTGAACAAATCAATCTAGCTTGGCTCTGGCCTGAAGGCAGCTTAAGAGGGAGGGGAGGCTCCACCCCCTGCATACATTTGAATGAATGTTCCTGCCTACTTAAAGGGGCGGATCGCCTCCCATTGTACCAGTGACCTGTATTGGACGACAGTGAAATATATTTTCTGGCCATTGTTTAACTCCTTGGATGGATATTAATGAGGTCTCGAAAGCTATGTAAAGCAATGCGTTGGACACCTCTCTAGCAGGCAAGGTGTTAAGATATTTTTTGCATGATAGACCAAGGTTATTTTTTCATAGGAAAAAGTGTATGTTAATGGGAGTCGAGTCAAACAAGAAGTGAGGGTGAGGGCTGAGATGGGGTTAAGGGCAACATGGGTTCCTTTCTTAGAAGTGCCTGAGATGTAAATATGACCCTGCTTGTATCAGTGCAATGTACTTTATCCACTGAGAAAGGGGTACTCCAAAGAGCATTAATATTTATCTATTCAATTATTCATTTACTAGAAATGAGTACCAGCCACTGTAAAGCCGTTTGCAACATAAATATCCTAACACTTTCACATTAAAAGAAGGGGAAGGGAAACTTTTACTGGTTTCTTCATAAGAGGAACAAACACAGCTGAGAATGTCTTTTTTTTGTCTTGGTTCAACCCTTTGATTGCCAGAAATGTGTTGCACACCCTCAGTTTTTTCCTTGTTATATACTCAGCCCTCAGACTACATGATTGTGTAAGAGATTAGTACTTCTATTTGGAAAGCATTCACTACCGCCCCCCCCCCCCCCCAGTATTTGGTTCACTATTGAAATGTCACCCTCTAGGTGGCGACAAAATGTTGAGTTAAAAATGTCACCTGAATCAACAGGGCTACATCAGAATGTCTCCTGCATCAAAAGGGTGACATCAGAATGTCGCCTGAATCAAAAGAGCAACATTCTGATGTAGCATGCTTAAAGGTTACCAAATAGAGGGCAACATTTCAATAGGATACACCCCCCACCAACACCACCAATCCAACAATCTCTAAGGATGGAGGGAGGGAGGGAAGGAAGGAAGGAAAGCATTGTGTCTTTCAGGTCACAGTAATGATTGCCTATTGTGATCAGATCAGTGATCAGTGCCATGGGGGCATCAGGTGGGTGCCCCAAACAAGGTATTATTGCTTTAAAAAAAATTAAAATGGAGGTGGTAAAAAAATGTGTCAAGAGGTTGTAAAGGACTGCATAGGAATCAGTGCAATCATGCCTTGTGTATTTTCCATACATGTCCTATATTTATCCCTTATCAGGTACATCCAGTGTTAAACCTTTGAGTGCCATAGAGGTATCCAACACATTTTGTTGCAATGTGTTGGATATCTCTCTGGTACTCAAATGGTTAAACATTCAGAACAGCATAATTTGTTAGTTGTCTGCTGAATTATTTTACTAGTTAAAGGCTAATGACTAGTGCAAATTTCCAGACTTGTTCATAATGCTTCATTAGAGCTTTCAAAACCCCTGAATTCATCCAGTGGTCCAAAGGTGTTTAAAATGGTGTGAGTATGCTTAGATACAGGCATCACCAACTACCACTAATATTTTTTCTCTTTAGGACCAATACAGCAATGTGATTCCTTCTTTAAGGATATTCTAGAACAAGGGAGTCACAGTTTGGTCCTCAAGGACTGCAAACAGGCCATGATTTAAGGATTTCTCTGATTCAGACTTAATGCGTTAATCAGTGAGTTGTTATTTTTGACTGACCTACCTGTACTCAAGCAGGGATTTCCTAAAGGGCAACTATATTTTACTACGCCTGCTCAGATTGGCTCCTATCAGCCACTTGAAGGTGCCAAAAACTGCCCCTTGGATGGAATGCAACCTGGAAATTGTGCTAGTGGCTCTCAGCCACAGATTCCAGGAGTCTGTGCACAGCCTCCACAAACCAACAGTCTTGGACCTCTGTTGTGCTCTGCCATTGCTCTACTAGAGCTCACAATTCAGCGACTGTTTCCTCTGCATGATAATTTCCCTTTAAATCCTGGCCTTTTTGCAGCCCTTTAGGGCTGAATAAGAACACTCCAGCTCTCAAATATACCACAAGCTTGACTAATTTTGACATACCTAAGAAAACAGAGACATTGTTTTAAGCTGTATTTGTCATTTGCAGTTTTGCTGCTGCATTTTTGCCCTGCCTTTGAAGTGACCCATGTTAGCCCTGTTACAAACAATATGCTCTAAACCCTTTGTGTGATGGGGGGGGGGGGTTTAATATATTGCTTTCATTAGTATTAATAGAGATCTACAATCATGACAGTTATGGTGGTGTATTATACATAAGGGTAAAAGTTGATCTGTGTTATTAGGAGACTGGTAGAGTAAAAGTGATACCTTTACTCAGTAGCCACTGGCTGCTCAGCCAATAAAGGTATTACTTTTACTCTACCAGTCTCCTTAATTATAAAGTCTAATAATAATAACAATGACAATGTATTTTATTTTTAAGTTAGGAATATGATGAAAAGGAGCAAAAGGCAGGGGGACTTCCCACTTATCAAAACTGTTCTTTTGCTGCAACTCACTACGTGACTCTCTAAATTGCCCTGGATGTGGCACTTTCACTCCCTGTAACAAGGGGAGGATAAGCTGCACCACATCTCTTTGGTGACTGGCTCCTCATTAGCTTATTGAATACAGTCCTTAGTGCCAGAGTGGGAAACAAAAGGCCCTCTAGCTGCTGCCAGACTACAACTCCCATCTTCCCCCCATCAGATGTTAGCTGGTTGTTAAGCAACAGTTGGAAGGTCTCATGTTTCTCACCTCTTAGTGTTTTTACTGTGATGGAAAGAACTGTATTTTTGTCTCGTCATGTTAACTTTGCCTCCCTCATGCTATCATTTTGTAGCATAACACTATGGAGTGCATTTTTATCATATTTGCTAAGGCAACTGTGGTTCCCTAAATTAGACCCCACAGCTAGTGCTTGGGGAGATACTTTCCCCTTAGATTATTGAAGTGCAATTCACACCTAAGTGATAAATCTCTTGGTGACCAATCACAGACATACTGCTTCTCAGACCTTGACCTCAACACTTCATAAATAAGCTGTTGCCTATCACAATGGCCAGAAATGAGCCCTGGGATTCAAGTGAATGGAAGATAAATGAGCTCAGTAACTGGACTCTGATTTTGGGTTGGATTCTATTGCTGTCAATAACTTTATCACGTTATCACTGGGTTTTGTTACACATTTCACCATAAACTTCAAGAGAAATCTGTAAGATAAATGCAGTGATAACAGTTAGCACCTTCAATGGAATCCAAACGTTTATCCCACTTGTCCTGTGAGAAAACATCTGTAAATAGCTTCACATGATGTAAATAGAATCACATCATTAAAAAAGACTTACATTACCAATTGGTCTTCCACCTTCTGTGGCTCTTGTTTGGTTTAACATGGTGATATAGATTGATAAAAACTTATGTCCCTTACAATCCAGTCAGTACTATTGAAACCTATTGTTTGCTGTGAGGAGCTGTGACAAAGAGGCAGGCTTGAATAGAGGACACTGCAGATATGCAAAAATAAATAGATAGCTATACCTGGCTGCTGAAGAGCCACATATTCCTGTGGTATAGTTCCCCTTTAATTCAGGATGCTTATGAAACATACATACAGCAAGGCTGTACAGCAAATATTGAAACTCTATAGCAGGGGATGGCAACCTTGGACAACAAATCTCACCATCCTCAAATGGGTTCCAGCTGTTGTTGGACTACAATTCCCATCATCAGCCAGCCATTGGCCCAGCTCAAACTAATTTCTGAACTTAAAAGAACCCATTAAAATCAAAATTGTGCTTTTAACATAAGCATTGGGCGACATTAGAATAGAAATATTATATTTGCACTGATGTCCCAAAATTGAGAAAATTCCACCCCATCTGGTTGTTCACACAAGCATCTATTGCTTTGCATGAATTCAGCCTGTTGCAGCATGTTGTTACTTGCCTAAAATCAATATTGAATGTAAGAAAGTTGCATGGCTTACCTGCATGGGGCCGTAAGGTCCCTGTGCAGACTGTTAATACAGATGACACTAAAGGTTGGGATGCTCAGTGTAACCAACTTTAAATGGGCGATTTACATGGGTATCGACCAATCATGTATGGCTGATGCCATCATGGGTTGACCAGCAGATATGCCCCTCCCCCCAATGACAAGCAGCACAGACAAGTAACACAGGTGAATTAACCCTTTGAGTGCCAGAAGGGTATCCAGCGCATTGCGCTGCAAAGTGTTGGATACCTCTCTGGTACTCAAAGGGTTAAACAGAGCAATGTCACACTGGTTTGAACACTGCCTTAGTGATACTAAGTGGTGATTTAACCCTCTGAGTGCCAGAGGGGTATCCAAGATATTGTAAATAAGGCCTTGGATACCCCTCTGGCACTCAAGGATAATCCTTTGGGGCTCAAAGGGTTAAACCCCTTGAACGATCGAGAGGTCTCCAATGCAGACCACTCCAGAATTCAAAAGCTTAAAAGAACTATTTAAATCAATAGATTTTGAGAATTTCTATTCACACCCTATCGTGTAGTTTGCTCCAGTTCTTAGTACAGCTTGCTTTGATAAACAGCAAATTAGAAACACTTAATCATCCCTCAAGCGACTGTCCTATTTATTATATTAACATAGTAATTAGTGGCAAGAATCCAGTATATCAGGTAGTTATACTTACCTGACTGACTAGTTTCACAATAACTTTATTAAAAAAAAGAATAATCCAAACAAATCAGTATTTTTACAGGTGTCATCAGTCACAGCATACAAAGCTGATATATAAAGCTTGTGGTCACTATGGAGCATTGTTAGATATTAGTAGTCAAATCATGCTAAGTAAATAGGAAGGCCCTGTTCATATGGGCAACAGAAACAAAGTTTCTAGAACTGTGTTAATAGCAATTAAAAGTATTACATTACTGTCTGTGGACATGTTCACATAGGACGCAAACACAATGGTTACTCAATGCTACTTGCAAGCTGTTGCGGCATGCTTTATGCATGGCAGTCAATGGGACCAAAGGGTATGTCCTTCACATGGGCAACTAAGCTCTTCACAACCTCCTATGACTTACCAACCAATGTGGTCAATAATAAATGATTAATAAATGACTGTCAGCCAGCCCCCCATCAACCAGCCCCCCATGTGAAGCGAACTTCAGGGGAGCATGGGAGATTGGAGGTGAGTCATACTCACAAATGGCTGCACAACATCACCGTTTAACCCTTGGAGTGGTAGAGGGATTCACCCTTCTAGAATTCAAAGTAATACGTAGCCTGTATATAGACTGATATGTTTAGAATAACTATAGCAACTGTAGGGAAAATCAATTGCACCACAGGGGCAAATAGAAATTCCCATTGATTAAAGTAGTACTTTTAACCCTATGAATGCTCAAGAGTTCTCCAACCTCTTGCTTCATAATGCGCTTCAGACCTCTGTAGCTTTCAGGCAGGTAACACTTTGAGTGCCAGAAAGGTGTCCAACTTTCTGCTTTGTGGTGCATTGGATACTTCTCTGACACTGAAAGGGTTAAGTGGCTTAAATAAATGTGCATTTGGGGAATTTTTATTTGTCCCCTATGGTGAAGCTGTTTGACCCACAATTTCTCCAGTTTGTCTTAGAAATGTCAACTTTACAATACAACTAGTAGAAAAATATGGTGTACATGCACAAACCATATTAACTGTAAAGTCATAGTAAATTTATTATGAAAAATCATACACTGTATGGCTTTTCATGTTGAGTAAAACAAATATACTGCATTCAAATGTTATTACGATTCAAACTGTTTGGGGTTTTTATATCAGTTAGCAAAAGTACCAGTTAGCAAAAGTACCAGTTAATGTCCAGACAACAATTATATTGTATATTAGGAAAGAAGGGAGCCACCAGCTACAGTTCTCCATAGAATGTCACAGCAATAGCTCCACCACTTCATGACAGTTTGAACTTTGAGAATGTTTAAATAAAGCATCTCCTAATAGTGGAAGTAACTGCTGCAATCAGCAGGAAAACCCTACTATAATGTATTTTCTGTATCAAACCTTTCTTCACAATGCATGTGTAACACGTTGCTTGTTAAAGACATCTCTAGCATTCAATGGGTTAAATGCCCCATTTATAGCAATAGGACTTTTTAGATGTCCCATATGATGCCGTTGGTTTGCTCCAGAATGTGTCCAGTTCTTCTTAGGACATCAGAATCAATATGACTTTATGGAAGGATTTTTTCAGTGTTATTCTGTAATTGCCAAATATGTATATAGAGAGATGCTGGATAATTTCTTATTAACAATCACAAATATTTTTGACATATTGTGCAATCAGTGAACTATGAATGGTTCTCCATTTTGTGTATGAACACAAGTAGTCATGTATTGTTCCATAATCACCATTCACTGCAGATAGTACGCATGAAAACACACTGTGAAATAGATTACAACTTTAACAAAACATGGCCTATTCTTCAAGCAAAATATGTATCATTTTGCATCTGCACCATAAGGAGGAAATGTAAATTCTGTAAATTCCCATTGATAAGTGTGAAGCAATGCTTTGGAGAACTCTCTAGCATTGAAAGGGATCAAAATCCCCATTTAAAATGGCAACTGTCATATGATAGTTGCTTTTTCAACAACGCTACTCCCTAGGGAGCAGGCCTATTGATAAAGCTGGAACTGCACTGTGATCTCTGGGCACCTAACAGAGGAGCAGAACAAGAAGTCTAAAAGGAGACCCCCAATGCTCCCCAGTACATCAGTGTTTGTATTGCACAGGACAGTTTCCTGTCCTGCTCAATACAATTCTCTATAGACACTCTGTAATTAGCTTAACCTATGAGTTCCAGAGGTACTCAGCGGGTTAATAGCCCAACACAAGGGGACTATGGGAGCTGTCCACAGAAACCTTGAGTTTGTGGCAGAGAGCCACAGTTTCCAGTTTTAATTTGAGCTGAGATTTGACCCCCCGAATGACAGATAGAAACAATTTGTGTGTTGCACACAGCAGCCTCAGGCTTCTTTACAAAGGGGCACACATCGTAAAATTTGAATAATTGCCCTTTAATTCATTTAAGGACCAGAGGGGTTTTGCACACGGTTAAATAATTGGCAATTTGTATTTCTCCCCTATGGTACAGATGTTTTCCCCACAATTGCACCTCTTTATCTTGTTGAATATGGCACACATGCCTGAACGCAGTAATAACCTAGCAAAGTGACATGGCATGTTAGTTATGATAAAGTTACATTGACACCTTACATTTACATGGCAAATTGTGACATCAAGAAAGCTTATGCAGTCCAACTTTCATGTAGGTATAAAGGTAATTGAGACTTCCCCAGTAGGGGATGGAGTGTACATGGAGGGGAAACATGTCATAGGGAGGGTTGAGACAAAAGCTGGATTTTTGTGTTAGGGGGAGGGGTAAATTGGAGGGTTTTTAAGGGGTTTGGCAAGAAGTGGACTGCCATGTGGTGAAGAGAAGGACAAGGAGAAGCATCCCTCCCTTCCTGTTTTTTGGTGCTTGTGTTTTTGTTGTAGCGAGGCGGGTAGTCCTTGCCTGGTTTTCAGAGATCGATAACTTATATGGTAGTTATGTGAGATTTATCTTCTGGCTGAAGCCTTGTGGGAGTTTTGCACCGAACATAGGTCACAGGTGGTGATGTTACACGTGGAAGCTTAGGACCTGGGGAGTTTTTACTGGACATAGGTCACAGGTTGTTACGTTACCTATTGAAGCTAAGGGGAATGGCCAATGGGGTAATTTGGTGGAGTCAGCTGTAAGTGCTGAAGGATGTTGGAAGTATAGGATGAGCCCGCGCAATTTGGCCATGCTTTGTTCAAGGAACCTGGGTTGGCTAGGACTGTCAATTAATGTTTACTTAATGTTTATGGTAAAATAACAAGAACAAAGTAACAAGGTGAATTTAAATAAAGCTGTGGCCTGTTATCCCCAATATTCATGTCCATCTTTATTTGGCCATCATACCCTCTGCTTATGACATGGGTTTAGGAATATTAAGCTCATAAACAAATGTAAAAAACCTACATGAATAATTGATTTTAATTCAACAAAATAACCTTTTTTTAAGCAGTAGTCCTTCATATAGCTGTGAGGAATATCTATTTTTTATTACATCTGAAGTTGCCTATATTTACTGAACTCATGAACATTTTAGTGTTCCTTATAGTCACTTTCTTCACAACATACTTCTGCAGTCCAGAAGCCTACAGACTGGCAAATTCCTTTAGAACCATAAAAGCATGTTAAGATGGCAAAGGTTCACTGTCCAGCTATAGACTACAGCATAGTTTAAATGAAAAAAGTATATATACGTACCTGCTTGTGTATGAAGAATACCTACCTAGGTAAGTAGCCTCAGGCTTATTTACTAAGAGGCACAATTAGTAAAATTGGATAATTGCCCTTTAACCGTTTAAGGCTCATAGGGGTTTTGCACACCTTTCTGGTCCTTAAACGGTTAAATCACTGGCAATTTTTATTTCTTTCCTATGGTGCAGATGGTTTTCCACACAATTGTACCTCTTTATCTTGTTGAATATGCCCCCCCATGCCAGAATGCAGTAATAACCTTGCAAAGTGACATGGCATGTTAGTTTATGATAAAGGTACATTGTCACCTGCACATTTACATGGCAAATTGTGACATCAAGAAAGCTTATGCAGTACAGCCTTCATGTAGATATAAAATTAATTGAGACTTCCCCAGAATGTGAACGAAGTGTTCATGGAGGGGAAGCATGTCATAGGGAGGGTTGAGCCAAAAGCTGGATATGTTTGTCAGGGGGAGGGGTAAGGAGGAGTGTTTTTAAGGGGTTTGGCAGGAAAGGAAGAGAAAGACAAAGAGAAGCGTCCCTCCCTCCCTGTTTTTTGGTGGTTGTGTTTTCGTCACAGCAAGGCAGGTAGTTCTTGCCTGGAGCAATGCGTTGCGTACCTCTCTGGCACTGAAAGAGTTAAAACCATTTACTATATGGCTTTCCTTGCTAAATATAGCAGATTACCCCTGACTGCTTCATTCAAAGGTTATCACAGTTCAAACTGTCATAAAGTGATGGAGCTGCTACTATCACTTTTTATGGAGAGAAAGATTTAGTCTTGGGCAGGGAGTCCAACAAGTGGCCCGTGGGCCAAATGCGGACCACCTGACCCCAGGGTGCAGCCTGTCTGAGATTTTTTTATATATATTTTTATACCTGATTAACTAGCACACATGAACTAGTAGGCCAGTAAGACATAATGCCATGCTTGCCAGTACCTCACAGTCCAAGAACAGATGTCTAAAATATCAGTATTGTCATTGACTTGATCAATAAATACATAAATCAGTATTTTTGGCTATAATTCACCATCATAAAAAAATCTGGAGGGCCTGGCACTTATGGATTTGTGATCATGTGGGTAACAACTGAAAAAACATGGACACCCCTTGTCTAAGGCATGGCTTTCCCATAGTATCCTACCAGTGAGCGTACCAATGTTTCACTCAGCTTTAAAAGCCCTACAGTTCCATGATAATAAACCCTAGTGCTTCTTTAACATTCTGGAAGATTTGTCATATCGGCTTTCTCCTGTATCTTCTCAGAACAATGCATATTAAAAGGGTAAAGGGGTGTGCAAAGCATTGCTTAGCAATGCTTTATGCACTCATCTGGTCATTAAAGAGTTAACTTCTTTCCTGATAAAACACAAGTTGTACAGTTTAGTGCACCTTCCCTTTTGTCTACTGATCTTTGCTGATACTGCAGTAGGGTATTGTGCAACTTGCTGTTCAAATGACTTCCTTGTGCACTAAATACAAAAAAAATCACTATATTCATGTGATCTGGAAAAAAAGAACTATTTAAAATATTTTCTTGGTTTGTTATTTGTGGAATCAGTACTCTTCTTTAAGCAGGGAATTGAGATAACGCCGGTGGGAATACATTCATTTTTAACAGAAAAGATTCTAGAAATGTCATTTGAAAATGTAGAGTTTTTATGTTTTAGGTACTAGCTGGTCAGTTTCTTTTCATTACTTTTAACAAACCTCATTTCCTTATAGGTGGTACCATGACAACCTCTCCCGCCATGCAGCTGAAGCACTTCTCCTCACAAACGGGAAAGATGGGAGCTACCTCCTGAGGAACAGCGACTCAAAGGCAGGCCAATACTCACTGTCAGTCAGGTAGGTACTTCATTTTACCTATTGTACGGATGCCTTTTATTTTTATCAATGCCACATGGGTGAGCAATGCAATGTATTGCTTGACCCTGTGGTGCTTAGTTCAGTGAGAGAGTGGGAGGAGGCAAAGAGATGTAAATGGGGGAAACATTAGAAAATAATATACTGAGGCTGATGTACTGAGCAAACTGGAACGATTATGGGGCAAACAGCTGCACCGTAGGGGACAAATAAAAGTTACCACTGAGTTAAATGAGTATTTTAAAATGCATCTGTCCGTGTATAAGTTAAGCTTGTTTTACAAAGAATTCAAATCTATGTTTATGCTGTACTAGACACAGAAATGAATAAAAACACAACATTTTCTTGTTCATCCGCTAGTCATTACTCAGGAATATTACTATTTAGCATTGTAAAGGACAAATACCCTAGAGATAATTGGTATACCAGACATAGGTGACTTGCTTTCCGTGCCCAGAGAAAGACCAGCTACAAATCACTGATGAGGCCCAAGAAAGCCAAAACGTACATCTGGGGTTAGTAGGGGGAGTTGTCCTGCACGTTTGGTCTGAGCTGCCCTTGTGGGTGGTGTCATCTCAGTATGCAGATGGGTATTTCTCTTTTGTAATGGCACTAGAGACCTAAATAGTTATATTCCTGAGAGATGAATAGCCAGAGAATAAGCAAATGTCACACCTTTGTTGGTTTTCTCCTCTTGTGAGTCTCTATATGTTTTATTAACCATTTTTTTGCGAAATAAATAGTTTTTGAAAAATTCAGCTTTACATTTTGGTGGAACAGTCTGGATCTTTATGCTAATTAATTTCCCAGTATGCTAATGCATTCTGTTTGAGTCCAAACTTATCCTTCACTATGCTGTTATAAGAACCTCACACGTGTGGGATCTGAGTGAATTCAGTCATAACACAGTGTGGTAATATTGGCCCAGAATATAAACTAATTAACATAAAGTGCCACACTGCAGCAATGCATTTCACACCACTCTTATTCTTAAGGGGTTAGTGGAACTGTCAACCCTCCAAATAAATACCGTTATCTAAAGGGCATGTTGCTTTGACTATAGTAATACTATTCTAACAATCCTGTACCAATTCTTGTAGCATCATGCAAATGATTTTTCTACTACTGTGTTGATCCCAGACCACCAAGATAGTGTCTGGGTAGACACAGTCTTCATTGTTGTAACTATTTATCTCCCCTTAATCCTTAGAGTGCCAAAGGGGAGCACAAGGCATTGCTCTGCAATGCGTTGTATACCTCTCTGGCATTCAAAGGTTGAAAATACATTTATGTAGCCTCTTCAGAAAAATGGAAACATTCCCTCATAGTACCTGCAAGTAGGCTGTAATCTATAGGAAAATGTGGAGCGATTTTAGGCTTAAAGGGCACGTAATGTCTATAAAATTAAAAATTCATATATACTTTCTTTGATACATATGCATACCTGGGAACTTTCATTTATAGAGTGTTTCCCAAACATTCTGATGTGTTTGAGTTTCAATTCATACCATCATGTAACACGAACAATCAAAAATGTTAACCCCTTGAAGGCCTCCAATGCATTGTAAAGCAATTAAACTCAAATGTATTAGGTAAAAGTTACCAGCTAATTTTATCTGATAATATTCTTATTTTTACACAGGACAAGGTTATGGTGTTTCATACAGTACAAATCTTACAGGAAACAAGGTTGACAACACTGAAATATGTTTTGCATACACAAACTGGTAGTCACCACACACACGCACATACACACATGCACTGATGGTAACTCCAGCCCTCTATGCCTTTACATTTTCTTTACCCCTTTCAGTGCCAGAGAAGCATCAAATGCATTGCAACACAATACATTGGATAGTTCTCTGGCACTCAAAGGGTTAAGGAATCCTTTGTGTTATGCACTTAGGCAAAATAAGTTACTTAGGTGTTAGACATAGGTATAGGCAAAATTTTCCATGCCAAAACAGAAGTGTGGAAAAACTATACTTTTCACCTTTGGTGGGAATTCCCAAGAAAAGTGACGTTTTGGGGATTTTTTTGTTTTTGTCTGCCACTACCCCCTTCTGCACTGGTACCCATAGAACCACACATACTGCCCCCCCCCCACCTTGTCATATCTATAAAATAACATATATTGAGCAGCCCCAGCCTTTTCTCACTGTACTAGCAATATAACCACACATATTGACCCCCAGCCTTGTTCCACTGCACTGGTAGACATGCATCAACATTTACTAATCCCCAGCCTTGTCCCTTTGTAGCCTGGGGCATGATATGCAATGAGAGGTCCTCCAGCTGCTGCCAGACTATAACGCCCATCATTCTCTGCAGTAATTAGCTGGCATGGAATGATGGAAATTGTAGACTGGAAACAAATGGTGAGCCTTCATTTACCTACAATCCCATACTTGTCTTATGGTAACACAGAACCACACATACTGACCTTCCAGCCTTGTCCAACTGCACTGGTCTCCACAGAACCACACACTGAATAAATAGCTGTGGGAATTCTTGGAGGGCAGATAACAGCAAAGTTCATGCTGGAAATTTATTGGAGTTAATGAAAAGGAGTAGATTTTATAGATTTTCAATGTTCTGGAAATTTGCTGGGAAGCAGAAGTTTCCCAAGAGAAAAAAAATCGACTTTTTACCCATCTCTAGTTACAAACCATATCAATTCTTACATTATTCTATGGAGTACCATTCTGAAGTTGGAGAGATCTTAATTCATAGGCTCCTTAAAACAATATAGAAACTAGAGAGAGGTTTCTCTCCTTTCTGTCACCTTAGTCCATATTCCTCTTGTGTTCTGTAGAACCCAG
This sequence comes from Rhinophrynus dorsalis, assembly GCA_037306005.1. Taxonomy (NCBI): domain Eukaryota; kingdom Metazoa; phylum Chordata; class Amphibia; order Anura; family Rhinophrynidae; genus Rhinophrynus; species Rhinophrynus dorsalis. The sequence goes on along the minus strand of CM074718.1, from coordinate 214,183,305 downwards.
TTAAAAAAACACTGGTAAACAGCATGCTAATTATATTTTTCATGCACAATGTAAACAGAAAAAGAAAACAACATAGTAGATCCTTTAATAACAACCCATATTTGTCTTTGGTTTGTTATGCTTATGTCATTTAATCTCATCTGCACAAAAAATGAACAATAAGGCACTGGAACAGGTTTCATCATTGCATGTGATGCAATTATTTGTGCCAAGAATGACTCTCTGCCTTGATCTTGGTTTTGTCTGACTTGGTTGTCTATAGACATGATCATAAGGTGACTTGTCACAAGGTGCTGACTGTGGATTTTATGTACAGTTTACTCCACTAAGGGACCAGTGTATGCACTGATTCTGAATTCTCATGCCCTAAGGAGGAAGAACCCAGAAACTACTGAATATATGCAAATAATTGATCAAACAGGGTTTTATTTAGCAAATATAGTAAATAATTTATGCAACCCAATGCAGACAAAATCAAGTATGCCATAATGCCCTGAGTTGAGTTTACTTTTTTGGAGTGTATTTTACAATGTGGCTCTGATGATCCCCAGAGTTCCCTGAATAAAGGCAAGGGATTCCACAGAATAACTGTAAGTAATAGCAGACATGGGAGCAAGGCTGTAGTGGCAAGCAGCGCAGTCTGTGATTGCCAGTGACTATTTTTACTTTTTGCTAGATTATTCTTTGTTTTGTATTAAGAAATATAACCCACCACCATCTTGATAAAAATTATATAACACTAACATGGTACATATTACCTGACATAATGTAAACTGCTGATTTAGTCAAGGTACCGACTGGAATTTCAGTTTGACAATGATTACATTTGAACTCCTTGACTGATAGCTAGTGCTCCAGTGATAATACAGTTCCAATAGTTTCCTGACTGAAAAACAAAAACTAAGTAGAAAACAGAAAACAAACCAAAACTGAACCATACTTATGAAAGGCAACTATTTTATGGGGAGATTTTTTAAACACTTTTTCACTGAAATTCTTTAACCCTTTTTTGAATCTACAGACATCTCTAGCACATTATTTTGCTAGGCATTGGATAGGTCTCAAGCAAACAAATGATTACACATACCAACATCAACATATTTCTAGTATGCAAATTGTTATTTGGTCTCAAAGGCCCATATTTATAGCAGTAAATTGGAATTATTCTGGAATAAACCAACTGCACCACAGGGGACAAATAGAAATTCCTAAATTCCCATGCACTTAAATAGAGCTTTTTAATCCCCTGAATGACAGAGAGGTCTCCAATACATTGTGCTACAATGCATTGGAACCTCTCTAGTATTCAAGGAGTTAAAAGTCGAGCTTAATTTAACAGGTATTTTTATTTGTCCCCTCTGGTGCAGTTGGTTTATTCCAGAATAACTCCAGTTTGCTTTTATAAATATGTGCCATATATTATATATTATTATTATTATTATTATTATTCTTTATTTATATAGCGCCAACTAATTCCGCAGCGCTGTACAATTGGGAATAGACATACAGAGGTATTAAATAGTACAATCAGATGTGTAGAACAGGAGGATCAGAGGGCCCTGCTCGTGAGAGCTTACAGTCTAGATAGATATATATATATATATATATATATATATATATATATATATATAGAAGAGTTGTTCCATGGATCGAAGGCTTTGAATACGCATCTTCCAGTCCGCAAGAATAGGAGGATCAACCGATTTTCACAGTTTAGAGATGCCGGCCAGAGCTGCTGTGAGGAGTAGGATCCATCTTCCCAGGGAGGGGGCCAGGTAGGAAGAAGGCATCTCCGGAAGGATGGAGAGGAGGAAAAGCAGAGACCAACATCGCTGTCCCAAGCAGATCTCTGTGCAGGGCATACTGGTAACGTAGAATCTCATATCAGAGCTAGAGAGCGGGAAACAGAGAAGCCGGTCTGTCCTGTTTTAGGGGCGACCATACAAGATTCAAATTGTGTCAGGGATCTGTGATGGTAAGGGAGAGAAAAGTTTGAGTGGAGAAAGTGTCAGACCTGTCCGTATCTCCAATATTTCATCAAAGGAAGGCCAGATGCAGAGGGTAACTCTGAGTGGGAAGGAAGATACCCTGTAGGAGAAGGTAGTCAAGATCTGTTTAGCCGCAGCTGGATCATTCACTAAATATATCTGGAGACCAGGGGGGAAATCAGGATTACCAATAATTGCACACAAAGGTGAAGGAGAAGGAGCCGAATCATAAGCAGCATTGCAAGTGTGCCATATGCCCAAGAGATGGAGCAGAAGAATGCAAAAGCTTACATTTGACCTGATGTATCGGGGGGTGGCCCAAAGTAATTGGAGAAGGTGAATGGGATGAATAATAGACCATAACAGGGATGGCCAGGTCAAGGTGGAAGAATTCGAGGCTAATTCCTGCAGAGTGGCCGCCCTGTAGTAACCAATAATATCAGGCAAGCCTATACCCCCAAACATTGGTGGCCTAGTTAGAAGAGAGAGATTGAGTCTGGGTCTACTTCCCTGCCCCACAAACTCCTGTTGCAAATGCTTCAGAGACCGAAGGAATCGAGGAGGAACCGATATTGGAAGTGTTTTAAAGAGATATAAGATTTTAGGGAGTATAACCATCTTCACTAAGTTGGAGCGACCCATCCATGAAATGAAAAGACCAGACCAAGATCTTAGAAAGAGTTTAAGACAATGTTCCAGAGCAGTGTAATTAGTAACTGCTAGGTCAGAGACTTTAGGGGTGAGGAGTATGCCCAAGTATTTGATGGAAGTGTTACGCCACTGGAAAGAGAATAAGGTCTGAAGGTGGGGAGCCTCAGGACCTGGGTCTGACAAATTCAGTATTTCCAATTTTGAATCATTAACCTTCAAGAAGGAGACAGATCCGTATGTCTTGAGAAGGGAAAGCAGAGAGGGAAGAGACTTAGCAGGGCATGAAAGAAAAAGGAGAACGTCGTCTGCAAAGCACAATAGTTTGAATTAGTGGGACCGTAAACGAAACCCTGCTATTGACGGATCTAAGCGAATCATGGAGAGCAGAGGTTCCAGTGATAAGATAAAGAGAAACAGGGACAGCCTTGCCTCGTGCCATTGGTAATCGGGAGTGGGGTAAAAAGTACCCTTGTCGAGGGAGAAGAGTAAAGCGACGAGATAGCAGTTCGTAAGCCAGGGCCAGTACCTATCTGATCCAAGACTGCCGTCAAAAAGTCCCAATTCACCCTATCGAATGCTTTTTCCACATCTAGGGCAAGCAGTATCTTAGATCCAGGGCAACCAGCAGCAGCTTGAATCAGAGAGATGGCTTTGATCGCATTTTCCCTCGTTTCTCTGCCTGGCATAAAGCCTGCCTGATCTGGGTTTACAATGGTAAGAAGAATACTTTTCCGTCGAATAGACAATACCGACGCAAATAGCTTCAAGTCTGTCTTCTGGAGAGAGATGGGATTGTAATAGCAACAACTAGAAGGGTCTTTATTCTGATTGGGAACTAAGGTAATGTGAGCCGACAAAGCCTGAGGAGGCCAGGCTTGACTGGAGAGGATAGAGTTGAACGTGGAAGTGAAATTAGGGAGCAGAGTGAGCTGAAATTTTTGGTAACAAGAAGAGGGAAAACCGCCTGAGCAGGGACATTTACCTCCGCCTCGGTGAAAGGAGAATCTAGCGCAGCTGAGACAGCCGAAGGAATACGGGGGAGCTGGGCGTCAGAAAGGAATGACTAGTTAAGAGATGGAGATGTATCGACCCCCAAAGATGCACTAGACCTCAGGTTGTAGGTGAATTTGGACTTTCACTTCAATGGACTCTAGACTAGTGCATCCTTCAAGAAATATAATCTATCTTATTGTGGCTCCTACTTCAAGTTGACAAATACAAACTTATATGACATTATTCTTTCTTAATAGGAAAGAGAAAAATATAGATGTTTTATTTTTTTAAAGCAGATGGTGCAATTTTTATACTTTTGTGTGCAGTTTCAAGGCCTTCAAGGTCTCATCTTCAGAAAAAATGTACAGTATATTAAGGGTCTGATATATTTCCCCTGAAATCACAACAATAAAATGTGGTCCGTGTGGAACCAGAACAGTATCATCACACAAGTGAATATCCCGTAGTGACACAGTCTTTGTGCACAGTCACTCCAAAATAGTGTGCATTGCATCACATCAACAACTGCTTTGGGCAGCAGTCATCCACGGTTGCAGCATGCTGCAACTTCCCATTGACTAGGGTTGGTTGGCAGGAAGTTGCAATAAGGTAGAACACAATGCAGACTATTCAAAGATATGATTAAACCATTGTGATTCCTATATATCCAGGGGTGGGCAACGTGAGCTCCCTGAGTTTTTGCTTGACAAGAATCACCAATATCTTCATGTAAACCAAAGGCTTCCAGAGGATAATGGGAGTTGTAATCCAGCAATAGCTGCATGGCTTCACATTGTCCACCCCTGAACTAATCACTAGCTGGACCCTGTAGGAGTCAGCAAGTCTTGTATGTTTTATGTCCATATGGGTCGGCTGCCATCTCTAGAGTGCACAACCAGACATCTATCTTTTAGGAGTGTGTCTCATCAAGAGATCTACTTAAAGGGATAGTAATACTTTGTTTTATCTTTATGTTATTTTGTAGGCATTAAAAAAACATGAAGAACGATATAAGTCTTATCTATCAAACCTTTATGGTTTGAGAGATATTCACAAGCAAAGTTTCCGCTCCCGCCCCTTTTACCTAGTGTAAGCCATCTCTTCTTAGATGTGGAATGCAGTCCATAGACCAGACAGATAACAGCAGGGGACAATCTTCTTCCTATGAGAACAATGAAAGCCCTGCCCCCCTTGACAAGTTTTTCAGGTTTTTCACATATTTCTCAGCAATCTACCTGGGCATCTCCCTTCTGCTCTGGCTGAGCAGTGTTACATCAGTAAAAGGGGCGGGAGGGGGATACTTTGTCATTATATTACTCTTGAACTATAACTCTGACAGAAATGAAATAACACTCTACAAAGTCCAAATACTATGATGATTAATTGGAGCTGCTTTTATTATGAAACATTACTATCCCTTTAATGAGCGTATACAGTGTGATGCACTTCACATACCTCTTGTGCTCAACGGGTTAATCTTTATAGTGCCAGTGGGAGTGAGCAAAGCAATTTCTCACCTTTCTACAGTTAATAATTCTGTAAGAACTGTGGTTGATTAATGATGCATGGATCCTTCAGTGAAATCCTCAGTAAGTTATAAGAAGTGCAGTAAGTATGTGTCAGTATACAGTGGAATATATGTAAATCTGTTGCACGGTTCAGTAATAAGTATGCAAGTTGGGAATGTAATAGGGTGACTACTAATCAATGATAAAACTCTTTAGTGAGAAAACCTCTCCAGTGCCTGTTATTTTATGGGTCATTATTATAAAGAGTTCCAAGGGAATACATTATGAATTGGAAGAGTATGTTTTTCACATGCCAGAGAGATCTCATATTGGAGACCTCTCTAGCATTTAAGGGGTTAAAAGCACTATTTAAATATATGGAAAGGGAGGAGGACAAGCGAGGCAACAGATAAACATGCCTTGAAGCAGCAAGCAATTTACAGTGATATAAACATAATAACTAAGATTATAGTTACCACAAGGTACAAGATACAAATTTCCACTGGGGGAAAGAAAATATATATTGAAGTACAAGTACAAATGGTGAACACCTCAGTCGAAACCACAATATAAGAGGGAGATGCAAGAGTGAATGAAAACAAAATATAAATCACAATATATACTTCTCAGAGTGTGAGAAACAAAGCAACCCCAGAAAGGAACAGCCTCTAATGTCACTCCTCAGAAATACCACATAGCCCAAGGAGTATCACCCAAAGGCTTTGTCAGGGGTTGCCTAGACTAGACTAGTGATGACCAGGTCCCCTGTTTTTAACAACTTGTAACAATGCTTTGGAAACCTAACATTCAAGGGGTTAAAATCCCCTTTTTAGCCAATGGGAATTTGAAGACTTTGCTCCAGAATTGAATACAAGCCATAGAAGTGATTCTTGCAAATCACGAGTTTATCCTATATAATAATTCGCTAGAATGTTTGTCAGAAGCCGTCATGCGCAGCAGAGACTCCCCGAACGCACAGAATGCTGGGAGGTGTAGGAATGCTGGGAGCACAGGATGCTGGGAGTTCAGTGCTGGGAGCATTCTGTGCTTTCAGGCAGTCTCTACTGTGCATGACTGCGTCGGCAGCAGGACACAGAACAGCACCGCCTCTTAACCCTTTGAGTGCCAGTGCGTTGCATACCCCTCTGGCACTCAAAGGGTTAACATAGCCCGGACCTTGGCCCGTGTACACAGACTTTTACACTAGTTACTCAATAAAATGTTTACAATTTGTATATTGTGTTTACACAGCATTTAGCTATTTTTTATCACATGGTGAAACAGTTAAATGGTCACACGCTCTTCTGCATGAGACCATTTAAAAGTGAACCGTCTGAAAGTCCTACCTAGGACGCACATGGTTAACATAGCTACTGACTGCCCCCTGATTTCCAGGGACAGTGACTGAATTTGTCTCCGTGTACATGAATCTTGCTATCCCTGGTTTTAGTCAAGGGTTTTAATATTGAATGTCAACCTCACCATTCTATGTGCCTGTCATTAAACTTTTAATATGATCTAAGCCTTTGCACATGTTAATACTGCTTAGTTACATGATTCCCTGTAGTATTTAGGTGTAGGTAATATATAGTGTGGTGTAGAAGTACAGGTTTAACCCTTTGAGTGTGAGAGGGGTATGCAACAAACTCAAAGTGTTAAGTCTGTTGTATAAGGTTTTCTGTTAGTGTTGGGATACACAGTACTATGGACCACTAGTGACACTGTCATGTGACTCCCCAGGGGGAAAGTGTCCCTTGAAATGTTTCTGAAGTCTTGGCAAGTATGGATTAATCCCCCTTAGTTTTTTCCATTACAAAATGACCTCTTGAGCAGTTGAAGTAAACTTAATGGTGACCTTTGAATCCTATGTATGTGTGTAAACAGATGCTTATACCATTGGGTGTATCATTCGATTTCAGGGCCAAGGATTCTGTCAAACACTTTCATGTCATTCAGTGTGGCTCTTCTATCAAGTTTGGCTTCAATGAATTTCCATCTATAAAGGACTTCATTCAGCATTTTGCTAACCAGCCTTTGATTGGAAGTGAATCAGGTAACTAACAATAAGCAAATTATATTATTGTAATATGCCAGACCTAAAGTAGAAGAGACAAATGGAACAATTCTTGGGTAAACCAATTGAGCCATAGGGACAATGCATTGGTGACGTTTCTAGCATTCAGAAGATGATTTCATGTTTAAATCAATTGAGATCTGGGGAATTATCCTTCTCTTGCAGATCAGCTGGATTGCTCTAGAGATGATCCACTCCTTTTGTACATATGGCCCAATAGGACTTATGCACACAAAAAAAAAACTGGAACAACTGTGAGCTAAATCACTAGCACTGTAGGAAACACATACATTGTCCCGTTGACTTAAGTGATGATTTGAACCACTTAGAAGCTAGAGAAGTGTCTCTTCTGTAACATACAAGGGGATAATCCCCCACTTTAAGCAATGGGAGTTCTGGCAAATGTTATGCAGTTGGAATGCCCCATAATTACTCCAGGGGTGAGATGCATTAAGGTGATAAACAGAAGATAACTTCTCCAATGTTATTCTATGGAGACTATGCTCTAAGATGTGTAATTTTAAAGATGTTATTGCATATTTTCCTGTAGAATAACAGAGGAATGGCAGAGTTCATTGCAATGGAGAAGTTACATCCTCTTTTTCAAGCCTTAGTGCATAATTCCCTGTTTGTTTGTTTATTTGTTTTTTATGCATAATGTCCATTTTGTCTGTGTATTTGCAAAACATGTGCAGGGACAACTTTTCCATTAGGCAGAGTGGGCAGCTGTCAAATTCTGAAGGACTCCTCAGATGTGCTGGCCAAACACATTGTGTTGTGTTGTTGGTATAGCCAGACCACGTGTTTGCTCCAGTTGTAATTTCTATGTTTCTGTAAAGTCCAGTATATATAAAAATACTAAATTGATCAGTTTTATATACCCCTGTTCTGTTAGTTAATTTCATTGTTTGTATGTTATTAGCATAATTTCCATGCCTGGCAAAAGTGCAATGGACTAAGATAAATGTCATGGGAAGAAGGCGGTGGTATTCCTGTGGTCTTATATATCAATGGAGGCCAATATTTATTTAGAGATGTGTCCTTCATTTACTATGTGCACCATATATCCAAAGCTTTTTCAACACGTGGGCAACCAACCACTGGATAAACCGTTGTTGTGGTGCTCAATGACTGCTAACACAGTCTTAGTGATATGCTTATTAAGTACTTCCTTGCAGCGCTCCTGCTGTCTCTGTCGCTCAATTACTACTGCCACACTGCCCAAGTTCCAACATCTAGCCATGTCACCAGAACTTAGTCTTCCACCACATAGTCACTCCAACAACCTCACCGTGACCATGGGTGGGAGTAAGGACACCAAATATTTCTTGTCAAGGAATACATGTGCAGGTATACTGTAAATGAGAATAGAAGAGGAGAGAAGAATGGAGGAATGTTTGGGGACTGGGTAAGGACATGTATGTGGCTGTATGGTCCCAGAAAAAAGTATGTCTGGGTCCTTGGTCCCTGAACTCTGCAGGCAAAGTCAATGACCATTAGTGTTCATAATGGGCGGCCATAATCAGACAGCACTATCCACAATGTGCAATGAACTTACCTTGTTCTTATGACACTTGATAATATTAGAAGTGCACAACAGAACTCAGAAATTTGCTATGATAATTTAGACATTCATCATTTAACTCTTTGAGCACCAGAGGGGTCAGCAACACATTGATCTGCAATGTGTTGCTTTCCCCACTGGACTCAAAGACTTGAGTGAGGGCTGCAGCTGTTTTGGTGCTGAAGTTTCTCTGCATCCTCTCTGCTCTCCCCAACACCTTTACACCAGAATGGTATGCTAATGATCACAGCCCCCCCCTTTATATGGTGATGTGTGTCATATTCTCCATGTCGAAGAGATCTCCTGACATCACCAGAAACACTTCCTCTTTGTCCAGGGGTGTTGTTAGGCTCCCAAAACACCTAAAGCATATTTATGGCATATGAAGAAGAGCAATTTGAGGGTAAACCAACTGCAACATACTAATTTAAATAAAAATTCCTAATGATTTATTTTTGGTTTTTGCAATGCATTGGAGATCTCTCTGGCATTGAAGGTGGTAAAAACCCCTTTTAAATCAATGTAATTTTAATGAATTTTATTTGTCCCCTATTGGGCAGTTGATTTGCACTACAATTGTGCCTGTTTAGCTTATTGACTTATAACTTTTTGGGCCTTATAGGTGTTGAAATGAAAATTCTGTAAATTTCCATTTTTTCTTAAAACATTGGAGACCTTCCTAGCATTCAAGGTGTTAAAAGCCCCATCGATCAGTTAACAAGAATTTCGCTGAAGTGCCAGTGCTGCCTAAAGAGGATCTTGGAAAAAAGGGCCTTATTCATCCAGTTAAAGAGGTGTTGCTCTGAAGCAAGCCAAATGCTCCTGGGGGAAATCCCATAGACTGAAATGGGAATTTTAATCCCTTGAATTCTAGAGGTCTCAAAAGAAAGCCCATTTAAATCTGCGTGAAATTTCATTTTTACTCTTTGCTGCTGTTGGCTTGTTACAGAATTGTACCTCTTTAGCTTGGTGAGTACGCTCTTTCAATCGTCGCAATCAGAATTTGCCACGGAATAAAAAAAACAGACATGCCTCTAATGTTATGGGTACAAATGCAGGGAAGATTTACAGTTTAAAAAAGAATCCAAGCACACAGCCTTACAATGTAACACACCTTATGATTATATCACCCCGTGGAACCTGCCTTACAACAGAATGACACAGCATGGAACCCTTCCTCCGCTGCTAGGGATTCTGGGAAATTACATGTAATTTAACCTTTGTTGCATGCTACACTTTTGCTTTCTTTAACTGTATCCTGCATGCTGCTGTTCACAGTATTAACTCTGTGGATGCTTGTGAGGCCTCCAATTCAATGCACTGGAAACATTTTCATTAAATTATATGTGTTTAAGGATTTTCCTGTTAGGTAAAACCAGGGTATTGTCATTGTTGAGAGATCTTTAATTCAAAGTATTACAGATCAATTTTTTTTATGAATCCCTTGAAGACCAGTGATGTCTACTAATCATTAGAACAACCCTCTCGTTCCCAAGACATTAAACTCCAATTTTCTACTCTCACCAGGTGGTTCCTATTAGTTACAAGTTTGACTCAAGCTCTCCTATGAAGTGCGCTATAAAATAAAATGTATCTTTTGGAAACCAGTTGGCTCTATTACTAACAGTTTGATTAAAAACTTAATTTGAGAAGCAGTAGGAGTCCCCTTGCTTTAGTCAAAAGAAAAAAAAACATTATGACATATATTTTCATAATAAATGCTTATTACTTCTAACTTAGATTATAAGCTTTCGGGCAGAGACCTCACATCCAGTGTTTCACTCTTCAAAGCACTTGTAACCTGTGTTGTCTAAAACCTTAAATTGTAAAGTGCTGCATACACTTGAGGCACCATATAAATAAACTTATTAATTCATTCATATTACTTTACAAAACAGAGGTACATAATAGAATAGTACTAAAGCAAAGGGACCCAAAGACAAACAAAAAAACAGTAGTGTAGTAGAGAAAGATGCATGCTTCCCTATTTTTTAGGAATTAACTCACTCCGTTTGTTAATATCATTTTGTCATTTACCATTATAACCTGAAATAGGCAGAATAAAAGAATTGATTGGGAGGATATGTAATTCACAATGAAATAACAGTGAATTAAACATCATTTGAGATGATCAGTAATAATATACTGTGTCTGCATATCCTTGCATGGAAATAGAATATGCTGCTATCTCCCCCCCCCCCCCCCCCGTTAACACTTTGAGTGCTAGTGAGGTATCCAACGCATTGTAACACATTGCATTTGATACCATTGTGGCATTCAAAGGATTAATGTAATAACTGCCAGGGTGTAGAGTGGGTATTGAGCTTCTCTGAGCAAGTCATATAAAGAAGACAGTAAATGTCAAGGTGGATGAGGGGTCCCAAGGAATAGATAATAGGGGGGAATGTATTGATCTGCCATGGGAGTTCCTTTTGCATTAGCCTTTAACTCACGTGCCTGCATATCAGGTATTCATTAAAGTGTATGATCAGTTAAATGTATACTGGTGTACAAATTCTGCAATAGTTAAAGGAGCAGAAAACTTTTTATAATAAATGTATATTGTAGGGCTTTTCTTGTTGAGTAAAACAAGGGTGCTCCCACTGCTGATAAATGCAACTTTCTAGAGTTAGTGTAGTTTAAACTCTTGTTTTTTTGTTTTGCATTTACACTAACAGTACCCTCTAGTGGTCAGATTTCAAGTAATTATCCTGTTGCAATCTATAGCAGTGAGTCACTGACAAGCAGTCTTCTTTAGAATGTGATAGAAATTGATGAGTCATGCTGTCAGTTTGAACTCTCAGGAAGTAATCTCACTGTCACTCACTTCCTGACAATTTGAACTGTATTAACATTTGAATTAACAAGTACCAGCAGTGAGAGTACTCTTTTTTTACTCTGCAGGATAAGCTCTGTAACATAGGTTTTCATAAAAAAAAAAATTGACTTCTTCTTTCAGACATGAATGCGAGCAAGCCCCAAACACCTCCCCAACAGTATTCTTAGGAAAATGGAGTACATTTCCAGAACACCCAAAAACACCCATACTCTTCCTCACTGCCCTCCCACTGCACAGTCAGCATACATGAGACAATTTTGTTATAAGTAGCTTAGTAAATTGGTATTAGGCAGGCATACCACTAAGAAATCCGTTCCAGTCCCTAGGTTAGCACAGCATCCCTTTTGTGCATCAGTCCTAGTTAGAGGTCCTGAAGATACTTAGAACTGTCAAGCATTATATGCAATCAAAAAACAGTTGAAGTAGCCCCATGACTCCAAAAATGTTTTTGTCGTTTTTTTCCCATGTATAAATCTGAATAAGATAGCAAATGCTTCATTTTAGAGATATATGAAGTATTAATTTGACTCCAAATGCTTTTGGCTGTCATTTTCCCTTTTGAGTCACTCTATGTAAATAATCTTAATTACATACAGTGCCAGACAGAGAGAACAAGGGGCATCGCCACAAGGGGCGGGCACTTGAAATAAAACATTAAAGATGCAGTTATGGAAGCTAAAGAGGCAATTATGGAGAAAACCATCTGCTCCATAGAGGACAAATAAACATTCCTATAATTCCCATGGATATAAAATGGGGATTGTAACCCCTTAAATTCTAGAGGGGTCTTTATAACATTGCAATGTGTTGGAAACCTCTCTAGCATTCTAATGGGTTAAAGGCCCATTTAAATCAATCAATGAGTATGAAAAGCCCACAGCATCACATTTGATGGATGATATATATATATATATATATATATATATATATATATATATATACATACACACACACTGAGCAGTATTTTGCTTTTCTCATGCTCTTTCAGTAAGGAGCCAAGAAAAGAATCTAGCCTGAGCTGTGAGGATACATCTGCCTGCTATGTGCTCCAATGCTCCGTGCTTCTTTGCTGAAGCACCATTTAAGAGAGGATCAACACCAGCAGTGAGTGGGCGGATTTGCTTTCATGCCCATTCAGTCGCTGAGCTTTGCAAGCTGCCAGCATGGATAGTGTGTTTGTGGGATGTGGACACCTGTCTGTTGGGAACTGGACTGAGACCATCCACTCATTTCACACAGGTCACAAAACAGCTGTCAGCCGCTACTAATTTTATGCTGTACTTGACCAGGGTGAAATGAGAAGCTTCTTCCTAGGGGCCATATGCACACAGAGAAAAGTAGAGAAATTCTAGGAGAAATCAACTGCACTGTAGCGAACAAATAAAACATTCCCATTTATTTAAAGGAGTAACTTTGTATAAAAATATATGCTATTGGGCTTTTCCTGATGAGTAAAACTAGGGCACCCCCATTGCTGGGAGATTTTTCCATTCCATAGTTATCACAGATCAAATTATTTGTTATCAAATATTTAGCAAGGACACTAAATGGTGGACAAATGGTATTTTATTATAACACACTCTATGGGAGAGCTTGAGTCAGTGACTGCTGGGGGAGATGCACGAATGGACGATAAAGGTGAGATAAACTCTCCAGTGTGATAACCTCTAATTCCTATTCTATGCAGCATATGTGCTAACTCCTCTCCAACTTGAGACATACTGGGCAGAATGTACAAAAACAATTCTGTGCTAGATCAAGCTTAGGAATAAATATTGTGTCCCAGCGCCTGACTAACATCGATTTACTAAGCAAAGACTCAGAAAACCCTCCCCTTAAAGCCCCTTGCCCCAAATAGAAGACAATGTGGCAGCCTGTGAGCTTTTTTTGGGCGGTCTTTAACCTTTATGCCATGTGTAGATCAATGTACTAAATACGGCATAGAGGAAATACACAATGACTCTGCATTTATTTTCTATGGAAATGGAGTGGGGCTTTCTGGCATGAAAGTTGAACTCTGGAGGAGTGGGTCTGCTGCAATGCACAGCATCAGTCATACACTGTAGTTCATTCCCTGATGTGCAGCAATAAAGACTAAGGTCAGAGTGGCTGTAATGGTGAATTTGTACATAGCCCCATTAATGCATAGTATCCATAGTACAGATTGGCTGATTTACTAAGAAAAGTGGTGCAATTCTGATAGAAGCAAAGTGCATCATACAGAATAAATAAAAATCCCATTGTTACCCATTGCATGCCAAAGAGGTAACCAACACACTGGATCAAGCAGAGATATCCTGAATCCTGACCCGAGAGTCACTGTATTGAACAACATTGGAAATGGAGAGTCTATCACACCATAGTGCATCTCCCCCTGCTCTTCATGTAAAGAAAGTTTAATCTATAATAAGTTTTGAATGAAAAAGCTCACTGCAGTGGGAGCTTCTTTAATATGTTGCACACCCTCATTTGTAATGGTCACTCCTATATTCTGAGTTGAGGGTTTAACCAGCACAGTCCAAATCCCCCTACAACAGGCACTTAATTCTGGTTGATGGTGACTGATTATTTAGCAGTTTAGATATTGTTGTAATTTTCAATATATATATATATATATATATATATATATATATATATATATATATATATATATATTAATTTGCTAGTTCATTTGCCATGTTAAATATCTCTTTACTGGCTATTATTCAACTCCATGGATGTCAGTAAGTTTTCCAATTCATTGAATGTTGGCTAGGAGTATTCCCTCTGACAGGCTTAATGTGGAATTGTCACCTACATCAAACCCCTCCTTATATTTTTAAATGCGTGGAATAGTGCAAAATGGCCAGTTTTATGTAAAATAAACGGTTTCCTTCCATGAAGATGTACCTTATTGTTGCACAGCATCATGAGGGACAGCACAACCTTCTTGGTTACGACAGCACCCCCCTACCCTAATCACTCTCAATCATGGCTTTTAAGACTGTCCCTTCTCTATGTAGTGCGCACATGCTTCTTTCAGTCCTGCAATGATTTCAGATTGCTGAACAGTTCATGACTTTTGTATAAACACTGCTCAGTAAGCAGCCAAAGTGGTCTGCAAGAAGAATAAGCCTTGCTGAATCCCTCAAAGCAAATATATTCAGTAATGTGCAAAGGTTTTAGGTAGGTGTGAAAAAAATGCTGTAAAGTAAGAATGCTTTTGGAAATAGACATGTTAATAGTTTATTTTTATCAATTTACAAAATGCATAGTGACTGAACAGAAGAAAAATCTAAATCAAATCATATTTGGTGTGACCACCCTTTGCCTTCAAAGCAGCATCAGTTCTAGGTACACTTGCACACAGATTTTTTAAGGAACTCGGCAGGTAGGTTGTTCCAAACATCTTGGAGAACTAACCACAGTTCTATGAATTTAGGCAGCCTCAGTTGCTTCTCTCTCTTCATGTAATCCCAGACAGACTTGATGATGTTGAGATCAGGGCTGTATGGGGGGCTATACCATCACTTCCAGGCCTCCTTGTTCTTCTTTACACTGAAGATAGTTCTTAATGACTTAGGCTATATGTTTGGGTTGTTTGTCATGCTGCAGAATAAATTTGGGGCTAATCATATGCCTCCCTGATGGTATTGCATGATGTATAAGTATCTGCCTGACTTCTCAGCACTGTGTATACCATTAATTCTCAACAAAGCCCCAACTTCATTTGCAGAAATGCAGCCCCAAACTTGCAAGGAACCTCCACCATGTTCCACTGTGGCCTGCAGACACTCATTCGTGTAACGCCCTTCGGCGATCAAACTGCCTTCCGCTATAGACAAATATTTCAAATTTGACGCATCAGTCCAGAGCACCTGCTGCCATTTTTCTGCACCCCAGTTCCTGTGTTTTCCTGCATAGTTGATCCGCGTAGCTTTGTTTCCACCTCGGAGTTGTGGCTGCACTAAGTTTCGTTGGCCAACCACTGCGTCTATGGTCCTCAGTTTTGCACATTTCTTTGTGCTTCTTCAAAAGAGCTGGAACATCACATCTGGAAACCGCTGTCTGCCTTGAACTTTCTTCCTGCGAGAGACCTTGCTGATGCAGTATAACTAACTTGTGTCTGGTTGCTGTGCTCAGTCTTGCCATGGTGTATGACTTTTCACATAAGCTTTCTTCAGAAATCTCACCTTGTTAACTGATTTTGGCTGTTTCTCACCCAGTTTTATTCCTCCTACACAACTGTTTCAGTTAGTGATTGTGTTTCAACCTATATATTAAATTGATGATCGTTAGCACCTGTTTGGCATATTGTTTAATCATAAACTATGATTCAACTATTGCCTACAAAATACCTGACTTTGTGCACGTGTACCTGGAAGAACTGATGCTGTTTTGAAGGCAAAGGGTGGTCACACAAAATATTGATTTACTTTAGATTTTTCTTCTGTTCACTCTCTATGCATTTTGTTAACTGATAAAAATAAACTATTAACAAGTCTATTTTTGAAAGTATTCTTACTTTACAGCATTTTTAAGACCTGCCTAAAACCTTTGCACATTACTGTATATTAAAAAATATAGCAAAAAAAATAAGAAAGTTATAGTCGGCGTTACCTTCTGATTTACATGAGAGCAAGTTGTTTTGAGATGAAAGTTCCACTTTAAGAGGCTGAGGGCAAGCTCACGAAAGTAGTTGGGGTTGGATTACAATATGTGTATGCCTGAAGTGTCCCTCTGTAGGAGGAACAGTCCCTCTTTGAGACCCAAATCCCTCTATCCCTCTTTCCCACCTTGGTGTCCTTCTTTTTAGGACATCAGACTATACAGATAATACAACTCACATTAATGTTTGTTTAAAGTTCAGTACACGTGTTGATAAATTAGTCTTTGTAAATGAAATTCTATGGCCTTGTTCTAAATCCTGTATTCAGTTACACAAAAGAGGTGTTAGTAGATAATGAAATGACATATACATTTTTGGTAATGTCCCACCCACCACCCACACCACCAGCAACAATACCTAAAACAAAAGTGTCACTCTTTGGATATTTGAAATGTTGGGAGTTACGTATATGTGATTAAGGGCACCTAAGATGCCTTTCCTTAGAAAGAGACACTTGCAGTCCCAGGGCAAAAATGTATTTGGCCCTAACAAAAATATTTTCGTACTGGCATAACCAGAACCTATTGAATCCTAGGGTAGATTGGCCCTGAAACAACAGCGCCTGCTTCACCCTTTGTAGTTACTTTGATGCAGCTGATTTGCCCCAAATTTTTTCTAAATCTGCTTACTACATCAGTCTCACTCTTACCTAAAAATTGTGTTCTTTTTAGTTCAAAGAATCACTGCAGCATATTATTACTAGTTCCTGTTCTACTGTTCATTGCCATTAAAATACAAGCACAGTTCCCTACATTGATACCTTATGTTTACAAAACCAAGTTTGGTTAGTTAGTGTGTTATATATACACTGGAATAAAGCTTTACCAATAATAATTACTATCACATCTGACATCCTGTAATTGAATTGCTGGATGCATGGGCTCTCTCTAGTGGTGTAATTTATACTACTCCATGTACTATAAAGGCAGTAAACAAGGTGGTGGAGGGAATTTTATTAACCCTTTAAGAACCACGGAGGTGTGCCTTGTATTGTAAACCAATGCAGTACACTGTCTTCTTGTCCTTAAATGGGTAATATTATAATATTAGGAGAAATTTTGAAAGAGACAATTATGTGATTATACAGGAATACTGTTCATACCTGTAATGATTAATTGTCCGTAATTCCTAATCCAATAAAACCTTTTCTACTATAATTCAAAGCCTGTGAATTAATCGCTTGTATATTCATACTCACTCTTTTCACACTGTTGATGCCTGACTTTTCTCCACACCCTGTGCAAACAATGAGTGGTAAATGTATTCAGCACCAAAAAACTGGCACAAGTAAATGAATGGTATCACTGCTTAGATTGTAAGTTCTACAGTGCAGGGACCTCCAGTCCTAATGTACACTCCCCTAATGTTCCCCTTATGATAATTGTCTGTACGACCACTTAATTAAACCATTTGTCTGCTTGCCTTCCCTTCCCTTTATTCTGGCAGTTGTATCCATTTGAATGCAACCATCTCATAGTTGGAAAAATGTAACAAAAGCAGCAAATTATGTTAGGTACAGTTTAGTGCTCCTACCAAAGAAGTACCATATTTCTTGAAAGGTATCTAGCTACTAAGGATGGGTTATTATTTTTTTTTTTGGAAACATGTGAAAAACAGCACTTCCTGCCTTCTGTGGGAATTCCTGCAAAAAGTGCATTTTATTTCTTGGGGGGATGGGTTTCACAGAATTGAGATCAATGATAATAATGTATTTTCCCCCAGGTAGATAGTTTCCCCCATGTATTCCCAGTGTGCTAAGGTATAACATTTAGAGTTCCAGAAAGGTATCCAATGCATGATACCATTTGCCACTTAAAAGGATAAAAGGAGGTGTGTATTGTCACTCTGTGCTTGGGAGGCAAACAGGCAAAGAGAGGGAGCTGGAGTTGCTTCATATGAGTATTGGTGGAAACCACTACCAGTTGTTCTCTGGGTGTGGGAGTGAAGGTAGAAAAAAAACAAGAAAAAAGCAAACAGGCAAGTGAAGTGAGTCTGAGACTATGCAGACAGACATAATATATGATACATTCAACTTAACATACTTACTCCTACATCTGTAAGAACAAAAGGGAAAAATGTATACTGAGATGTGGTGACGCTTCACCAGCTGCTGTGCGCATTATTGAAAGGTGCTGGTACTGAAGCTAACAGGTCTATGCTGAAACTTTACTGTTAAAAACTAACTGCTGAATTTGAGAGAAAAAGAGAAAGCTGCTGAAATGTTGACTACCTACTATTATGTAGACGTAGACAGGTAAAGAAGGAGAGGTGGAGTTAATTGATTTAAGAGGTATTGCTACTAGCCAGTTCTCAGGAAGGGAGTATGGGTGTGATTTGCTAAAAATTATGTCAGTGACAGGAACAGTTTTACCGTGCAATGTCCCTTGTGTCATTTATAAATGACACTAATTGCTGAGAGGTTTATGCTATAGTGTTGCTTATAAACAGCAATAGCTTTCTGATGTCTCAGCCTTTATGTAAGACTGGAGAAGGCTGTCTTATGAAACCCCAGATCTCAGTGAAAGGCAGAGAGGCACCAATCAGTCTCAACACATTTTCTAGCTTTAATTTTACTCTTTGTGATTCAGAGAATCTCATGGGCAACTGCCAGTTGTGACAGAGCACCTGTGAGCAACATAATACTCTGGTGTTTCCCCTTCCTTTTTTTCAGGCACCTTAATTCTATTGAAATATCCTTATCCTCGGGAGGTGGAAGAGCCTTCAATATATGAGTCAGTCCGGGTCCATACTGCCATGCAGACAGGACGATCTGAATCAGACCTTGTGCCTGTGGCTCCCTCAGTAAGTTTCATATATATTGCATCACAAGGGAATATCAACAGAAGTTTTCCAGTTGCCCCACAAAACAAAACCTTCAACTTTTTAGCCCATCAGATCAGAATAAATAAATCAAACAAGTCTGGTTGTAATAACTATTTAATTAAATATCTCCCATTAGTGGGAATGCCCTTTTGTTTTCTAGAGCAGATAAAGCACTAGTATGAAGATAATTCAGTACCCCCCCCCCCCACTAGGAGGTCAAGTGAATGTAGTAAAAAGCTTGAGGCTTACATAGGCTACAGTTCATTAAAACAAAATGTATAAAGGTTAAGCCATTGCTACAGTATATTAAATCATATAATTTTCTTTCTTTCTGTTTAGCTAGGTACAAAAGAGGGCTTTCTAACAAAACAAGGTGGACGGGTAAAGGTAAGGAATGATTATTTTGTGGGTACTGGCATACTGTTGTATATGTTTTGTGCCACACGCAGTTCATGATACAGCCAGTCAAACCTCTTTGAGCTAAATGACTCAAACCTACTTGCTCTGTCTGCTGTAGATATGGGATCCCATAATCAACATTTAACTGGGGTTATATACACTTACTACCAAGCAAAATTAAACAAATAGTGTCAGTAGTGTTGGTAGATCGTGCAAGTATTGGAGTGCCTATATCATGCCGCTGTTATTGTACCCCCTGACTCTCCAGAAAGGTGAGATCAAAGAGGAGGAAGAATAAAGAAACCAAGACAGACACAGGAAGTTCCATGACGAGCAAAACAACTAGCTCACCATCAACATCACCTTCTTCCTCTAGGGTAACAAGTACATCTCCAGCCAATCCACCTCTTTCATACTTGTATAGCACAGTCTACATATGCACTACAAATGCAAGTTTGGGATTAGATTTTATTGGTCTAAAATAACTAATTTTTATAGATGATAGCTGAAAACACTTAATATATAAAATTGTATCACTGAATTTCTTAACCAGGGCGTACTGTTCCTTTAATTGAGAAAAATACATATTGCATGGCTGCATTTTAACTTGTATATCACTTTCTTATCTATATTTGTTTATATAAATATACCATTTAAATGGCTGATTACAAGAGATCTACTGTACATAAGCAAAATGTGCATTTAATTTTTTAAAGTATTAACTTTTACAATTGGCTAGTTACATTAAAATTACTTCTACGACAGGCATTTACTAGAGAGAGAAATTAATCTCAGTAGCTGATTTTGTACGATTTCATGCATAAACAGTAGAATAATACTTCCTATTCATGAACGAGCAAGTAGGAAAAAGTTGTTTGCTTGTGCAGGTAAAGATGTCAACAGAGAATCAGGGTTGTTTCTAAGTCAATGGATGGTTTATGGATGTAAATTCACTTTTTGAGTTTTGGAAATTTACAGGGACATATGTATTTGTTAATGCTGTGTTCCTTCTTGGTTTGTTTTAATTTACTTATCTCCGTCAACTAAATCACTACAGATTTTATCTTACTAAAATGATGTAAACAATAAAATAGGTCTTCTCCATAGAGATCCGCTGATGGTAAGGATCAGTAGGGGCTCTATGGATCAAACTATGCCAGGGTGCTGTGTTTTGATCAGTAGGAAGGGTACATATCACTTGATTATCAAAGGCAAGATTCCCCAAGCAAACAAAAAAATAACATAGGGTTAAAATACATATTGCCATATTAAAGGGATAGTAATACTTCAGCATTACAAATCCCTATATTAAAGCCCTTGTAAAAAGAAATGTTTTGCCCCCAGTGTCATCTCTCAAACCTTTATGGTTTGAGAGATGAATGCTTCTAAAGTTGCCCTCTCCCTCCCCCTTCCCCGTAGTCAGCATTTTAGCTGACTCAGGGAAATCCGGTCAGAGATCATCAGGTGGCTCTGCAGCAGAGTCGCAATCTCGTTAACTAAAAAAAAACTTTCACTAAAACGGTCTTCTACGTGTGCTTGCAAGCCAAGCACACGTAGAAGACCATTTCAGTGAAAGTTTTTTTTTAGTTAACACGATCAGGCTGTGCTGGAGAGCCGCCTGAAAGTCATACGACTCTCTTCCCTTCAGTCAGCTATAATGCTGACTATGGGGAAGGGGGAGGGAGAGAGCAACTTTAGAAGATTCATCTCTCAAACCAGAAAGGTTTGAGAGATGACAGTGGGGGCAAAACATTTCTTTTTACAAGGGCTTTAATATAGGGATTTGTAATATCGAAGTATTACTATTCCTTTAATAACTAGTTGAAAAGCCCATTTACACGGGCCACAGTGCCAACTATGCAGTCATGCACAGTAGAGACTGCCTGTGCCACGGCTGATACGGAGGGGGCGCTCCGAATTCAGACCGGAGTCCTCTTTGCTCACCTTCCTGGGACCACTCTACTGCACATGACGGCTTCTGACAAACTCCCTTAGCGAATTATTAAATAGGAAGGATGATTTCCCTGTCAAACTACCATAAAAGAAAGTGTTGTAATCTGTAACCCCTCAAGAAGAATGATACTGTGCACACTGAGGATGATGTACTTTGAGTAACTGGATTCATTCTGGGGCAAGCCAAGTGCATCATGCGGGCAAGTAAATATTTTTAATGATTTAAAATAGACTTTTAACCCTCAGATGTTAGAGAGATATCCAACATATCACTCCTCTTTGTTTTGGACACCTCTCTGGCATTCAGGGGGTTAAAAGTCCCATTTGAGAGATTTGCTTTTGGTCTGCTCCAGAACTGGTGTGATCCTTCTTAATACATCATCTTCATCATCATCCCTGTGTCTCACATAATACTATGGAATTAAAGCAAACTTATTGTTAAAGGGATAGTAATGTCAGAAAAAAAGTATTAACTATATGGTAGATGCAATTAAAAAAGAGTACTTGCACTTATTCGTATCTCTCAAACCGTTAAGGTTTGAGAGATATAGGAAAATAAAATTCTCTGGTCCCTCCCCTTTCTGCTTGATGAGCTGTAAAGCTGTCAGAAGCAGATTCTGGTCGCTTGATCAGATGTGGCTCTTCAGCAGCGCCTATATCATGATATCTAAAGATAAATACTTAATTTGGAACGGTCTACAAAGTGTTTCTAGCTTGCAAGCACACTTTGTAGACCGTTCCAATGAAGTATTTATTTCTAAACAGCGTGATTTCAGCTCTGCTGAAGAGCCTGTGTCTGGTCAAATGACAGGAATCTGCAGCTGTCAGCTAGATGGCAGACTTGAGTAAAACAGCCAGGAAAAGGTAACTTTAGCAAGTTATATCTCTCAAACCATAAATGTTTGAGAGATAAGACTTACTTTGATGTTAATCATTTTTTAATGTCTACAATATTAAATCAACTTAAAATTAACCATTATTATCCCTTTAAGTATAACTTTCCCTTTTAGTTTATCTATGTAGAGTTGGTTTTATTTGCATATGAATATGGTAATGCAGGCTGAACATGTACAAATGTGTGTAATAGTTCACATTATATATAGTGCTAGTTCATTAACGTTACTCCTAAGTTTATATATATAACTTGGAGGCAGTGCCATGCTCTTAAGCTTTCCTAGCAAATTAGTTTTGAATCTGTACATGTGACTGTAAAACGTGGTAGTGTTGAAAGACTAAAACTGTTGGCTGGCATTAGGAGAACAGGCTGGAAGGTAACCTGTCACTGTGCTATTTTAACATAATTCTGACAGTAATTCTTGGTAGTAGTGCTCAGTTGACTGTAGTAAGAACAAAGAGTCATTTGGTTACTGAGTTTGTGAACCTGTTATGGCCTCAGACATACCTGCCAATCAAAAGATATATCAGCAATGCAGATTCTTTAGTTAGATATGGCATTGTCAGTCCTTACATTATATTTCTTATAAAGGGCATTATGCAGAAACAAAAATATGAGCAATGCTGAAGCATACCAACTACATAATAGGGGACAAATTAAAATCCCAAGATTCCCATTGATTTAAATATACAAAATAAACAAAGAGGGCACCTCAAAGAGTAATCCTTTCCAGTGAGCTATACATTTAAAGGGATAATAAAACACCTCTCAGCAGTGGTAGTGCCCTGGTTTTAAGTATTAGTATCCCTTTAAAAATAACTTTTAATACTCACAAAAAGAGTGGTTGCTCCACTATTATGAATAGTAAGCAACACATAGATGTGTGGGGGATATTCTGTCTGCCACTCACACAGACCGCATATTAGTCAGTTTCTCCCCACTAACGACTAGATCAGGGTGCTCTGGCAATTCACATTCTTTAAGATTCAAATTTTTATTGAAACAGATGTGACAGTGTACAAAGCATTCAGGCATACAGAGGCATGAGGTTACATTGGATGATATGAAGCAAAAATATAAATACAGTTGGTACGAAACAGCATTGACAAGCAAAAACATTAATCAACAATAATAGATGTTAAATAATCCCTAGATTGGTAATGTCTCAACAATTCACATTCTTAAAGGGATAGTAATACTTGAAAATAAGTTTATTTTATATTGTAGTCCTTAAAAAAACACGAAAAATGATATAAGTCTCATCTCCCAAACCTTTATGGTTTGGGAGATATTAAGAAGTAAAATTTCCCCTGGAGTGAGGTCATTGCTCCACCCTTCAGATTTGGAATCCGGTCCCGGACGGCTGTGCCTCTCCAGAAGTGCTGAGATCACCATCTTTAAAAATAATGTCTTAATTGGAATGGTCTACAAAGTGTGCTTTCAAGCCAGGCACACTTTGTAGATAGTTCCAACTAAGTAGTTCTTTTCAAAGATCCTGATCTCGACACTGCTAAAGAGCTGCCGGTTGTTCTGTGGACCAAATTCCAAATCTGTCCACTAGATGGCAGACTTGGCTGAAACAGCCAGGAGAAGAGAATTTTACTATATGTTACATGTGAATATCTCCCAAACCATAAAGGTTTGGGAGATAAGACTTATATCATTTTTCATGGTTTTTTAAGGGCTACAATATAAAATAAACTTATTTTCAAGTATTACTATCCCTTTAATGTATGAATATTATGAAAAGAGTATACTCAGCTTTTGTTGTACACTGTCAAGTACAGCAGTATAAACCGGTTCCAACCAATAGGATTTTCCTCCTCTGTTCGGGTAACTCTGACATCTGCAGAACAGACAACAAAGGAGAAGTAAATAATAATATGCATTGTTGGACTTCTTAAAAAAGATTTATTTATACGCATTGTGCATGTTTTTTTATAAACACATCTTTTTAAGAAGACCAACAGCCGATATTATTATTTACTTTTCCTTTCTAGTCTGTACATCAGGTTTGCTGGAGTTACCCGAACAGGGGCCGGAAACTTCCAATTGCTCTGAACTGGTGTGTACTGCTGTACTTGCCAGTGGATGAAAAATGTGAGTATACTCTTATTATCATACTCAGAGATGTACGAATATGAATTATGAACACCCTCTGATCTAGTCATTTGTGTGGATATTGATTCATATGGGGATTTTAACAGCTTGATGGCTAGCACAATCTCCAAAGCATTGCAGATCATTGAGTTGACGACTCCTCTCTCCTTCAAATAGCTAAAAGCCTAATTTAAATATATGGGAATTTTTATTTCTGCCTTCTGGCACAGTTGGTTTACTCTAGAATTGTTCATCTTTTGCTTTCTATATATCTACAGTTGTGATCAAAATTATTCAACCCCCATTGCAAATCAGGTTTGTTTTCAAAATTTACAGACTTTCAGCTGTTTGCAGCATGCAGGCCCAAGAATATTACTGAACTGAAGGCCGTTGCTCTTGTGGAATGGGCTAAGATTCCTCATGATCACTGCCGGAAGCTGGTGTCTGACTATGTATCTCGTTTGCAGCAGGTCACAACAGCAAAAGGGTGCTACTAAGTACTAAAGATGCTTGCCATGAAGGGGTTGAATAATTTTGACACTGGAGAAGTCATTATAAGTTGCATTTTCAGTTGAATTTGGGGAAACCACTTGAAGCGTTCGTTATGTTCAGCTATTTCAATTGCTTTTGTTTAATTTGTTCATTGCAAACAGCTAAAAGTTTGTAAATGTTGACAAAAAACTGATTTGCAATGGGGGTTGAATAATTTTGATTACAGCTGTATGCATTAAAGTGGATTGATCACCCCCAACAGTCTGCATATTTTTAATATACAAGTTGGCTGTACATTACAATAGCTGAAATGCTAGCCAGTGCTTAAAGCGGAACTACCACGTCTTGCAATCATGGCCCTAAATAATTACCTATCTGGCGACTAACTGCTCAAAAGTGCTAGTTGCCAGAATTATTACTGTGTTAATGAGAATTATACACTGCTCAGTCCCTTCCAGTACCATGCAGCTCCTAGCAACGCCTCCTAAAGCAGGCTGGGACTGACAGCGCAGGCGCGCAGACGTCACTATGGAAAGATGTCTGCGCTGTTTCCTGGCTGTCAGTCCAGGATCAGTGTATATTGAGCAGCTAGTAGCCAGGTGGGTAATTATTAGTGGCCATGATTGCAAGTGGTGGTAGTTCCGCTTTAATTTTAAAGATGTATTGGGGGAGATTCACTAAGCGGTGATAAAGATGTGATAAGTGGAGATGACTTCTCCAGTGATATCACTTTTATCCAATTCCTGTTATTCAATGGAGCCTGTGCACTAAGATTTGTTCGACTTTGGAGATCTTAGTGCATAGGGTCTATAGAATAACATAGGAACTACCTCAATTCATTCCTTCTTTTGAAAAATCTATTTTCATTTTATTTAAGGGCCGTTCAGTGTATGTAATTATTCTAAACTGTTATTTAAAATGTGCTATCTTTTCCTCCTTTTTAATTTCAGAGCTGGAAAACAAGGTGGTTTATATTGAGTCGAAATGAACTTAAGTATTTTAAGGATCGACTGGTAAGTTTTGAGCCCCTAGGTTGTCTGCTTTCCAAAATTGTATGCCTTGTCTTTTCTTTATAGCTGTAGTTGTTACAGGCATTTTAATACATAGAGAACATTTTAAAAATGTAACAGATTTTGGGAGATTAGTTTTGTGTTACTCGCACTCCCTATGGTATATCAGCTCTTGCCATTGGGGTTTTATTTCTCTTGTGCGTCTGATACAGGACTTATGGTAGTGCCATTTCCTGTCACATGGAAGAGCACTATTGGGACAGCTATAAGTGGGATGAGGATTATCTCAGTTTTAGACATGTTGTGCTTGAGGTCCCTATGAGTCACCCAGTCTGAGACAGCGAAAAGGTAATTTGTGACTTTAGATTGAATATCAGGAATCAGTCTAGGTGCATATAAAAAAAACTGGGTGTCATCCGCATAGAGGTGATATTTGAGTCCAGTTGAGTTAATAAGTTTACCAAGTGTTGTTGTATAAAGAGAGAACAGAAGGGGTCTTGTAACAGAACTTTGAGGAACATCAGTAGAGAGGTGGACAGGAGGGGATGAAGAGGTGACAATGGATACATTAAAGGATGAGTTAGTTAGACTAGAAGACAGCCGATCAGGGCTAAGTAACAGATGCCTAAGGATTATAGAATTGGAAGAGGAGAGCATGAGCGACAGTATCAAAAGCAGCTGAGAGATCAAGCAGGATAAGTATTGACTAGTGACTTTGTAATTTGGCAGTGTGTAGATCATTGACCACTCTTGTGAGAGCAGTTTCTGTTTAGTGAACATTTTGAAAGCCACAGTATAATGGGTCAAGCAGGTTGTGTTTGTGTTAACGAAGTCAAACAGGCCTTGCTGGACCTAATGGCTTCAAAGAATTCTACAGTGGATACAATATACAGATAAGGGAGCATTTCAGCAGTAGAAACGATAATATGGTATCCTTTTAAATTTGTTATGAAAAGGGTTCAACTAAAACATTCAATATTACAATGCTTAAAACAGTACTAGAACACATTAGACGGGATGTAATCTTCAAAGGAGAAAGGCTGAATTTGTTGAAAATGCTCTTAGATAAATGTATGGGTCCATAAGTACCATTTAAGAATAAATAAAAGAGTACAAATTAAGTCCAGTGTGGCTTTACAAAGCAGTTTACTGGGAAATGAGGAATAAGTAGCTTTTAAACTGTTTAAGTCAGAGAAGTCAGATGCACCATTTAATGAAATATAACAAATGCAATAGACACTGCAAACAAGAAATTAGGCTAAAATTGAAAATGAAAAAAGTATTGCAAAAGAGGTTTAAGAAATCCTAAACACCGGCCCACTTAAAACTGAGACAAGTGACTTATATAGTGAGGCTAACTCAATGGCTGACTGCTTAAACACATTCTTTTCTTCTGAAAATCTGGCAGGCATGCCAATATTGACTAATTTCCATAAAGCAACAAATAACTAACAATAAATATCTCCAAAACTGTTGTGTTCATTTAAAATATAGTTAACACAACAAACATAAAAATAGGTGATTTTTAACCTCATAAGGACCACGTGGTCCGGGGGTGGGGAGCTCTAGAGGACCACAACACTTTTTTTTTTCACCATTGCATTCTGGGATTGCAGAGCGGCGTGCAGCCACACTGCGATCCCAGAATTCCATGGCATGCCAGGACCATAACCAGTCCTTAACTTGTGGACACGAGTGATGGTCCAGGCACATCACACGTCATTAAGGTGTTAAAGCTCTTTTAATCTTTCCTGTCTGTAACAAAGTTCCAGTTTAAATCATTGGTAGCATTCATTTGTCCCCTATTGTGAGGTTGGATTACTCCAAGACTGCACCATTTTAGCTTACTGTAATTTCTCCTACACCTGCACATTAACGGAATAGTGTTGAAAGAAAGGTATATTGTAGTGCTTCTCCTGTTGAGGAAAGCAAGTATACACCCACCCAGTACTGGAAAATGCTTAATTCAAACAATATTTCAGCTCAAACGTGTTATTGTTTTGCCTTTTTCTTGAATTAAAAGTTCAGTGTAGTTCAAGCCGCCTCTAGCTTGAACTACATTCGATGACCAGAAGCGGCCTAAAACACAAATGCATTTTGTGGTGTGGGTTTTTTCAAATTCAGCATCTACCTACAGTAGGGGTACCTTTGTATTACTCCCCAGGAAAGTCACTACAACAGAGCTAATATTAACACCACAACTCAGATCAAGGGAGAATACAATTATTTATTAAAATTATCAAAAAACAGATTGGCACACAAAAATTTGCTGTATAAATAAAACTGTAATTATTGAAGTATGTCTCACCTCATACTATTGTAGAGCATACTTTCTTGATACTTTAATTGGTTACCATGTAGCCACTCCATTAGGACAGTCACCACGATGTGTAATGGAACAGGCCAATTTACACAAAAACAGAGAAATAACTGGGAATATTATTCAAAAACTTGGCATATATTGGTGGTAATGTTGTCCGACATAGACCACATCATTTTTTTTTTTAAATCTGAATGTATACTTAAAATAAAATATTTCATAAATCGTAAAATTCTAAAAAGTACTATATGTCCATTTAAATAACTAGGTATCCAAACAGAAAGAACAACATGAGTCCGCTTAGAGAAAGATATACCCCATTTAATAGTATTACGGCACATATACCAGAGTAAAGGTTATTCACCACACTGTTCTCAAGTTGCATATACCAATCATAAATTGTTGGCCAGTAACTTGATGTAAATGGAAACATGGATATCAATACACATACAGAATACTAATTACACCACTAAAAAAAGCAAGCAATAAAGCTGATATGTGCTTACTTCCTATCCACTGCAGAAAAATAGGAGGTGTTAAAGGTACCAGTACCAAACAATGTATATCTTGGAAGGAAATGTTGCTTAATCTGAATAAATGCAGATAATAGTTTCTTGTTGTATGTCCACCAAAACCCAACAGTTTAATCAGTTCCAGAAATCCGTTCCTGCATAAGGTCCAGAAGAACATGTAAAACTCATCTTTATTCTAAAGGCTGTCCGCTCCCAGAGTTCCATACCACTCTGGTCCTTAAAGGGTCAATTGCTCCTATGAGTTGTCTTTCTTACAGGGTGTAGGCCAAAGGCCAGTGTTTCTCAACTTTAATTGGGGCAGACCAACAGGTCAGGTTTTTTAGGATGCCCTCACTTGACAAAAGGTAGGTAACCAGTGGATCAGTTAATGTGGTTGATCTACCTGTGTTTTATTAGGGATATCCTGAAAACCTGACCTATTTGCGTGATCATCGGATTGGAGCTGAGAATCACTGGTATAAACATATATAACAGAGCATCAATTTCATACAACCAATTTATATATATATATATATATATATATATATATATATATATATATATATATATATATACAGTTGAAGAAAAGTCACTGCTGAAGATCATGCAACCATTAAAGGCAACCTATCACCTAAAACCAACTTGGAGTCAAAATCACCTATAAACTGTAGTACTAGTATTATTATTTTGAAAGGTATTTCTGAGCTATTTAGATGTATATATTATACTAATTAAGTCATGCTGTGCAGGAACTTCCTGTCTTAACTGCAAATTACCTCTACTACTCAGTGACACTTAATTTTCATTGCTATGGGAGGTGGCAATACATTGCTAAGCAATGTCAGTGAGTGGATGAGGTAATACCTGCACAGCATGCATTCATTTGTATAACCAATAAATCAAAATAGCGCTAAATAAATGGTTAAGCCAACTTATAGGTACAACATATAGATCTTTCAAAATCACAAACATTTGTTCTAGGTGATAAGGTTCCTTTAAGGCTTAGAGGAGGAGTGATAGTATTTTGTTGTGCTGTACTCTATTCTGATTGTTACTTATTCATTCTACAGTCCTCAGATCCAATACGGACGTTAGATCTGAAAGAATGCAGCGCTGTACAGTTTGACTACTCACAGGAGAAGGTCAACTGCTTCTGGTAAGTCTATTTTCATTAATGTCCTGTTTAGTAAGATTGTGTTATGATAGCACTGTGCATACTTCTGTTTTGCTTTATTTACTAATTCATTAACACCGGAACTTATAACCTACCCCCCTATATGTACTTTATGAGGAGATTAAATATGAAGACGCATGGAGACTTTCTCCATGCTTCTTCTCACCATCAGACGTGAATAATGGATTCTTCCTGCCTCACCTACCCCTAAGTGAAACAATGCAATATTTTGCTGAAGGAGCAGGAAGCAGCCACTAGTCAGGACTGATGGCGAGTTTAGCTCCCTGCATTTTCAAATCAAATATTCTCAAAGCATACATATAGACAGGTGGTTATAAGCATCAGCACTAATGGCTTATTTAATAAAGTGAAATTGTGTTAACTTGATCCCTAATATTTAATTTGAATTCTGATATTGTATGTCTAGAGAAAATACAGAGAAGCGCTACTAAAATGGTGACTGGTTTCAGGAAAAGAAATATTAGGATAGACTAAAGTATCTGAACATGTATAGCTTGGAGGAGAGAAGAGAGAGACGGGATATGATTGAAACATTCAAATACATGAAGCGATTCAACAAAGTGCAGGAGATAAGAGCATTTCAAATGAGTAAAAATGTTAGGACAAGAGGCCATAGTCTAAAACTAGAGGGGCACAGGTTTAGATGTAATGTAAAAAAGTTTTACTTCACTGAGAAGGTAGTAGATAAATGGAACAGCCTACTAGCAGCAGTGGTAGAAGTTAATACAGTGACAGAATTTAAGCATGCATGGGATAGGCATAAAGCTGTCGTTTACATAAGACAAGACCAAGGCCTAAAAAAAGGTTTAAGGTTTTTACAGTAGGAAAATGGGCAGACTAGATGGGCTGAATGGTTCTTATCTGTCATCATATTATATGTTTCTGTGTTTCTAGAAAAGCCCTCCGAATTTAACGATGTCTCAGACTTATTAAGAAGCAATGCACTGGACACATCTATAGTATTCAAGGGGTTAATGTTAGTTTTGGAGATTTACTGATCAGTATTTGTATGCACCTGTGGGGGGATGCATTAAGGGATGATAAAGTAGAGATGATTTCTCCATTGTTATCTCTTCTCTAATTTATGTTATTCTATGAAGTCTTTGTGCACCGAGATTTTTCAAGTGGAAGAGATCTTAAAAAGATAGTAATACTTCGTTTTATCTTTATCTTATTTTGTAGGCATTAAAAAAACATGAAGAACAATATAAGTCTTATCTCTGAAAGCTTTATGGTTTGAGAGATATTCACAAGCAAAGTTTCCCCTCCTGCCCCTTTTACCTAGTGTAAGCCATCTCTTCTCAAATGTGGAATGCAGTCCATAGACCAGACAGATAACAGCAGGGGACAATATTCTTCCTAAATGAAAGCCCTGCCCCCCTTGACAAGTTTTTCAGGTTTTTTCCCTTATCTTAATTGAAGATTATCCCTCTCTGCAATCTACCTGGGCACCTCCCTTCTGCTCTGGCTGAGCAGTGTTACATCAGTAAAAGGGGCTGGAGGGGGATACTTGAATTACTCTTGAACTACACCTCTGATAGAATTGAAATAA
This sequence comes from Rhinophrynus dorsalis, assembly GCA_037306005.1. Taxonomy (NCBI): domain Eukaryota; kingdom Metazoa; phylum Chordata; class Amphibia; order Anura; family Rhinophrynidae; genus Rhinophrynus; species Rhinophrynus dorsalis. The sequence goes on along the minus strand of CM074718.1, from coordinate 214,151,789 downwards.
TACTCTACAAAGTCCAAATTCTATGATGATTAATTAGAGCTGCTTTTATTATGAAATATTACTATCCCTTTAATGCATAGGCTCCATACAATAACATTAGTTATCGCCACTTTATCAGCTCTTTATCACCCCTTAATGTCTAACCCCCTGGGTATAGATCAATGACTTGCAACCAGATTCACTTCAAGGGTTGCAAATGTGACACTCAAGTCCACCTAAGGACCCCACATCATAGTTAAAAATTCTAAATAGGGGTTGAAAAGGTAGATTATCCCTTTGATTGCTAGAGAGGTCACCAATGTAATGTGATGGAGACCCTTCTAGCACCGTATGTCATAGTCATTATGAGCCTCTGATGAAGCCTGCTACTGCAGATTAAATGCTTTAGGAGTTTTTGAGAACATATTTAGGCAAGTGAACTAATCTTAGTAGAATATGAACTTTCCTCTCTGTCTATGACATGATTTGTAAGAAAGAGAAGAAAGTTGGTACCGTGTTAGCCATAGAAATACAGGAGGCAAATATAATCAACTTGATACCTTTACTGGCTAACTTAGCAGATTTAGGATGCTATTTTCAAGACCTTGACTATATTTGCCTCCTGTATGATCTGTAAGTTTCTGCATATTTAAAAGGGAATTCTGTATATCCTCAGGAACTTAGTCACATTAGTCCTTTAGATTGTCAGGAATAATCCATCACCCCTGTTCCCTCTTCTCTCCATTGTACTATACTGCCCACTGCTGGTAGTTTTTTTTTTGCATGATTCTTTTTATTACACTTAGTTCACTTCTCATAGAACATGTTACTCAGATTGAGTTTTTAATTTGTTATTATGTTTTAAGATGTATTTTATTTGTGGCAATAAAATCTACATTTTATTATTTTTTTGGTGGTGATTAACCAAAACGTAGTTGATGTCAAGGTAGCATACTGTACTTTTTGGTGATTAAATGGGTGCCTGATAGATGGTCTTTTTCTTTTAGTGTTTGATATATGTACATCACCACATGTATGGTTATGCACTAAGGTGTGATAAAGAGGTGATAAATTGGAGATACTTCTCCAGTGGTATCACTTTTCCACTTTCTATGTTATACTGTAGAGCCTACACACTAAGGTCTCCAAAGCTGAAGAAATCTTAGTTCGCTGGCTCCATAGAATAACGTAGGACTTGGCGAGATGATATCATATCTTCCCCCCTGGTGATGCTAATCAAAATCGTTATATACTGCTTTATTTCTAACAATAGTTTTTGAGGTATTTAGACTTTGTAATTTGATGCAAACAAGCCAGTATCTGGCTGTCAGGGAGTTGGCATGTAGAGCAGTGTGGGATGTTTGTATCTGGAAGGCATGCGGTTAAAACTGTCTAATCGCTAACATAAATATAGGTGATTTTGAAAGTGATTTCAAAATCGCACATTTGTTAAAAAATATTTCCACTTGGAAGTGGAACTGGCAATTGTGAGATTTTGAAAAGGCTTTTAACATCACCTACATGTTTATGACATTTCCCTTTATTTGTCAGTTTATGCAAATTAGGCAGTAATGGCTGGTACAGCCATGTGTGTCAGATACTAAGAGTGTACTCTCCTTCCCAACTGCTACCTCCTTCCCATAAAGTTACAAATAAATGAACTAAAGCGAAGTATCTTTTAAATTATAGTTTTAAATTAATAATGGCTAATATAAATATAGAAAATTTTGAAAGTCCTTTCAAAATCACCCATTCTATAATATAAAAGGTCAGAGTGTTTGTCCAATGCAGCCATGTGCAGTAGAGACTGCCCGAACACACAGAATGCTGGGATTTCTACGCTGGGAGCATTCTGTGCATTCAGGCAGTCTCTACTGTGCATGACTGCATCGCGTGCACCGCCAGTGAGGTTTCGGCAGTACACAGAGCAGGACTGGCCTCTTTACCTCACCAGACTTGTACACTAGCGTTATTATAAAATGTTAGTTCCACTTCAAGGAGGGACCGTGTGTGAGTGCACTGTAGTACAAGGAAATTATTTCCTCTTCCCACTACCAGAGAACAGGCTGGGGCTGCACGAGGTTTTTTATTGCCTGTATTTCAGACTGATATGTAGAGTCACAGAGTTTCTCTTAGTTACTCATCAAATGGACAACTAATTGCTGGGTTATATGAAGCTTTAAAGCTTGATGTGATCCCATAACCATTCCTTTGAATCTATATGTAAATCCAATGTATAGCTCTTCGTTTTCTAACATCATACAATCTTCAGTGTGAATTTCAGTAGAGTCCCAAACTCCTGATTTGATGGTGTAGTATCTAGGTCACTGATTCTCAACTCCAGTCTTTGGGTCACAGCAACAGCATCTTTAATAGATATTCCTAGTCTCATGTTTTACTAAGTGTGCAGTAGACTTAGCAAAAAGATGGGAGCTGCACTATGTATCCCCAAAAAAGCTCCTATCCATCTGAGCGAGTTACAAAAACATACCTCATTTGCTGGAACACAACCCAGAAGTATGTGACTCTCAGTGTCAAATCTTGCAGGCTGCAACATGCAGCCCACATAGACTGATGTTACCCACTCCTTGTCTATGAAGACTGCACACAAAGCACTTCAAGACTGAACTGAGAGACTTCAGTCTTCCAGTTCAGTCTTTTCTTAAGAGACAAAAGAGAGAGCCCAGGGACCTCTTTTCATCTGCAGATCTGAGTGATGGTAGTGCTTTAAGAAGAGATAGATCAGAATGACTAAACCACTGATTAACTTGTGATCAAGCAGGGATAGGGACTTTTTTGGAAGGGGGGCTCTGTAAAGGCATCTCTTTTTATTTTTTAAAAAAAAACATTAACACATATAGAACTTTTCTTAAAAAAATAAAATAAAAAACCTTGACCTCTTGGTGATGACCACTGTTGAAAATCACTGAACTGAGTGATGTTTTTGCATCAAAGTCTTTATTGATTTTTTTAACTGTCTACCTAGGGACAGATTTCCCATGAGGCAGAGTAGACATCCGAACGCTCAGAATAATGCTCTATACGTAATTTTTTGTATTGTGTTTTCTATATTCCAGTTTAGTGTTTCCACTAAGAACATATTACCTGTGTGCAAAGACTGGCGCAGAAGCTGATGAGTGGATAAAGATTCTACGGTGGAAAATAGTAAGTGATTTACAATTGGTGCTGCTGATACTGACAGAGATGCACTAAGAGGGACCAGAGCAATTCTGTGGTAAACCAACTACATCACAGGAGACAAACAAATATATCCGTTGATTTAAATGAGGCTATTAACCTCTCAAACGCTAGTGAAGTCTCCAGTGCTTTTCTTCCTAAGGCACTGGAGATCTTTCTAACATTCAAGAGGTTAAAAACCCCATTTAAATCAATGCAACTTTTAGGGGTGTTTCTTTTTTTCTATGGTAGAGTTGGTTTGCTCCAGAATTGCTCTAATAAAGCAAGGGCAGTCAGCTGGTTGGCATGATGCTGTAGTCCATAACAGCTGGCGAGCCAACATTTTTCCTACCCTTAATTACCCTGCCCTTCTAGTAGGCTTAACTAAAAGGACGATTGTCTGTGACCAGTTTGTACATAGGTGCTGTCTGACTGCAGAGGGGGGCTCGCCTAGAAAGGTAACACACGCTGCCCACCCCTTGGTATTTAAATGTGCAAAGAAATTTGCCATTAGGCAGGAGCAGGACCATTCGGGTTATTTTTGCACAAATACAGCTTTATAATGTCCTAAAAATTCACAAACTCATGTCCTAGTGTTCCTTTTATATGCAGCATCTAGTGACTCTTAACCCTTTGCATGCCAGAGGGGTACGCAACTTATTGCAGAGCAATGCGTTGCATACAGCTCTGGCACTCAAAGGGGTAAAGACAGAAAATCTGATATATTAGGGGGAAAGGGAGCAATTCTAGGACAAACCAACTGCATCACAGAGGACAAACAAAAGTTCACTATATTCACGTTGAATTAAATCAGAATTCCAAAGAAATGCATTGGAGACCTCTTTAAAATCTGCATTTAAATGAAGCAACATTTATATTTGTTTCCTGATGCCCCCCAGCTACTGAGATGAATAGAGGGCATGCAAGGGAGCAACAAACTTCCCTGCCTCCATTCTACCCTGAGTACCCAGGTAGGAGTGGGCAGGATCAAGAAACCCTCTCATGTCAATGAAGGAAAGCCTTGGAGATCAGTAGCTGGGGGGAATGGGCATGATGCCCCACCACAAGGTGTGACTTTTCTATTATTAGCTTTATGTTGAGGAGGCAGGGGGCAAAGCAGTGGTTACCATTATTGATTTATTTATGTATTTGTAAATTAAATGGCAGCGGTCATTGGTCAGTCTTGTACAATGAAATATATTTAATCTTTTAAGCTCCAGAGGGTTATGCACACCCCTCTGATAATATTTCAATGAGAGCAATCTCAATTTATTCTTACCAGTAAAACACTTTCTAAAGAAATATATTATTTTCAATACATTGGCAGTACCCTGTCTTTTCCATGGTATGTTTTATTCTGCCTCTTCTCCCACTGATAACAGGCTTCAGGAGTCTGAATGAGAAATCCTGTAGTGAAAAGTTCTGCCAACCTATTGTTGTATGGAATCATGTGTTTTCAGATACCCAAACTATGCAGTAGACATTAGAAGAATTAAAAAACAAGTTTATAGGTTGTTGTATGAAGAACGCATGCATGTTAAGTCCTACTGCTAAATAAGTTAGAACTAACACCTCCTAACTAATAATAGCTCACACACACACACACACACTTTCTATGGCTTAAATTTCACTTTCTAGCCACCTGCAGGGACCACACTATTAACCACAAAACAAATAAAGTATTATTATATCTATATTTTTTTTACTTATGATTCTTTTTGACTGGCTTTTGGAAATAAACTCTGGCCTCTAGGACTGAGTTTCCCATGGCTGTTTATTTTACATATGTCATACTGGGAGCTTATCCTTTAATGACTTGTGGTCACTCATCAGATTGGGCAATCTTCCTGCTTTCTCAAGAATTCTTAAAGGGATAGTAATGTTTCATAATAAAAGCAGCTCTAATTAATCATCATAGTATTTGGACTTTGAAGAGTGTTATTTCAATTCTGTCAGAGTTGTAGTTCAAGAGTAATTCAATGACAAAGTATCCCCCTCCCGCCCCTTTTACTGATATAACAATGTTCAGCCAGATCAGAAGTGAGGTGCCCAGGAAGACTGCAGAGAGGGACAATCTTCAATTAAGATAAGGGGAAAAACCTGAAAAGCTTGTCAAGGGGGGCAGGGCTTTCATTGTTCTCATAGGAAGAAGATTGTCCCCTTCTGTTATCTGTCTGGTCTATGGACTGCATTCCACATCTGAGAAGAGATGGCTTGCACTAGGTAAAAGGGGCGGGAGGGGAAACTTTGCTTGTGAATATCTCTCAAATCATAAAGGTTTGAGAGATAAGACTTATATTGTTCTTCATGTTTTTTAATGCCTACAAAATAAAATAAAGATAAAACAAAGTATTACTATCCCTTTAACTTCCCATTCCTTTCTCTAATAATAAAGATAAGGGAGCTTGTCATTTTGTTATCTGTTATCAAAAATATACAGTCTTTAATTATTATTGATTAGGTGTTTTATTTCTATTTTTTTCCCTAGTCACAAATAAAGAAACACACAAGATGAAGAAAACAGAGGATATCATTGGCCACAGTTTGCATCCTACAGACCTCCAACTGTTGCATTGTGCCTATGTTTCCCAAATGGCCTGAGATAGTCCCATATTTTAAGCATGTGTCCCGGGCAACTCTCCATCTGGAACAGAATACAGTCCTGCAATGAAGACTTTGGAGCACAGCTTTGCAAACACTAGAGGGAGAACTTCTCACATACTTTTGTGTCCTAAAAGGGTGAGAGTGCATCAAGATAAGAAGATGGCAGCCACGTTTGGTGTGGCCATATGCTACTTTAAAATAATGCTGCAGCCCCTTATAGGTGTAAGAAACTAAGGCTTGGTTCTCCCTCTCATATTTAGAACTCTTTACAGAAGCCATTTTCTTGCAACCCAGCACAGATGCTACTTTCTGTCACAGCAGTCAGTGGACCAATTTCCCACTAGTGTTTAGAACTCCTTGGTGTTCCAGAGAATGTGCAGGTTTCACAGCACCTCAGCTCAGGGTTACTGGGTCACGTGATGTTGTATGACCCTGCCTGCACAGCATCACTACAGCCGACAAGTAGTGTCACTCTTAATTGTATCCCCGAATGATAGTAATAAAATATGGCCACCCTCAGATTTTGTAAGTCTTCAACCAATATACTCAGGGATTTGTAGGTCTGACAACAGCTAAAGGGCCACAGTTTGCCCACTATTGTCTTTGGTCCTTGAAGTTCATGTTCAGTCACAAAAGGAACCATGATATCATCCAGTAAATCTAGGATTACGTGTTGGGATAAAACCACACACACGCAACTGTTTTAGTTAATATTTTGTTAATTAATTTTATTTTGTACAGTAAATGTAACCTTCCTGTAACTTTTGTATAATACTGGAGTTAAAAGCAACAATACTTTTAACTGACAATCTTTGAGATAGGGGGACTGTTAATCCAAAACTGGCATGGGTAATATGTATTTACATGAGAAAGCTGACAGAATTCTACGCACCGTTGGTCCTTTATAGTGCAGAAGAGCTGGAGCAAACCAACTGCACCACAGGGGACAGATAAAAAACATTCCTAAAATTCCCACTGATTTAAATGGGGCTTTTAACCCCTTGGATGCTAGAGGTCTCCAACACATTGTGTTATCATTCAGATGGTTACAAGCCATTTATATCAATAATAATTTTAAGCTTTCACCTTACGTGCAGTTTGGTTTACCCAGAATTGATCCAGGTCTTCTTGGTATGTCAGCGTCTGTATGTCATATGAATGAATATAAATCTGCATTCGGGTGTTGTTAATAACCTAGATAACTGTAGTTCAAGTTATAAAAGTAGGTATTTACATTTTTAGCATGAGATATATTTATATAGTATGAACCAGTGACAACTCACAATTATCAATATCTGTTACATTCCATTTAAAGACCTAGTAATGTGTCAATAAACATTTTCTTTTATAGATTTTCTACTTTATTAACCCCTTAAGGACTGTTCTATCTTCACCTTTTACTTCTGTCAAAAATGTCTAGTTTGAAGTACAAGTCTGTTAAACAGTTTCACCATTTTATTATTAAGTGCACCCAGTGACATGCCTGGGGGCCAGATATCAATGGAAATATGTACAGTACATACAACCACACTCACAGGACTTGCTTGAAGATCAAAGACGTGCAAATGGATTGATTTTTGTATGACTGAACACCATCACCACAGCCCATTTCCTGCCAGATTACTCTGGGTAAAGTGAGTCACTTCCTGTTTCTTGAAACTGGAAGTTAGACCGTTTTTTCATGTAGGTTCAGCAATATAATTCCAGGAAGCACTTGGAAGATGCCTATAATGAAATGTCCACATATCTGAAACTTCAAGAAACTTTCACAGGATGGAAGTGGTCATCTTGGTTATCCAAGCTCTCTGCACCCCTTTGCCCACAGTGAGCAGGCTCAATAGCTGAAAACTTGTTGTCATGAAGGCATACAGTATACCATTTATACAGAAATAAATGAAAAGCCAATATCAATGCACGGGGGAGTGGGGCTGTATAATTGATATGGTGGTACGGCTTTGCCTGTTGTTTTTTTTTGTTTGTTTTTTTTTTAATCCTAGTATTCAGTTATGTTACATGTAAATAAATACTGGGGGGTGGGGGGGGGCTTTAATCTATCCAGTGAGAGGGTTGTGCTTGCCCACACAGTGGTCAAGGGGCAGAAAACTGTGTGGTGAAAAGTAATCCTATAATATAAAAGGCAAGATTTATGTTTGTGCTATGCAGTCATGTCCAGTAGTACAGTTTGTACTTATTTTAAGTGACATAGGTGATTTTAGTGTGTGTGTGTATATAAGTATCCCATTGCTCCAAATCAAAACTCACATCGATGTTTGTAGAATCTTCAGTATATGTTTATAAATTTGCCCGTGCAAATAAAAATGCTTTGGTCTTGTTCTAAATCATTCAATCACAAAAAAAAGCTTTCAATAGGTCATTTTTTTTATTCCATTAACCCTTTGAGTGCCAGGAGGTATTCAGTGCACTGCCCTGCAATATGTTGTTTACCCCCACCGGCAATAAAGGGTTTAGATGTGTCCCTTTAAGAGCCACCCCTTTAAATCATATTGCCAGCTACAAGCTACTGTAGCTTTTGTTCAGACATTTGTTTTGAAAGCACGTTCAAATTCACCTAAAAAAATAAATAATAATATATAAAATGTGAGGTAAAAAGAGTAGGTTTATAGTATCGGTAATCATTTTTAATTTAAAAGAAATTATATAATTTATACTAGCAATGTGGGATGGCGTTGCCTGTCATTTACACAGAGAGACATTGTGTGAAACAGAAATATGCAGTGTTACAGACATGTGCTTAAAGAGACAGAGAGTGTCACACACTGTGAAAAGCATACATACAGAGAGACACACACACGTATGTCAGATATGTAGACAGTGTGTGACAGACGCAGTGGTGATGTAGATATGCTAATATGAGTTGTAAAAAATGTTTTAATTGCAGCTCTTCAGCTTGATGAATAAGACCCTGTATCCTTACAGTTGAAGTGAGTGTGCTATGTTACTTGATGAATAAGGCTCTGTATCCTTACAGTTGAAGTGAGTGTGCTGTGTTACTAGATGAATAAGGCCCTGTATCCTTACAGTTGAAGTGAGTGTGCTATGTAGTTGATAAAGGTGACAGTGAGAAGATGTTTGTGAGTAAAGGAATGATTTAGATTACAGCAGTGGATACTGCAGTACATTTGAAGAAATAGGTTGACAGACAGAGGGTTAAGTGACAGATGCAGTGATAGATAATGTAATAGTGATGTGGGAGTAAAATGGCGAGATTGGGACTATGGATGAATGGCAAGGAGATAGGTGAGTGGGGGTGACAAGGGAGGAGATGAGAAAGGGAGGAGATGAGAGAGTAAGGAGAAGAGGGACAGTGAAGTGTTAAAGTAAAGTAATGGGTGAGGGGGAGAAATGACTATACATAGACAGGGAAGTAGACATGAAATACAGGGCTGTAGGGTTACTGCATTATACACACCTAGTGTAGCAGTTGGTTGGAGCGAAGCACTTTAACTCTGAGTGTGAGAGAGGTACGCAACACATTGCTGTGTAATGAGTTGTATAGTCCTCTGGCAGTGAAAGGGTTAAGTGACACATGTTGGACGCTTATACATTATGTGGGACGGCGTTGGCCATCATGTTATGACCGTTGGGCGCACGTGTGTGAAATCTAGACAAACTGATAAACACAGATATATGCAACACACAGGCAGGCAGAGACACACACACACACACACACACACACACACACACACACACACACACACACACACACACACACACACACACACACACACACACACCATATATGCGGAGAAACATATGCGTAGTGCACCCCTCTGGCACTCAAATGGTTAAGGTATAGAGAGGCATGTCAGAGTTAAATAGTGGGAAGTGTGTTCATAACTGGGAACTTTGATTTGTGTTGTCTCTGGAGGGGAGTTATGTGGTGCTGATGTGGAGAGACAAATGGGGCAATATGGGTTAAAAGTGGGCAGGGCTTGATCGTGAGTAGGAGGCGGGGCTTAAGAGAAATATGGAAAAGTGTTAGTAATAGGCTGGGGAAGGAGGAGAAGGGAAATGCAAGTTTACAGTGTGAGGGGTTTGAACACACTCCCTCAGGGGTAAAACTTGATACCCAACCCTGTGGCAGTTAGTGGGTTGTGTGTACCTGATGGCTGTCTGTCCTGTGTCTAGCATGGCAAATGATGACAGTGAAGAAATAATTCAGCAATGAGGGCCTACCTTAACCCTTTGAGTGCCATTTGGTTCCCCTGCTGCTGTAGCACCCTTCAGTGGCTATACTACAGGTCCTGCTGAGGCCACTGGGAGTCAGGGTGAGTGACTGTGTGTATCAGCCATATTTCTTTCTGGCTTTGTGTGTGCTTGGTGCTGTGTGAGTGGTGTGTGTGTGTGTCTGTGTATATAATACCTGGAAACTTTTACTTGTGGAGTCCCTCATGTGGTGCTGATGTGGAGAGAGCAATCTGGGTTAAAAGTGGGCGGGGCTTAATCACGAGTAGGGGGCAGGGCTTAAGAGAAATGTGGAAAAGTGTTAGTAATAGGTTGGGGAAGAAGGAGAATTGGGAGGGAAATGCACCTTTACAATGTGAGGGGTTTGCATACACTCCCTGAGGGCTAAAACTTGATACACAACCCTGTGGCAGTCAGTGGGTTAAGTGTATACCTGATGGCTGCCTGTCATCTGTGTTGTATGGCAAATGATGACAGTGAAGAAATAATTCAGCAATGAGGACCTACCTTAACCCTTTGAGTGCCATTTTGTTCCTCGGTGGCTGTAGTACAGGTCCTGCTGAGGCCACTGGGAGTCAGGGTGACTGACTGTGTGTCAGCCATATTTCTTTCTGGCATTTGTGTGTGTGTGTGTTTGGTGCTGTGTGAGTGGGGCATGTGTGTGTGTGTGTGTGTGTGTGTGTGTGTGTGTGTGTGTGTGTGGTGCTGTGTGAGTAGGGCATGTATGTGTTTGTCTGTGGTGTAGGAGCAAGTGGCAACCATTTTGTTTTTTCTGACTTTGATAGTGCTAGATCCCTTGCAATCTGGATTCCGCCCTCACCACTCCACTGAGACTGCCCTCACTAAAGTGACCAATGACTTGCTCTCCACTAAGTCAAAAGGCCACCACTCCCTACTTAGTCTCCTGGACCTGTCAGCTAACTTTGAAACAGTAGATCATCAACTCCTCCTCCAAGCCCTCCACTCCCTAGGTCTCTGTGACAAAATCCTCTCTTGGTTTTCAGAATATCTCTGCAACCGCTCCTTCAGTTTCTCCTACTCTGGCTCCATTTCTCCACCCCTCCCACTATCTGTCCGAGTGCCACAAGGTTCAGTCCTCGTCCCTTGGCAAACTAATAAACTTCTTTGGGTTTCACCATCACCTCTATGCTGATGACACTCAAATCCATCTTTCCTCCCCCAACCTCTCCCCTTCCCTCCTGACCCAGGTATCTGACTGTTTGTCTGCTTTGACTTCCTGGACATCTCCCATCAACTCAAACTTAACCTTAGCAAAACTGAACTCATCATCTTACCTCCCTCTCGAACCAGCCTTACCCCCGATATTACCCTCACTGTTAACAGAACCAACCTCAACAGCATGCTGCCTGGGGGTCACATTTGTCTCTGCCCTATTCTTCATTCCCCACATCCAGTCAATCACCCTGTCTCCACCTCCGCAACATCTCTAGAATCCGACCCTTTCTCAACTAAGACACTACTAAAATTGTAATCCAAACACTCATCATGTCCCGTCTTGACTATTGTAACTCACTACTAATTGACCTTCCTTTTACCCGACTAACCCCGCTACAGTTTGGAATGAACTCTACTGTAAAACTAACCTACCTCACTCATCACTTCTCTAACACCAATCCCCTCTGCCAATCCCTACACTGGCTCCCATTAGCATATAGAATTAAATTCAAAATTCTGGTGCTAACTTATAGAGCACTGCACATGACTTCTCTACAGCTCTTATCACATCCTCCCACTCCCGCCTACAGAACATCTCCCGTGCTGCACCTGAGCTCTGGAATTCCCTCTCCATCCCATCAGATCTTCAGACGCTCCATGAAAACTCACCTCTTCAGGGAAGCCTATCAACTACCCCCATAACCATCATCACCACAAACCACTGCACTCAACAGCACTTCTCTCACCTACTGACTGACAGGCAGTTCATGTGGCAAGAGGCACTTACACCCCATAGCACTTACTACTTCTGTGTCCAACCTGCCTTCCTCTAGACTGTAAGCTGTCACGAGCTGGGCCCTCTGATCCTTCTGTTCTCCACATCTGAGGTGTACTATTTAACATCTCTGTATGTCTATTACCTATTGTACAGCACTGTGGAATAAGTTGGCGCTATATAAATATATGAGGAAGCATCATGTGACAAAAAGCTGTGTCTGAAGTCCAACACCACAGGGGCGGCAGGAAGGAGGGGTTATGCATACCTCCTGTATACTGCCTGTCCCATTGGTGTAAGCATGGGGCACGATTTTCACTGGAGTGGGCAAGGACTTCACCCTCCTCCACAGTACACACCTCCTCCCTCTACACCTTCCCTCCCCTTGACCACATTGCCTGCCTCTGGCCACTCCTACCTGCAAGGACTTTCCCTGCCCTCATGTCACCTGTTCACTGCAAGCAACATGGCCGACTAACACCGTTCCACACCTCATCCTATTTTAACTCTCAACACACTCCAATATATACATAATTTCTCTACTGTATACATCCCTAAACACTCAATCAAGGAGCCCTGGAAGTGATGGTATGACCCCCACAGAGCCCTGATCTCAACATCATTGAGTCTGTCTGGGATTATATAGAGAGAGAGAAGCGACTGAGGCTGCCTAAACCCACAGAACTGGGGTAAGTTCTCCGGGATGTTTGGAACAACCTACCTGCCGAGTTCCTTAACATATTGTGTGCAAGTGTACATAGAAGAATTTATGCTATTTTGAAGGCAAAGTGTGGTCATATAAATGTTTTATGATTTTTTCTTCTGTTCACTCACTATCATTTTGTTAATGGATAGATATTAATTGATAAACTATTAACATGTCTATTTTTGAAAGCATTCTTACTTTACAGCATTTTTTTCACACCTGCCCAAGTACTGTATACAGAGTTATCGATATATAGATACACACATTTTCTACTACACTGTCCCAGAACTGGAGAACATTTTACCACTTTGGGGAAATATTCTAAGGAATTGAAGACATTAATTGCTGTTGGATTTTTTTTTTAAATTGATATTTCGTTCAAGACACACATTTAATCAATCTCATGAGTGAAATAAAATGAAAGCATTTTAGAATACATGTTAATTATGTCTTAAAGGGATAGTAATGTTTCATAATAAAACCAGCTCTAATTAATCTTCATAGTATTTGGGCCTTGGAAAGTGTTATTTCACTTCTGTCATAGTTGTAGTTCAAGAGTAATTGAATGATAAAGTATCCCCCTCCCACCCCTTCTACTGACGCTCAGCTTAGAGCAGCAGGGAGTGTCCAGGTAGATTGCAGAGAGGGACAATCTTCAATTAAGATAAGGGAAAAAGCTGAAAAACCTGTCAAGGGGGCAGGGTTGTCATTGTTCTCACTGTAAGAATATTGACCCTTGATGTGAACTGTCTGGTCTATGGACTGGATTCCACATCTGAGGAGTGGGGATTTTCACTAGGTAAAGGGGCTGGAGGGAGAAACTATCATTCAATTACTCTTGAACTACAACGCTCACAGTAATTAAATAACTCTCTCTAAGGCTCAAATACTATGAAGATTAATTGGAGCTGCTGTTTTTGTGAAACATTACAATTACTTTAAAATGTATCTGTGTGTATATAAAACAACAGACACAAGATGGCAGCCTTGTTTGAACCTGCATTTCAGTGAATTTCTTGCTTAAAGGGATAGTATTACTTCAAAATTACTATCCCTCATATTGTAGCCCTTAATAAACTGAGTTAAATGACACCAGCGGCATCTCTCAAACCTTTATGGTGTAAGAGATAGCTGCTTTCAAAGTTTCCTCTCTCCTGCTGTCAGCGTTCTGCTGCCAGCAGGAGAATCCGGTCTCTGAATCAAGCGGAGGCTCTTCAGCAGAGCCGATATCTCCTTATGGAAGGAAAAATGATTAATTGAAACAGTCTTTTATGTGTGCTTGGTAACCAAGCTCACTTAGAAGACTGTTTCAATTAATCATTTTTCCTTCCATAATGAGATATCGGCTCTGCTGAAGAGCCTCCGCCTGTCCCGGGACCGGATTCCCCTGCTGGCAGCAGAACACTGACAGCAGGGGAGAGGAAACTTTGAAAGCAGCTATCTCTTAAACCATAAAGGTCTGAGAGATGCCTCTGGTGTCATTTAACTCAGTTTATTAAGGGCTACAATATGAGGGATAGTAATTTTGAAGTAATACTATCCCTTTAAGCTTTGTATGTGCAAATCTTACCTTTCCTATTTGACCCCCTCAATCAGTGGGTGGGGAATGTGAGACCCTACAGCTGTTGCCAGACTACAACTCCCATAATCCCCTTTTGCAGATGCTCAAAATAGGGAGAGATGTTATGTCAAACACCCAATGTAAAAGTTTAGGCTTTAGGTTCTTGTGTTGAAAAGAAATGTGGACCTTTTTTGCACTTGGGATCTCACTTTGGATCCAGAGCAACATATTTAGAAATTGTTACAAATCCCATTGTTATTTTCCTAATTTTTGTATCTTTTTAGCACTTTCTCAAATCTTCTAAGAAACAATCCAGAAATCTCTGAACATAGACCTACTGGGTTCCAAGAAACTGACACTTCCCCTCCTTTTCAATTAAACCAACTCTATACTTACATCAACAGTAATCAGGTATATTGGCCAATATCCACAGGTTCCCCAAATTACAGGGCCTATGTAGCATGTACTAGTACAGGAGTGGTAGGCGACCTTTGAAATCCCAGGGAGGGATGGGCTATGTGATAAAGAGATGATGACATCTCAAATATGAAACATTTTCCATTTTCTATCCCCTCTCTCTACTCGCCTCCATATCCTCCCATCCTATCCCCTCTCTCTACTCTCCTCAGATCCTTTAGTCTATCCAGATAATATTTATCTTGCAATTAGTAGCCCATTTTCTCCAGCATATCTATATCCTTCTGGATACGGGGTCTCCAGTACTGTACACTCTATGTAAAGGTCTAAGCAGAGATCTTTAGAGTGGCATGACCACTTCCCATTTTCTGCTACCAATGCCTCTAGCTATACAACCCAGCACCCTGCTAGTATTCCCCACTGCTTTGTTACATTACCTGCCTACCTTTAAGTCATCAGAAATAATTACTCCCAAGTTTCTTTCCTCTGTTGTCACCAACAGCACAGTACCCTTAATATTATATACAAATTTTGAATTTTTACTTTCCAAGTGCAATATTTTACATTTCTTAACATTAAACTGCAGCTGCCACATGCTCATCCATTTTTCTTATTTACCTAAATCATTTGCCATTTGCCTCAAGGAATATCTACCCTGTTGCAGATATCTGCATCATCTGAAAAGAGGCATCTCTTACCTTGAAGATCTTTTGCAATATCATTAATAAAATAATTAAAAAGTATGGGCCCTAGTACGGATCCCTGAGGTACCCCTCTAGTAACACGACCTTCATCTGAATATTGTCCATTGACTACCACCCTCAGTATCTTGTCCCTCAGTCATCTCCTTATCCATTCAACAATTTTTACATCCAGACAAAAACTCTGCAATTTATTAATGAGTCTTCTACGAGGGCCAAATGCTTTTGCTGAAATCTAGGTAACCTATATCTACTGCTCCCCCCCGGTCAATTATTTTAGTTACCTAGGGCCGGTGGAGCCGTTTTTCGGAGAGACAGTGGTGAAGAATCATTTTGGAGAAAGGTATACAAAACAAAGTAACGCAAATTTGCCTGTTAAAGGGAAAATATCACTCCAAATAAAGCCCCCCCAATATAGCGATAAGCTTGCCAATAGTAATATTATCCAGCATAATTACCACGTTAGACAGAAATCCTACTTCTGCCAAGACTGACAGCCAGGCAACAGCGCAGACAACTATGCTTACAGACATCTGCCCACCTGCGCTGTCAGACCCGATCTCCTCTAGGAGGCATTGCATGGTACCTTAAGGTAACAGAAGGGACTGACAGCACAGGCGTGCAGATGCCTCTAAAGGAAGAAGCCTGACCGTCAGTCTCTGCAGAAGTAGGATTTCTATCACAATAATTATGCTGGATAATATAACTATTGTCAAGCTTATTATAGGGGATGATATTTCCACTTTAATAACATGCTGACTATTTGTTATATCAACCCCCAACATCTGCATTGGCCCCACAGCATCTTTGACTGCTCACCCCTTGTTCTATTCACAGATCCCATTGTTTTTTTTTTTTACCCTCCACCAACACTGTTTAGTGACCAATCGACCCATGCAATCTAAAACAGCATCAGAGCCTGCAAAATTTGCCTTAGAAAAGGAATCCTGGAGCTTGTCTGACTGATGATTGAGGGTCACAGCATCTGCCAGCAACAAACTAGTATTCTTGGCAAGGAAAGAAATTGGAGCATCAATTGCAGGGGGAGTAACCCACCATGCTAAAGCCTCAGCACACAAAGGGTAGAAGAGTGATATATGCTAGTTTAGTGAGAACTTCCTGTCAGGCGTTTTCCATTCTTCCAGAAGTAGTTGGGGAAGAGGAAAAACTGTGACCTCCCTCCTTGCTTCTCTTAAAATATCCAGGGAAGATGAACTAGAATCAGAAGCGGTCTAGGACAGCCTTATAAGCTCCTCAGCGGATGAGCAGTTGTCTTCCTCATAAGAGTCCACAATAGAGAAAAATGTATTGAAATACTCTGCATCAGTTTTCCATCCCTCCATGAAGGAATCCACACTGAAGAAATTATCCCCTTCCATGCCATCACTGGGGAACATTAATGGGGGGTGTAAGGTGCCCCAAAGTTGCAGAATCTAAAACCCCTGGACAGCGGAGTGGATAGAACTGATGAAATAAGGGTCTTGACCTATACAGGCTCCTGTTCAACAGGTGAGGGCCCCAAAGAAGTAGTAGAAGAGTAAAAGTACTTAAAAATTTTTACAAAATACTTTTCTGACTGCAAGGGATTAATGTGGCAAGTAGGGACCAAAAATGAAGGCGGCCTGTCAAAGATCTTGCAAAAAAGTCTGGAATGAATGGGCTGCTGGTAAGTGTAGTTTCCCAGAATTAAAAATGATGAGGTGGCTCTCCAGATGTTTCTAAAAGGCCCCTCCCAGTGATAGGGGGGCAACAGAGCTCCAGTAGTTAGTGGCAAAGGTTACAATTACTTTTTAGCCACTTTACTACGTCTGAAGCACACACTGAGCCAAGAGAAGTCCCACACAGAATTCTATATTCCAAGCAATATGGCTGCCACACATACCTGCTGTTAAACCTATGAGTGCCAGAGGGGTATCTAACACATTGCAACCTAAAAATTAAAAATAAAGTAGCAAAAGTTTCTAAAAGTCATTAGACAAGCATGTATGCACCAGTGCCAACAAGAGACTGTGCCCATAAGAAAGCAAAGGTATCACAGAATTAGGAATGCTCATAGACAGGCAGCACAGGGGTTAAATACTTACTAATGCCATACAATAGCAACATAAAAAGTATAAAGTGCTGCCTAATCAAGCCCATCATCAGAGTGCACAGTGGTGATGTGGCTGCCAGATAGAGAAGTAGGGACATATTCACAAGGCCTGTGCACTCAGTAGAAAATCCTCTTTTCAGTCTTCAGGCTCCTATTACAAATAGAGAAGCTTCAGAGAAGTGAACAGTAAACTAACTGGCTGAGAAAACAAGCCATCTCCACAGAACCTATCCGGAAAACTTTGTGCACTGCTCAATCAAGAGAAATCAATTTTGTAAATATTTGTTAACCAAAAATCAAAATCAGTCCTTGAAAGCAGCATTATTTGTTTTCTCCTTTAGAATGCATGTGCACATTTTGATTGAACCTTTCCATGATGGTGTTATTTTTTTGGTGAGTTATGGAAGCGTCCTCTAGTGGAGCCACAGAGAAACAACGTCTGGTCGAAGACTAGCACTGGCACCGATGAAGACCAAAATACCTCAGTCTCTAATCCCATTCACATGAGGCAGGCTTTCCTTTGAATAACTTGCTTCTGCACGTCTTTTGGATTTATTACACTTATCTGTGTTCCCCTGCCTGCCTCCTAGAGCAAATCTATGCAGTCATTTTACCACTTGGTATGTTGGAGACATCTTCAGCACAATTAAAAGCAATGTATTGGATGCATCTATATCATTCAAGTGGTTGACACCAAGCATGCGCCCTGCTGCTGTTTATGTGTAGAAACATCACTTACCCAACATGTCTTGCAAAATGGGATGAATTTGGGTTTAGAATTCTAAAGGTGAAGGAGTTGGAGAACAAAAGAAAGAATAGATGTAATATGAGTGAAAGGTGCACTTCTTGACCACCTGAGGAACAGAGGGAGTGCAACTCATTGCTTTGCAATGCATTGCATGCCCATTTGGCCCACAATGGGTTAAATATACACTGACACCACCTACTTGCACCAGTCTCTGCAGCTAATAGCACTAACTTTACTGGACACTTTGTTGCAGTCTGCAAGGTCTTTATCACTGATTTTGTGAGTGCACACATCAGATACATACAGTCACATGAAAAAGAAAGTTCACCCTCTTTGAATTCTATGGTTTTATATATCAGGACATAATAACAATCATCTGTTCCTTAGAAGGTCTAAAAATTAGGTAAATACACCCCAGATGAACAACAACACATGACATATTACATCGTGTCATGATTTAACACAAATAAAGCCAAAATGGAGAAGCCATGTGTGAAAAACCAAGTACACCCTTACTGCTTCCATAAGAAGCAAGATGCAAAGTAGCAGACAGGAGCTGCTAATCAAATGCCCTTGATTAACTGATCATCAGCAAGTGTGACCACTTCTATAAAAGCAAAGTTTTAGCAGTTTGCTGGTCTGGAGCATTCAGGTGTGTATTAACACAATGCCAAGGAGGAAAGGCAACTGTTGCTGTCCATCAATCTGGGAAGGGTTATAAGGCCATTTCCAAACAATTTAAAGCCCATCATTCTACAGTAAGAAAGATTATTCAAAAGTGGAAAACATTCAAGACCGTTGCCAATCTTCCCAGGAGTGGACGTCCCTGCAAATTCACCCCAAGGTAAGACCGTGCAATGCACAGAGAAATTGCAAAAAAACCAAGTTACATCTCAGACTCTATAGGCCTCAGTTAGCATGTTAAATGTTAAAATTCATGACAGCACAATTAGAAAAAAACTGAACAAGTATGGTTTGTTTGGAAGGGTTGCCAGGAGAAAGCCTCTTCTCTCTAAAAAGAACATGGCAGCACAGCTGAAGTTTGCAGAGTTGCAGCTGAACAAACTATAAGACTTCTGGAAAAATGTCCTTTGGACAGACAAGACCAAAGTGGAGATGTCTGGCCATAATGCACAGCGTAAACAAAACACAGCATATCAGCACAAATACCTGATACCAACTGTCAAGCACGGTGGTTGAGTGGGTGATAATTTGGGTTTGTTTTGCAGCCACAGGACCTGGGAACCTTGCAGTCATTGAGTCGACCATGAACTCCTCTGTATACCAAAGTATTCTAGAGTCAAATGTAAGGCCATCTGTCCGACAGCTAAAGCTTGGCCGAAACTGGGTCATGAAACAGGACAATGATCCCAAGCACACCAGCAAATCTACAACAGAATGGCTGAAAAATAAAAGAATCAATGCGTTGCAATGGCCCAGTCAAAGTCCAGCCCTCGACCCGAATGAAATTCTGTGGCAGGACTGTAAGAGAGCTGTGCATAAACAAATGCCCGCAAACCTCAATAAACTGAAGTAACACTGTAAAGAAGAGTTGGCCAAAATTCCTCCACAACGATGTGACAGAAAGTCATACAGAAAATGAACACTTTAAGTTATTGCTGCTAAAGGTGATTCTACAAACTATTGAATCATAAGGTGTACTTCATTTTTCACATAGCTTCTTCATTTTGGCTTTATTATTGTTAAATAAATCATGACACGGTATAATATGTCATGTGTTGTTATTCATCCGCGGTTGGATTTACCTAATTTTTAGACCTACCTGTTATTACGTCCTGATATGTAAAACCATAGAATTCAAAGAGGGTGTACTTTTTTCTCACGACTGTAACTTTGTACTTCGAGATCAGAATGATTGGGCACAACTTTGAATGAATGTTTCATACATAATAATTTGAGGTGACAAGTCCACATTAAACATATGCTTCCAAGAAACCACACAGCAACCAGTCTGCTTTTTGCAATTTTAATATTTCTTTAGGATACAATTTACTTACTTTATTTTACAAATGAAATGTCCACGTTTGTGTCATTTAGACCCTTTGTTGGTAAAAGAGTTAACAATGCAAGGATTATTATTATTAAAGGCTACTTTAGAACCAACTTTCCACCTTAGCCTTGATCTAAAATGGACATTCTGCATGAGCTTGGGCAGCACATCGAATGTAGGCCAAGGTTGATCCATAATTGTAAGCAGGGACACAAGTGTTCATATTATAAGCAGCGAAACATGCATCAAGCACCTTTCATAGCACATAATCATGGCGTGCCAAAGTGGTGGTTGAGCATCTATGGGATTTACTAAACTTGAATCACAAAAATATGATTTGACTCCAGGATAAGCAAGTCCCATCAAGAGTTCTCCACCACCTGACGAAGTTCTTCAAACAATGGCCCAAGTTCTTTCTCTAAGCTGAGGATTAAGCCTGTCAAATGGAAAGATGAAGATAGGTAAAAGGACATTAAAGGAGAACAACTCAAAATAATAACACCCCCCATCACACTTACCATATTACAGCCAGTATGAATTCTTCCCTAGAGTCTTTGTTCAAGAGGTTACATCTTCAGTCAATCCTGGATGGCATGACCGTGACTGTTTTTTTTTTTTTTTTTTTTTTTTAAAGGGACAGTAATACGCAATATGTAAAAAATAATAATAAAAATAAAAAAATACATACAGTAATATGCAAAAGTTTTATACAGGTGTGAAAAAATGATGTAAAGTAAGAATGCTATCAAAAATAGACACGTTAATAGTTTATGTCAATTAACAAAATGCATAGGGAGTGAACAGAAGAAAAATATAAATCAAAGCAATATTTGATGTGACCATCCTTTGCCTTCAAAACAGCATTAATTCTTCTAAGTATACTTGCATACAGCTTTTTAAGATACTCAGTAGGTAGGTTGTTCCAAACAGCTTGGAAAACCAACCACAGTTCTGTGAATTTAGGCAGCCTCAGTTATTTCTCTCTTCATGTAATCCAGACAGACTCGATGATGTTGAGATCAGGTCATTACCATTGGCTGGAGAAGGAAGGTCCTGTAAGCCCAACTGAAGGAAGCGGGCGGCAGGTGCAAAAAGTTTTGCCTTCTCTTCTGCAGTTCACTTGCACAAAAGGTTTATTTTCAAAGCGGAGCGCCGGGGGAGGGAGGGAAGAGGTCTGCTAACACTATATTTTTTTAATTGTAAAAAATCTTGTGTATAATACGCACCCCCCACTTCAGATAAGGTGAAGTGGGGTAAAATTGTGCGTATTATACCCGAGATTGTACGGTAATTATACCTTGTGTCTTGTTGCTGTGCTCAGTCTTGCCATGGTGTATGACTTTTGACATTAAGCCGTCTTCAGCAACCTCACCTTCTTAGCCGGTTTTGGCTGTTCCTCACCCAGTATTATTCCTCTTGCACAGCTGTTTCTGTTTCAGTTAATGATTGTGTTTCAACCTACATATTAAATCGATGATCATTAGCACCTGTTTGGTGTAATTGTTTAATCATACACCTGACTATACGACTATAAATTCCCTGACTTCATATGCTGTTTTGAAGGCAAAGCGTGGTCACACCAAATATTGATTTGATTTAGATTTCTCTACTGTTCACTCACTATGCAGTTAGTTAATTGATGAATAAACTGTTTTTGAAAGCATTCTTACTTTACTGCATTTTTTTCACACCTGCCTAAAGCTTTTGCACATTACTATATTTTATATATACTATGCCTTTCAAAAGTATTCACCCCCTTGGCATTTTTCCTATTTTGTTGCATTACAACCTGGAATTAAAATGGATTTTAATTTGGACTTCATGCAATGGACATACACAAAATAGTCCAAATTGGTGAAGTGAAATTAAGAAAATAACTTGTTTTAAAACAATTCTAAAAAATAGAAAAGTGGTGCACATGTATTCACCCCCTTTGCTATGAAGCCCATAAATAAGATGTGGCGCAACCAATTACCTTCAGAAGTCACATAATTAGTTAAATAAACTCCACCTGTGTGCAATCCAAGTGTCACATGATCTCAGTGTGTATATATATATATATATATATATATATATATATATATATATATATACACACACACACACACACACACACACACACACACACACACACACACACACACACACACCTCTGTTCTGAAAGGTCCCAGAGTCTGCAACATCACCAACCAAGAAGCACCATGAAGACCAAGGAGCTCTCCAAACAGGCCAGGGACAAAGCTGTCGAGAAGTACAGATCAAGATTGGGTTATAAAAAAAAATATCCCAAACTTTGAACATCCCATGGAGCACCATTAAATAGATTATTAAAAATTGGAAAGAATATGGCACCACAACAAACCTGCCAAGAGATGGCCACCAACCAAAACTCCAGGAACAGCCAAGGAGGGCATTAATCGCAGAGGCAACAAAGAGACCAAAGATAACCCTGAAGGAGCTGCAAAGCTCCACAGCGGAGATTGGAGTATGTGTTCATAGGACCACTTTAAGCCATACACTGCACAAAGCTGGGCTTCATGGAAGAGTGACCAGAAGAAAGCTGTTGCTTAAAGAAAAAAAATAAGCAAACACGTTTGCTGTTCGCCAAAAAGGCATGTGGGAAACTCTCCAAACATATGGAAAAAGGTACTCTGGCTAGATGTGCCAAGCTTATAGAGACATACCCCAAGAGACTTGCAGCTGTAGCTGCTGCAAAAGGTGGCTCTACATAGTATTGACTGGGGGGGGGGTGAATAGTTATGCACGCTCAAGTTTTCTGGGTTTTGTTTTGTTTGTTTTTTTGTCTTATTTCTTATTTGTTTCACAATAAAAAATATTTTGCATCTTCAAAGTGGTAGGCGTGTTGTGTAAATCAAATGATACAAGCCCCCCAAAAATCCATTTTAATTCCAGGTTGTAATGCAACAAAATAGGAAGAATGCCATGGGGAGGGGGTGAATACTTTTGCAAGGCACTATATAAATAATAATGCTTAGGGTTTACCACCTTGAATAAAACAAGGGTACACCCACTGAAAGGTGTTTTATTCAGAAGTTTTTACAACTCAAACTTTTAATTTTTAGGAGCAATATCGCAGTGGCCTGAAATAGTACAGTTGCACTGTTGCTACAGTATCCTATGGAGATTTCTGGTTAACTAACCAGAGCTGTCTATAGGAAGGTGTAGGAAAAGTACCACTGTACAAATTCAGACCACTGAGATACTGCACCTAAAAATTTGAGTTTGAGCTGTAATAACTTTTGAATAAAAACACCCTTTAGCAGTGGGGGTAAACTTACTTTACTTAGGGGGATAAACCCTACAACAAATATTTTTGCATAAGTATTATTATCACTTTATGGACAGAGTGCACTTACCTCTTTGAGGCTCAAAAAGGTGTGCAACGCATTGCAAAAGCAAAAGAGTGTGTTGCACAGCCTTCTGGTCCTCCGAGGGTTTTGACTGCCATGTGCAGTAAGTAGGGTTAGAGGTTCTTTGGTGCTATGAGTAAATGACATGTCTGTATCCATGGACATGACATCCAAGACTGAATGAAGAAGTTACAGAGAAGCAAAGGAAAAATTCATAGGAGCCATTAGGGATTCCTGGCCATACCAAGATAAATGGGTGGGTGGGGTTTATTATTAGGACATGTTAGTTCTTCAAGTATTTTACAGAACAAACTTTGAACAAAGTCATGTAAAGTGCATACCTGTATTGGCATTGCTGCTTGCTATGAAGCTCACTACCAGAGGCAACCGGTTGAACTGCACCACCTACAAAAACAAATCATAAAATGGAACAAGGATCTATTTATAAATAATAAAATAGGATTTTAGTCTTACCTGTTAAATCCTTTTCTGTTAGTCCATATAGCTTACAGGTACCATGGGGAGGCGATTGCTCCTCCTACTGGGCTGGATCAATCCTGCAAGAATTGCGGGGTGGAGCCTCCCCCTCCTCCATACAAGCTACCTAGCCACTTCCCCTCTTCAGTGAAGATTTGAGACAATAACCCTACCGAGCTAGATAGCGAGAGGAAGAAAAGAAAAACTCCTGTGAGCATGGACCCAACAGGACTCACACATTCAGCTACAGGAGACAAAGCATGGTCCCTTTCACTGGGTGGGAGACCTGTAAGCTATATGGAATAAGAGAAAAGGATTTAATAAGTAAGACTAAAATCTTATTTTCTCTGTCATCCAATATAACTTTACAGGTACCATGGGGATATATAAATATTGAGTTCCCAGGGTGGGAAAATGAAGGAAAGGACAAAGCGCCGGTCCCCATGATACCAGAGTTCCCAAGGGACTATCCAGGACACGGAACAAACCAACCGATACAGTGTCAACGGACACTGTTAAACAATACACAGTACCAGACAGGCAAATTGCCTCCAGGACTTTCCTGCCGAAGACAGCACATCCACACTATAGTGATTGGCAATGGTGTGCACAGAAGACCAAGTGGCCGCCTTGCACAGCTGATCAGGAGAGGCTTGATTCTTATAGGCCCAGGAAGCGCCAACAGACCTGGTAGAGTATGCAGTCATACGAAAGGGAATATGCTTACCACTGAGATCATAAGCCTTGCGAATGGTAGATTTAATCCAAGATGCAATAGTCACATTGGATGCCACTTTCCCAGCCCTGGGACCCTCAGGGATGACAAACAAAGCATCAGTCTGAAGAACAGACTCCGTGTGGTGCACATAAAACTTAAGGCAAAGCACAACATCCAACAAGTGGAGATTCCTCTCCTTGTCAGATTTTGGGTCAGGACAAAAGGAAGGCACAACAATCTCCTGATTGATGTGAAAATCAGAGACCAGCTTAGGAAGAAATCCCGGAGGAGGAGGTCTGGTCTGTTTGGCAGAGGAGACAGATCCAGAGCAGTCAGAGCCAGCAATTCTGGGGACCAAGGCTGTATGGTCCAATAAAGTGCAAGCAAAATGACTGATGCACCATCTATCCAAATCTTCCTCAGCACCCTGGGAAGTGGAGGAAAAATGTAGGACAGATTAAATCACCATGGAATTGACAGAGCATCCACCGCAAAAGTCAGAAGATCCCTCCAGTGAAAAGCAAAAGAACTGAACCTTACGGCTGTTCCTGGTGGCCATCAGGTCTAACGTGGGAAAAACCCACTTTTGCACCAATAGGACGACAATCACCTGCCTGAGGAGTTCCCACTCCCCGGAATCCACAGTCTGGCAACTGAGAAAATTTGCCAGGACATTTTCTACACCTGGAATGTGTATGGCAGAGATGACAGGAACATGCAGCTCTGCCCAGGCTAAAATATCCTTCACCTCCAACCAAGCAAGTGCGCTTCTGGTGCCTCCTTGCTTCTTGATATAAGCAACGGCGGTTGCGTTGTCTGGCAGGACTTCAACTGGTACCCTTGCAGATGAGAGGTCCTGTACATCAGAGCATGGCAAATGGATCAGAGTTCCAAAATGTTGGTGGAAAGGAGGGTTGTCTCCAACAACCAACGGCCCTGGATACCCAGGTGACCCAGAACAGCTCCCCAGCAGTACAGGCTGGAATCTGTCGTGAGAATGGTCTAAAACAAAATCAGGAATGGCCTCCCTTTCCTCAGGTTGGAGCATTACAGCCACCTGCGGAGAGCTAGTCTCACATCAGAAAGGAGAGAGACCAGATGATCCAGAAGAGCCGGATGCCCCCCGGCACTCATGGATCACAACCTCTGAAGGTCCCTGGTGTGAGCCAGGGAGAACAGATTCGGCTCCATGGCAAATACCATCTTGCCTACCAAAGGAAAAAATGATCTCAATGGAGCAGCGGCCCACTCCAGGGAATGCGACACCTTGGACGTGATCCGCTGAACAGAGTCTTCCATCAGGAACCCCATGTTCTGACAAATGTCGAAGCGGAGACCCAGGAAGATCAGGTGTGATAAGGAACTGACACAGACTTGTCCATGTTCAGGATCCCCCACTATACTGGAGGAGAACCTGAACACATTCCTGGATCTGACAGTCCAGAACATCCCTGGAAGGAGCCTTCAGCAGAAGGTAGTGCATGACAGGAGTCACTTGAATCCCTTTGGTGTGTAGGAAGGCCAAGCAATGCTCCTAAAACCCAGGAAACATTGGAGGATCCATAGTGAGCCCAAAGAGCAGGGCGGTGAACTGGAAGAGCCCTAGGCTATAAGAGAACCTGAAGTACTCCTGACTGTCCAGATGAATTGGAATGTGCAGGTATACATCCTGCAGATCCAAATAGGCCATAAATTCCCCTGGACACATTACAATAAGAGAGCTCACAGACTCTATCTTGTAACACACGGACCACAAATCAATTGAGATCCTTCATCCAGGATAGGATGGCAGCCTCCATCCTTATGGAAAAGAGGTTGGAAAAAAAAACCTCTCACTGGGTTAGGAACCGGAGCCAGGCCACCCTTGTCCAAGAGAGCCTGAACCACCCCACTGAAAAGACTGGGCTTTTCCTGTCGTTGAGGGGGAGGGAGAAGGGATGAACCTGAAGGGAGGTAGGGCTTTGAAGGGAATCCCGTAACCTTCCGAATCCATTTGTGAAACCCACTGATCCATAATAGAGTCTGTCCAAGTACTCAAAGAGTGATGCAGGCAACCACCCACAGGTGTATGTGGGCCAGGTTTCGGCGAGTCATGCCAAAGTAGGTTTGGTGGAGGTGTGTTTTGACCTCCAGTGCTGCCTGGACTTGGGGGTGGAATGCGGGGTGCTGACCTAAGGTGGTACCAGGTTTGGCTTTGGTGAGAATTAAAGGAATGTTGTTTCCTTGCCTGAGGATTGCACTTAGGAAACTGAGGTAACACGAGTACTCTTACCCCCAGTGGCTTTACTGATGATATCTTTCAATTCAGGGCCAAAAAGGGATGTACCCCGAAAGGGAAGAGAGAGCAGTGATTTCTTAGAGATCAAGTCAGCAGAGCAAATCTTAAGCCACAGAGAAAGTGGATGACTTAGCCTGAAGCCTAATGGCATCAAACAAGGCATCAGTGACATAATGCGGAGCCTCAGATATGTTTGCCAAAAGGTCCTCTTTAGGGGAACCTTTGCAGACAGCGTCAGTCAGTTGTTCAGTCCAAGCAGCAATAGCTCTATTAAAGCGGAACTATCACCCCAACAAAATGTACTCTCTAAGTCTTTGTCTTCCTAGTGTTATTAGCAATCCATAGTTAGATTTCTCCAAAAAAGCACTGTAAGAGCACTATCTTTATACTAAATCTCTACCTGATGACGTCTTGCCCCTTGAACCCGTTCTGCGCATGACCGCTATGGAGCCATTTGGCTCCACTATACCTCCCTCCGTCTTGCCCATCACAGGTATGTCATTGTCCTCAGCACTACGTGACCTGCCTCTCTCCTGGCATCAAGCGCGGTCAGGTCATTTCAGCCTAGTGGGAGTGGGTGCATGTGAAGCACTCGCAATATATAAACCGCTGGTCTGTTTCCACTAGGCTGAAATGACCTGACCGCACTTGGTGCCAGGAGAGCGACAGGTCACGTGGTGCTGAGGACAATAGCACCCGAGAGGACTACGGTCTGAATTCGGAGCGCCCCGCTCCCTGTCAGCCGATGAGCGGGCTGTCTCTACTGTGCATAACTGCACCACGGCCGTTGCTGGGTGGCACTGTGGCCCATGTACACAGGCTCTTCAACTAGTTTCATTATAAAAAGAATTTTGAATAATCAAACTTCTCTTAATTAACACATTACTCTCTCTTAGTGACTCAATCATTTTGATTGGCCTACCTGTGTTCAAACAGGGAAATTCTTAAATCCTGGACTGTTGGTAGCTCTTGAGGACTGAACCTGGACACCCCTGTTGTATGGTTTATCCTCCTGAGTAAAATAAAGGTGCAGTATTTTTCAGGCCACTGAGATACTGCACAAAAACTTTTGAATAAAACCTCTCAGCAGTAGGATTACCCTCATTTTACTCACGATTATAAACACTCTGGTATTATATATATTATTTTACCTACTGAATGTTACTATCCCTTGAATGTCCCACTCTACAGTTCTAATTAGCACCTGTTACTTTCCTCTCGCTACTGTGTCACAATCTGTGGTTGGACCACTTGGCAACTCCAAGCACTTATATATTCTGTATCAGTTCCTCACTACCTACAGCCTGAATGCTCTAGCCAACTGGGCCCTCTTCACCTTCTGTTTCGGATGCCTTTTAAAGTTGATTGTAAATATCCTTATTTATTGTATGCCAGTGTATATTGTTCTATTGTTTTTTTTTTTTTTTAACTACTGTACAAGACTGCAGAATATGTTAGTGCCTTATAAACAATAATATTTATAATATCGGCCCAATTAGCAGTTTTTGAGCATTGCTATGAATACCAGTTCTCTAGAAGGTAAATGGCCCCATTTTTAATCAGTTCGTCATGTACAGTATGATATTTGTGTCTGTAATAATTACACCAGTTATACTACTATATGAAATAAGGTGACTCTTTACAAATAAATGCACAGCGAACAGACTTTCTTTTTTTTTTTTAAACCAAACAGAACAGTTCTCACTCACAAGATTTGGAAACACTAGTGGCCAAAGTTTTGCAAACATTAGCTCTGCACCACCCCACTCTCCCTTTTCAGCAACATCTCATTAGTAACGTTATTAACCCTTTGAGTGCCAGAGGGGTACGCAACGCATTGCTTTGCAATGAGCTGCGTACCCCTCTGGCACTCAAAGGGTTAAACCCATAAGGACTAGAGGAGTACCCCAAGTATTGGTACTCAAAGGCTTGCACTCAGTTATGCATGTTCATGAATATTATCCCTGTATTTTCCATATTATGTTAGTCTAAATGAACTTTACAATAATTTTTTCCTTTGAATTTCTGTCATTTTCATAACATTACATTCACTAAAACAATTGTGTTTGATTATAAAAAAAGAGATAAGCTGGGTAGGCTCATGAATGATAAACTTTCCTATGTGGACAATGGTAACCTTACGCCCAGATATCTTAGTGACAGAGGTACCATTCTTTTCCAGTTTAAACAAAACTTAAAGGGACAGTAGAGTCCCCATAAAAAATTCTTATAGTTTTGTAGAGAATAAATAAAATAAACGTGATATCACAACTCCTATACGCATTCAAAGTACCCCACCTCCCCTGACATCAGCACTGTGCTAACGGCAGGAGATCCCGGTCTGGGGACCAGTCGGTGGCTCTGCAGCAGAGCCAAAATCAAGTTATTGGAAAATAAATACTTCATTGGAAAAGTCTACAAAGTGTGACTGGTTTGCAAGCATACTTTGTAGACCATTCCAACAAAATAATTATTTTCCTATAACGCAATTTCAGCTCTGCTGAAGAGCCTCCTCGTGTCAGATGACAGGGATCTCCTGCTGTCAGCTTTACAGCTTATTTTTTTTTATTATTCTCTACAAAACTAAAAGCATTTTTTATGGGACATTACTTTCACTTTAACCCTTTGAGTGCTTTGCAATGCGTTGTATACCCCTCTGGCTCAGAGGGTTAATATGATCTGTTTGAAATTTGGTTTTGATCCATTCAGTAGATTTGGGGGTGGGGGGGGAAATCGTACATAAAATTAACATGGGAAGCCATTTATCATGAGTTTCATTCTAGAAAAATGCAGAACGGATATGTACCAAATTTGCAAGATTGTAGGTACTGGCAGTGCCAAGTGTAATCCAGAATTTCAGCCAGATTAGGCACTCTATTAAAGAAGTTTAAAAAACCTAAACATTTTAAAAATGTAATTTAGCACAGATCGTCCATTCAAAACTATAACTATGGCTGTGCTACCCTAATAAACAAGAAAACAGTGAGCCAGTGAGGTGTGCAGTACATTGTGGGCAAATTCATTGCGCACCTCTTTGGCACGCAGAGGGGCAGAGGAAATGTAACACCTCCCAGGAATAACCTACCCACTTCTCTTAAAGTAGGTCGAAATATAATCTTTAATTAGTATGGCATATCACATGCATGGAGGCAGACATTCTTTTTGCAGAACTTTAGGAATGTAAACTCATGCCACTGATGTAGGCTTAGGAAACCTTCACTGGGAGAAGTTTGGGGTCCTTCTGTCTTGTAACAAAAAACCCATCTTCATCCATGGGCATGATATCCCATACCAATTATAGAGGACTAATCCACACAGAATGGAATCACTGTGACCTATAAGAATTTCTGCCCTAATGAAACCTTTAATCCTTTGAGGGCCAGAAAGATATACTTTGGATCCCTCTCTGAGACTCAAAGCATTGCAGGGCGAGGGTGGGGTGCACAAAGCATTGCTTTACAATGTGGTGTATGTACTTGAATGGCTATGTGGTAGGTTATTATAGTTGGGAGATGTTTATGTTTCTTTATTACCCAGAGCAGTCCAGCCTGTACCTGGTATGTGTTGTAGTAGCAGATAATGCTCTTGTTTTTGGAAAGCCCTAGTTTACTCCCTTGGTCAGTGGCCAACGCAAATGTAGACAAGAAACTAGGTCTCAGGGCATATTCTGGGGCATTTTCATTTGCAACTGAAAGAGAGAGAAAAACACCAAAGTAGTACACACAAACAGCTCATTGTGTCATGTTATTTGCAGCATACAGCAATCTTCTATTCATTTTTTTTTTAGACTGGAGAACCAAACAGGTTTCTTTAAAATGAACCATGTTAGTATTTATGGATCAGAATGTTGAACAACACACTAACACCCCTCTGGTCTTTAAAAGGGTTCATATGCTCATTGGACTAGGGCATTCGTTTTCTCTTTAATAAGAGCAAAAACCAACCAACAACTGCAGGGTCAGTTGAAGCCATCATCCTCTTCTTGCTTGATCACTGACTGGGTAATAGGGTGTCTGATTGGGGACAATCTACATGACTTCTCATTCTTACAACTGCAATCACAAAAAGCCGAAATCCATGTATTGTGTGACCGCAGTAATAATATTGGGTTTGAGAAGCCAGTAAATTGTCCCTGCTCAGACCCCATATTACCAGTTGCCAATCAATCCAAGAAAAGAGAAACTGTTCACTTAACCCTGAAAGAATCTGCATGGGATCAGGTGAACAGCTTATTAAGTATAATCCCCTCAGTACCTGAAGGGACATCAGAATGGCTCTACTGGTAGTTGTGGAATTGCACATATAATGCCTTTTCCCCAGTCTTGTTCCACTAGTAGCCATGCTCCTGTCACCTACTACGGTATGCAAATTCAAATCAATGGAGTAATGTTTTTCTTGGGATGGCAAAAGGCACTGAATATACTAGGAAATGCTATGGTTTTGAATGGCTTTAGTATCTTTGAAGTATAAAAAAATAGGCTTTTTTAAATTTTCACCACTTTAAATGCACTGAAATCTGTAAAGACTATTTCTGTATTCATTAGCTAGCACTCTTAGGAGAAAAATAGCACCTCATTGGTATGGGCTGACATACTGTAGGGGTGTCAAAAGCACAGACCACCACCTGCCACTTTTATTAACTTATTAATTTTTTTTTTTAATGATCTGCCTGCACTCACATGTTCATAAACATTAAACTATAAAGAAAAGTTCAGTAAGACATATCATTTTAGAAAGCAGACAGTCACTCATATGCCTTTTCGCCCCTAGGCTAGTGTTCACAATTATTTCCAGAATGTGGTGCTATAGGAAAACAACACATACTTTTGGAAACATTTGTGCACACCAGGTGAGGGGTACACATGAAAGTGATCCTTCATTTGATGTGGTTGATTATCTGCTTTCCAAAATTATATGCTTTGTCTACCTTTTCTTCTTTTCTATAGTTGTTATAAGCATTTTAGCACAGGGAAGTCATGGTTGAAAAAATGCACGAAAAAAAAAAAATTGCAGTTTTGTGCTTCTGGCATTTCCTACAGTATGTCAACTCATACCAATGGGGTGCCATTTATCTCGTAAAGGCAGCTGTAGAAAATCCCATAATTTTCAAATAATTCACTACATTTGAAGGGGTTGAAAGTAAAAAGTAATTAGTGTCCTTTAGATCCACACGAGGCTAGTCAAGTTACCCTTCAACTGAAGCACTGACAGATCTACTTTCAGGAAATATATGCTTTTATATAGTTATTGAGCTATTTTAGGGTAGTTTTACTATGTAACCACTGGAATGTGCATTTCAGTTCATTAAGTTAAAAATACCATTTTGCGCTTAGGTAAAACTAAGCATGTTAGGTATTCATAGGATTCAGGACTTTTAAAAATAATTGAAATTTGCATAACCAGCATAAATGTTTTGGCTTTATAGTTTATGATATTGGCAAAATAAGTAATTTTGTATTTATGATATCACAGCTTATCACATGATGCAAAATGTATATATACACACACATATTAAAATTATATTATATATATATATATATATATATATATATATATATATATACACACACACATTATATATTATATATATATATATATATATAGATAGATATAGCAAATTCGATAAGGGTTGGAAAGCACACACAGGAGGCTTCTTAATCGGTGAATAAGTGGATTTATTCGACGTTTCGGCCTGCACTGAGGCCTTCTTAAAGAAGGCCTCAGTGTAGGGCGAAACGTCGAATAAATCCACTTATTCACCGATTAAGAAGCCTCCTGTGTGTGCTTTCCAACCCATATCGAATTTGCTATTATGTGATTAAGTCTTCGGATGAGCACCCAGGCAATACCTAGTAACTACAAACAGTGAGTGCATTCTACAACATGACTTATACTATATATATATATATATATATATATATATATATATATATATATATATATATATATATATATATATATATATATATATATATATATATATATATATACACACACACACACACACACACACACACACACACACACACACACACACACACGGTTTCCATATATTACTATAATGTTACCAACGTGACCATGCCTTACCTTTAATAACTGGGACACCATCTCTGTCTGATACCAAAATGGCATGGAGTCCTTCAACACTAGCGGGAAAACAAAATAAACAAACAGATTTAACATAGTGAATTAGTTTGAATACGTTTGAAATGAAACAAAAAAACAACTTGAAACAAGTCCATCAAGTTCTGAAAAAAAAAGAACACCGGGCTGTAGGCAAATTGAAGCCATTCTGGAGCAAACCATCAACATTGTAGGGGAACAAGTGAAAAATAAGAGACCTAGAATTCACGGGTTAAAAGACCCAAAGAATTGTGTTGCACACCTGCCACTCAAGGGGTTAAAATCCTTGGGAATATTATCTGTCCCCTATGATGTTGTTGGCTTGTTACAGAACAGTTCCATCTTTGCCTTTATATATAAAGTCCAGTGTTCTGCACACTACAAATAAAATCACAACAGACAGAGCCAGGTTTTAAAAAAGAAAGTAGAATAATAATAATTGCAGAGCAAAATAAAAATAAAAAGAGTACCATAGGGGCCAACAAAACAATTCCATATTGTTTAACATATAACACCCTGAATGCTAGGGATGTGCCAGAAAACATGCACAGTGTTCAAGGGGTTAAACACCCCATAAAGTTATATATACAATAGAAAAAAAAAAGGTATTTTTAAATTTCCCCTATAGTGTAGCTGTTTGCCCCACAAGAACTTTAATTTTCCTTTAAGATTAAGATACTTTTAAAGGGATAGTATTACTTCAAAATTACTATTCCTCATATTGTACCAAGTACACGTAGAAGACTGTTTCAATTAATCATTTTTCCTTCCATAACGAGATATCGGCTCTGCTGAAGAGCCTCCTCTTGATTCAGAGACCGGATTCTCCTGCTGGCAGCAGAACGCTGACAGCAGGGGAGAGTAAACTTTGAAAGTGGCTCTCTCTTAAACCATAAAGGTTTGAGAGATGCCGCTGGTGTCATTTAACGCAGTTTATCAAGGGCTACAATATGAGGAATAGTAAGTTTGAAGTAATACTATCCCTTTAACCTTGGGCATGCCTTTAGTGCAATGCATTATACAACCATTTGGCACTAGAAATTTTTACTCACAGTAAAACAACGAATTAGGATCAGAAGAGGGACAGAGTGGGGATAATACTAGGGCGAGTACCAATATAGTTAAAAACATTTCTACTATATTGATGGGTCCCTGAAAGATAACTGATGCTGCTGTATTTGTAGGCAACTTCCCAGACATAGGAGGAAAGGGGCAGGTCAGACAGGAGAAGGCAGCGATATGCTTATTGTCTAGTGTGTAAGGGTAGTTTTCATCCTTCAGAGATTGTGGCAACTTGTGTTGAGCTGGGAAAGATTACCACACCCAGAAAGAAAGTAGTGAGACTTTAACCCTTTCAGTGTCAGTGCTCTGCAGTGTGTTCAACACCCCTCTGGCACTCAGACGGTTAAACTCTCTACTGAGGTTTCTGACCAGGAACAAAGAGACAGTGCAAGATGGTTTAAAAATGTGAGTGCCACTGCACACCTTAGAGGGAACCTTGCCTGTGACATCATTATGCATAGGCCACTAGCAAAGGGGCTGTCATTTAGTTTGGTCTGAGTGCCACGTGCCTGGTTTTTGTAGTGCTATAATTGTATTCCAGTTACAGGTTTGTACACTTAAAATATTCTAATCACAAAAAATGGCTCAGTGTTTAACCTTTTGAGTGCCAGAGGGGTATGCATCACATTGCACTGTGTACCCCCTCTGGCACTCAAAGGGTTAAAGGATAAGTGGACAAGACCTGTGAGTGCCCCCTCCACACCCTGCACCACTGGAAATAACCTTCCTGACTTGTAATAAAATAGTGAGATACTTGACAGGGAGAGTCAGGGGCGAAAATGCCCAGTTTATATCTGGCTGTGATCAGAACTGATACTTATAGTTTCACAAAGAATGTATCGGTCCTGGATGTCTGCTATTCAAAGTGATATATTGTGTCATTGCTGTCCTGTCTGATAAAATGTATCACTGTATCTTTGAAGAGAAAGACAGGAGTAATATTTTTGTCTAGCAGTACTGCTGGATGTTTAATGCCAGACAGACCTGAATGTTGGTGGACAGGGAAAAAAAAAAAAAAAAATCTGGTAGTTGCATTTTCCACAGCTCTGCTCTAACAGGACTACAAAAGGCACATACAGACTCAAATTTAGGTATGGGCAACCAGAGGTCCACCAGCTGATGTGAACTCTTATGAACCCCAGCCAAACAATGTATGACTGCGGAAAATGGGAAATGTAGTCCTCAACAATTAGGAGGTCTCAGGATGCCAAGTTGTTAACGTAATATCTGCTCGTATAGCATAAACAACAAGTGGGAACCATATAAATCCATTGTCAAGTTGTAGACAAAAGAGTCCTACCTTGGTAACTTCTTGTACAGAAATCTCCTTAATTCCTAGTTAGGAAACAAAAAATAATTTAGAAACTCAAGTCACTGAAATGTTGTTAGCAACATTCAGATAAGCCGATTCCCTTAAAGGACCAGAGAGGTGCGTAATACATGGTGAAACAATAAGTAGCACACCTCTCTGCTCTGTAAAGGGTTATCAGAATAAAATCACAAGCTTTGTTCTGCAGGTGAAAAGATGCCTTCAGTTACTTTTCCACAGCATATATTCAATGGAATGGGATGCTAGTGTTAGATCCATACAGTAATTTCACTGTGAATACTCTGGTCAACAAGTATACAGAATGCAGATGGCCTGCTGAGGATTATAGGTTTTGTAGCCCAAGAAAACATATAAATTTACTTACCGATATTTCGTTTTCTTCTGTGTAACTCCAAGGCATTAGAGAGTGGGAAAGTCTCCGCCCTCCAGCTGGGTAGGACAAACCGGAAGATTCAAAAGGCGCCACACGGATGATTCCACCAGTTTCCTTTTGGCAAAGCTGTAAGATACTAAGATAAAGAAGGTTAGTAGGGTGGGAATGCCTTGGAGTTACACAGAAGAAAACTAAATATCGGTAAGTAAATTTATATGTTTCTTCTGTGTATCCAAGGCATTAGAGAGTGGGACTTAAAAGCAGTATTCCACAAGCATAGGGAGGGACTTACAATTAGTGTTTCACCACCGCCTCCAGGACCTTTCTGCCAAAGCTGGCATCCGCTGAAGCTTGTAGGTCCAGTTGATAATGCTTCATGAAGGTAGAAATAGATGACCAAGTGGCAGCTTTACATATATCTAAAGGGGTTGCCTGAGCTTGCTTGACCCAAGAAGTAGCCATAGCTCTAGTGGAATGTGCCTTAATATTGGTGGGTGCTGTTAGACCAGCTTCTGCATAGCATATCTTAATACATTCCTTAATCCAATTAGAAATTGATGGTTTTGAAGCTGCTTTACCCTTGAATCTGCCTTGGAAATATATAAACAAAGATTCTGCTTCTCTAAAGTCCTTGGTTCTATTGAGATAGATTTAATCCGATGTGTCTCAACCTAAGTGGTTGAGAAGTATTTCCTTAGGATTCTGAGGGTTATTGCAGAAGGAAGGAAGAATGATATCCTGGTTAATGTGGAAATCTGAGACCACCTTAGGGCGAAAAGATGGTTTAACCCTGAATACTATTTTGTCTGAGTGAAGAGACAAAAAAGGGGGCTTTGAAGAGAGAGTTTGAAGTTCATTTACCCTTCTGGCTGAAGTAATAGCAGTGAGAAAAACCGTTTTAAGCATCAGCCGATGTAGAGAAATATTTTCTATGGGCTCAAAAGAATGGGAGTTAGAAAGCTGGTTGAGAACAAGGTTTAGGTCCCAAGGAGCTACTAGTTCTCTGAAGGTAGGTCTGGATTTGACAATGGATTTTGTAAATCTTTTCACTAGGTCATGTTCAGCCAAAGGCTTGGCCAGAATTGCAGAGAGCGCCGAGATTTGAACCTTTAGGGAAGCTGGTCGAAGGCCTGTTTGAAACCCTTCTTGAAGAAAATTCAAAATGGTAGCTTCATTCAGGTCCTGTAAGGTTAGATCCCTCTGATTACACCAATTCGCAAAGACAGACCAAATTCTGTAATAGATTTTTGTCGTGGAAGGTTTCCTTCCTTGAAGGATGGTATCAGTAACTGAATCGGATAATCCCCTATTCTTTAGAGATTCCCGCTCAGCCGCCAAGCCGTTAGACGTAATAGATTGAGATTGTCGTGGAAGACAGGGCCCTGAAGCAGAAGATCTCTCCTCATGGGAAGCTCCCAAGGTTCCTCTACTGACAACTGAATCCAGTGGGAGAACCATACTCTCCGAGGCCAGTATGGGGCGATCAGGATGGCTTCCACCCTGTCCGTGCGGATCTTCTTCAGTACCTGCATAAGGAGAGGAGTAGGAGGGAAGATGTAGACCAGATGGAAGTGCCAGGGAAAGGTTAGAGCATCCTGGCCCATGGAGAGTGGATCCTGCCACCTGGAGAAGATGAGATTGCTCTTCTTGTTTACTCTTGATGCCATTAGATCGACGTCTGGATGGCCCCACCTGGCTGCGAGTTGATTGTAGATTTCTGGATTCAGCGACCACTCCCTGATCTAGAGTATGACGGCTGAGGAAGTCTGCCTCTAGATTGCTTTTCCCAGAGATGTGGGCTGCTGAGATTCCTGATAGGTGTTTTTCGGCCCAAAGAAGGAGACTTCTTACCTCCTTGCAGAGAGCTGGGCTCCTTGTTCCTCCCATGTTTTTTAGATACATTGCTGTTGGGACATTGTCTGTTCGGATTAAGACGTTTGTCCGTTTGAGCTGTGGACTGAAGTATAAGAGTTTTCCTTACTGCTCATTTCTAGGATATTTATATGAAGGGATCTTTCTGATGCTTCCCACTTTCCTTGGACAGTCTTGTGATTCCAGGTTCCTCCCCAACCGGAAAGACTGGCGTCTGTGTAGACAATTTCCCATTTTTGTGTCAACAGAGATCTTCCTTTTTGAAGGTTCCTTAGGTTTAGCCACCACTGGAGGCTTAACCTTGCTTGGGAGGATAGAGGGATTCGTTGAAAAGGATTCCCATGGTCTGCTTTCCAGAATCTCAAAAAATTGGATTGGAGGCAACGCAAATGTAGTTTTGCCCAAGGGACAATTTGAGTTGCTGAAGACATCAGGCCCAGGAGTTCCTGGAAGTCCTTGGCAGAATGGTGGACCTTGTTCAGAAAAATTGATGTTTTCCTCTGAAGTTTGCGAACTCTGTCTGCCGAGAGACGAACTGAAGAGTCCTCTGTATTGATCTGTAGACCCAGGAAGATCATTTTCTGTGACGGTAATAGCGGACTCTTTTTGAAATTGATTATCCAGCCTGTTTCCTGTAGAAACTGTATGACTAGATGAGTCTGTGAGCGGGCTACTTTGAGAGATGGAGCCATTATTAGGAGGTCGTCCAGGTAAGCCAGGATGTTGATCGCTTGTTGTCTTAAGCGTGCCAAGGCTGGAGCTAAGACTTTGGTGAACACTCTTGGGGCCGATGACAGGCCAAATGGGAGGGCTGCAAATAGATAATGGTGGTGCTGGATTGCAAACCTGAGGAATCTCCTGTGCGCAGGATGAATAGGGATGTGATAATATGCATCCTTGAGATCGATAGATGCAAGAAACATCCCTGGAGATAGTGCCTGGATTACTGACTCCGTGGACTCCATCTTGAAGTGGACTTGCTTGAGAAGAATGTTGATTGAATTGAGGTCCAGAATTGGCCTGTAAAGATTCGAAGGCTTCGGGACTAGAAAGAAGGGAGAATAAATCCCCGAAAATCTGTATTGGCTCGGGACTTCCTCTATGACTGCTTGTTCCAGTAATGAGTTGATTAAGTCCCAGAGCGCTTGCCTTTTGTGTAGATTGGTTGGAACTCTGGATCTGATGAAATGAGGAGATTGAGGGACAGACAAACTCCAGCGGATACCCCAATTCTATGATCTGGGAGACCCAGATGTCTGGGTGTACCTGGGACTTCCAGATCGGTAGAAAGGACCCCAGTCTGCCCCCCACTGGGATCTGGGTTGAGGCCCGCCAGGCTTTTTGACGTAATCACGTCTGGAGCCCCGTCTCTGGGAAAGTCTTCCTCTGTAGTCTCCTGGACGGTTGGAGTCTCGTCTTCTGTTGTCTCGAAATGGCTGATTCCTGAATCTAGATGCCTGAAAGGATGGAGATGATCTACGTTTTCTTTCTTGTGGTAGAAACAGGCTTTTTCCCCCAGAAGCCTTCTTGATGATTTCGTCAAGGTGTTCGCCAAAAAGGGAGGATCCCGTAAAAGGAAGAGAAATAAGCTTACTTTTTGGGGTAGTATCTGCTTTCCAAGGTTTTAGCCATAAGGATCTGTGAGTAGATATAGAGAGAGTCGAAGATCTGGCCAGAAGACGAATGATATCCAGTGAAGCATCGCAGGAGTAATTTGTAGCTTCCTTAATGGTAGCAACTTCCTTTAAAAGTTTGGATCTTGAGACGTTAGATTCAATCTTGTCTTCTAGCTCCGTGAGCCAAATATGCATTACTCTGGATACACAAGCCATAGCTGTCGCCGCTTTCAAATTTTCCCCTATAACTGAAAATTGCTTTTTGAGTGCACCGTCCATCTTTCTCTCCATT
Source organism: Rhinophrynus dorsalis (assembly GCA_037306005.1). Lineage (NCBI taxonomy): Eukaryota > Metazoa > Chordata > Amphibia > Anura > Rhinophrynidae > Rhinophrynus > Rhinophrynus dorsalis. Next base: position 214,112,124 of record CM074718.1, on the reverse strand, counting down.
GGATCACGCAGAGAGGTACCATCTTCTAAAGGTAGGAGAGTCTGTTTTGCCAGGTGTGCAATAGGAGCATCGACCTTAGGTGAGGTAGACCATTGTTGTACGTCCTTCTCATTAAAGGGAAACATCTTCTTAAACCTTCTAGGGACTGCTGACCTTTTGTCACCCAATTTCCATTCTGCCGCTATTAGGTCTGAAATGGACTGGAAATACTGGAGCAGATTTCTTTTTCCACAGAAAGGCCGTATCCATAATATCCAAGCCTTGTTGAGATTCAGAGAGACCCAAGGTTTTTCTGATGAGCTTAACAAAGGAATCAATGTGATCAGAATTAAAAACTCCAGTTTCTTCTGTTATTTCGCCTTCCTCAGAACCGTATTCTGAGCCTTGTTCATCCATGGGAGATTCATAATCCTCTTCCTCGCCATGTTGCATAGATGAGGTCCCTTCCCCCGGGTCCATTCGTTGTTTCTTTGAGGCAGGTTCCCCCTGCATTGCCTTAAAGGTCTCTTGCACTGATGTTTTCATCCAGGACAAGAAGTCCTGGAACTGAGAAGGGAACTCATTACCTGCTGCCTTCTTTAAACAATCGGCACATAGTTTAGCAGAATCAGTGGCTTGAATTTTAGAATCACAGCCTGCACATTGTTTAAATTTTTGACTGGATTTTTCCTCCTTAGTAGAGGTCTCAGCAGCAGATTTTTCTTTGGAAGAGGCTTTTGCAAGAGTAGACATGCTAATCAGAAAGAAAAAGTGGCTTGCACCCAACAAGATTAAGCCTAATTAAACAACATTAAAATGGAACTTACCTGGAGTCGCTTTAAATAGGACGCCAAACAAGGGACTTCCTGATCCTGATCCCCATAAGCCTCATGCGCATGCGCTGTAGAAGTTCCTGCGTTTCACACATGGAACGCATCAGAATACCGCCCCCGGAAATGCCTCATTCAGAAAGGCGCGCATAGCTCCTTTAAATGAGCGTCGCGCGCCGTGGTGCCGATGAAGGCGCTCCGACCTGATTCAGCGAAGCAGGCATTGCCTCAGCCTGCTATCGCCATTGAAGTGCCGGAAGCGGGGAGGAGGTGTCCTAAAGGCAGGAGAGACGCCGGGGAACGTAGACCTTGCCTCCAACGGAACCAGCAGCGGAGGTGAAGGTAACGGGGGGGGAGATAGATATGCAAGGCGGCACTCATGGCGGCCAGGGAGCAATAAAAAAAAGAACATCCAGCCAGCTGGGTAGGACAAAAGAAACTGGTGGAATCATCCGTGTGGCGCCTTTTGAATCTTCCGGTTTGTCCTACCCAGCTGGAGGGCGGAGACGTTCCCACTCTCTAATGCCTTGGATACACAGAAGAAAACTGCACATTACTCAACCCTGGGCTTTCAAAAAGTTTTGCCGGTTCTCCCTTATTTCTTGTTCAGGGGTAGGAAAGTTGCTGGAGACTATAAAAAAAATAGCTGGTTGGGAATTATGGCAATTGTGGTCCTATACAGCTAGAGAGCCAAAAGTTGCCTACCCTTTTCAGATTATGCCTCATTTAGACAACAATACAGATGTAATTTAGTCACAGATAAGTATTCTATAACCTTGCGTCCCCCTCTGGCACTCAAAGGGTTAACCAATTTTATTTTTTTTCCCACCACTAAGAAAAAAAAATCATATGCATGTTTTTGTGCCATAACTGCTAGATTCTACCAGCGCCGAGACCGTCACTGGTCCTTAAGTGCCGGCCAGCTGTGGCAGTCCTGGCACAGCAGTGGTCTTTAAGGGGTTAAAGACACTGCCATATAAATGTTTAAACATTATTCAGAAAGATCAAAACATTAAGTAAATGCCTAACTTTCTGCTAAAATTACAATAAATATTTGAAATTAGAATCTTGATATACTTACTTCTGCCATGCTTGTACTGTGTCATATGATCTGTGAAGAAATCATATTATACCAATAAAGGAGTTATACTTCACAGTGGCTGGAAAAATATTAACGTTTCATTTTAAAGTAGAAATGAGTCTTCTATATACTTCTCTATAACAATCTGTAGTTTTATGACCATGTATAAGTTTAACGTTTTACTTTTATTCTATAATAGTGTTTTCTCCTCACCACCTTTAGCCTCAGCAAGCCGGTACAAAGAGAATGCTGAAGGAAAGGAGACTGTCCCCTTCTGTGATCTGTCTGGTCCAATGACCGGATTCCAGGACTGAGGGGAGGTAGCTTGAGGTCAGTAAAGAGGGTGGGAGGGGGAAGCTTTAGTTTAGAGCAAAGTAAAAAGATAAAAGTATACATGGTTGTTAACCCTTTGATTGCCAGAGGGGTACGCAACGCATTGCAAAGTGTTGCGTACCCCTCTGGCAATCAAAGGGTTAAGCTACATACAGAAGTATACAGAAGACTTGATTGCACTGTAAAAGTAAAACATTGCTATCCATTTAAAAGGATAATAGCTATCTCAACGTATTGTAAAATTACTACAACAGACCTGTCACCTTGTAACAAATACGCAATTTTGAAAGAGCTATCAAAATCACCTATGTTTGTTATCCATTTTTTTTTAACCCTTTGAGTGCCGGCTGAAAATATACTTAATTGTGTCTCCTTGTCGGACCCCTTTTCTTATGTTGATCTGGACTTTATCATTGTTGAGCTGTACTGATGCAGTTGCATTGATTGGAAGATATTCATGTAAGCGCCATCTATTCCTTGGTTGATCAGGGCATCAATTACTGATTGTTTTTTCACGGAGTCAATGGTCTTTTTGTAGCCAATGAAGGCTATGCATAATGGAAGGTTGTAGTCATTAAGCCGCTCTATAACTTGTTGCACTGTCTGGATGTGGTTCATTGTACTGAAAACACCCTTAGGGGTGGTTTCAAGCCTTCTTGTTCCTTAGGTTGTGCCTCGTTAAGTATTGTGTCCATTCTTTTTAACAGAACTTTTGTGAAAACCTTGCAGACCACTGGCAATAGGCTTATTGGCTGGTAGTTTTATAGATACGTCTTATCAGCTTTTTTGTGCAGTAGGATGATGACTTCTGCATGTTTCTATTGCAATTTGCAGAGTCGTAAGCATTTTGAAGATAGTTCCACTTTAAACTACCATCCCCATAAAGTTAAACCCCAAGAATTACCCATCTGGTGACTAGCTGAACAATAGTACTAGTCGCCAGAATAATTACCTCTTTATAGATAAATTCCACGGCTGTGGAGACTGACAGCCAGGAAACAGACATCTTTACATAATGACGTCTGTGCTCCTGCATTGTCAGTCCCAGTCTGCTCAAGGAAGCGTCGCTTGGTACCTTCAGGTACTGCATGAGACTGACGGTGCACAGATTCTTTTATAGAGCTGTTGCCTGGCTGTCAGTCTCGGGAGCAGTACAATTTCTCTATAAGGAGGTAATTATTCTGGCGACTAGTACTATTGTTCAGCTAGTTGCCAGATGGGTAATTGTTGAGTTTTAACTTTATGTGGGGTGATAGTTCCCCTTTAACTAGGGCTTTGAATAAGGGTTGGCCTCTAGCATTCAACATTTCAACAGTAACTTTATCAGGTCGAGCTGCTTTGCCATTTTTCTTTGATTCTATTGCTGCTTTTACATCTTCTACCAAAACATATGGCACAGCTTCAGCCCCCGGCAATGCATTCAGTTGTTGCCGTTCATCCTTATAAAGATTTGAAATAAATTCTTCCACTGGTTTTAGCATAATACAGCCATTGCTATGCATATTGCTATATGAATAAATGTTAGGAGGCACTTTAATTGGAGTAATAGTTCGGCTTGAAAAGGAGCTGTAGGGCTATGTTTTTTTTTCCTGCTGATAAAAACAAGGGTACTCCCAACTGTTGGCATTTGTATTATTCAAATGCTATAACTATTCAGGTTACCAGGAAATGAATAGCAGCTTCATCAATTAGCAGTAGGAGCACATTCTATGGCGCATATGTCAGTCACTCACCTGTCCCACAGAATGAAATACAATAACTGTCTGAACACCAGATTAACTATGTGTCAACTTTCTGGACATTAGAAGGTACTGCAGAAATAGAGCTGTCACTTTTGCACTTTCAAAACACACTTTATTTGTGTTAGGCATTTTCTATTTAAAACAATAGTTTATAAGATACTTAGCTTTATATATTTATCAATGTATGCAAGTCTTGCAGGCATGCCTGAAGGACTCAGACATCCCACATAACTCTGTATTACCAACTGCCACTTCCTACAAGGAAGTACTAGCTCAGCAACATAATCTGACAGATAAATAAAGCTAAATATATAAGAAACTATTGTTTGAAATTAAAAATGACTATAATAAATATCAGTGATTTTGGATGCTCTTTTCAAAATCACCTATTACAGTGATAGTTTCATTTCAATGAAAAAATAAGACATTTAAAAAAAAATTAAACTATAATAACTCTGGAAAGGCACATCTCCCAGGAGTTGGGATACACTTATTTTACACAGCAAGAAAAGCTCTACAGCAAGTCGTTTTCCATTAAAAAAAAAGTATGCTGTTCCTTTAAAATGGGAAAGTATCACTTTTTATATATTAAAAAGGTGTGCATGGCCTAAAATATACTGTTGGATTTTTTTACCCTCAAGTCTTCATTTTAGTGGTATAATTTTTTTAAAAGTTGCAGTATTTATCTCAGAGCACATCACCATCATTTACAGCAGCCCACCACTGCCCTTTTTATCTGACACTGTCCCATGCCCACTGCATTTTGTTGCCATAAACGGAGGGCCCATGGCTGTAACTGGACTGTACCATGCTGCCGATGGCTGGACCGTGGGTGTGTGTGTACACACACAGTGCTAAACTTGTATATACTCACTTATCATATACCATATAAATGCATTTTCTTTTCTGATTAATACAGCAAATGAGTCACTATATATTCTCCCTATTACACTGTATAACAGTAGATCACACTAATTTGCTTGCTTGTGGAGTTAGACAGTGGGTTGTTAGTATAAAACCAGTGGCTTTTTGTACAACAAGACACACAGGCCGTATCACTTCCTTTTTGTTAGGTATCTTCCCCCCCCCCCCCCCCCGCTTCTACCAAGATCAGGACATATATTAGGTTTACACATCTCTTTATATCCCCAGAGCTTTCACCAGTGTGCCATTCCCCACTTTAGTGATGTTTTCTCATACATGAAGATCAGCAGCTTGACTCTCCCACCTTGACAATTTGGCCCTTCACCCTCACACTAGGTCAAAACAGGAAGAGTTCCCATGTATGTCATCCATATACAAACACACCACCACCTGGTGATCAAACCACATAACTGCTAAGAACAATAATAACAAATGATCTGAAGCATCACTGAAAAGAAACATCCCTCAGGATATTGCCCATCCCTGTTTACTTATTAAATATTCCCCAGGAAAGGACCTACTGCATATTTTATTTTTTCATAATAAAATGTTTACTATTCTTTTAACTTTTTTTTTTCTTGGAGATAGACATAGAAAGAAATATAATTTAAAAGAAGAGTAGGCAACATTTGGATCCCCAGATGTAGGAGATTACAACTCCCATCATCCTCAGCCAACCATCGTGGGATGTAGTCCCCAACAGATGGGAAGCCAAAGGTTTCCCAACTTGATACAACATCAGCAGTTACTACCATTGTACAACTCCATAGAGCATAATTTATTATTATCCATAATACAGTTTAATCCCCCTTTAACCCAACGGTAGGCAAGCCCAACGATTTGTAGTCAAGAGGTAATTGTAAGGCCTCGTTTTAACCCTCTGAATGCCAGAGAGGAGTTGACTCTGGCACCCAAAGGGTTAACTGCCCCGTTGATTGTTACCAGTATTTCCAATGCATGGCAGACGTCTGTAGCACCCAGTGGATTAAAGAAGCAAGGTTGTGTAAACAGGAAATCATGCAATGAAGGATGAATTGCTTAAGGCAGAGATTACCAACAGGAGGCCCTCAAGGCACAGCTGTAAACTGTGATCTGACAGCAGCTGGAGGTAGGCACTTTGCACAACACTGGTGTAGGGATACTATAAAGACGTGCCATTTCAAAGAAAGAACGGTGCAACATACCAAAATACGTGATAGAGAACAAACAAGAACATTAAGCAATGTAAACAGGCACATTATAGTTTACACTTGAAATGGAACGAACCATGAAATGACATTTGTTCTCAAAATAGCAGAGGAATGGCTGATTTAACAGAAATAATATATTATATCATATGCCGTTAAGTTTTAAATTACTGCTGGTGTCGTCCAACCAGTCGACAGTATCCACAGCTTTAAATAAAAGGCTCGAACCGTGTCCCCACCCAACCATAAGGATGCGAGCTGTAAACCAGCTGCTGAAAATACATAGCTTGTCCACCGGCGCCCTACATCACACTCTATTTCCATCTAACAGAACCTTACACACATACCTTCCACCTTCATCCGCCAACAAATCACGTGACGGGAAGGAGCAATCACAAGACTAGCTCTATACCTTGGACGTTCCCCGCACATAACGTAATTCACATGGCAGCCATGATTGTTGAGGTCAAATAACTGTATTCAGTTGGATGAAATTATAAGGCGTAGGCATATTTCCCAACATTTCAAATGGTGAAAGAGGGACACTTCTGTTTTAGGGGGCGTGGCTGGTAGGCGGGGCATTTCCAAGAATTTTTAGGTTATTTTTCGACCCATCTGCACCTCTTTGTGTAACTGATAAATGATTTAGAGCAAGACCAAAGTATTTTAATTACCCATATTAATGTATAAACACATATACTGACAATTAACACATTTATGCATGTTTTTTTGCTGTGGAGCAATGTAATACACACTACTCATTCTGATGTCCTAAAAAGAGGGACAAAAGGGTAGAAAAGAGGGACAGAGGGATTTGGGTCTCAAAGAGGGATGTCCCTCCTAAAGAGGGACACTTGGAAGGTATGCGTAGGCGAAATGACGCTTATAAGTACGTCCAAACATTTAAAATCAAATTACCAAAAAGGGGCACTTGTTTTACATGGAGGTGATGATTGTGCGACTGGTGGGCGGCAACGATGTGTTATGCGATTACCTATTTCTTTGGTGTGATTGATTTAATGACTTAAAACAAGAGCAAAGTAGTTTTTTTTTATAGGCAGCCTCAATTATAAACACGCGTACAGAAGTTAAAGTAAGCATTAATGTGCTTTTTTGTGGAGCAATGTGAACATTATGTGATACACATACCTGGGAACCATCAGGGTTTGACCCAGAGACTCACGACCACGAGTTTGACCTAAATCTCAGGGTGAAGGGCCAAATTCTCAGGATGAGAGAGTCCAGTGTTTCCTACCATATTTTACACTAATGTACTGCTTATTTAATGATTTCTACCAGAAACGGAGAAGTCATGTTTGTCTTGTGAGTGTACAAGAAGTGTTATCTCAAAACTGTAGCATTAGGGTGACCGCATTTCCATACCTGGGAACTCTCCGGTTTTGCCCCGGAGACTCCGGGTTTGACAATGAATTACCGGGTCTCTGGGGCAAAGCCAAATTCTCCGGATGTGGGGAAACCCTGCCCACTTGTGCTCAATCCCACCCTTTTCCTGCCACTCCGCGCCCTCTACTAGCCCTCCCCTAGTGTATTCTATATGTTTGTTTTTTTTAATGTTTATTAGCCCCGCCCCTTTTTAATGACACGATTCGCGTAATTTCTGTACCCTCATCAGCATTAGAGGGCTGTCCTCCGGGCAGCCCTAAGTAAAAAGTTCCCAGGTATGCACATTTCCAATCTGCCATTCTGGGACATGTGGTCACCCTAGTGGGAACTCTTGCTCTGTGTCAGCCAGCGGGACCCTCAGACACAGTTCTCAGACTTCAGGCTTAGTCCCAGCGCCGCTGTGCCAGCATACCAGCGCCATCCCAGTTGTCTTGCACGCACCAGTCCAGCCAGCCAATGAAGTATATTTGCTATGTGGTCCTCATTGGCTTGCTCAGTCAGCCAATGAGGTCCATACAGCAAATACATTTCATCGCCAGATGAGGAATTATTTGGGTCCATCTTTGTTAAAGGTGGTAGTTCCGCTTTAAAGGTTCCTTGAGGACTGAATAGATCATCTCTGGGTTAGAGCGCACATACACCATGCACCAAGAATCTACTTTCTGGAAAGTTTTAAGGGTTAATAGTTCAAAGATCTCAGGGTGTGCTCATTTCAAAAGTTCCCAGGTATGCACAGTGTACTGTGCAGAACTTAACTATGCAGAGCTTGGTATGCTATAAAATATACAGTACACTCCACACACAAATCACCTGGCTTGTATGAAGGCCAGTGGCACTACAATAGTGAAAGCAAACACAATGAACCTTATGTATAAAGGAAAATTACAGTAATTTGTGGGCAAACTTACAAAGGATGTAGAAAAAAAACAAAGCCTATTTTGTTTGAGAAGATGAGCACTCTTGCTTGTGCAGCTGAATGGACAGCATATAAGTAAGCTCCCATCCCCTCCAGCCTCAGGGTGAGTACTTGCATCAGACGGGAGACATTTATTGAGCAATCTCGCAGTCAAAGGGTTATCGGAGCCTTGTCTCCTATAGGATGCCTTCACCTCCTATACACACTGCCTTGCTCGTGTATCCATTTGTCACAGTGGCCCCTGTGGCTGGAGGCCCACAGAGCAGAGATAACTCCATGAGCTCTTACAGGGGTCCAATAACCCTTTGAGTGCCAGGTCAGTCAACAATAAGTTTCTGACCCCTTTCAAATACTTAATGAACATCCTGTCCCCCATGTCTGGTGAGGATCGTGCCTGAACATCCTGGCAATCAGAATAATAATCAGATTCATTTAAGAAACAGGTAGGCAAGCATATTTATTATTCAGAGGATTCATCCTCAATCTCTGTAATCCTCACGTGCCTCCCTTCTTGATGGGTGCACAGTAAACTCCGTTCCCCTTTTAATACTACCCCTTCCCAAATTCAGTACCCCTTCATAAACCACATTAATCCCTTAACGACCGGCCGATTGACGCCACGAGTTAAGGACTGCAGAGCTTTTTTTTTTTTTTTCTTTTTCCGGTTCCGGACTCCCCGAACGGCGTGCAACCGTGGGGGAAACCCGGAACTCCATGACGGTCATAGTACGTCATGGGTCGTTCAGTCAGATCGACCCTTGACGTACTATGTCCGGCAAGGGTCGTTAAGGGGTTAAGGCAGGACGTGTTTTAAAAGGTCACAGCATTTTACATAGCATAAATAACTTAATCCAAACATTTATAACAACTCTTGTTTACAACTCAAACAATAACCTTCCTTAGTGCTTGCTATACATAAGTTGTCCCCTCACTAAAACAATCCCAACGCCTTTTCAGTAACCCATGTTTCTAAGTATTGCTTGACTGCGGGCCATGCCACCATCCACCCTTCCTCTGGATGTGGCAAGTAGTAGCCCAATAGCGGTACCCCATGATTTGTGAGACCAAGCCCACGAGTCATGATTCTGAACCTGAGTTCCGATGACCACTTCAACCAGCAAGCACCCCACCACAGGCACAGCCAGTTGACCCCTCAAGCCAGCTGAGGCCCACCAGACACTATCCTAATGGCCCTTTTCACTGCATCCTGTAACCCCGACAGAAAGCTGTCTAACCCTATAACTGAAAGGTGGACCCCATCAGCCAAAAACAACTGTGGCTCATTCTCTAGCTCCCAATGCCGAAGCACCAACCAACCTGACTTTCTCACACAAAACTGGATGTCATCTTGTTATGTTTCTACACCTTTCCATAGCAGCCTGGGACCTCACCCCCCTCCAAAACCTTTGAGTGATTTCCGACCAAATTAAAAACTGTATGGGGGAACAACACACTCAAATGCTCCCAATCCCTTTTAAAGATACGAACAAACTCCCTCTGAGAAACAAAACCTAGGTCGTTCCCACCAGCATGCACTACTAAGATATCTGGTGCCGAACTCACCCTAGCCTACTTAACCACCTGCAGTAACACTTGCTCCCAAACCCCCCCCCCCATTTCCAGCCACCTGACGTCAACCAGACCCCCTGGAAAACCCAGCCATAGACAATCTCTCCTGATTGCAGCCCTCCTCCGAGCCCGGGTGACGTACAAATGGCCTACCAGCCACACCCACTCTCACTGAGCCAAGCAAGATACCACAATAAGACATCCAGTCTATCCCTAGTCACTATCCTGCACCCCCGCTAATGTCCCCAAAGCAAACCAATCCTGCCACACTTTCTGATATAACATCCATGCCGTATGAGAGCACCTATGAGCTGGCTAGCATATTCCACAGGATATCCGGACATTCCTCTCCGTACCGTAGTGCTCTGGGCGCCACCTCCCGGAAATGCTGAAATTGAAATCAAGAGAGAGTCAACAATGACATTCAAATGACCCGGAACGTGCCGAGCCCTACACCACACATTCCACTCCAAGCACCTACACACTAGCAGCCTAAGCAAACACAGGACCAGTGGAGAAGAGGCAAAGACTGCTTTGATGGCTTGAACTACCCCCAGATTTTCCGAAAAGAAACAGACCCTCCTATCCCGTATCTCTCCCCCCCCACAAGAAAACCACCACGACAATCAGAAACAATTCAAGGAATGCCAAGTAACTGACCAAATCAGAATCCTTCCAAGGCTGCGGCCAAAGAGCCACACACCACCGACCACCCCGAAGCCACATTGGTAAAGTCACCCGCTGCTACCTCCTCCAGCTGGAAGAACGACCGCCCATTATAATGGCTCAGAAACTCATCCCAGACAGCAAGGTCTTTTTTGATACCAGCCAAAACCCTCACATGGTGATGAAGTAGCTTGACCCCAGATAGCCCCAATGCTAAGTGACGACAAAAAACCCTGCCCATTGGGATGATTTGACATGCAAAGTTGAGGCGACCCAAGAGTGACTGCGTCTGAGACAGTATGACCTTCGAGGACAAACACACCACGGAAACCTTCCTCCGGAGGTCAGCCAATTTATCCTCCAGCAGCCGGCATTCTATGGCCACTGAGTCAATTTCGATTCCCAGAAACCGTAGTCAAGTTGCCGAATCCTCCGTCTTGTCAGGTGCCAGAGGCACACCAAACCGCGATGCCACCCACTTAAAGGTTTCCAAAAGTTGCACACAGGTGAACGAGTCACTGCTGCCCATGCAGAAGAAATCATCCATATAATGGACTACTGCATTGGAACAGGCTTCCTCCTGGACCATCCATTTGAGGAAGCAGCTGAAAGTCTCAAAATAGGAACAAGAAATGGAGCAACCCATCAGCAAACAAAGTTTCACATAAAAAGACCCTACGAACCAGCACCCGAGCAAGTGATGGCAATCTGGGTGAACTGGAAGGAGATGGAATGCCGACTCAATGTCAGCCTTTACCATAAGCTTCCCATGACCAGGCTTGCAAACCAGCGACACCGCCCTGTCAAATGATGTGCATTGCACTGCGCACAGATCCCGATCAATCCCTTAATTGACTGAGCTACCCTTAGGATAAGACAGATGATGGATAAGGCAGTACTTCCCCACCTCTTTCTTCGGAATCACATCCAGTGGGGAAACCCGCAAATTCTCCAACGGAGGTGATTGAAATGGACCCGCCATCCTCCCCAAGGCCACCTCCTTAGCCAACTTGTCCTTGACCACGTGTGGGGAAATCCGCAACTGACTTAAAGTTCCTCCTGGTCAAACACCCCCAGACTCCCGAAAAGGAATAAAAAAACTCCTCTGGCAGAAGCTCCATTATCTGCGCACATAACATAGCGGTCTAGCCACTGGCCCATCTCTTCTAATATCACTGGGCTCGTTCCCTTTTGTAGCAGAGTCACACCCAGCTTAAGACCTGGTTTCCCTTTGTGAAAGCATCTGGAGTGCGGGTGGGCACCTCCACAGCCAGAGCACTTGTGCTTGAACTGGCACACAGAAACCCACTTACACTGGCTGTCATTGAACAGCCAGCAAAAGCCTTTACTTTGTCCCGCCGACGTACCGATGGGTCCCAGTCTGCCAGCGCCCCCTGGAAATTAATGCCTTTTGGAGGCCCATGAGCTTCATCCATAAATGGATGTCTTTATGTTACCACCTCATGATGATTTAATGCACTGCCTTGATTGAATGAAAATGCTTGTCATAACGCCACCACGCTAACCCGCCGTAGTCCATGCACATGGACCAAATCTAGTCTACATAGCAGAAAAGGGCCGAATAATGTTCTGGCTCCTTTACTCCCAACACGCTGGTGTATATACAAAAGGCGCGCAACCATGTACCAAAAGTCTTAGGTATATGCCTATACCGCTTCTTTTCCTCCTCCTCCCTCTTGTAATTCTTCTCCTTATCCTTCCTGACATCAATAAAATCCTGCCGCGGAAATAGCGAAAAAAGCTCAACAAATTCGCTCTTCATTATCCTCTCCTTCACCTGCGTCTGCAAGTGATACCGTAAAAGCCCTGAAAAAGCAGACATAAAACCCAGAACGCCCCCTATTTCGCCAGCGCCACCTCCACACCGCACACCCCAGCCGGCTCCAGTACAGCCGGTGAGGAGGCCTGATCCTGCACCGGAGAACTCCCCAGCACTGACAATGGTGTTGTCCTCTCCCCAATTGGAGACCCTGCAGTGGGAACGGGCCTCTCCATAGAAGAAAGCCCTGGACTCACAAAAACTCCCCGGAGAACCCCATACTGCATCCGGGCCCACGCTGCCTTGTCAATCCCTTCCCACTGCAATATAAGCTGGCGCAACCCAGCTAAGAATCCACCCAGCTGACCCCACAGAACCCCCCGACCCACCAGCAACCCCAGACTCACCAGAAACTCCTGCCAAAAGCTGAGGAGCCGTAGATCCAGAAGCAGGGGCATTGTGACTGCCGTGTGTGCCAGAAGCTGGAACCACTACCATGCTGCGAACAGCTGCTCTCACAGAAGACTCTAGAGCCCCGGAGGCCACCCTAAAGGCCATCTGGACAGGAACCGACATCTTGCGGAGCTCCACCAAAGCATGGTCAGTGGAGTCCGGTCTACCATCAAGGGCAATGGAAGAAGTACAATGGCCATGCCGCAAGTCCGCGGAACGCCACCGAGCAACCGCCACTCCAGATGAACTTCCACAAGACATGTCTGCTGGGCCAGGAGCTAAAGACTCCAGCTCCTGTTCACCCCCATCGCAGGTATCTTCTCCATCACCGCACCACAGATCACTCTCTACCCGAGCTACACTGATGCCTTGGCCGCTCCTCTGGTCTAGATCATTGGCCGCGAAGGTGCTGTGGCCACCCCTCAGGTCCGGATCAAAGGCTGCGCTGGTGCTGCAGCTAGCTGCACTAGTGCCGCTCCCCAGGTCCAGATCAAAATGAGAGCCAGAGGGCCCAGGCTGGAGTTCACCTGCTATACTTACACTAACACTGACAGGGCCCCCTCTAACCCCCACCCGTGTATTTAAAATTAAGGCAGGCAAGCTAGAAACCCGCCGCCTCCTAGCCCTAATAGGGCCCGCCGCTGGACTAAGTCGGCATGGGGCCAAGAAACACGGGATGGACGTGCTTTTGGAGTGGGAGCTTTTAACTTGAGGCAGAGCGAGCCTGTGCCCCGCCGCTAAGCCTCCTCGTGGATGGAGGAGAGAAGCTCCTCTAGATCTGCCTCCTCACGGGCCATTAAGAAAAAGGCTGCGGGAAAAAACCAACTAAATACAAATAATGAGAAGGAGCATGCTAACTGAAGCTCCTTAATTACTAAAACTTTTCTAAAATGGCTGCAGGGGCAGCCACAATCCCCTGCAGTCATCATTTCCTGCAGGGCTGAATTTTACTCCAGCCTGACATTACCTACCCACTTCCTTCATGGGCCCCGTCAAGGACCCTCCCCCCAAGTGCCTCCGGTCCGGATCCCTCATTCTGCAATGTGTGTGAAGCTGCTTTTGCCAACTCGGCTGGAATGTGCTGTCTACTCCCCTGAAAGTCGCTCATATGGGTGGTTGGTGGAGGCGTGTCACAAGGCTGGGGAGAATGAAAAGGGAGCAATTCTTATTGCTCAGGCTAAAATGTCACCTCCATCCACTGGATGCACTGCCAGAATACCTTAACCTTTAAGGCTCTGTGTGCCATGGACCTCCGTGCATGTATAACCCATGTATCACTTCACAGCTGCTGTGAAGCGATGGTAGGTAGGGGAGAGATGACATGGCTTATCCATGCACGGAGGTCCATGGCACACAAAGGATTAAAGGTTAAGGTATGCTGGCAACCGGTGCTAGTAGGCAGGGAAAGTGAGTTTATGATGGTGGATGCAGTGCACGGAGTGGGAGCGGCTCCTGGGGATCTGTGTTACCGGGCAGGGTAGAATGGCAGCAGCATGGATGTGAGTCAGGACAGTGGGGCTTCAGGAAGATGAGGGGAGGGAGCATGAACTATGGAGGAAGACAATGAGGTGCTGAGTGGGCAACTCAAGTCCTCCAGCGCTGCTCCTACTACAGCTCCCAGCATGGTTAGAGAGCTAAGACCTCACTGAGTATCATGGGACATGTAGTCCTGTAAATGGTGTACAGTTGAAAGTTTGCTACACCATAAGATTTAAAGCGCTTAAGGCAGAATAAGTAACACTGAATATCTGAGGCCTCAGTCCCGATCCGGTAGTAGGCACTTGTGTGGGCCAACAGCAGACAGTGAGTAGTCAAAGTTTGTTGCTCAAGTCAGTTGTTGCCGTGTATGTTCACCATGTTTTTAGTTTCTTCCAAGAGGAGATAGTGGGGAGGGGCAAAGTCTGCCTCTGTGTATTTCTGGCTTAGTGTAATGTGGAGGAGATATGCAGATCTCCTTGAAGCTGCGCCCTGGGGTGTGTATGTTGGGCTCAGTCAGTCTATAAGATCTGCATATGTCCTCTTAGCTGACAGCCCTGGGGTGTGTATTATAATTTACTGTGAAAGTCAGACTCAGGCAATAGAGGACATATGCAAATCTCCTCCTAGCTGCCTCCCCGGGGGGTGTGTGGGGCACGGACATAGAATCTGTGGTCACATGAACACTTCTTTTATAGTATAGATACAAATTGTAAGTTTGACCTGGAGGCTTTAAGAGCTGCCTAAATCTTTCTCCAAGATCTAAAAAAAACCATTAATTTAACCCTCTCAGTACCAAAGAGGCATTTCAGCTCAATGCATTAAATACCTTTAGCACTTCAAGGGTTCAGTGGAGCCTTAAATGCTAATGAGGCCACCACCACATTGCTAAGAATGCACTGGTGATCATTCAAAGGGTTAAAAGCTCCATATGTATAAAAGGAAATGTTGACAATCTGTATATGTTCCCCGGGGGCGGTGCAACTGGTTTGTCCAAGAATGACTCCAATCTTCTTTCATACATAAGGTCCATTGTCTTTAGAAGAAATACTTCTGCAGTTCATTGAACCACTCACAGGTCTGGAAAGATGGTCTTCAATATTAAAGGGAAAGTAATGTTTTAAAATAAAAGCAGCTCCCATTAATCTTCATAGTATTTGGGCCATGGAGAATGTTATTTCAATATGGAGAGAGTTGTAGTTCAAGAGTAATTAAATGATCAAGTATCCTACCGCCCCTTTTACTGATGTAACACTGCTCACCTCAGAGTACCAAGAATGTCCATATGGCTTGCAGAGAGGGACAATTCTTCAATCAGCATAAGGGAAAAGCTCATTGGGTGTCGCTTTCCCCTCTATTGCTCACATAATGAATTAGATAAAATGCCAGTGGACAAACGTGCATTATATGATGTAGTGTTCTTATTCATTTTTGCAAATGGATTCTTAAAATTTCTTTATTATGATTGTTGGTATTTATAAAGTATTCTAGTTACATTTATAAAATGTGGTGACTGTAAAAAATAAGAACAGGTCAGACATGGAGAAAATTCCGTCTCTATACTGTCGCAAATAGCAACATTTCTTTATAAATTTGCTACACCACTTTTGCAAACTTCCTTAATCCATCTATATATTTTATATATATTTCTATTTACAGAAAAAAAAAATAAAAAGGCATTAGGTCACCCTAAACTGTCGATAATACTTTTATAACTACCACTGACAATCTTACAGCCATTGTAATGTGTCTTTTAGATTACTCCACTTTTATAAATCTCCCCCAATGTTGGTGCAGAATACTTCTGCACCTTTGGTAACTACTGCCATTTCAAGATGACCAGATGGAGAAGGAAGAAGAAATGCTTTCCAGAAATTAATAGGGAGGAGTTGAACTGAGAATTGGACAAGTGCACACAATTGCAGGAAAGTTGGCATCTAAATGCTATGGTGCTTGTAGCTGGGTGAGGAAAGATGTACAAGCCACTGGTGGAATTAACAGAGGAAGCAGGGGTAAGAAAATCAGAGTGAACGTCTTTATGACAGACTAGTATGAAAGCCTGTGTACAAGGCTAAAGTGCCACCCAACGTCCCCGGCTGCTGCCCCAGAGCCGGGAGCAGAGACAGGCGGTGAGTCTCTATTGCAGATATGCGGTTACGCACACAGGGAGCGTTGCAGGCTAGTGCTTTATATTGTAAGATAAGAGGGTAAGTATACTCATTTTTATATCATACCCCTCTCTTCAAATTATTATTCCTGGCCTGTTTAACACCTTAAAGGGATAGGAATACTTAAAATGTAAAAAAATATGTTGTAGGGTTTATCCTCATTAGTAAAACAAAATATCTCTCAGTAGTAGGAGTACCCTTATTAAAAAATTATAACAGCTCAAACTTGAATTTTTTAGGTGCGATATCACAGTGGCCTAAAAATTTACAGTGGAGCTGTTGCTACACCATCCTATGGACTGCTCTGAACCGTAGACCATAAATAAATCATAGGATGTTGTAGCAACAGCGCCAATGTAAATGTTTAGGCCACTGTGATATTGCATCTAAAAAATTCAAGTTTGAGCTGTTATTTTTTTAATAAAATATCTCTCAACAGTGGGAGTACCCTTGTTTTATTCTGGAACATAAACCCTACAACATACATTTTTTTTTTTTTTTACATCTTATGTGTTACTATCCCTTTAACAAGTGCACGAGTTTTTTTTTTTTTTTTTTAACATATTATACTAGAATGGCAGAGCAGCATTCCAGGACCATTGTGATGGTCCTGGAACGTCATGGATCCTTAAGGTGTTAAGACCCGCACAGTCTGGGGGTGGGGAGCTCTGGATTCCATGATGTGGTAGGACAGTCTCCGGTACTTAACGCCAGACAGTTGTGACAGTCCTAGCATGTCCTTGGTCATTAAGGGATTAAGTAATCCACAACAGGCTATACACCTGCATAGAAGTCCCAGACCTACCTCCACAGGTCGGCACTTGGAATAGTGAACATACTGTAGCACCGATAGTATTAGCCTTGCATGTACAAAAAGCTTTATTCAATAGTAGGTTTTTATCGTATGACCTATACACATTATATAAGGCTGTATCAATGGGACTGAACGTACCACTTTATCCATATAGTCACATTTCATCAACCACACTGGATTTATCCATGATTCACCATTTATCAATGGGACTGTTCAATCAGGCACAACATTAGTCATTCATTATCATTTAATAAATTCACCAACCAATTAGAATATTGCTGCCTTGCAATATATTCATGTATCATTCAGCATTCACTATTGGGCTTATTTGATTGGACACGTATGGTCCACTAAGTGAAGGTTTTATATTTCACTAATCATCACCGATGGTGATATATCCAATAGAACAATCCCAGTCACTCGGTATCATTTTATCCCTATTTACTCACTATTTAATCACTCGTTAAGTTAATATATTGGACCATTAATTCATCCATTAACCCTTTCATATCCATTATGGAGTTTGTTCAAACGGATATATGACTCAGTCACTATATTTCATTCATTAGGGGACATCTACTTTTTAGGTATTGGGATTCACCATAATTTATTAAAGTGTGTGTCCTGACCATATTGTGTATGCAATAGTTCATATATACAGGATATGTGTTTTAGTTATACATCCTACTATTAGATTTATGGGGTGTGTGGACCTGTGTGTCAGGTTAGCCCACAGGGGATCCGGCCGAGAGGCCTCTTTATGCTGTAGTCTCTTGTGGGACATATTACATCACCAGTCCAGTTTTATTGTAGCCAGATACACAGATGCCATCTGAGAAGGGTTACAGACCTGCTCTCTATTCATAGTATTCATTATATCTTTTATGTGTTTGCTGTATATTTAGGAAATATGGCTTGTCAAATATCCAAAAGTATGTGTTAGGTAAAGAACTGTATATCAAATACATTGCTCTAATCAACATTTGATTATCTCCATCTATATTGTAAGATGGTCAACTACAAATATCAGAAAACAAAAACAACCACAGCAGATAATTATACTCACCTGTTTGTCAATGATATGAACATCACTTCAAATTGTAGTGTGTTTGTTGGGTTATTTATTTATTTACACATCTGCATGGTCATGAGTTAGACCCTTTTAATGAAAGCTGTAATAATGAAACATATGCTAGAGCTATGGAGTTATCCTAGCAGGTCTCCAAAAAATCCTTTTGTCCAAGAGATGGAATGGACCAGATGGAATGGACAGTGCTCAAAAGTATAGGAGGAGCAGTCTATCATGGGTTTAATATAGTGGTGGGCAACATGTGGCACTCAGACTACTCCTGCAGCTCCCAGTCGGTTCAGTGGCACAATATCAAAGAAACTCTTTTCATGCCATATTTTAACCATCCCAATTGCTTTTTCCCAGCTTAAAGCAGAACTACAGCCCTATAAAAAGTCACCACTCAATAATTAGGCATATGGCGACTAGCTTATTAATACTGTTATTATCTTCCACAAGTACCAAGTTTTGAAGTAATCCTGTTTCTTCAGAGACCGTCAGCCAGGCTTGGGCGCAGACATCTTGCTCATAGACATCTGCGCTCCTGTGCTGTCTGTCCCAGTCTCCTCTAGGTGGTATTGCAAGGAGCCGAGCGCAGGCACGCAGACAGCTCTACAGCAAGAAGCCTGGCTGTCAGTCTCTGAAGAAACAGGATTACTTCAAAACGTGGTACTTGTGGAAGATAATAGCAGTATTAAAAAACTAGTTGCCATATACCTAATTATTGGTGGCGACTTTTTATAGGGTGGTAGTTCCACTTCAACCTCTTGGGTGCTAGAATGGTCCAACACATTGTAAGAGTTGAAGACCTCTCTAGGTCTAAGAGGGTAATTTTTTTTTTTTTTTTAAACCCTTTTTAGAATTTTTAAATAAAATATGAAGCCCTTTGGGGGGACTTAAGGACCACATATGCAACTCTTGGTTGCCTCTTACTAACACGTCTCTAGGAATGATGCTAAATTAAGACATTTGCTGAAACCATGAAAGGAAGTTATAAAGGAAGAACTGTGCTTGGATGAAAAATTGTGTTAAACATACTCTTCAGTGTGTCAGTGATTTAATTTTGTGTTACATTAAGAGTTACAATGGGTTTGTTTAGCACATTGGTCTTCAATTCTATTAGATGTAGAATATTAATTGGTGACTCAAAGGGGTAGTTAATACATCTTACAAACCTGTTACACGGATGTTCAAACTTTGGTATTCTAGCTGTTGGAGACTAAAACTCCCATCATCCTCAACCAGCCTAAGGCTGGTTGGACATGATGAGAGTTTTGGCGCCCAAGAACTGGAGTTCCAAAGGTTACCTTTCCTTGTGTTATATCCCATCAGAAAAATGTTCTCTATCCTTTTAAAATTTCATTTAACTTAAAGATATAGTATTTTAAATTCCTAATAAACTACAAAGTGTTAAAAAGTGAGATTGAGGTCAGTTGCACCATAATACTCACCTGCTTAAAAGCTATTAAAAATGTCATATCCACACCATACTCTTTTCCATTATGTCAGTCACTTATACAGTGAAGGGATTAAGTCAGGTGTTTCCATATTCAGTCCTCAAGGCCTACCAACAGGCTAAGTACATCTCTGATTAAAACATAGGTCATCTAATTAGTGGCTTATTAATTTTGACTGACCCAACAGTGCTCAAGCAGAAGGAGAGAAACTGGGCCCTTAGCAAGTGGGAGGGAGGGAGAGAGACACATATAGCAATGTCAGCATATAAAGTTGAGATCGATTATGCATTTTATTTTATTTTTTTTATAAACGAAGGGTACCTTTCTAAATGTCCGTATGTTGTATTCTTTGTGTAATTTTATTTTAAAGTTCCGTTCCCACCCCTTTCCCTATGTCAAGAAGAGTGTCCTCAGATCTGAAAGCTGGTCTGGATGGAATGCAACGAGGGACTATATTGTGTCAGTATAAACGCATAATAGATCTTATCTTCACATGCTGACACTACTATCTCTTTGATGCATCATGGGCATTGACTAAAGCTCTGTCAGTGCTTAGGGTACATTAAAACTGCTCTCACAAAGACAAACTTCACTGTGCGAGTGAATAACAGGTAGGTATCCACCAAGTGGATGAGCCCCCTCAATTGGAAAAAGGGAGGACTTTTTTTTTTTTTTTTTTTTTTAAGTTAGTGAGTATTGAAGAGTCATAGTCACATACAGCCACATAATTGAATACATTGCAATGTATTAAAAAAGATGCACTACCATGTCTTTAAGCAAGAATATTCTTGAATTCTGGCTTGTCTGATACCCTCAAGGTTTATATTAGAGCATAAGTGACTGTGTGCTAGCTGCCAAATCCACATGTTAAATCTGTTTCTTTTACTGACTGAACAGCTCAATGTGAGTAGCAAATGTCAGTGAGGACCTTTGCAAAAGACCCATTTTTATCCTATGCTACTCATATGGATAGTATACATTTTGTTTCAGTAAGTCATTAAGAATACAGTTGCTTTCATCAGCAAAGTCTGAAAAGAAGGGAGAGACGTATAGTTTTCTTCAAGTAAATTTTAAGAGCATACACAGATTCAAGCATGGCTAAGGACCTTTGTTTCAGCAAGACTTTACTCATAAAATCAGCACAAACCAACATCACTGACAGAATTAAAATGGTATGTCACCATTCTACAGTAATTAAAAATTTTATTGTTTTGTGACAATGCCCCTTTAAAAACACTATAATTTACTAGCTCACAGCACCAGGCAGCTGCTATTCATATAACAAACTTATGCAAGTGTCTCCGAATTGCTTGAAAGAGAATTTACAGACATACACAAAAATGAGAAGGTATGTATGGTAGAAAAAAACCATGTACTATGCTAGTCAAATGGACAGCAAGTATTGAGGCTAGATACCTTTATTTTGCAGCAAAAATGTTAATTTGTTACATTACTATCACATGTTAAAGGTGTCATGATATCTATGGCAGTGGTACCTAAAACATATTGATGACTGACAAATGCACCCCCCCCCAACCCCTCCCCAAACTCAGTCAGGTGCAATATGCTTGTACTAGCCATCTTTAATCCTTTGAGTGCCAGAGGGGTATTGCAATGCATTGTGTACCCCTCTGGAATTGCAAAACAATGCACCGAAGAGGTATTTAGCATCTAATAGGTTAATATACTTGTGGTGCCAGTACTAGAAATCAAATGATGTGTAACAGAACACATTAAAGATGGCCAATACAGAGGTGAGACGATCAGGATAACAATCTCATTTTAAGGAGAAACATACTTGCTTACCAAGGTAAAATACATCACGATCTTTGGAAATGCCTGTTTAATTTTTTGGAATGGATTTATAAATGCACTGAAATTTGGTTTACTACCCCTTCTTTTGGCAGAGGGTTGCAATACAATGCACACCCCTCTGGTCCACAAAAAGTTAAACACTTCCCTTTACTAAAGGAATGCTAACAGCACCTAATACTAAACCTGCACTTACCTTAATCTAGGCCATAAACCCCAATGGGCATTATGAATCAATGGTATGGGTTGGGCCTCCAAAATACATCTATAACCTTCTGAGTGCATACCCCTCTGGCGCTCAAAAGGTTAACTGGTACTAGATATGGATGATGTGGACAGCTTTCTTGTGCACAAAGGTGAGATAAAGGCAAGACCCTTTCCAGTGAGATAAAATCTCCAATTCCAATGTTATTCTCAAGCTGGAGAACTCTTGGTGCATAGGCACTATAGAATAGCCCCTTAACTCCTCGGGAGCTCAAAGAGTTAATGACCAGAGATTTGTAATGAGGTGAATGATTCTCTTGTCCCTAAGGGATTACAGAGTGCGCCTCCCCCAGAAAGCGTCCACCACCTTTATCTTAGTGCATTGCCCCATGGAGTCCTGCTCCAAAGGATCAAACCTGTCCCAGTGGACAGGATACAAGTACAAATTAACCCTTTGAGTGCCAGAGGGGTACAGAACGTATGCATACCCCTCTGGCACTGAAAAGGTTAAAGACTACCAACCAGAGATCTAATTTATGGTAATCATTAGGATTTACTGCCTAGATTAATTTAAGTTGTGGTTTTTATGGTGTTCCTTTAACCCTTTGAGTGCCAGTTGGGTGAGAAATGCATTGCAAAGCACTGACCACCACCACTCCAGCACTCAAAGGGTTAAACAGAGTTTAACAGACATAATGGTCACAAAAAAAGTAAGAGAATTTGTTATAAAGTACATTTTTAATATTTTTCCATCTGTAAGAAATAAAACACTAAATTGGCCAAAGCAAATAAATAAATGGCAAAAAAAAGTGCAGTGAAAAAGTCAGCCAGGCTTATGTACCAAGAACCAGTGCAATTCTAGGGGCAACTTCACTTAACCATAGGGGCAAATAAACATCCCCATGAACTGAAATGGAGCGTTTGGAACATTGAATGCTAGAATAGTTTCCATACATTGCACAGCACTGCGATGTAGGTTTCTCTAGCAATCAAGGGGTTAAAAGTCACAATGGACATTTTTATATATTTCCTATGGTTAAAGGAATAGCAACACTTATTATACAGTAAAATTTATATTGTAGGGTTTATCCTCGAGTAAAACAAGGGTACCCCAAATACTGAAAGCGGTTTTATTCTAAAGTTATAGCAGCTCACACTTAAATTTTTTAGGTGCAGTATTGCGATAGCTTGAAATTTTAAAGTGGTGCTGTTGCTACATCATCCTATGGAAAGTTCTGGTCAATGGACAATAAACTTTCATAGGATGGTGTATCAACAGTGCCACTGTACAATTTCAGGCTATTGAGATACTGCACCTAAAAAAAAATTCAAGTTTGAGCTGCTATAACTTTAGCCCCTTAGTGACAGACGACTTGCCTGGTAAGTCCAGGAAGTCATTCGCTATAATGGGAAAAAACAAAACCCTGTCATTAAGGGGTTAGAATAAAACACCTCTCAGCAGTGGGAGTACCCTTGTTTTACGCTGGAGGATAAACCTTACAATACAAATTGTACAATATATATATTTTGTTATTATCCCTTTAAAGTTGGGTTACCTATAGAACAGCCCCAGTTTTGCTTTGTTACATCAGCTTTATGGCGTCCTAAGAAGAATTATAAACACTCCTAATCAAGAACCTGGAATGCAATACAAAGGAATGTATAAATGACTGATTAACAGCACAAAACGGGACAGCCTAGCAAGATTTTCCCAGCCTTTATGATCACTTGTGGACAGTGCTGCATTATCAAGTTTGTTCCCCAGAGAGCAGACCTGCCAGTGAAACAGGGGCTGCATTGAGAGTCTTGGGGGGGCGGGGTATCAGCAGGGGAGTTGAGTGGAAGTCTGAAGAGTCCCCATTGCTCCCGTACTGATCCCACCAGTTAGACTAAACAGAGATTTGTAGTCTTGCGATTCAGTCTCACTGTACTCTCCAAGTGCAGCTCCCACAGACACCAGATTAAAGGACATTCAAACTGGACACCAGCTGTAATGGGTGTTTCACTTGCAAACTTTAACACTTTGTGGATATTAGCCACAAACATATGGGTTCAGTTCCAGCACTCTGCCAGATGAAGGGGTCAGTTTTCTGATATAAGCCATTTCGTAGCTGCATAGTGCAGTGCCAGGCTTTTTACTAAGTCTGCTCCCATTGGTGGAGAATTGATAAAAGCGGATAATTGTTCTTTAATTCCACTGCATAATATCCATTTCTGAGCTTCAAATTAACATCCTCTTTATGACACTTCTTAGTGCTGCTGAACCCAAGAGCAGTATTTAACAGGATGTCCTGTGCACAGTGCAGGAGACTAGCAACATCAGCAGTGCACTAGAGCAGTCCTATGTTTTAGGTTAGGGAAAAAACATGCATCCGAAATAAACCTTTAATACTAGCTTGGCATTATAAAATTTTCATTGTTTAATCATTGCACCACCTTAGCCTTTTAGCTTCTGAAACACAAAAAGAGGATTTTAGTCTGTTTTTACCTGTTAAATCCTTTTATCTTAGTCCATACAGGTTAGGGGTAACTTTGGGTAGGCGATCCACCCCTTTAAGTAGGCAGGAACAATTCTAGAAGTGAATGCAGGGGGTGGAGCCTACTTTCCCTCCTTGGCTACAGCTAGCCAATCAGCTCCAGTAAGATTTGAGACACTAACTATTGACTAGATAGTAGAACGGAAAAAAAAGACTCCTGTGAGCATGACCCCAAAGGACCCCCACGATCTGCCACAGGACAGCCAAGCATGGTCTCTTGACAGGGTGGGAGACCAGTAACCTGTATGGACTAAGTGAAAAGGATTTAGCAGATAAGAATAAAATCCTCTTTTCTCGGTCGTCCAATACAGGTTACTGGTAACTTTGGGATGTCCAACCACTGAGTTTCCCAGAGGCAGGAAGTAAGTCAAGGACCAGGAGCAAGTCCCCCAAAGTCACCAGAGCAGCTATGAACCATTAGATCAGAGATAGCCTAACAAAACAATGAAGTGTCAACAGACACTGAACAGGGGTAACACCACCCCAGGAACTGTTACGCAGCACGCTGAACTACAGCCAACAGGACTCAAAGGTGAAGGAAGCACCAAGAACCGAAGAAGATCCTAGACAGGCAAGACTGCCTCCAGGATCTTCCTCCCAAAGCTGGTGTCAGCCGATGCCAGCACATCAACACAGTAGTGCTTTGAAAAGGTGTGCACAGACGACCAAGTGGCAGCCTTGTACAACTGATCAGCGGAGGCCTGATTCTTGTAAGCCCAAGATGCCCCAATAGATCTAGTAGAATGAGCCCTGACCCGAAAGGGAACAGGTTACTTCCTTAGCGCGTAAGCCTTACGAATAGTGGACTTGATCCAAGATGCAAAGGTCACTTTGGATGCAGGTCTCCCTGCCCTGGGGCCCTCAGGAATGATGAGCAGTGCGTCAGACGGTCTAATGGACTCAGTGCGATGGACATAAAACTTGAGACAACGCACCACATCTAACTGCTGGAGATCTCTCTTGTTGTCAGAGGTGGGGTCAGGGCAGAAAGGCAGCACCACAATCTCCTGATTAATGTGGAACTTAGAGACCACCTTTGGGAGAAACTCCTGAGAAGGGTGAAGCACCACCTTGTCTTTGTGAAACACCAAAAAGGGTGGTCCAAAAGACAGAGCCTGTAACTCTGCGACATGATCGCCAGGAGAAAGGCCATTTTCCACGTCAGCAGGCGTAGAGGAATAGTAGCCAAGGACTCAAAGGGAGGGCGCTGAAGGACGCCCAGAACCAAGTTAAGATCCCTCTGAGAAGCGAGAGTCTCGAAAACAGGATGAGTAAGAAAGACAGGACAGTAGGCAGATCAAAATCCTGAGAAAGGACCCCATCAGCACACCAAGATAGAAAGGTCGACCAGACACGATGGTAGGCCTTAGAAGAAACATGTTTGCGGGCACTGAGCATAGTAGCCACAACACCAGAAGAAAAACATTTCTTCTTCAATATTGAGGATTCAATTTTCAAGCCGTCAAAGCTAGATGGTGAACCTCATCCTTCCACAGGTAACCCTGTAGAAGAAGATCCGGACAGCAAGGTAGCCGGAGTGGCTCCGCCACTGACAGATCCAGAAACCAAACCTGTCAAGGCCAGTACGGAGCAATCAGAATGAATGGACAGCACTCCAGTCGCAATTTCCATAACACCCTGTGCAACATGAGAAGGGGAGGAAAGATGTAAGCCATAGGAAATAACCAAAGAATGGACATGGAATGGATATGGCTAGAGCTAGAGGATCCCTCCAACGAGAGAAGAACCTCAGAACCTTCTGGTTGTGTCTTGTCTCCATCAGGTCGATGCAAGGAAGACCCCACTTCTGAACAATGAGGGTGAGCACCTCTGGGTGCAGTTCCCACTCTCCACCGTATGTCGACTAAGGAAGTCTGCCATGATGTTGTCTACGCCAGGAATGTGCACTGCGGATATGGCAGGAACATGTTCTTCTGCCCAGGACAAAATAGCCTTGACCTCTAACCAAGCGTTAAGACTTCTTGTTCCTCCCTGCTTGTCGATATAAGCCACGGTTGTGGCTTTGAAGGACTGGACCCGGACTGGGCATTCTTCCAGCTGGGGTGTCCAATGACGAAAGGCATGAAATATCGCCTGAAGCTCCAACACGTTGATGGGAAGGAGAGTTTCCTCTGGAGACCACCGACCCTGAGCACTCAGGAGACCCAGAACCGCTCCACAGCCGGAAAGGCTGGCATTCGTCGTCACCATGGTCCAGAAGGATACCAGGAAGGACTTGCCCTTCAGCAGATTGGAGAGGTTGAGCCACCATGACAAACTCAGTTCCACATGAAGAGGGAGGGATACTGACATCTTCAGAAGGTCTGGCTGACCCCTGCACACCTGGATCACAAACCTCTGGAGTTCCCTGGTGTGAGCCATGGCAAATGGGACTGTTTCTATGGTGGAGATGAATTTCCCCACTAGAGAGGACAGCTTCTTGGCTGGAACTGGATCGTGAGCCAGAACAGCAGATTCCTGTGAGCGATCTGGTGAGCCTCCTCGTCTGTGAGAACACCATGCTCTGCTGAGTGTCGAAGAGAAGGCCCAGGAAGACCAGACACTGGAATGGGACAAGATCTGGCTTGTCCATGTTGATGATCCACCCGTGATGGGTGAGAGCATGAATGCAGTCCTGAACCTGCTGATGAAGAAGTTCCACAGGAGGGGCTTTCAGAAGCAGGTCGTCCATGTATGGAGCAACTCTGATGCCGTCCCGATGGAGGACGGATACCAAAGCTCCCAGGGCACAGTTGAAGACTTGAGGAGCTGTAAGCTGAAAGTGCCCTTGGTCACAGGCAAATCTGAGATGCTCTCTGGATGAATGGTGATGTGTAAATATGCGTCCTGAAGATCCAGAGAGGCAAGGAATTTACCCGGGAACATAGCAGCAATCACCGTCCTTAGGGACTCCTGGTGATAATGAGTCTTGATCACAAAGGAATTGAGATCCTTCAAATCCAAAATGGGACGACAGCCGCCGTCCTTCTTGGAGACCACAAAGAGGTTTGAGTAAAACCCAAACAGGTTCCAGAAGGCCTGGATAGTGCCATTGAACAGATGGCGTATGAGAGGGGAAAAACCAAAAGGGAGGAAAAGAGGTGAAAGGGATCCTGTACCCTTCCGCCACTACCTGTAAAACCCACGGGTTTGCCGCTGAATCCTCCCAGACGCTGTGGTAGTGACACAGATGGCCCCCACACAGATGGCCCCCCCCTGGGTTTGGCGAGTCATGCCGAAGGCTTGGAAGCGACCTTTGGCTTCCATTGCTGTTTGGGCTTGGAGGAGGAACGCGGAGCTGAGGTATCCTCCTGGTTCGCTGGATGTGTAGCAGTCTGAAAGGAACAAAAAAGCTGATTACGCTTGAGGCGCGTCTTCCTCCTGGGGACCATAGACAGCTGTTCAGTCCAGACTGCAATGGCCCGGTTCACCCATGCCGCAGCAAACGCTGGACGCATGGCAGTACCAGCAGTGGCAAAAAAGGACTCGAGGGAGACCTCAAGTTTGTCAGTCCAGTCTTCCAGAGCGGAAGCATCAGCAACTGGCAAGGCAGTGGACTTAAATAGCCTGGAGACAGGAGCATCCACTTGGGTTGGGGGGGGATGAACTCGCTGAGCAAAAGCCACCTCAGAGAAGGGGTAAAGCTTGGAATTTCTTGGAAACAGAAGGTTTCCTGTCCGGAGACTTCCACTCATCAGACACAAGGCGGGGTCAAGAGTGGGGTTAGGTGGAAAAACAAGTATAGGGCCTTTTAGGCTCCTGAAATACATCAGAGGGATCTGAAGAAAACTCCTTGACTAAGGGAATGTTTAGGGTAGTTAAGACGGCTCTGATCAAGCCCACAGCCAAGCGATCAGGATCAGCCTCAAAGGGGTCCACAAAAACTGAGAAGCCCACAGCAGAACATTCCTCAACATCCGAATCCATCAACAGTTCCTCCTCAGAGGAATCCGATACGTCAGATACTCCCTGCGGTTTCGGCAGGGAAGATCTGACAGAAGAAGGGGTCTGCCAGGAGTGGAAGACCCCCTGTAACTAGGATGGAAAGAGTTGCAACGTAGACCGGAGGTCTCTAGTAGCAGCCTTGAACTCTTGTACCCAAACTGGCTCTAATGCATGGCTGGAGGTCCCTGGGAGAGACTCGGGGACATCAGAACATGCTGGGCATAATGACCTTAGAATTCTCTAGGTAACCCTGAATTACATGAGGAGCAATGCACAATTTGGGACACAGAGACCCCAGCGGCTTTAGTCTTAGGCCTGGCCCCAAGCTAATGGATTAGACATTCTCACAGTATCAAAACGTTTAAAGTATAAGGACTCACCCAAATACAGTGTGTAAGATTAAAATTTCACCTCAGAAATCACTAAAATGCACTTATCTGGCAGGCGAAGGGTCAATCTGTAGAGGAGAGAAGGAGAGTCCAAGCCCTGTGCAGGATACTCGTTCAGGAAAAGGCACAAAATGGCTGCCATGACTGGAGCCAATCAGTAACAAGTGCGCGAATCAAGCGCTCATGGGAAATGTAGTTTTCCCAGAAAAAGTACCCAAACACTGCCCAAAGCCCCCTGAGCCCCCCAACACACATAAAACATTAAGTCACTACGTTGAGCAGTTGCAGAGATTCCGAAACTGTACAGTCCCATAGAAGTGATTGGAGCAATGGCGTCTATGTGGTAAAGCGCGCAAACACAAATTTTGCAAAGTTGAAACTGTGAATTAAAGTTACATGAAACCTCACTAGAACATGTCAGCAGACCCCCCAAAAAAACACTGAACCCAGTAGGGAAAGTGCCAATAAACCCCCAAAAGATGCAAAACCAGCAGCTAAAGGGTTAAGTTACCGCAGAAACTTGCCCCAAAACACCCAACAAACATACAGATAAACCCATTGAGTGCAGGAGTGTGCAATAGGAACTCCAAAGGAAAACCCCTGTGCGAAGGGGCACTGTGGGACATGTGGACCTGCAGCACTCAAAGGGTTGCTCACCTTTTATGCAGATCACCATGTAGTAAGAAGAAGCCTCGGTAGGCAACTCCTGAGGAAAGAACTTGAACCCAAGGTTTTCTCCCCAAGGCTTAAGGTCCATAAAAAGCACCTGGATACTGAGCTAGCCACATCTAAGGGCATTGTCAGTTATGGTTATCCGCCTAATGGTGGTATTCTACATCTAACAGAAAAATAAAAAATTAGCTAAAACTATAGCAGAACTGTTCTCTTGCCTGTCTCTTCACCAAGGAACAAATCTTAATGGAGCTGGTTGACTAGCTGTAGCTAAGGAGGGAAGGTAGGCTCCACCCCCTGCATTCACGTCTAGAATTGCTCCTGCCTACTTAAAGGGGCGGATTGCCTACCCAAAGTTACCAGTAACCTGTATTGGACGACAGAGAAATGAAAATTAACGTTTATAGATTTGATTTCTAGGCAAACACGAGAATTTTGCAACTAAGGGACAGAATAAAAAAAAAATAAAAATCAAATTCAATTAAATGGGGCCATTAACCCTTTGAATGCCAGAGGGGTATGCAACGCAATGCAAAGCAATGTGTTGTCTACCCCTCTGGCACTCAAATGGTTAACTTCTTGAATGCTAAGAGGTCTGCAATGCATTGCTTTGAAATGAGTTTATGACTTCTAGCATTTCAGGGGTTAAAGACTCCACTTAAATCAAAACAAATCTTTGGAGTTGCTGCCCCCCCCCCCCCCATGGTGAAGCTGGTTTACCCCATACATTTCCAGACCTCTTGGTTTGTCTGTATCTTATTATACAAAGATACCAGACTACAGTTTGTCTTCCTGCCCTCAGTACCATGCCAGCTCCTGTATAAGAGAATATAATGGCCACAAAAAAGGAACTATTATTTAACTATATTAATTTTAAAAGGCGCTGTAAAACTTTTTAATTATATATACACACACATGCCCAAAAGGCCCAAGTATATCAAGAGGAGAATATATAAAGCTGCATCTGTCAGGAAAAAGTGTAATGCTACTTTAAAATAGCCAAGCATAAAATACACAATACTTTCCTTAATTCAAATTGTAGCCTATCGGCTCATTCTGTAATGTCAGTGGCTGGGTTCTACAGTGCCCAGAATTGAACATGTGATCACATTCCATTGTTTATAGGGTTGTAAATGGGCAATTAATTTTGCATCAAGGCATTTGTCGACTGTCAGTGGGTCCTGCTGCAGATGTCATCACTTAAAGGGATAGTAATACTTCATGTACATAAACTGTCTTTACTCTGTATTCCTGACAATATTAACAAATGTTCCCTCCATTTTTCTGTAAGCACCACTCTTACCTAGTTTTTTTTTTTTTTAGTTTTTTTACTTTTTATTATCTCCCTCTGAGAATTTCAGCAGCCATCTTTCTTTTTTCTTTGGTGGAGCTCGCTCTCGCCACAGGTTGGAAATGCAGCACTCTCCTGGTAAATGTTCATTTGTTCGGGCACGAGCATGCCTTTCCAAACTCTCTAAGATGTCTTGAGAGAGCAACACCCCCTTCACGCTCCCATTCTCTGCCATGAACCAAACATATTCATGCACCATACTATGTTTTATGCTAAAAAATGTAATAAAATAACCGTAATCCCAGTGTACAGTATATTCATACAAAAATATTTAATCATGAAAATAAAATAATGAAAAGTAACTATACCATCGGTGTTTAGGCATACTGTCAGCATTATACCAATGATAACTTCATGTTGTGAATATGTAACCACCCGCAATAAGTGACTATCTCCCTACAGTACAACAACAAACGTATATACAAAATCATGAATGAAATCCTACCTAAAAAAGGGTCTAAGACTGTAACTGGGGCATCACAGAGGTACCACTAATAGATTATTTATGGCCAGGTTTATATACAAGTTGGAGTCCGCACACATTTAGGACACAGCCGATTAATGTAAGCAAGACCGCAGACTGCTGTGCAATGCATAGGAGTCCCGCTGTTTGTACACATTTATTTTAGTCAGGAGGGATTCCCCCACAATAACGGCTACATTGTGTTCCATCACCCAATATGTTATGAATCACTACCTCAGTTATATACCAACTCTTAGACATAATTATCTTCGCATGTCATGCTGTGCGATTTATAGGTGTCCCGCTATGGAAGCGGGGTCGGACCGCTGAGAAATATTGCTTTGATAAAATTATCTGATGCCTCAATTACAGTCTTAGACCTTTTTAAGGTAGGGTTTCATTCATGATTTTGTACATACACAAGTATTGTTGCACAGCAGGGATATCGTCATTTATTGCGGGTGGTTACCTGTTCACCGCATGAAGATATCATCATAATTATCAAAAAGATAAAGAGATCAATAGGTCCTGCCGTCCTGAGTGTGCCAATGTGTCATCAAAAAAAGAAGATAACTATCCAATGACATCTCTTGTCCATCATGGTAAAAGAAGCATATGTGCATGTAAAAAAAAGTCATATTGGTACCGGATTGGTAGTTTTCATTGTAAGCGTTCAAGTCTACTGCCCATTGCAGCGCTGTTAATTTCAAAGAAAAAGCCACTTACATATCGATGACTTGTAATCCTCCGGTCACTCAAAGGTAAACACAATAAATAAAAAAACAAAAACAAAAAACAACAACAACAAAAAAAAAAAAACGTGTTCTACAAGACGCTAGCCTGCTGGGCTAGTAGAAAGGATGTCATGCATGTATATATATGTATATACAGTAATAGTTGAGATCATAAAAAAATTTACTTTAGAATGGTATAACAACACAATAATGCAAGCTGGGCAAAAATCGCCATCGGATACTATTGATATGTGGTTAGTAAGAAAAAGCCGACAATATATATAACACTGTCGGTGGATGATGTGTAGCAGTGGAACGTCAAAAAAGTAATTGCTCATTCACCACCATGTATATCTTAGACAGTCTGGTTACAGAAGCCCAGTAGTCTATAATGTAATCTGTCTGTAGTAGTAGGTACCCATATATGCACCAGCCCGGGTGGTTGGTAATAATTAAATACGTTAAATCAGTATTGAACAGAGCCAAAACAGTCCTATTGGATCTCTTGAATTCTATATTCTCAAAAACAATAAGTAAATGGAATGTTCTTTCCTGTGTGCCCAGACAGGCTGGAAAACCTCCATGTGGATATTGCAAGGTATCCGCTGCACTGAAGACAAATACATTGTTGCTTCTCCTAGTGGTGATAAGTAGCAACTTCCGACTGATGAGAGGACTCCATTCATAGCGAGTCCTATCCTCTGGTGACCCCTGGTCTCTACCACAGCCTGTTACTTTACAGAGCTGGGGAGTCCTATAACAGGGTATGTCAATCTTGACAGCATTAGTGGAAATTAGGCATACCACAAGAAGCTACTAGAATCGTACCTAAGGAATCCCTCATAGAGGTTACAGCTGGATCCTGCTACAGTGTATCTTCGCAACCAATTATACTATTAATCAAACAGACATAGATTGTCATAAAGAAAATATGTACTCTGAACACCCAGAGAACTTGACTCAAAGAAGAAACCTCCATAGATGTGAAGGAAAACATTTAAAATGGCAAGATAAGAGCACTGTGTGCAGATCATTGCACCTAACTAGAGATGTATGAATCAAAGAGACAAAGGAATATATTTCTTCATACAAATTTTCTGCTAAAATAATTAACCTCTTTACAGTTTCCTCACTTCTTGAACACAACTATTTCCAAGATAATTATTTAAGTGTGAAGTGTTCTATAAAAGTAGAGTAGTTGCATTCTGGCACAGTTTTGATAAAGTATAAAAAAATCAGTGGGGGAATATAGGTCTTTCTTAAACTGATTAGTGTATTAATAGGGTGACTGATTATCCAAGGAAGCAGCAACTCTTTCCAGAAGCCCTGAGGCTTCGGCACATCGCAAAGCACCTTAATGTAGTAGCATCTGGGCCAGCAGATGAGAGATTTGTGATCCAAAATATGGTAGATCAGCAGGGAATACAGTTCCTTGTCTACTGATCACATTTATTTATAATCACTGCCGTCTAGCAGGGTGACTGATTATTCAGGTTCCGGGGCTCCGGTTCATTGTGAAGCATTTTGAGTTTAGCAGTATCCTGACCATCAGTGAGACACTAGTGATATAGTCCTGATAAAGTATAGCAGATCAGTGGGGGAATACAGTTCCCTTTAAACTGGTCATTTTATTCAGAATCACTGTTGATTAGCAGGGTGACTAATTATTTAAGAAAGCAACAATTTTCACTACAAGCTGCGGGTCTCCGGTATGTTGCAAAGCCCCCTGAATCTATCAGTACCCAGATAAACAGTGGGAGACTAGTGACTTATACTACGTTAAAAATACATCAATTAATTATTCTCCTCTGGTAACTATGTCCAAAGAATATCAGACTTTGTCAGTTCTATGGCTTTTATATCAATAAGTATATAGAACTTTGTAACCCCGTGGATCAGTGTGGAAATTTGATTCAAAAATATATATATATTTTTTTAATTCTCCGAGTTTTAATCAAGAAAAATTCAATAAAGATTTTGCACATTATTTTAACTGATTATTTATGTCCCTTTCTAAGACAATTTGACATTTGGATCCCTACAAAAGTATTCTAGTTTATGTGTGTTGTCCAGATTATTAATTTTATAAGAAAATATTTAGGAGTACAATGTAAAGCCAACACTGTATTTCCCTGTCTATGGAGGAAATAAGTTTGGTTATACATACTAGCGAAATGCTCCGCAGCAGCTAGCAATGCCCGCTTTCCTCTCTCACTCGGTTCTATTATTGGGTACATTACTAGCACATCTTTTCCTTTTATAATTTTTTTTTTTTCTATTTTACTACTAGTTGAAGAGCCCGTTACATGGGCCACAGTGCCTCTGCCAGCCGGTCGTGGTGCAGTCATGCGCAGTAGAGACTGCCCACACAGCGGCTGATACAGAGCGCTACTTCGGAGTGCCCCGCTCTGTATCAGCCTCGTCGCGGGCAGTCTCTACTGCGCATGACTGCATCGTTACACACTTTCTGGCAAATTATTATATAGGATTGTCTGGGCTGACTTTTTTGATGAAACATAAGTTATATTTTATTTTAACTATTGAAAAACTAATTTTATGCTGAGCCCAGGTTTGCTCAGCTGCACTGAACTGGTCACGTGTTAAAAAGTAGCTCAGGCAGAGAGGGTTGCAAATAAAACATAAGACTTGCTGGGAGGCGTGTATGACTCACGCTTCACACGGAAGCGTGCTTCATGACTAAAGTTTGGGTCTTTTGTCCCATTCTGAGATCTGTCCTGTCATACGACTATATCTCAGATCTGCAGGAGCTTTGGATGATGTCACGAATAGGGACGGGAGGGGTAAGATTGAAGAGGCAATTTTATCAAAAGTAAGCTGTTGCTGAAAATAAGAGTAGGCAGCATCTATTGCAATTTTTACAATATAATCAGATAACTCAAAATGAAGTATTACTATCTCTTTAATGGACAGGAAGGAGGGGCTTTTAATTGCAAATCTAAAAGATATAGTAACAGATTGTTGTAAAGGCAAAGACTGTAAGGTTTTTCCTGCCAATTAAAACAAGACTACTCCCGACTGCTGGTAGAAGGCTCAAACTCCCCTCCCTTTTCCTTTTAAGTTAAAATGCAATTTTATAAAAAGTCGAACAAAAGATGGTGCTACTGTTTTTTTACCTAGAGCTTCCATCTGAGACCAAAAGCTCCCCATAAACAGCAATAGGAAATGTATTTTCTGGTCTGGTTTGAATGTTTATAACTTTTGAATGTGGAATCTAAGAAGTGGCATTGCCCTTGTCTAATTCAGCAGAAAAACTCTACAATATACACTTTTCATAATAAAACATTACTATACCTTTAAAAGGGGTAGTAACACTTTATATGCAAAAAAATATACAATAGTACAACAGTGATGAGAGGTGTTTTATTCAAAGGTTATTCCGGCTCAAGCAATTTTTAGGTGCAATATTTTAGTTGCTGTTGCTACTTCATCCTATGAAGGTTTATGGTCACTGACCAGAGCTGTCCATAGGATGGTGTAGCAACAGCGCCACTGTAAGATGTCAGGCCATTGAAATATTGCACCATTATAAAAAAAAAAAAAATGTTTGAGCTGCAATAACGTTTGGATGAAGACACTTCTCAGCAGTGGGAGTATCCTTACTTTACTCAAGAGGATAAGCACTACAATATATATTTATTTTCATATTAAGTACTACTATCCTTCTTAAAATGGTAACTAACACCTAATAATGCTCTGCATTCCTTACTATGGCCAGAAAATTATAATGGCCCCTTTGATTTTGCCCTTATGACTTTGTTTAAGGGATAACATCTTCAAATAATTTCTGGAAATCATGTCCAAGGAGGTAGACATGACCATTGCTTGCAATTTTTTCAAAGTTAAAAAGGCAAACAGCATAAGCCTACGTAACATCTGAACCCTTTAAGTGCCAGCAGGGTACACAATGCATTGCTTCGTAATGTGCTGCATACCCTTTGGCACTCGAAGAGTTAAAGACCAGAAGGGTCCTTAAAGGATGAAGATAACATGTGCAGTGAGCAGAGATTGAGGTTCTGTTAGCAATTTTCATGTCTGTCTCTCTTGAGCCAACGTGCAAGGGAAAAACTCAAAAGTGCTCTTAGGATTTTCTATTCATAGTTAGGTAAGTGGTGTTAGGGTTTCTTTAGTTAACCCTTTGAGTGCCAGAGGGGTATGTTGCAATGCATTCCATACCCCTCTGGCACTCAAAGGGTTACGGAAAGAGATGTAATTTTTAAACCAATGATTATTTTTGAAGCTGCAATATATAAACTAAATATGTTTCTGTGTTAGAAATTCCAGAATTATATTTAATAGAATAATAAGAAAAATTAGAACTGATCAAATCTGTGATTATGTACATATAAATTCTTAACTCTTATATACAAAATAATTATGTGAAATATTTACATGCCACA
The DNA here is from genome assembly GCA_037306005.1 of Rhinophrynus dorsalis. Lineage (NCBI taxonomy): Eukaryota > Metazoa > Chordata > Amphibia > Anura > Rhinophrynidae > Rhinophrynus > Rhinophrynus dorsalis. The sequence goes on along the minus strand of CM074718.1, from coordinate 214,075,751 downwards.
AAATAAAAACGAAAAAACACCAATGCCATGCCTGACATTTGCTATTCCTAAATTGTACACTCCTGAAATTGTTACCACTTAAATGGAAACCAAGGTATAATAATTAAAAAAAAAAAAAAAAAAACATGGACCTTGTCACCTTCAAGTTGTGTCAGGAAGTTCAAGATGAGCCAGGATGAACTCAATGAACAGTATGTATTTTACTCGCTGTATTGCCATCCATTATATAACTATAGTTCTTATTTTCAAGGGAAAAAAATGGGACATATTTAAGTTTGTAGACTTTATGTTTCATTTCATCCACCTCGATAGAGCGAGGTCAGTCGCTCCAGTTCATTGCAATGTTCCATGGATATTGATTCTGCTTTTACTCTCAACCTCTCGTCCCGGTATACCTTTGCTGCATGTATCAAATCAGATTCTGAAAAAAAAAAAAAAAAAAAATTACATAAAAATCATAGCAGGTTAGAACGAATAGTGAATAAACACTTCATATCTTGGCTTTGTATGTCAGTTTTCTTCACTGTATACACATGATGATTGACTCCTCTTATGAGATACCAAAGAGGGCCCGAGGAATAAAGTATCATGTGTACAGCATGGAAGAAAGGCAAGAGAATAGTAGTGGAGATGTCAGGTCTAACCTCACTATTTCTCTCAGAACAGACACGGACCGGTGGGCACACAAATCTACTCTATGCAACCCCCAACCCACTCAAACAAACATACCGTCATTTACCCTTTAAGATATTCTACCCACAGTTACTTTGATGCCCATTATATTACACAAGTATTGTATTGTACATTTTATTTATATAGCGCCAACCAGTGTACTTGACACTTTACAGTTTACATTTGATATAGAAGAGGTATAGTAAGTGCCATGATTAAGTACTTCTAAAGACAATCATAAGGGGAACAACAGGTGATATACACGGGGATGAAAGGTCCCTCCCCCGTAGAGCTTAGAATCCCCATACAGCATACAAAGTGATATTTATATTTATTACATACCCCCCCCCCATTCAACAAGTCAAAGGTCTGACAAATGTACCACCCCTGCCACTTACTCTGTTGTCTCTCTCTCCAGCAGTTATTCCGGACATTAGCCACGTAATCCTCTTCAATGTTCTTCTCCAATTTCTGCAGCAATAAGCCACTGTATTCAGACTTAAAGTCCTTGTTGACATAGTAGTTAATGTGAAGGTTTTCTGTCACTCGTTTAATAGTTTGACCTAAACCACTGGGGAGAAAAAAGAAAAAAAAGTGGTCACTAAACTAGGAGGAAGTATAGTTTGTAGACTTTAGTAAACCACCATGTATAAAAGTAATATTCAAATACAAAAATCTATTTGGCCTGCAGAAAGTTGATTTTTTTTTCTACAACCCTCTGGCACTCAAAAGGTGAAGTATACTCTAAGGTCCCAACAGGTAACGGTAACTGGTTTAAACCGGGGCAGGCAACTACTGGCTGCATGGGAATGATGGTAATTGTAGAGAGAAATATTGCCTACTCCTGCTGTAAGCCAAATTTACCACAGGCAAAATCAGAACAGCTCACGATTAGTTACATTTTAAACAGGAGGATTATCAAAATATGATTTTAGTCTTACCTGTTAAGTCCTTTTCTCTTAGTCCATATGGAACATAGGCACCCTTTGGGTTGAGATCCTCCTTTGGAGGCAGAACACATTTTCAAAAAAAAGAGACAAGATCTTGTGAGCGTAGACTCAACCTTAGCCCTGCCTCCAGTTAGGATGTGAGAAAACCATACCAATCAGTAACAGCAAGAGAAGAAGGAAGCTCCTGTGAGAATAAAGACCTTAGAAAGATTCCCATGTACAGACAGGTGAGACCAACAGAGGTCCCTTTCACTGGCTGGGAGACCTGTGTTCCATATGGACGAACAGAAAAGGATTTAACAGCTAAGACTAAAATCCTATTTTCTCTATCGTCCAATAGAGAACACAGGTACCATGGGAATATACCAACACTAAGTTCCCAAAGGTGGGAAGGAGAAAAGGGCCTCACGTTTGTCACCATGATACCAGAGTTCCCTAGGATTATCCAGAACATCCCAAACCAAAACGAACTGTCAACGGACACTAAAAAAACTTGCACAGTAGAAAAGAACAAGACCCAACCTTGCTCAAACAGCTGAACAACATTAAGGCACAAGAAAAAAATAGGTCTTTAAACCAGCAGAAGTGCATGAAGGACCTTGCTGCTAAAGTTGGTTTCAGCCGAGGCCGGAACATCCACATGACAGTGCTTACCAAAAGTATGCAAGGAGGACCAAGTTGCAGCCTTGTACAATTGATAAGTTGAGGCCCGATTCTTATAGGCCCAGGAGGCCTCAACAGACCTAGCTGGCTGTTGTTCAGTGCTGGAGGGTTCAGTGGAGGTAGTGGGGGCCACAGCGCAGGTGGGGCAGAGAGGTCCAGAATACTCTCTAGTGAGTACCGTTTGACGTGAGGAACAGTAAGCAGGGGGAAGGGGAGGAGATCAGAGACGCCCTGAGCCCTTAGTCTTAATCTAGCCCCATGTCCCTTAGAATCGGACATCCTAACAGGAGAAGTGTCTAAACTAGTAACAAATCACTAGTAAACAGTTCCCCAAGAAAAGCCCAGAAAGTACTTATTTGGCAGGCGAAGGGTTAATCTGGAGAAGGATAGCAAGGAGAGGCTGCCTCTGCATAGTATACACAAGAGAAGTAAAATGGCAACTGCAAAACAGGCAGACAATCGGATGAAGGCCTGAGAAGTGGGCATTCTGGGTAATGTAGTTGTCGCTGTTGCCTAGGAATGCCTACAACACTCAGAACGTGAACTGGATGAAAGGGCATGAGGAGACAACAAGTGCGAGCTGACTGACTTCTGTATGACAGTTGCAGTGAAAAGATGGCAGCAGCACAGGAAGCGTTCTTAAAGGAGCCATGCACCCGAAAAAAACTGACATTATGAGGTATCCCAAAATACCCAGTGACCCCATGGAACATGTAGGGGGCACTTAAGAGACCGGCCTCTAAATGGAAAATCCCAGAAAAAGCCCCCAACCCGGAAAAAACAGCAGGGAAGGGATTAAATAGTCCCAATACGGCCATCCTTGCTCCACAGCTCAGGGAAAGAACAGTATACATTAAATAAAATACCCAACATGAGTGCAAGAGGCCAAGGGCTCAGAGAAAACCCTATGTATGTAGAGGAACACAGAGGGACAAATTGGACCAAGACACTTAAAGGGTTGCTCACCAGTCTTCAGTTTACCACTGTTAAGGAAGCAGAGCCACCAAGAGGCTCTGCTAGGAGGGAAAACTTAGGCTGAAAGATTCTCTCCACAGGGCTGCAAGGGTCCACACTGCACCTGCACAATGGTCAATCCACTCCAGGGGAAGCCCAGTAACAGTATCAATCCTAATGGGGGAATTTTAGCAGGCTCATATCTACTAGAAAAATAATAAAAAAAATCTAAAAGCAAGAGAGGTGCTATGGCCATGATTTCAACTCAGAGAACACATCATAACTGGATGTGGGGCTAGGGTTGAGCTGCAGAAGGAGCTGGGAGTCTCCACCCACAAGACACGGTCTTATTTTGAGTATGTGTTCTGCCCTTCAAAGGAGGATCTCAACCCCAATGGTACCTGTGTTCCATTTTGGACAACAGAGAAATACTTTTTTTTTTTTTTAATAAAAAGATTGTGACTTAACAATTCTAAATAATTAAAACAATTATTACAAATACACGTTATTTTATTTGTACTTAGAGCTTTAATGTTCTGTACTTACGGTATGGGATATAAACTGTATGGTGGGTTGGAGACCATTAATTGGCTAAGCAAGGACACAAGAATCAATACAAGAATGGGCATCAGCTGGATAAACATGGAGAAACCACCCTGTGGGTATATTTGGAGAGAAAAAGATTACACGTCTTCAGATCCTAGTAAAGTGGTTTTCACACTGCATAGTTTGATGCAGAATATGTGATGTTTACAATAATTTTGATTATACTTATTTTGTATTAAAGGGTTTGCAATAGGTTGTGCATACAGTGAGAAGGAAAAAGCTAATCTTGATAATGTCCTGATTAGTGATAAGTATGGATTCATATAAAACCTTAGCATTTAAAGAGGAACAGTCACCTGTACAAATTATAACTTCAGTGGTAGCATTCACCTTGGCAGGATTTGCATGATTATTCCTCCCCCATTTCTTTATCCCACTATTACAGTGGAAGAAGATATGTTCTGACAACCTCAGAAGGAGAACTGGAGGAGGATTGAGGAAATTCCAGGACAGGCAACTAAATAATTATACAGGTTTTGTCAAGTCACGGAAATCATCTCTACTTAGTTTATGGAGCTTGAGGCATCCTTAACTACTAAATCAAAAATCTCTAAAACCATAATACGATTAAAAAACAAAAAGAACAAAGTATAAGTAGTTTAAATAGATCCCTTTAACGAGAAAAAAAACAAAACAAACAAAAAAAAAAAAAAAAAAAAAAAAAAAAAAAAAAACAGCGAGGTGACAGTTCCACTTTTTTATGGAAGTATGGATGGGAAAAGTGCATGTCTTCTCTCTAGGGGCTGGATTCTATTGCAGGTGCCAATTTTATCTCTGCTTTTATCTCCAGTTTTCCCCATAGACTTCAATAGGAAAAGGTTTGATAAAACGGGAGTTAACATTTAGCACCTGCAATAGAATCTAGCCCCATATTGTCCCCAAAATTTAACCCATTTAAAAAGAGTTTATCTATGCTTTCCATTACAAGCTTAGAGTGCAATTCATATTATTTTATGGCTTCCTAATGTACAGGATTAAATCAAGTTTGATCCATAATTATCATCACAAAACATTCTTATAGCACAGTTTCTGTATTGAATGAGGTCAGAATATGTAACACCTTAGAGGTCTTACCTGTAATAAAACTTGGTATGAAAAATCTACCCTTGTTTTAATCAGCAGGAATATTCCTGTTCTATACAATTTTACATTTAAAAAGTGTACTTCTCCTTTAACTCTTTGGAGTCCCAGGTGTGACTGCAATGCATTACTTTGCAATATGCTCCGCACCACTCTGGTCCACAAGTGTAAAGCAATGTCAGACACTAGTTCTAAATGTCAAACATTTCAACCTGACAGTGGCTTACGTCTAAAAGGGTAAATATGTGAAACATCTATAGAGGCAATGTAATCACTTACCGCTTCATAAATAAACAGCAGTGACTGGACAGAATCCACACAAGAGGTCTTATCAAACAGTCATTTAAGTGAGAGAAAATGGGTCTTCCCACCATTATTTTTCAACAATACTTACATCAGCCCTCTCATCTTCCCTATCGTGACCACTGTGGTGCTGATGTTGGTGATGGTTATACCTGGCCCGTCCATTGGAGAACGTGTGCACGCTTCCTGGAAATGAGCAACATATAGAATAAGAACCACCTTACAGCATGTTAGGCAACTTAAAGTGGATCTATCACATTAATTCAAGTTTGCATATTTGAAAATTGCATTAAAAACTGCCTATGTGTCATGTTAACAAGAAATCCAGCAGATGTAGAGTTTAGGAGACATTCACACTTATTTCTGGGAAAAGTGATACTAAACACTTCCTGATACTGTACAAAGCTGTATTAGCACATGAAACATCATTGAAACCTCTATTATCATATGACACATCACTAAAAGGCTTAATTAGCATACTCAACATAAGTAATTTGTTTAATTAGTATATGTAAACATCACTCATGCTGAACTGTGCTGCAATTAGCATACATAAGCATTTGAAATAAGTGTGAATATCTACTGAACTGTATGTGTGCTGGACTTTTGGTTAACATGACAGACAGTTTTTAATGTAGTTTTCAAATATGTAAACTTAAATTAAGGTGATATATCATCTACACTATCTGTAAGTGGATCTAAGAGGATTTTAGCCTTACCTGTTAAATCCTTTTCTCTTAGTACATATAGGTTACTGGTATCTTTGGGAAGGCGACCTCCCCTTTAAGTAGGCAGGAATAATTCTAGGAAGAAATTGCTGGGTGGAGCCTTCCTCCTCTCCTTAGCTGCTTCTCAGACATTTCCCTCCAATAAGATTTGAAAACTCACTATGGACTAGGTAGTAAGAAAGGAAAAGAAGACTCCTGTGAGCATGAATCTGAAAGGACTCCCACGTTCGGTCACAGGAGAACCAAGCATGGTCACTTGACAGGGTGGGAGACCAGTAACCTATATGGACTAAGAGAAAAGGATTTAACAGGTAAGATTAAATTTTAAATTTTCTCTGTCGTCCAATATAGGTTACTGGGATGTCCAAACATTGCGTTTACAGAGGTGGGAAGGCAAGGACCAGGTGCAGGTCCCCAAAGTCACCACAGCACATATGAACCAACAGATCATAAAGTAGTTCTAAAATTAGCAATAAAGTGTCAACAGACACAAAACTGGGGTAGAGCACACCAGGAACTGCAACACAGCACATGAACTAGAGCCAACCAGGTTCAACAGTTAATGAGTACTGAAGAGAAAAGGAAGACCCTAGACATGTTAGACTGCCTCTAGGATCTTATTACCAAAGCTGGCATCGGCAGATGCCAGGACATCAACACGGTAATGCTTAGAGAAGGTGTGCACAGATGACCAAGTGGCCACTTTGCACAACTGATCAGCCGAGGCCTGATTCTTATAGGCCCAAGAGGCTCCAATGACCTGGTTGAATGAGCTGTAATGCGAAATGGAACCAGTGTCTTCCTCAATTCGTAAGCCTTAAGAATAGCAGACTTGATCCAGGAAGCTATGGTAAGCTTTGATGCCAGTCTACCTGCCCTGGGACCCCCAGGAATGACGAACAGACGCAGTGCACATAGAACTAAAGGCAGCGCACCACATACAACAAGTGAAGATCCCTTTCCTTGTCAGATGTAGGATCAGGACAGAAAGAGGGCACCACAATTTCCTGATTAATGTAGAATTCAGAAACCACCTTTGGTAGAACTCCTGAGACATGCAAAGAACCGCCTTGTCTTTGTGAAACACCAAAAAGGGTGGTTTACAAGACAAGGCATGCAACTCAGCTACTCAGTCAACAGACACTATCGGCAGGAGAAAAGCCATCTTCCAAGTCAACAGACGTAGAGGAATAGTAGCGAAGGACTCAAACGGAGGGCGCTGAAGGATGCTCAAAACAAAGTTAAGATCCCACTGAGGAGCAGGGTTCTTAAAGGCAGGACAAGCATGAGCCACTCCTTGAAAGAAAACCTTGACATCTAGAAGGATGGCAATGCACCTTTGGAAGAAACCAGAAAGCGCAGAAGTCTGAACCTTCAGGGAACTCAAGCCAAGGCTTTTATCTACCTCGTCCTGCAAAAAAAGACAGGATCGTAGGAAGATCAAATTGTGGGAAAGATCCCTATCAGTACACCAAGAGAGAAAAGTGGACCAAACCCTATGGTACACCTTAGTGGAAACAGGATTGAGGGCACCAAGCATAGTGGCCACCACGCCGTCAAACTCAGACGGTCGTCGTCCTCCTTCCACAGGTACCCCTGCAGAAGAAGATCCAGATGGCAGGGAAGCCGGAAAGGCTCTGCCACGGAGAGATCCAGAAGCTCCTGAAACAAAGTCTGGCAAGGCCAGTATGGAGCAATCAGGATCTGGAGAACCTTCCAGACGCAGTGTCCACAACACCCTGTGTAGCATGGGAACGAGAGAAAAGATGTACGCCAGAGGGAAGTGCCATGGGATCGACATGGCATTCACTGCTAGAGCTAGAGGATCCCTCCAGCGAGAGCAGAACGGGACCTTCCGGCTGTGCCATGTCGCCATCAGGTCAATGCAAGGAAGTCCTCACTTCTGTACAATGAGGTTGAACACTTCTTGATGCAGCTCCCACTCTCCACTATCCACAGTGTGCAGACTTAGGAAGTCTGCCAGAATGTTGTCTACGCCGTGAATATGGACTGCGGATATGGCAGGAACATATTCTGCCCAAGAAAAATAGCTGACTTCCAACCCAGCTGCAAGACTCCTTGTTGTGGCAGTGGCATTGTCGAACTCTACTCGAACTGGGCAGTCCTCCAGCTTGAAAGTCCATTACCGGAGAGCATGAAATATTGCTCGAAGTTCCAGGACATAGATGGGAAGAAGCGATTCCTCCAGAGACTGCCGACCCTGGGCGTTCATGTGACCCAGGACTGCACCCCAGCCGGATAGGCTGGTATCCATAGTCATCCGTCGTCACTGGTGTCCAAAAGGATATTCGGAAAGATCTGCCCTTCAGGAGATTGGACAGGTTGAGCCACCACGACAGGCTCAGCTCCACAGGTAGAGGTAGAGAGACTGACATCCACAGGAGATCCGTCCTGCCCTTGCAAACCTGGATGACAAACCTATGCAGTTCCATCACGAGCCACGGCAAATGGGACCGCTTCTATGGTAGATATGAACTTCCCCACTAGGGAGCTCAACTTCTTGGCAGGCACTGGATCGGAAGCTAGGACCATGGACACCGTGTTGGTGATCCACCTCGTCCATGAGAAACACCATGCCTTGCCTGGTGTCGAAGAGAAGACCCAGAAACACCAGTCTCTGGGATGACGTCAAATCTGATTTGTCCATGTTGACGATCCATCCATGATGGGTGAGCATGAATGCAGTCCTTAAACTGCTGGTGAAGGAATTCCGGAGAAGGGGCCTTCAGGAGCAAGTCATCCATGTATGGAGTGACTCTGATGCTGTCCCTGTGTAGGACAGACACCAACGCACCCAGGACACGATTGAAGACCTGGGGGCCGTAGTCAGACCAAAGGGAAGAGCAGAAAACTAAAAATGCCCTTGGTCGCAAAGCAAACCTGAGGTACTGTCGGCTCTCTGAATGTATGGCAATATGCAGGTATGCATCCTGAAGGTCCAGGGAGGCGAGAAATTCCCCAGGAGACATGAATGTGATCACCATCCTCAGGGACTCCTGGTGATAATGAGTCTTGACCACAAAGGAATTGAGATTCTTGAGATCCAAAATTGGACAACAGCCGCTGTCCTTCTTGGAAACCACGAACAGGTTGGAAGAGAAATCCAAACTCTGTTTCCGATTGGGAACCAGTTCCAGAACCTCCTTGTCTAAAAGGGTCTGGATGGCGCTGTGGAAGAGACGGCGCTTCTCTGCTCCCTGAGGAGTGTGAGAAAGAAAGAACCTGAACTGAGAAAAAGAAGTGAAAGGGATCTTGTACCCCTCCGAGACTACCTGCAAAACACACGGATCCACAATGATGCCTGTCCATACATTGAGGAAGTGGTGTAGACGGTCACCCACCGGCGCATGGGGACTGGTGTTCATCAAGTCATGCCGAAGATGGTTTGGAGGCCTTGGTGTAGGACTGCTTGGACCTCCACTGCTGCTTGGGCTTGGAGGCCTGGGGAATCACCTGGTTACTGGGAAGTGCTTCAGCCTGAAAGGAACGAAAAAGCAGATTCCTTTTAATCAGAGGCTTCTTCTTGGGTACCAAGGATAACAGTGTATTCTTACCCCCAGTGGCCTCACTGATAAGGTCCTTATGCTCCAGCCCAAAACAAGGACATTCCCTGAAAGGGTAACAAAAGTAAAGCCTTCTTATAAGCAGTGTCAGCGGACCAGATCTTGAGCCAAAGAGCTCGTCTGGTGACAAAAGACATGGTAGAAACCCTAGCCACCAACCGGATGGCATCAAAGATGGCTTCAGAAACATAAAGCTGAGCTTCAGAGATGCTAGCCAGAAGCCTTAGCAAGTCAGCAGTGGGAGCACCCTGACAGACAGTGACAGTGAGCTGTTCAGTCCAAACTGCAATGCAGCAGCAAATGAGGGGTGTAATGAAGTGCCTGCAGTAGCAAAGATGGCCTTCAGAAAGGCCTCAAGCTTCCCGTCAGTCCAGTACTTAAGGACAGAAGCGTCTGCAACTGGCAGAGCAGTGGACTTAGAAAGTCTAGAGACTGTCGCATCCACTTTAGGAGGATAAGCCCACTGCGCTAGGGCCACCTCAAAAAAGCATACAGTTTAGCGAAATTTCTAGACCAGTAGATTTCCTATCAGGAGACTTCCACTCATCTAACACAAGTTGGTCAAGAGTGGGTTTAGGTGGGAAGAAGGTACACTGCGTCTTAGGTTCATGAAACACATCAGAAGCACCCTTGGGACTCTCAGGGATAGGGGAAATGTTCAGCGTAGCGAGCACTGCCCTGATCAGGCCCTCAGCTGAGGGATCAGGGTCAGATTCAAAGGGGTCCCCAAAGCATTGGGAGGATAACACCGCAGATCATTCCTCCCCGTCCGAGTCCACCAACAGTTCCTCCTCAGAGGAGTCCGCTATCATCAGGTACACCCTGCGGATTTGGTAAGGAAGACCTGATAGAAGCAGGGGGCTGCCAGGACTGGAAGACCCCCTGTAATTGGGATGGAGGGATTGGCTCAAGAGCATGGCTGGAGGTCCCTGGGGGAGATGCAGTGGCAGCAGCGCATGAGGGGCATAAATGAACCGAGTATTCTTTAGGTAGCCCTGATTGACATGAGAAGCAATGTGCAATGGGGGTCACTGACACTCTAGTATCCTTAGTTTTAGGCCTAGCCCCAAGTTCCAAGGAGCTGACATCCTCATTGGGTCAAAACGTCTGAAAGTTTAAGGGATACCCAAATACAATGTCTAAGATTAAGTATTTCACCCCAGAAATAGCTAAAATGCACTTATCTGGAAGCCGAAGGGTTAATCTGCTGAGGAAAGGAGAGTCCAAGCCCTGCTTAGGATACCCAGGAAGGGAAGGCAGAAAATGGCATCCACGATGAGAGCCAATCAAAAACAAGAGCGTGAAGCAAGCGCTCATGGGAAATGTAGTTTCCCTTGAAGAGTACCCCAAACAGTGCTCGAAGCACCCTGAGCCCCCCAAAACACTCAGAACATTAACCGGATGATGGAACAAGGGCAGAACTCAAATAAACCAAAAAGAGTGTGAAACAGTGCAAAAAGAATCAGCAAACAGTAGATGAAACACTGGACCCAGCAGGGAAAGTGTCATAAACTCCTCAAAAGTGCCCAAACCTGCAGTCAGAGGGTAAATTTACTACAGAAACCCACTGCTCCAAAATCTCACAGACATATAGATAAACCCAATGAGTGCACATGTGGACCTCAGCACTCAAAGGGTTGCTCACCTTTTTAGAAGGTCTTCAGATTACCATTGCTAAAGAGAAGCCTCAGTGGGCAACTCCTAGGGAAAAAAACATGCTACACAAACTTTTCCCTCACAGGGCTGACAGGTCCACAAAAGCACCTGGAAACTAAGCTATCCACTTGGGAATGTCAGTAATGGTAATCTGCCTAATGGGGGTATTCCATATCTAACAGAAAAATAATAAAAATGCTAAAACTATAGCAGAACTGTTCTCATACCTTGCTTCACAAGGATCATACCTTACTGGAGGGAATTGGCTGAGAAGTAGCTAAGGAGAGGAGGAAGACTCAACCCAGCAATTTCTTCCCAGAATTGTTCCTGCCTACTTAAAGGGGCGGTCGCCAGTAACCTACATTGGACGACAGAGAAAAGTAGATATTACAAACTACTAGGGATGAAGAAGCAGGTCTCTATACTCTCTCCCTCCAAATAATTGACTGGTAGCTCTCAGCCACCAAGATACCTATGCTTGTGAGTTGAGAAGGAGAATGTCTACAAACTACTCACTGCCCAAGTTGCAGCCACGTGCTAGAAAGAAATATCAGTGTTAAGGCTGTTTAATTCACAGTCGATTGCCAAAGGGGAAAGGGAGAAGGCGTAAATAACCACTTCTTTGTTCTCTACAAGCTGCATCTGGGAAGTGTGGGAATTGGTGAGACGGAAAGGACTTAAGAAGCCATATCAAATCTATGTTCATGTTTATTAGGAGGCTGATAGCAACAGAGATATCATGAAGAGGAAAAGGACTTGGCAACCCTCAGCCTCCAGAGTTTTTTTTAGATTTGGTTCCCCTAGCCTATACATGCAGAGAGGAGGCAGAAAACTCCCCAATCTCCCAGTCAGAATAGCTAAATATACAATAAATATAATTGAATTTGATGTAGAGAGGACTCTATTAGTTTGACATTTTGAGGACCAGAGGGGAAAGCAACTCATAGCAGAGCTATGCTTTTGCACTCAAAAGGCTAAATAGTGTGACAGAGTATGGGAGGAGCTCACAAGGAAGTTACTGAAGGGCTAAGGAAGAGTGTGTGGGTGCAAACTTTTCCTCATAACCCAGAAAATTAGACTTAAATAAGCCTTCCTGCTGCCAAAATGTGTATTCATCTACCAGAACTTCCTGTTTAACCTGCAATTATACAGTGTAACCCTGTATGTTAGTTCTGGCTAGAAATAAATCTGATCTTCTCTTAAAATGTATCCATTGTATCTGCCGTTATCTGGTATTACTACATCTTTGGGAAAAAGAGTTCCACAATTTAAAGTGATTTTAAGGTCTATTGAAATTGAGTTGCCCGAGTCTTCTGTACAATAAAAGGAACATATTGTGCTATGTCTAAGTGCTTACTTCTTTGTAGTTCAACAGTTATGAAGCACTGAAGATCCACCACCTTCACCTTCTCCCCACATCACTCTGAAGCTTCAGTCTGGTCGGCAGCAGCCAGGGACAAATTTCAGTATGCAGAGGGAAATCCTGCCCTCCGTCGGGGGGGTTAGGATTTCGCTTATACTTATTTACTGAAGCTTGCCCCCCACTGCATCCGTCCGATCCCACAACCCGATCTCAGATTCTGTGGCAGGCAGCCAGTGGACCTTCAGAGCTTCATAACTTTTGAACTACAAAGTAAGCACTTAGACATAGCCCAATATGTTCCTTTTAATATACAGAAGCCTCCAGCAACTAGTTTTCAATAGACATTACTATCACTTTAAACAGACCTTACTGTAACAACACAAGAGAACCCTCCTTTCCTCTAATCGTAAGGGGTGGCCCCTAATTATATAATAAGGCCTTGGAATGAAAAGCTTCCTTCTATTGACCTTGCACAAAACAAGATCCCCCTCAGGTGTCTTTTCTCAAGTAAACAGAGTTTGTATAGACCTTTATGCAAATCCTCCATTCCCCTTAACTCCTCAAGGACCAATCGCATGCTCAAGTGTTTGGCACATAAGGACCACAGACCTTTTTTTTTTTTTTAATTTTATTAGTGAATCCGATTCAGGGCTCCCCAAAGGATATGCAGCCGTGCGGGGAGCCCCGAAATCCATGACGATCCTGGCATGTCAAAGGTCCTTATCGCATGTTGGACTCATGATGTGTCATTACCGTCACGGGTCCTTAAGGGGTTAACTAACTGTTCAAGTGGCAAAGAGGTATGCAATGCATTGAAATATGTTTGATACCCCTCTGGCACTCATAAGGTTAATTTATTTGCCCTTTGTTGTATTCTCTCTAGATCTAATATATCCTTTTTCAAAACTGGTACCCAAAACTGTACTGCATATTCGAGGTGAAGTCTTACCAATGATTTGTACAGTGGCAAAATGAAGTTATCCACTCTTGCTTCAATACCCCTTTTTATTTAAGACAGGACTATTTGCTTTTGCTACTGCTGTTTGATACTGAACACCATTTCCAAGTTTATAAGGACTTCCAAATATTTCTATAGCAATGTGTCTCCTAGAAGGATTCCGCCTATTTGCTCATCCCAAATGCATAACTTTACACTTTTATACTCTATTTGCCCAATCTCCCATTTTATATAAAATCACTCTGTAGAATGCAAATATCCTGTTCTGAATTTATTACCCTGCATAATTTAGTGTTGTTTGCAAATAATGAAGAGCTCCTTTCTATACCTATTTCCAGGTCTTTTATAAATATGTTAAGGAGCAGTGGCCCACGTACTGAACCTTGGGATATTCACTAGTCATATTAACTGTATTGGAGAATTTTCCATTTACAACACAATGTTCCCCATCCAGTTGTAACAGTTATCATCCCCTAGGCATAATTTCCTTATTTTATACCCCTGCCTCCTGCTTGGCACTGTATCAATTGCCTTTGCAAAGCATTGGATGTAGTATATCTACATTTTGCAATTAGTGTAACCCTTTTAGTGCCAAACTTGGAGTGCAATATATTGTTCTGCAATGCTTTGCACACCCTTTGATGCTCAAAGGGTTAACCCCTTAACGACCACCCGATCCAGAAGTAGAGGCCTACGGCACTTTTTTTTTTCTTCTTATTTGCGCAATTAATTCTGGGATGGCAGAGCAGCGTGCAGCTGAGCATCCATCCCAGAATTCCATGACATGCCAGGACTGTCACAGGTCCTTAATGTCTGGACCAGGGTGATGGACAGGGCACGTCATGTAACATTAAGGGGTTAAACATCCCCCCATAGCATACAATATACTGTCACCTACCTAGTGATGCATGCAGCTGATAAGTAGTGGGGATAAATGAAATGTGCTGGAGACTCTTCCATTCATAGGGTTAAAACCCCCTGAAATGGGGAAGCAACATCTTCTAATAATACCCCTCCATTAACTTCATACGGCTAGAGAATTCTAATGGCCCTATGCATTTTTCCCTTGTGACTTTGTAAAAGAGAGATCGCACCTTCATTCAGTCCTGGATATCATTTCAGGTGGACAAGACAGTTGCTTGTAGTTTTTTCAGACTGAAGGCGGCAAGACTCCAGATAGCCTCATTTAACCCTTTAAAAGGATAGTAATGTTTTATAATAAAAGCAGCTCCAATCAATCTTCATAGTATTCGGGCCACGGAGAGTTATTTTAACACTGTCAGAGCTGTAGTTCAAGAGTAATTGAATGATAAAGTATCCCCCTCCCACCCCTTTTACTGATGTAACTGCCCACCTCAGAACAACAGGGTGGTGTCCAAGTGGATTGCAGAGAGGGACAATCTTCAATTAACATAAGGGAAAAACCTGAAAATTTAGTCAATGGGGCAGGGCTTTCATTGTTTTCACAGTAAGAAGATTGTCCCTTGCTGTGAGCTGTCTGGTCTGTGGACCAGATTCCACATCTGAGGGGAGGTGGCTTACACTAGGTAAAAGGGGCAGGAGGGGGAAAGGTTATCATTCAATTACTCTTGAACTACAACTCTGACAGTATTGAAATAACACACTATGGCTCAAATGCTATGAAGATTCATTGGAGCTGCTGTCTTTATGAAACATTACTATCCCTTTAAGGACCAGCAATGAGTCACACATCCCTCTGGCCCTTAAAAGGGTTAAGGTTGACATGAGCAGTAGGCAGCATTTGTGTTCTATGGTCCTGCTTGCAACCGTCTCCTGGCCATGACATCCAGGACCGATTGCCAGTTGATTCAATAGATATCACAGTCAAAGAAAAAAAAAAAAATCCAAGAGGTGCCATTAGGATTTTCTGGGCACAGTACGGTAAGTGGGGGATGGTTATTAAAACACGTTATTCCCTCCTTAAATTTAATGTCTTCCCTACGATTCAGCTGGTTTGCCCCATAAGATACACTGAGTTTTGTGCATTCAGCCCTAAAACTCAATGGGTCTTATGCAGAAAGCAATATATGAGCCAGGCTGAGGTAAACTGGGAAGGGTGGTGGGGTGTAAAATGAAAATTCTCAATTTAAATAGAGATTTAATCCCGCTGAATGATAGAGGTCTTCAGGGTACTGTGAAACAATGCGCTGAATAACTCGATTTCAAGGGGTAAAAGTTCCATTTAAATCATTAAGAATTATGAGAATGTTTGCAATCCATGATGTAGCTGGTTTGCACCAGAAATGATCAGCTTTTGTAATGAGGTCCTATTTTTTTCATTTTAAAGAATGGCCACTAACGTATAGATGATTATTTTCACTTAGTGAAATGAATAATCTATGTGGGATATATGTACAACATGAGTACCTGATGGGAAGCTTCCTCCAAAGAACATATTGAACAGATCTTCAGGAGTAATATCTGCTTCAAAGCCTCTGTGGAAGTCAAAGCCGTTTCTGTGATGGTTCTGCTCCCGATCCTCGCTGCCTGTCAGGTCATACTGCTTGCGCTTCTCTGGATTACTCAGCACTGCATATGCATTTCCAATTTCTGAGAGCAGGAAAACACAAAACAAAACAAAAGACACATTGTTTACTAAAACTGCAGTTCAATAAGCTAAAATACAGCAATATTGGAGCAAACTAACAGCATTATAAGGAGAAACAGCACATTCCCATACGATTAAATTAGATTTTAATCTAATGAATACTAGAGAGGTTTCCAGTACATTGCTTCATAATGCATTAAAGATCTTTCAAGTATTCAAGGTGTTAAAAGCCCCTTTTAAAGGGATAGTATTGCTTTTTTTAAAAAAAAAGATCCCCCTCCCTTCCCTTGCAAACCAAGCACACTTAGAAGACCGTTCCAGTGAAGGATTTCTTTTTCAATAACGTGATCTCGGCTCTGCTGAAGAGCCTCCGCCGGTCCCTTTAAAATCAATGGTCATTTTGTGATTTTTTTTATTTTTTTTTTTTAATTTGCCCTCTGCAGCAGTGGTTTAATCAGAATTGCACCACTTTAGCTTATTAAGCTGCACGTTAACACTTTGAGTGTCAGAGGAGTAAGCAACGCATTGCAAAAGGTTAAGAGCCTTATGCAAGATAACTGGAGAAATTCAACTGCACCATAAAGAACATTTCCATATGTTTAATTGGATTAACCCTTTGAGTGCCAGAGGGGTTTGCACCTCATTGCTTAACAATGCATTGCATACCCCTGTGATTAAAAACGCCAACATAAAAAATTACAATGTTAAAAATATCAAGTACAGCTTGCATAAAAGAGGATTTTAATCTTACCTGTTAAATCCATTTCTCTTAGTCCATACAGGTTACTGGTAACTTTGGGTAGGCGATCCGCTCCTTTAATTGTAGCCAGGAACAATTCTAGAATTGTATGCAGTGGGTGGAGCCTACCTTCCCTCCTTGGCTGCAACTAGCCAACCAGCTCCAGTAAGATTTGAGACACTAACTATTGACTAGATAGTAGAAGGGAAAGAAGACTCCTGTGAGCATGACCCCGAAGGCCCCCCACGGTCTGCCACAGGAGAGCCAAGCACGGTCCCTTGACAGGGTGGGAGACAAGTAACCTGTATGGACTAAGAGAAAAGGATTTAACAGGTAAGAGGCAGGAAGTAAGGCAAGGACCAGGCGCAAGGCCCCCAAAGCCACCAGAGCAGATATGAACCATCAGATCAGAGATCGCCCAACAACACTGAACTGTCAACAGACACTGAATAGGGGTAACACCACCCCATCTGTTACACAGCACACTGAACTAGAGCCAACGGGGCTCAAAAAGTGAAGGAAGCACCAAGAACCAAAGAAAATCCCAGACAGGCAAAACAACCTCCAGGATTTTCCTCCGAAAGCTGGCATCAGCTGCTGCCAAGACAACATGGTAGTGCTTCGAAAAGGTGTGCACAGACAACCAGGTGGCAGCCTTGGACAACTGATCAGCAGAGGCCTGATTCTTACAAGCCCAAGAGGCCCCAACAGATCATGCAGAATGAGCTGTGACCCTGAAAAGGGACAGGCCTCTTCCTCAGCTCATAAGCCATACGAATAGTGGACTTAATCCAAGAAGCAATAGTCACTTTGGATGCAGGTCTTCCTGCCCTAGGACCCTCAGGAATGATGAGCAACGAGTTAGAATTCCTGACAGACTCAGTGCGATGTACATAAAACTTGAGACAATGCACCACATTTAACAAGTGGAGATCCCTCTCGTTGTCAGAGGTGGGGTCAGGGCAGAAAGAGAGCACCACAATGTCCTGATTGATGTGAAACTCCGAAACCACCTTGGGGAGGATCTCCTGAGAGGTGTGAAGCACCACCCTGTCCTTGTGAAACACCAAATAGGGTGGTTTACAGGACAGAGCATGTAACTCCGCTACACGGTGAACAGACACAATCGCCAGGAGAAAGGCCTTTCCACGTCAATAGTCATAGCGAAATAGTAGCCAAAGACTCAAATGGAGGGCGCTGAAGAATGCCCAAAACCAAATTAAGATCCCACAGAGGAGCAGGATTCTGGAAGGCAGGACGAGAATAAGCAATGCCCTGGAAGAAAGGATGGCAATGCGCCTCTGAAAGAAAACAGAGCAGACATCTGAACTTTAAGGGAACTCAAACTGAGGCCCTTATCCACACCATCCTGCAAAAAGGCCAGGAACGTAGGCAGATCAAACTCCTGAGACAGGTTCTTATCAGCACACCAAGATAGGAAGGTCGATCAGACACAATGGTAGATCTTGGAAGAAACACGCTTGTGGGCACTGAGCATAGTAGCCACCACGCCAGAAGAAAACCCTTTCTTCTTCAATACTGAGGATTCAATTTCCAAGTCGTCAAAGCTAGCCAATGAACATCCTCCTTCCACAGGTAACCCTGTAGATCCGGATGGCAAGGGAGCTGGAATAGCTCCGCACTGAGAGATCCAGAAGCTCTGGAAACCAAGCTTGGTGAGGCCAATACGGAGCAATTAGAAAGACTGGACAGCGCTCCACTTGTAATATCTGTAACACCCTGTGCAACATTGGGAGGGGAGGAAAGATGTAGGCCAGAGGAAATAACCAAGGAATGGACATGGCATCCACCGCCAGAGCTAGAGGGTCCCTCCATAGAGAGCAGAACCTCGGAACCTGTTATGTCTTGTCACCATCAGGTTGATGTTAGAAAGATCCCAGTTCTGAACAATGAGGGTGAACACCTCTGGGTGCAATTCCCACTCTCCGCTGTCCACTGTGTGCCTACTGAGGAAGCATGACGTTTTCTATGCTGGGAATGTGCACTGCGGATATGGCAGGAATGTGTTCTTCTGCCCAGGACAAAATAGCCTTGACCTCTAACCAAGCGACGAGACTTCTTGTTCCGCCCCGCTTGCTGATGTAAGCCACGGCCATGGCGTTGTCGGGCTGTACCAGGACTGGACAGTCTTCCAGCTGAGATGTCCAATGACGAAGGGCATGGAACATCGCCCAAAGCTCCAATATGTTGATGGGAAGGAGAGATTCCTCCGGAGACCATCGACCCTGAGAGCTCGGGCGACCCAGGACCGCTCCCCAGCCAGAGAGGCTAGCAATTAAAATGTGTAGGATTAAAGTTTCACCCCAGAAATTGCTAATTTAGACTTCTCTGCTGATTAACCCTTCGCCAGCCAGATAAGAGAAGGATGATCGAGCAAGGGCAGACAAGAAGAATAAGCCATCTCTGAAGTCGCTAGGTTAAACAGTTGCAGAGATATGTCCCAAACTGTACAGTCCTATAGGAGTGAATGGAGCAATGGCGCCTGTGACGGGGGGTACAGGAGTTACTGATTGGTAGGCCAAGGATTAAGAGATTTATCCAGCCAGACAAAAAGATAATAAATTGCATTTATTAGAGTGGTCACGGCACAAAACATAGGACAACAATTACAAGCAAACAAACAGGGGTAAAACATAAAAACTAAACACTTCTGCTGTTCTCTTCTTAGTCGCATAACTTGCCAGGGGTTACAAATAATACTCACAGTCCATTTTAGCTTAATGCTGGAGCTTATTCATAGTCCCACTAAAGGCAAGCGTAGGCATCCTGCCCACTCCACATGCTGCTGGATTACATGAAGGTTCCTTGTATCTTTTAGTCCTGGCAGAGGAGTTGGGGAAGACATCCAAAGAGCCTTGTGGTAGGAACATCAGGGTACTCTCTCTGTGTCTGAAGCCACCTTAACTTACAGCCCACAACTGAAAAGGGGACCTGGCCCTACAGTGCCCGCTCACTCTAACTTTTCCCGTGAGGGCACTCACCAGTCCCAGTTTCTCCAGTACACCTTTAGAAAGCACCTGGACCAGTCCAACTCCAGAATGGCCCCAGGCCACCCCCCTCCATGCTGGGGAGAGGCTATCTCCTGCTCCTACATTCTGCAACTCTCTCTCTATCTTTCCTTTCTCCCAGTTTTTCTCTACCCACCCCCTACAGGATGTGATGTCACAGATACCATGTACCAGGTCTGTTCAGCTTGGCCTGATGTAGAGGGGGAAGGTACACACTCTACACAGATTTGCCCTACCCCCCCTCTATGCTTGCCAACACTGGCTATCTCATAGCACAATCTCTGGGTTTCGCTAGACTGGATGGCACCATTCCTCTGTACATCCTACATACTAACCAACCCATTCACTGCTGGTAACTGGACAACCCTCTCTAATGCATGCACACACAGGGGACATTAAGGTTTCAAGAATGGGAACATGTTAAGACAATGGCAAATCACTGAAAACAGACTCATATCTTTCTCTGGGGGACAACCATTTCGTCACAGCGCCTATGCAGTAAAGCGCGCCTTTACTCAAATTTTACAAAATTGAAGGTGTAATATTAAAATACATGAAACATCACTAG
Organism: Rhinophrynus dorsalis; assembly: GCA_037306005.1. NCBI lineage: Eukaryota > Metazoa > Chordata > Amphibia > Anura > Rhinophrynidae > Rhinophrynus > Rhinophrynus dorsalis. The sequence goes on along the minus strand of CM074718.1, from coordinate 214,055,329 downwards.
AACATGTTAGGATACCCAAAAACACTGAAAACAGTAGGAAAAGTGTCAGAAAACCCCCCAAATGAATGCCAAACCAACAGCTAAAGGATTAAGTACCACATAAATCTGCTCCAAAACACTCAGACATACATAGACCCAATGAGTGCAGGAGTGTGCAATAGGAACTCCAAAAGGAAAAAACCCTGTGCGGAGGGGCACTGTGGGACATGTGGACCTGCAGCACTCAAAGCGTTACTCACCTTTCTTGCAGATCTTCTGTCTTCAGATTACCATGTATTAAGAAGAAACCTCGGTGGGCAACTCCTGAGTAAAGAACTTGAACCCAAGATTTGCCCCCCAGGGCTTAAGATCCACAAAAAAGCACCTGGTCACTGAGCTAGCCACATCTAAGGGCATTGTTAGTTATGGTAACCCGTCTAATGGTGGTATTCCATTTCTAACAGAAAAATAAAAAACTTCTAAAGCTATAGGAGAACTGTTCTATTGCCTGTGTTATCTTCACCAAGGAACATATCTTTCTGGAGATGGCTGGCTAGCTGCAGCCAAAGAGGGAAGGTAAGCTCCACCCCCTGCATACATTTCTAGAATTGTTCCTGCCTACAATTAAAGGGGCAGATCTCCTATCCAACGTTACCAGTAACCTGTATTGTACGACAGAGAAAAGGTGAAATTTAGTCACCGATATTTGTTTTTCCTCTGTGTCCGTCCACAGCATAACGTGGGCAATTGCCTCCGCCTCCCAGCTGGTAGGACCAATAGAAAAAAATTATAAATTAAAAGTCAGCTCTCCCCTCTGCAGTTACATTTTTGACCAAGCTGTAACGAGAGAAGTATTTTAGACGTTATACCTCGGTAAATGACAATACTATCATACGATATGGTAGACCAGAACTGAGAACTATACAAATACCAAAGATGTAGGGATGAGTTGACTGTGAGGGACACAGAGGAAATACGAATATCGATGAGTAAATTTCACCTTTTCCTCTGTGTCCATTACACGGCATGCTGTGGGACTTACCACAGCAGTATCTAGTCAAGCGAGGGAGGGTACAAAGAAGAATTGAGGTATAGCTGCCTCCAGCACCTTTCGGGCCAAACTTGGCATCTGCAGATGCTTGGAGATCTAGTCTGTAAAGTTTGGCAAAGGTTGACACTGAAGACCAAGCGGCAGCCTTGCAGATTTCCTCAGGGTAGGCTGCTGCTTTCTGAGCCCATGAAGTGGAGACAGCCCTGGTTGAATGAGCCTTTATCCCCTGAGGAGGTGGAGTCTCAGCTGAGTCATATGCTAGTTTAATACATTTTCTGATCCAGCGAGAAATGGAGTGCTTGGATGCAGCACAGCCTTTAAATTTTCTGCAATGATGGACAAACAGTGACTCAGATTTACGAATATTCTGAGTTTGCTTGAAACAGATCTGTAGGCATCTAACAAGATCTAAATTATGAAGGCGTTTCTCCAGGTCTTTTGTAGGATTTCGACAAAAGGATGGGAGAAGAATCTCCTGGTTCACATGGAATTGCGACACAACCTTAGAACGAAATGAGCTATGAGTATGGAGAACTACCTTGTCTTGGTGGAAGACCAGATAAGGGGGAATGGACATCAAGGTCTGAAGTTCCCAAACTCTTGTAGCAGAGGTGACTGCTGTGAGCAGAACGTGTTCCATAGAGATGGACTCCAGAGGTTCAAAGAATGGATGAGACAAGAGTTGTGTTAGGACTAGATTTAGGTCCCGGGGGGATAGTCTCTCGTATGGTAGGCTTTATTTTTGAGACTGCTGTCATAAATTTCTTGATAAGAAAATTGTCTGCAAATGGAGTGGTCATGACCGCTGATATAGCAGACAGCTGGACTTTTAAAGGATGCTGGTTTTAATCCCTTATTGAAAGCGGACTGCAGGAAATCCAGGATCCGGGGAGGAGAGATGGATTGTCTATCCAAACCTTCCAAAGACCACCATCGATGAAAGATGGACCATATCCTGTAATAAATTCTGGTAGAAGATGACCGTCTGCACTTCAGAATAGTTTCTATCACTGGATCTGCTAGACCCTGCAGGGTTAGAGATTCCCATTCAGCCTCCAGGCCCGGAGCTGGAAGAAGGCCAGATTGGGATGAGGTATGGGCTCCTGGGTCAGCAGGTCTGGCATGTCCGGAAGAGGTATTGGGGGTCTGACGGACAGCTGTAGGAGGTCCACATACCACATTTTCCTTGGCCAGTTTGGGGCTATGAGGATAACGCTGGCTTTGCCTCGTCTTATCTTTCGAACCACTTCCACTAGAATTGGGATGGGTGGAAATATGTGCGCCAGACTGAAGTCCCAAGGTAAGCAATGAGCGTCCTGTCCTGCTGCCTGAGGCTCTGACCAACTTAAGATGTAGGTTTGACACTGTCTGTTTTGGGCAGAGGTCATGAGATCTATTGATGGAGATCCCAGGACCTCTGTGAGGGACTGAAAGACCTTGACATTGAGACTCCACTCTCCTGGATCCAGCTTTGTTCGGCTGAGATAGTCTGCCTGTACATTTAGGTGTCCTGACAGATAAGATGCTGTTAGTGCCAAGAGATGTCTTTCTGCCCATGACAATATCTTAATTGACAGGCGATTGAGCTGTATACTCCTGGTTCCTCCCTGATTCAGTAAATACCAGACTGCCAAGACATTGTCTGAGCGTACCAGCACTGCTTGCCTGGCTAGATTGGAAATCATTATAACACTTCCACCACAGACTGCCAGGAGTCCGAGCACATTGATATGAAGTCTGGACTCCTGCTGTGACCATGTGCCTTGAGTTGTCTGTTTGTTCCAGATTCCCCCCCACCCTAACAGACTTGCATCCGTGGTGAAAATCTACCATGTGGGTTCCAACATGGGACAACCTTTTGCCAAGTTTTGTTTCAAGGTCCACCACTTCAACCCTTGTTTTGTGGAGTGAAACACTGGTATTCATAGACAAATTGGAGGGATCCTTCCGATAATACTGTAGGAAGTTCTGCGGAGTGAATCTGGAATGGGACCTGGCCCAAGGAAGTATCTGTTGTGCGGATGACAGATGACCCAATAACTGAGAGAAAGCCTTTGTGGTGTGGACTGGTTGTCTTAAGAACCTTTTTACTTGACTGAAGATGTGATCTTGACTTCCAGAGACAGGGCCACAATGTTGTGCCTGGTGTCGAAGTTGATTCCCAGGATTTGAAGGTTCTGAGATGGATGGAGAATGCTTTTTTTGGTCTTTATTAACCAGCCATGATTTTGTAACACTCTTCTGCAAATGTCTGTGTTTACTTGAGCCAAATGGAGTGATGTTCCTATGATGAGAACATTGTCCAGGTAGGGAAGAACCTTTATCTGGTGGGTGCTTTTTAACTCTGCCACAGCTACAGATAGTACCTTTGTGAACACTCGAGGGGCTGAAGCTAGACCAAATGGGAGTGCTCTGAACTGATAATGGTTCTTGAAGACGTGAAACCTCAAGAACTTTCTGTGAGATGGTCTGATTAGGATGTGGTGGTATGAATCCTTTAAGTATATGCGAGATAGGAACACTTGTGGCTGGATTAGTTTGATTGCGTACATAACTGACTTCATCTTGAAATGTCGAATTCTTAGATAGCAATTCAGGTCCCTCAGGTCTAGAATCGGAAGACGCTTCCCAGAATGTTTTAAGACAGCAAAAAGTGTAAAATCCGTGGAATCTCTGAGTCCACCTCATCTATAACATTGTGTTGTACGAGTTCTTGCAAGACCTGTTTCATCTGTAATATTCTGGATCTGTTCTTGACTCGCGAAACAAGGATCGGGGGGGGGGGGGGTATGTTGAAATTCTACAGTGTACCCTTTCTTCACAATTTCCATCACCCATTTGTCCGAGTGAATCAGTTCCCATGAATGATGGAATTACTCCAGTCTGCCCCCTACTGGAGGTGAAGGAAGGGCTCTCCTGGCTTCATTGATGGCACTGGGGTTTATGTTGGACATTTTTCCCGATTTCCCCTCTAGAGGGCTGGGCTCCTCCCCTTCTCTGATCATAGGATTTACCAGGCCGGTATCTCTTTGCTTCTCGAAAGGACTGGCACCTTCACTGAGCATTTTTTTGATGGTGATACTCTGTTACGCTTCACCTGGGGGAAAAAAGGACTTTTCCCTGCAGAGGACTTTTTTAGGATATCCTCCAGCTGGTCACCAAATAACTTGGGATCCTGAGAATGGGAGAGAGACAAGTCTGTTTTTGGAAGCTGCATCCGCCTCCCAGGATTTTATCCACAGGGCTCTACGCGCAGTTACTGATAGAGATGAGGACTTCGCTAATAGCCTATTATCTAGTGAAGCATCGCATGAATATTTCAGTGCATCTTCGATGGCACCCATTTCTTTTAGTATGCATGATCTTGAAACAGACGATTCAAGTTTCTCTTCGAGATCTGAGATCCAGATGCGTAATGTGCTAAAAACTGAAGCCATAGCTGTGGCTGTTTTGAGGTTCTGACCAATAGTTGAGAATGGTCTTCTCAGGGTGCTATCCACTCTTTTATCCATGGTGTCCCTCAGGAAAGTTCCATCTCTTAGAAGAAGAGTTGTTCACCTGGCTGTCTGCGAAACTGCTGCATCAACCTGTGGAGGAGTAGTCCAATTTGCTGTGTCTTCATCAGCAAAAGGGTACATGCGCTGGAAATGTTTTGATGTAGTGCATCTCTTTTCTCCTTGCTCCCATTCTTTTTGGATTATTTCCTGAATTGAGCTATGTACTGGCAGTAATGGACTGGTCTTTTTATAACCAAAGAAGGCAGTATCCATTACATTAAGCTCTTTCTATATTTCAGTAAGACCCAAGGTTTTTTGCATGGATTTTATCAGGGAATCAACCTTGTCAACAGAAAAGCAAGTTTCTAGCTTCTTCAACAATCTCCCCCTCTTCTGCTGAAGAGCCCTCAGACTGAATATCAAGAATACTTTCCTCCTCCTCTTGACGGTGGGATGGTCCTTCATCTGGGTCTGAGAAGCGAGTTCTTTTTAGAGAAGCCTCCTGCACTGTGGAAAATGTCTCTTGCATGGAGGGCTTCATCCACGCTAAAAAATTTGAGAATTGTGCAGGGACTTCGCTTCCAGTTGCACGCTTCAAACAATCAGTGCACAGTTTAGCAGGGTCATTTTGAGGTATATTATGGTCACAACCAGCACAAGGCTTGGTCTTTGCAATAGTATTTTCATCTTTGGAGGATACTCCCTTCTGTTTATCCCCTTTAACTTCCTTTGGAGCAGACATAGCTGTTCTGGTCATAAAGGGTATCTCCTTAAATATAAGTATATGTCTCTATATATCTAGCGCAATTACACAGACATACTATAAGCAGAAACAGGCAATATAGTAAATTATATATATATATATATATATATATATATATATATATATATATATATATATAATATATCGATCCAGAGGAGACTGCGTCTGCAAACCGGGCTGCTTTAAAGGGCACCATGCAGGCAGATGCCGATCCGCTTCTGTGTTCCATCTTGGAACGCACGCTCACTTCCAGTTTCTGAGGATGCTGCTGGCCGCGAACCACAGACCCATGTTTTGCCACAAGGACAGGAAAATAGCACGTCGCTTTGTCCCGTCTCGCAGATCCTTCACATGCCTCTGGATCACGCAACCTGGACACAGCAAGATTACGGGGCCCAGGCAAGAAATATGCGCCGCTACTAGGCAGGACATATACGGCGACTTTTAAAAAATAATAAAGATACTCCTGAAGGAGAGAGGCCATTGCCTCCGTCCTCCAGCTTGGGTAGGATCAAATAACTGCAGAGGGGAGAGCTGACGTTTAATTTATAATTTTTCTATTGGTCCTACCAGCTAAGAGGCAGAGCCAATTGCCCACAGTATGCCGTGTAATGGACACAGAGGAAATATCCATTACTCTTACTTTACATCCCTAAAATAAAATATTAAAGTTACTCTGGTACATGTCTGCATTGTCCCGTTCAGACAGCAGTTAATGTCGTTGCTATTTGTACTGAATGAGAAGAGCTACAGCCAGTGAGCGGATTACAATTAGTACCCGCTGCGCTTTTATTCAGAAAGGTTGTTATCTTATCCCAGACCATGCCCAGATAACCCTGCACAATCACTGAGATCTCTGGAGTCATGGAAAAGGCAGGAATAGCTGTTCCCTCAGAGCATATTGTTATTGATGCTAGAATCATGTACAGGGTATTTAAGTGCATTCAACAATGCTTTGGAGAGATCTCTGGCATTTGATGGCTTTAACCCTTTGAGTGCAAGAGAGGTATCAATGTATTGCTAAGCAAGGAGTTGCATACCTCTGACACCCAAAGTGTTAAATCCAATTAAAATCAATAGGAATTGTTATATGTCTCCTGTGATGCAGTCGATTTGCCACTGTGTTTCAACACTTTTGTCATTATATCCTATATAATAATTCACTAGGATGTTTGTCAGAAGCCGTCATGCGCAGTAGAGACTGCCTGAATGCTCAGAATGCTTGGAGTTCTGTGCTGGGCGCAGTCTGTCCGGAATGCTGGGAGTTCTGTGCATTCAGGCAGTCTCTACATCACATCAAGTGAGTGATGGCAGAAAGCAAAGCAGGACCTGCCTTTTAACCCTTTGAGTGCCGGAGGGGTATGCAACGCATTGCAAAGCTTTGCAATGTGTTGAGTACCCCTTCGGCACTCAAAGGGTTATCACCACCCACACCCTGGGCTTTTATATTAGTTAATATATATATATATATATATATATATATATATATATATATATATATAAAATTTCGTTATTAATCTGTCTGCCATCTAGCCAACAATCCCTAGGACATCTAAATACTATAAAGCGTTAGCCTGCGAAGCTCCCTGTGTGCGAAACCGCACATGCGCAGTAGAGACTGCAGGAAAGATGCAGTCATGCGCAGTAGGGACTGACCGAACACGCTGATTCAGATCGGGGAGCTGTGTCTATGCTCCCAGCTCCGGGGCAGCAGCTGAGGCCGCTGGGTGGCACTTTAGCCTGTGTATATGGGTTTTCCTTCTAGTTTTTAATAAAAATGGACCTGTCATCTGGATTCAAGTTTGAATATCTGAAAATATCATGAAAAACTGCCTGCGTGTCATGTTATCTAAAAGACCAGCAAACGAACAGTTCAGGAGATACGCTGACATACATTACCAAGTGCGCGTATGCTAATGACGTTATACATGCGGTTTCATATGCAAATTAAGTTTTCCTGGGGCATTTCACACGCTAATGAAGCATTGTGTGAATATCTCCTAAACTATAGATCTGCTGGACTTTTGGCTAACGAAGTATAAGCAGCTTTGAATGACTTCAGATACGAAAAGAAATTCAAGATGACTGATCCACTTCAAAGTGGAGCTTTCACCTTGATTCAAGCTTGTATATTTGAAAACTGCATTAAAAACTGTCTATCCTATATTATAATTCGCTAGGTTGTTTGTCAGAAGCAGTCATGCGCAGTAGAGACTGCCCAAACTGCGCATGACTGCATCGCGTGCACTGGCAGCAGCAGTATGCAGAGCAGGACCTGCAATGCGTTGCATACCCCTCTGGCACTCAAAGGTTTATTACCACCTGGACCTCGACCGGAGTAGTACGCACACTATAGCACCCACTCAGGACAGAGACCGGCATCTGAGTTAGCCTGCCTGGTGATAGCATGGCGAGCCGGGAACAGCTGCTGCAGAGAGCCCATTTAGTGGAGCAGGCAGAGAGATAGGAAGATATGGCAGCTATGAGAGCGGTTACAGAAGTTTACCCTTTGAGTGGCAGAGGGGTACCTCGGCCCGTGTACACGGGCTTTTACATTAGTATGTCATGTTAGCCAAAAGACCAGCAGATGTATAGTATAGGAGATATTCACACTTTCATTGCTGGATAAGTGAAACTAAACACTTCATGGTACTGCACAGAGCTTCATCAGCATATGAAACTTCATTGAAACCTTAATTAGCATATAAGCATGTCACTGAAAAGGCTAAAATTAGCATACGTAATGTAATTAGCTTAAAAAGGTCACTGATGCCACAATTAGCATACATTAGCATATGAAAGATGTGTGAATATCTCCTGGGGCACAAAAACAAGCTGCTCTACCCAGAATAATGAGCATATATTCATCTTAAAACAGGTTCTCCTCCATGAACTGTAGTGAAAATCTTTAATCCCTTAATTGCAATTACACCTATCATCCACCGTCCCTTGTGCTCCCATAAGGTTCTTCCAGACACCTTCCAACTATAGCATACACAAAAATTTGGTGCACCAAGGTCACACACAGAGAATACGACTAGGAGAACAATAAAATCATCAGACCTTTATTTTTCGTACAAAAACATACAGACTGTACCTTGTATTTCTTGACAAGCGTGTTAGAAAAAAGTGGACACCCTACTGCAGACGTCTCTCAAACCGCTACAATCAACGCGTTTTGCGTGCAAACACGCTTACTCATTATTCTAACACACGCTTGTCAAGAAATACAAGGTACTGTCTGTATGTTTTTGTATGAAAAATAAAGGTCTGATGATTTTATTGCTCACCTAGTCATATCCTTGATGTGTGACCTTGGCGCACCAAGTTTTTTTGAATATCTCCTGAACTCTATATTTATTGGCCTTTTGGATAACATGACATGTAGACAGCTTTTAATGCAGTTTTCAAATATGCAAACTTGAATTAAGGTGAATGCTCCACTTTAAGTAGTACCATAAGAAAACTTCAAAGCCGGCAATAAGCCAGTTTTACCCCTTGAGTGCCAGAGGGGTACACGACACATTGTTGTGTATCCTGGCACTCAAGGGGTTAAAATTTCAGGTACAATAAAAATGCTGAATGTAGTCTACAACAAAGAGAAAGCTCAACATGTTTGCCATGCGTTGGAGACTAGTCCCCCATTAAAGGGGTTAACGGTCTTAAAAACGCCCAGTGTGTATTTGCAGTGTCCTGTTAGCTTGTATCCTTGCAGGGGAATTGCAGAAGAAACATACTATTTTGTTCATAAATATTTTCAAATTAACAGCTATGAAAATCTGCAAGACTGCTTATGACTACAGTGTGAAAAACAAGATTATTCTAAAATGGTTCTGTCAGTCTAAAATGGTTCAGTTTGACCATCTGAGGCCAGAGGGCTAGGCAACAGAGTACAGAACAACAAGATGCACATTTCCAACACTCAGAGAGGCATATAATCTTCTTTTCTAGTGCACTCTCTGGCCGTATTGTATCTGGTGCTTTCCCGTTCATCATGAAGTGCATACAAGTTATACCTGCTATTTCCATCTGCATAAGGAGAATCCCATAGAAATCTTCGAAGTGGACAAGTGTATCCACATACGCATATATTCTGCAAATTTCCCCACATTTCCCTGCCTCACATAAGCAAGGCAGGGAAAACTAAATGAATCTGTCATTGACCACCACAAAGAGCATGGGATCTTGTGAATAAAAGGCACCAAGTTTGGAACAAACCGGCATACCACAAATAGAAGTGCTTTAAATGGGGTTTTAACCCCTTTAATATTAAGGGAGGTCTTCAACGCACTGTGAAGAGGTTAAAAACTCCATTTAAAGGGATAGTAACGTTTCACAAAAACAGGAAAGCAATGAGTTCCGTACCCCTCTGGCAATCAAAGGGTTAATCTTCATAGTATTTCAGCCATAGAGAACGTTATTTCAATACTGTCAGAGTTGTAGGTCAAGAATAATTGAATAATAAAGTATCCCCCTTCCTGCCCTTTTACTAATGTAACACTACTCAGCTTAGAGCAATAAGACTGTCCATATGGATCTCAGAGAGGGACAATCTTCAATTAGTATAAAGGGAAAAAACTGTGTGTGTGTGTGTGGGGGGGGGGGGGAGGGTTTTCCTTAAGATCACAGTAAGAAGACTGTCCCTTGCTGTGATGTGCCTGGTCTTAAGACCAGATTCCACATCTGAGGGGAGGTGGCTTACACTAGGTAAAGGGGCGGGAGGGGGATACTTTATTCAATTATACTTTAAATACAACTCTGACAGTACAGAATGAAGATTAATTGTAGCCGCTGTTTTGTGAAACACTTAACCCCTTAACGACCGGCCGATCGGCGTGGCGATCCGACTTAAGGACCGCAGAGTTTTTCGTGTTTTTTTTTTCCCGTTCCCGGCTCCCCGAACAGCGTGCAGCTGTGTGCGAGTTGTTTTTTTGTTTTTTTTTTTTGGGGGGGGGGGGGGGGGAGGCCAGAACTCCATGACGGTTATAATACGTCATGAGTCGTTCAGTCAGATCGATCCATGACGTACTATGACCGTCAAGGGTCGTTAAGGGGTTAAATCACTGGGGATGTTTATTTGTCCTCTGTGGTGCAGTTTGTTTACCGTCACAGATAAGGCCCATTTATCGAACACGTTGCTCTTCTCACCATCTGATGAAGCCAACCGGTGACCATATACAAATCTTGAATAGTTGTGTGGCTAACATAAAAGGTCACGTAGAAGCTCAGCAGTGAAAAGGAGTTTAATGTACAGGCACTCAATGTGTAAACAAGACACCGGTTGCCATTTTTATCAACAATGTATAAAGCAGAAAAAAATATAAAGTTAATAAACCCTTGAATCTTTCTTACTTTTAAATGCTTCTGTGGCGCCGGGCGCGTGGTTTTTATCGGGATGGAACTTCAGGGCCAGCTTGCGATAGGCCTTTTTTAAATCTTCGTCACTGGCATCATTACTCACACCTAGCACCTCATAATAGGTTTTGCTTTTCTTTATCCTGTAAAAAGGTCAAAGTATTTAAAAAGCAAAAAATGTATAGCTGTATTGAGGAAGACATAATAGAAAAGAAGAAAGGGGTTAAAAGCACCTTTTAAAATCAAGGGTAGACTGTGTCCCCCCTACAGAGCTGATGGTTTGCGCCATCATTGCTAAAGGAAATTATACATACATACATACATACGTGTAAAAGCCCATGTACACGGGCCTGCATTCTGTGCATTTGGGCAGTCTCTACTACGCATGACTGCATCAGACAAACATACATCTGGCCTTTTATATTATAGGATCAGCCTCAGTTAGTAGACTTAATGATTAGCAGCTAACTGAGCAACAAATACCCTTAGCACTCAAAAAACAAAATAGTTTGTGAAATTTTAACCTCTTGAGTGCCAGACAGGTATCCAACACGATAACGCTCTGGCACTCAGATATTTAAGTGGTGAAGGAAAAAATAAAAAGCATCATCACTTTAACCCTTTGACCTCCAGGGGGTCTACAACGTGTTGCACTGGCACTCAGTGGGTTGAGGACTAGCTGTGTATGTAACATCACATTCAAAGCAAAGCAAGGTTTATAGCGAGTCTATGGCATGCAGAAGCCCCCATACAGGACATTTCTGGATACTGCTGCACTGGCCCTATGTTATAAAGAAAAACTGAATAATCCCAGGGCAAAACAACTGCACCACTGAAGACAAATACAAATGCCCAAAAGTCCCACTGATTTAAAAAAGGCTTTCTACCCCTTAAATATGAGCTGGCATTCCATGGTTAACCCTTTGAGTGCCCGAGAGGTGCATGATGCATTTCAAAACAATGCTTTGGGTACCCCTCTGGCACTCAAAGTGTTAAAAACCCAATTTAAATCAACAGCCATTTTTAGCTGTTGTCTGTGGTGCACTTGTTTTGCACTCTTTCTATGCACATATGACCCTTAAAATGAAGCTGAATTTAGAAGTAGATGTTCTTTTGATAACAGTTACTAAGAACTGATCTTTTACTAATTTGATGCATCTTAAAGGGGAAGAAACACCTAACAATAATCACCCAATTAAACTACTCCGGCAAGAAAAACCATAATGGTCTCTATGAATGCTCCTTGGTTGACGAGAACATCTTCAATCAGTCTGACATGTCATCGCCATGGAGACAAACCGTTGCTGGCAGTACCACAGTACAACTCTGCCCACTGCACAGGGTTGAGTAAATTCATGTTCTCTGCTTCATTTTAAAAAGAAAAACTGCCAGCAACCGACATGTCCGTCCCCATCAATAGGACATCAAGGACAGACTGTTAAAAAGATAACAAGAGAAAAATTCACAGGGGCTATTGGGATTTTCTGGCCATAGTAAGTAAGAGGGGTGTTATTAGGAAGTATTATTTTAATACATTGCAGGTCCAACAAGCAGTGGGCAAATTATTTAAGTGCCAGAGGGACAGCAACACACCATCTGGCATTAAAAGGGTTAATAGATAAATGTAAAGTAAATAATTATATAAAACAGTAAGACAGGTGGCTTATTGCAAGCTATGACAATGGAATATCTTGCCAAGATGCTGGAATTATGCAATCCTTCCATAAGCATTGCATCTATCCCATGTAACAGTACCTGAAGGGACCTAGAAAGGCACAATGGTGCAATTCTTATTAGTCAAATGGTAACATCTTTACAAATCGTCCCAAGAGGAAGGAAGCCCTAGGAGAGGCTCTGAACACACTGAGGGCTTGAAACAAAGTGTTCAGTTCAGGCAACACCAATCTGTGCATCATACCTAAACAGAATATAGGAAAAGTATCACAAATATAAAAATGTACAAAATTATTCCTGTAAACCTTATGTTGCATGTAGTTGTAATGGGAAGGACTCTTAATGGGTACAGTTGCCTGGGTGCACTCTTCAGTTGGCTTGTAGATTTGGCAGTAAGGATTCACTCAAAAGTCCTTGAATTGGTGCCAGTAGGAGTCAAATGTAAATATGTTTCAACACAACTTCCTGAGAAAATTCAGTTTGTGCTTCTCTCACCTTTACTGCACGTGTTCAAAGAAAGGATGTGAGCATAATTGTTGCAGAACCAGGTTTAAATCACACGGCGGAATCATGTCCCTAACAGTGGGCTTGATTTTAGATAAAATTATAAAGAGATATTTCTGCAATATGTAATATATGTTTCAGCAAATGGAGTCACTAGTACTGCTGATAATACAGATAGTTGCAACTTCAAGGAAGCAGGTTTTAATCCTCGCTGAAACCCATCCTGAAGAAAGTCTAAGTCTAAAATTCGCTCAGGGGTTAACAGGGATCTAATCAAGATTTTTGTCATGGCACCATTTATAGAAGATAGACCATACACCAATATATTTCCATTGTAGTAGGCCTGCGTCCTTCAATGGTCTTTATGACTGGTTCTGATAATCCTTTTGCTCTTAGGGCGCTCCTTTCAGCCTCAAAAAGGCTGGATTTGGATGAACTAGCAGCTCTTGTGTCAGTAGATCCGGAATAAGTTGTAGATGTAGAGGTGGGACGATCGACATTCTTGTGAGATCGGTGTACCATACCTTTCGTGGCCAGTCTGGTGCGATGAGGATTACTTCTGGCTGGTCTCTTTTGAATCAACTCGGTTAGCAGAGGTAGAGGAGGAAAAAGGTATGCTAGTCGAAATTTCCATGGGAAATGAAGAGCATCCTGCCATATTGCTCTGTACGATCTCCAGCGGGACAGGAACCTTGGACACATGTTGTTCACATCGGATGCCAGATCGATTGATGGGTAGCAAAAGGCCGCTGTTACTTCTAGAAATACTTGCTGATTGAGGGACCACTCTCCTGGATCCATGTACTGACGGCTGAGGAAATCCGCCTGCTTGTTCAGGTTTCTGGACAGAAAGATGGAAGTCAGTGCTTGCAGTCTGTGATCTGTCCAATGTACAATCTTTCATACCAACTTGTTCAGTGCGACACTTCTTGTCTCGCCCTGGTTCTGAATGTACTGGACTGCAGCAATGTTGTCTGACTGGATCATGACTGGCTAGTTCCTGAGCTCCTGCTCCAGGTGCTGTAGCGTGTACCAGACTGCTGTGAGCTCCAGAACATTGATGTGCAGAGAGGCCTGTTTGGGACTCCATGTACCCTGAACTGTCTTTGTGTTCCAAATGCCTGCCCATCCGGTCTTGCTGGCTTCTGTATGAACTGTCATTTGGTCTCCTTCAGCAATCTTCCATCCAATCTTTCCAGGGAAGACACCACCACCTGAGTTCCTGTCTGGTGAGTTGCAGAATAGGAACTTTTTGCTGCACGTTGTGCAGACTCGTTTTGAAAAACTGTAGGAAATTGTACTGCATCATGCGAGTATGGGATCTTGACCAAGGGATCACCTGCTGGGCTGAAGACAGATTCCCTAGTATCTGGGAGAAGGCCTTTGCTGTCTGAAATTTTCCACTCAGAAAGAGTGAGACTCTGTGCTGTAGACAAGTCTGTCTGTCTGTTGACAGAGTTGCCACTTGCTGTACAGTATTGAACTTGATTCCTAGAAACACCAGTTGTTGTGCAGGGAATAAAGGGATTTTCGACCAGTTGATTATTCAACCTAGATCCTGTAGCAGCTCCAGGCATTGATTGGTGCTTGATGTGGCCAGGACTGCGGATTCTTGTACTACGAGAATGTAATCGAGGTAAGGTAGGATATGAATGCTCTTTTGACGAAGTGCTGCCATGGCTATGGATAGCATCTTGGTGAAAATCCTTGAAGCTGAGGCTACGCCAAAGGGTAGGACCCGAAACTGAAGGTGTTCATTGAAAATGTGGAACCTTAAGAATCTGCTGTAGGTTGGATTGATTGGAATGTGATAGTAAGCATCCTTCAGGTCTATTCCTGTCAGAAATTACTCTGCCTGAACCACCTTGAATGGTGATGCCACAGTCTCAATCTTGACTTTTTGTATCTACAGATATGAATTTATTTCTTTCAGATCTAAGATCAGTCGTAATTCTTTCGAAGTCTTGTGAACAGAGAAAAGCATTAAATAGAATCCATGGTATCTCTGGTCTATCTGTACCAGTTTATAACTTTGTCCCGGATAAGAAGATGTAGTGCTTCCCTCATCCCTCTTGCTGTTTCTGAATTCTTTATCAGAGAAATCTTGAAGTGATGGTGTGGTGGGACAGAGCGAAATTCTATTGCATACCCCCTCCCTCTAGTATCTGAAGAACCCATTTGTCCGGGTTGATCTTTTTCCATGAAAGCATTCCAGTCTGCCCCCCAATGGAAAGAGAGATGGGGTAAACAGTTCTTCATTGAAATTTTCTCTGGAAAGTAGGCTTCCTCTGGAACTCCTTCCTGGTTCCAGTTTTAGCCCCTCTCTGATAAGGTCACCCTGGCCTATAGCGCTTGGCGTCACAAAAGGACTGCTTCCTAAAATTCTGTCTAGATAGAGATCCTCTGGTTCTATGTTCTTGAGGTAAAAACTGATTTTTTTCCTCCTGAAGACTGCTTAATGATATCTTCAAGCTGGTTACCAATAATTTGTGGCCCGTGAAGGGCAAGGAGACTAATTTGTTTTTGATGATACATCAGCAACCCAAGCCTTAATCCACAAAGCTAGTCTTGCTGTGACCGAAAGGGAAGATGCGCGTGCGAGAAACTTGTTAGCCAGGGAAGCATCGCACGAGAAATTAACAGCGTCTTTAATTGCAGAGAGGTCTTTTAGCAGTCTGGATCGGGATACAGCTGTTTCGATTTTTTATTCAAATTCAGTGAGCCAGATCAGCATAGTGCGAAATACACATGCCATAGCTGTGGCAGTCTTCAAGTTGTTACCTATGGAGGTAAAATGCTTCTTTAGGGTGCCATCCGCGCACTTGTCCATTGGATCTCTGAAGGTGGTGCATCATGAGATTTGGCCCACCACCGCATCCACTTTTAGTGCTGTAGTCCAGGAACTGGTTTAATCTTCAGAGAAGGGATAAAGCTTTTGAAACCTTCTAGACATTCCTGATCATTTGTCACCTTTTTTCCACTCATTGGAAATAATTTCCTGGATGGAGCTATGGATGGGCTTCAGCCAGGCCTAACGTCTTCCTCATGGCCCTTATTAATCTTTCCATCTTGTCGGAACTAAAACTGCCTGCTTCTTCCACTATCTCTCCTTCAGCTGAGGAGAATACAGACTCCATTTCTATAATGCTACCTTCATACTCATCTTCAGGCATGCGAGAATCGCCCTCATCAGGGTCAGAAGTATGTGGACGTTTTCGTGCTGCCTCTTGCATGGATGAAAAAGTCTCTTGCATTGACTCTTTCATCCACCCTAAAAAAAGCTTTAAATTGTGATGGCACTTCTTTAGTGGAAAGCTTTTGGAGACGTATGGAGCACTGTCAGATATGGGAATTTTGGCCTCACATTCAGCACAGGTTTTTGACTTTGGAGTGGTCTTATCCTTGGGAGGATCAGCTCCAGACTTGTCTTTTCCGTGTACTCTTGTATGTTTATGCATTAACATGTCTACTAAGGAAGCCAAATCTGACAAATCAAACACTTGATCCCACAGATAAAGATAACTCACTACATATATGACAGAGCTTTGTCTAATAAATATAAAATGCCACTTACATGACCGCCCAGCTTCCAGTCCCTCATCTTAAATAGCCATGCTACCAGAGAACTCCTTGATGGATCCACGTTCCATCTGTGGAACGCACACACTTCACTTGTGGTATTGTCATTAAAGCTGGCGTCATCACCAGGCAGCTCTGTTTGCCTGTGTGCAGTGGAATTGAGGGAGCGGCAGTCTGGACAAGCCTGATGAACCAGGGAAAACGGGGAAACCATGCGACCTCCCAGAAGGAAGTATGAGAACCCAGACATGTAAATCAAAATGTAGCCCGCGTTTTAGGGCTGGCTACATGAGGGAAAATAAACGTTGCAAGCTGTTCTTTTTTCTTGCTTTCTGTTCTCCTTCATATTACTTCTCTCTTCCTTTTTTAAAAAAAGAGAGAGGAGCCAAAGCCTCTGTCCTCCAGCTTGGCATGACCAAAATAACTGAAGGGAGGAGGACAACCGGATACTTATGTATTTTGATTTGGTTCTGCCAGCTGGGAGGCAGAGCTAACACCCACAGTACATTGTCATGGATCGGACACAGAGGAAATACAATATTTTAATGTAAAAAAAAAAAAAAAAAAAAAATAAAAAAAAAAAGAAATCTACAATTACATAGTTAACTAAGAAGGTGTAACTGTCAACTCATTACCGAGCAACGAACTATCTGACAGTAGCAGATCAATGTTCAAACTGCAAACTATATAAATAGCAAAGTGCTTGAAGCCTAGGTAAACAATGACATGTAGTCCTACAGCGTGAAGGGGGGGGGGGACACTACAAGAAATTGTTCAACGTTTACTAAGAAAAACCACAGTAGGGTTCTTTCTGGTATGTACATGCACTGATTTACTGGGGAGCACCTCCTTTCACCCCCAGCTCTGCTCCCCTGTTTCTTTGCAGGGAACACAGTGCAGTCCCAGGGAAGCAGATCTGCTAATAATTGTACTCTCTCATGAAAGTTACCCTTCAAAGTGGGAAGGGAAGTAGAAAGCTTGGTCATTGCTTACTTTGACCATATGTATAAGCAGACTAATCAAGCTCACATTCAGAACTCGCAGTAATCCTTCTTGTTGAGTTTCAGGAAAGGAAGGGTATTTAAAATAGAAATGAACCGGGTATGCAAGTTTTTTCCAGCTTGTGCCAGAATTACCAAACCTTTACTGATAAAGTCTGACTAGAATGACCAACTTCTGACTGGGGCAACTACACACACATTCTTTTTAAAAAATCAGATGAGTAAACCCCTCAGAGCTCACCAACAGGTCAGGATTTCTGGATACCCCTAATTAAGCACCTACAGCTCAATCAAAATGACTGAGCCACTGATTACACACCTGCAATTAAGCATGGATATCTTGATCTGTTGGCAAGCTGAGAGAGTAATGCTAAGAAACACTGCTTTAGATTAATTGGGCCATATGCAAAAAATAAAAATGGAGCAAACCATCTAAACCACAAATTCTCATTGGATTTAAATGGGCATTTTAAACACTTTAAATAACAGAGTAGCCCCCATTGGAGATATTCAAGGACTTAAAGGGGAACTCATTCTTATTTTATTATTGTACCCCAATGGTGTATGGATTGGCGTTTTATTTGTAAAAAATAAATAAATAAATATAAACTGAATAAGTAGCCTACAATTCAAACACGAAATTGTAGGCTACTTAATCAGTACATTGACTGGCGCTTGCTTGTTCCAATATTCTACAAAGAGACGCGTGAACACACAGGGAGAGGTGGGAGTAGAATTTGGGACGTGGGGACATCCAGCAGAGCTGTGTGGAAGTAGTTTGTACCACAGAAGGTGGAAGTGCTTACAAGAACTCTAACACGTAATATCTCTCTTAATGTATTGCTTTGTTGTTTTGTTTTTCTTTAAAAGACAAAAACAAACAAACAAACAAAAAAGCCAATCCATACACCATTGGGGTACAATAATAAAATAAGACAGTGTCTTGGGGGTGAAAGTTCCCCATTAAGTGCCCCATATAAAGCAACGGGGCATTTTATTTTCCCCTAGGATATGGCTGTGTCCCAGAATTACTCCGGGGGGGGGGGAATATTCACTATGCGGTGATAAATTAGAGAGGACTTCTCCAGTTTATCACTTCTCCAATTCCTATGTTATTCTATGGAGCATATGCACTAAGATTTCTTCAATTTTGGAGATCTTAGTGAATATGCTCCATAGATTAACATTGGAACTGGAGAAGTCATCTCCACTTTATCACCGCTTAGTGAATCTCCCTCTGGTCCTCCTTAGTAAACCAGCCTCATCTGTTACTGCAGCCTTATTCTCCTGTCATCTACCAACACAATCATTTGTTCTGCTGAACCCCTCCCTCTACTTGTTCAGGGAACACCAGGGTTCCACAGAACACCATTTTAGAAACCCTGTAATAGTCATTTTGCCAACTTACTAACCTCGAGCACCAGGGCTGCGTGCAATGCACTGCATTATGTACCCCTCTAGTTCAAGGGGTTAATGCTACATGATTTTATAATTAATAAGCACATGTTTTACTAGTCACCGAGATGAAGTTAGAGCTATGTATGATAAATCAATACTATACCTCTGCACCCCGTCCACTTGGTCTTTTGTGAAGCTTTTGTCACTGTCTCCTGCACTAGAAGTGCTGCTGTCTTTCGCAGTACTGGGCTTGCTTTGTTCTGTACCATTAGCCATCTTTGCACTTTGAGGTCCATTTCCTGCTGATGCATCATGTTTTTCAAGGGCCTCCAACAAGCCTAAGAGAAAAAGCAAATCACAAGACATTCAGGAAATTATAAACAAATCAATGGTTTGAGAGATTTCAAATTAATCCCTGTAGACCGTAAACAAATCAAGCTATTTAACTCCTTGGATGCTAGAGATGTCACCAAAGCATTGCTAAGGGATTAATACAGCATCACCATTTGAATGAAACTTGGTACTTGTATCCCACAATGAAAATAAAATTATGCCAACGCCTAGCTCACATTGTGCTTTTAATGCAGTGTCTTTTACACCAGACTCATTTTTTCTTATGGTTGTGGATTGGGCTGTTTACACCACACATCTTGCAGCTCAAAAAAAAAAACCCAAAAAAACTGTGTTGCGCACCCCTCTGGCACTCCGAAGGTTAAAACTATCTTGCCTTCAACTCAGTAAACTTTCACAAGAGAATAACTTAATGACGGTGACAGGATCACTGACAGACAGACAACTGGATTGATGAGATACTCACAGCTGGCCCACATTGGCTTGGTTGATGCCCATGTTGGTATCAGCCATCAGCTACACTTCTAGAACACCCCACCCCCTGGCTTGATTGGCATTGTCAAAATCACCAGTATGAACATATCTTAAAACTAAGTAGGGCACAGTTACTATGTAAATGATCACTCTCTCTAAACTCTTCATAACACATATTGAGAGAGATACACCACATTTTGGTTAAAATCATGAAGAGCAAATAGACACAGAATTATATAAACAAAAAGCAAATGGGGTGAGAAGAGAAATTCCATTCGATAACAGAAAATGCAAGTAGCATGCAATTCCATATAAGAGGCGTCCCAATGCAAAAAATGAATACAAACACACTGTAGGTTCTGTCATACATATACCAAGCAGCACATTCAATACCACAGACTGCAACAATACACACCAGATAATATCAAGCTACCAAGAGAGCACATGAAACCAATACTGATATTGTAGACACAAGTGTTATTTTATTAGTTGTTCTTCATGGACTTGCATCTGACTCTTGGTCCATAAACACAAAAAGAGACACGATTCTGGGGCAAACCAAATGCACCATAGGGTACAAGATTCCCACTGATTTATATATGGATTTAGCCCCTTCAAAATTATAGAGTGTTTTTTGTTTTGTTTTTTTAAGATTATTTAACACGCATAAATATTCAATTATCATTCGGTGCCACTTTCTCTGTGTTACATGTAAAGCCCAAATGCCAGAACCCCTGTTCCTGTGCTTGACTGCAGAGTAACTATGGTTATTTCATGCCCCTCATAAGGACCACTTGAAGAATGGACTGGATGTTACTGTGGACATATTTCCTAGATCAGTGATTCTCAACCATTTTTTGTTCAGGGAAACCCTAATACACAAGCTAGATTATTTGGGGCACACCTAACATTGTATGTGTCAGTTGTCAAGGGTGTTATGAAGGGTACACATAAGTAATATATAGTTATTCTTTGGTATCACAATCAGAACAAAAAAAAAAAAAAAAAATAGTGTATAAGTATTTTATATATATATATATATATATATATATATATATATATATATATATATATATATATATATATATATATATATATATATATATATATATATACACACATACACACACACACACACACCTGAAATTCAACATACACCTTTTCCAAATACATTATGGAAAACATGAGGTACCCTAAGTGGATGTCTGTTGCACCCCGAAGTGTCACGGCACCCTGGTTGAGAAACAATGATCTAGATGAACCTGCTTCACATCAGTGGCTTGTCTTAGCCACACACATAGTGCAGTACATCCCAGCTACCAAGTGACAGCAAGGAAAGGAATAGGAGGGGTAGATATAACTCTTTGAGTGTCAGAAAGGTATCCTATGCATCGCAAAGCAATCCGTTTGATACCTCACTGGCAATCAAAGGGTTAAAGCATAATTAGGCACAATTTATATCTTACCAGACCAGAAGAACAAACCAGGACATCTCCCACAAAACTGGACCTTGATCACACCCTGGTTTTCTCTCATGTGTACATTGCTCTGCAATTCATTCCGTACCACTCTGGCACTCAAAGGGTTAAGCATGAGACATCAGGCTTTTTCACTCTCAAACAGCGACCTATGTTCAGCACATCGTTTACAACATGCCTTATGGAAGTTCATTTTAAAGATTTACAGGCTGAAATATTTACCCTTTGGTCCATAGTAAAAAGGCAGTCCCCTCCCACACTTGCAATTGGAAAGATTTATCAGTAGATTGGTATTTTGTAGCTGCTGTACAAATGTTCTGTTTATGGAAAACAAAAATGGACCAAAAAACAGATTTATATAGCTAAAAGGAATAAAAGCAAATAAAACCACTTGTCTCAAAAAATATTAAAAAGTCAACAAAAAAACAGTCCTAAAAGTTATTTAAAAAAAAAAAAAAAAAAGCTTATTAAATAGAATTATCCAGAACGTTGAAGCTGTTGTTTGACGTGGCAAGCGATATAAATGCCAATTAGAACAATTAATGATAAGGTCCACAGAGCATTTTCTGCTTTGTTTTGAATGCACCAAAATGCTTCCCATTAATGAGGAATCAGAATACAGGAAAATACAGTACCTGTGAAGACAGTGTTAACAAGTATGACTGAATTGAGGTGTTGCTCACCCCATCAGTCCAATCAATGGCCAGTCAAAGTGGGTGTCAGACAGTAATATCTGGCTGACAAGTCAGCGGGCTGAGCATTTACTCCTGTACTGTTGTCCCCTGCCACCCCAGTGAATCACTGGGAGGAAAGACAGAGCAACAGAGTTAAGTTTGCCACGGATGCCTGTATTGTGCACTGCAACAAAGTGAATTCAAAATGTCCTTGTGAACTAAGCTTTTAATTTCAAGGGGAACCCTGTTTTCAAGTAAAACATGCCAATGTTCCTCCACCTTTTCACACAGTGGTTGGAAGGGGGATGACTGGATGTGTAACCCCCAACAGCTGGAAGTCCATCAGTTAACTATCCCTAAACTACACCACAAGGGACAAAAATACAGAACTCAAACACCTAGCATACAAGAGAGATATCCAACATATATGGTCCTTAAGTGACCGCAATGTTCCAATTGGCCGGTCGTTAACGGGTTAAAAGCCATATTTAAATCAATCAGAATTTGTACTTGTCTAATTTGGTACAAATTGTTTCTGTTCTTTTGTGCATATGAGATATATTTTTTTAATTAATTCCACCCCCAGAACAAAATGTTGATTTTGAGTAACACCTACCAATGTGGTATCTGCATTGAAATAATACAATACATTAAAAGCCCCATTTAAAACAATGGAGATTTTGATTTCTTCCCTATGGAGCAGTAGGTGTGATAGAGGGTGGCTTCAACAAGATATTCAGAAGTGACAGAGGGCAGGAATAAAAAACAAACAAAAAAAAAAAAATCTGAGTTTCTCCATACAAGTTATCCAAATGTGAACCTTGTAGAAAAAAAATAAATAAAAATAGAGTTTTGTTCTCTAGTTTGGCCAAAAGTATGTTTAACCCTTTGAGTGCCAGAGAGGTATGCAAAGCAATGTGTACCATACCTCTCATACTCAAAGGTTAAACTTTCTTACCTCACCAAGGCACCCCATTTAAAGCAAGTCCTAACTAATACATAGTACCATCCCTATCTAAGCTTAACCCTTTGAGTGCTAGAGGGGTATCCAATGCACTCCCCAGCACTCACAGGATTAAAAATGCCCTTAAGTTTAAACATATTTTGAAAACTTAGCAACCCAAGTATAATGTACTCGTTTTAAAGCCCGTGTACACGGGCCAACACTGGTGGGGCTGCAGTCATGTGCAGTACTGACTGCCTGCGCTCCGAACTCAGACCATAGTCCTCTTTGCGCACCTCATCAGCCGTGGCACCTGTAGTCTGTACTGCGAATAACAGCTTCTGACAAACATACTTAGCGAATTATAATATAGGATGCTTTATATAGGGTTCACATTTGGATAACTTGTATGGAGAAGCAGGTTTTTGTTTTTTGTTTTTTTTGTCTGTTTTAGCTTTTGCTTAGTCTGGGGACTTGGAGAAACCCATTATTCCTTTGCTGCTCTCCATACATAAAAATAGCATTGTAGGTAAACAATTATCCCAGCACGTGGAAATATTTTAGCTCTGTGATCCAATACAACTGACCTACTCATCCTTCAGTCTGCAGTGTATGTAAAGGAAGAAGCAGGGGCTATTATTAATTTATTAAGACAGAAACCATGTAATTCCATATCACCCAGACAATGCTTAGCCGGCCCATGTTGACAGTGTTTGAGGCTGACCTAAGCAGCACTTGAGTAATTTAAAGGGATAGTAACACTTCGTTTTAACTTTATTTTATTTTGTAGGCATTAAAAAAACATGAAGAATGATATAAGTCTTATCTCTCAAACCTTTATGGTTTATGAGATATTCACAAGCAAAGTTCCCCTCCCCGCCCCTTTTTCCTAGTGTAAGCCATCTCTTCTCAGATGTGAGTCTGGTTGTATGACAGGACAGATAACAGCAGGGGACAATTTTCTTTGTATGAAAACAATGAAAGCCCTTCCCCCCTTGAAAAGTTTTTCAGCTTTTTCCATTATCTTAATTGAAGATTGTCCCTCTCTGCAGTCTACCTGGGCATCTCCCTTCTTATCTGGTTGAACAGGGGGGGGATACTTTGTTTGTGAATATCTCTTAAACCATAAAGGTTTCAGAGATAAGACTTATATCATTCTTCATGTTTTTTTAATGCCTACAAAATAAAATAAAGTTAAAATGAAGTATTACTATCCCTTTAAGGGGCAGAGCAACAGCACCACAGGGGGCAGTTAAAATTCCCACTGATAGAATGAGGCTCTTATCCCCTTGAATTTAAGAAGGGTTTCCAAGGACCTGTGAAACAATTATCTGGAAAGATCTCTTAACATGTAAAGAAATTGAAATTGTATTTGTTCTCTATGGAAATACTCCTTTTTCTTGATAAATTAACCTCACTGAGTCAGTCAGCATTACATTGTGTATCATCAAAACATGTACAGTATACATACAAACACAGGCAATACACTTGCATGCAACATACACAGCTATTAAACGGGATAGGAATGTTTAGGTATCACAGTAAGACATTCATCTGTATCTTTATAATCATCCATAATTTAGTCGTTTCCATTTAATTCTATAATAAAGTGTCCCCCTTCCACCCCTTTTACATAAATCAAGAAGCCACCCCTCAGATCTGAAATTCGGTCATGGGACCAGACAGTGAGGGACAATCTTCTTTATTTCAGTATAAGGAAAACCCTTCCCCCTTGATGAAGTAGGACAATGTCCCTCATTGCGATCTGTCCAGACCAGCTTAGTAAGGCTGCTTGACGTATGTAAAAGGTGCACAGGGGTAAACTTTATTATAGAATAAAAGGAAAACTGCAAAGTTATACATTGTGTATATATATGAATCAATCTTACTGTACTAAGCAAACATTACTGTCCTTTTAACAAAACAGTGCATATTTTGCCAACCGCTCTGAAAACTACAAGCAACTGATCTACTGTCACACTAACTTTACATAGATATATGCAGTGCATTAGAAATACTACAATTCAGGACAGAAAAGGATTTGCTTTTATACATAGAAAAAGGAAGTCTCTTGGGGGATTTCTCCAGAGATGGTACAGTTGATGTTGATGAAGGGTTACTTTGATTGTCAGAGGGATATCCAACACATTGATGTACCAGTATATGAAGCTGCATTGTTAAATACTTACCAATAAATATGTGTATTTAAAAATAAGGAAACTAGAAAAAGGTCACTTGGTTGTTGGTGAAGATACCATCTAAAAAAACTGCACTTCCCTTAACCTGTGCAGAAAATACTAATGGCCAATATTAATGAGTTGTGTGTATTGGTTCTCAAAAATGAATCATCATTAGTGCTGGATATCACACCCACTTGGAGGCAGACATGATTCTTTTTGAATGGCTGACGAAAGCCAAACTCCTCCCGCTTACATCATCTTAGGAAGCCCTTGGTGGAGTCTGAGGCCCTGTTTTCTTTAACCCCTTAAGGACCGACCGCGCACACATGCGTCCATCACTTAAGGACCACAGAGCATTTTTTTTTTGCTCATCCACTTCCGGAGTCCCCAAACGGCATGCATGACGTACATGTTCATCCTTGGTCCTTTAGGAACATCCACCTTGTGATGTACATGTACGTCATGGGTCGTTAAGGGGTTAAGCACTGTTCACTGGAGCAACATCGGAACAGTGTGGATCTCTGTAAGATGTTGCCTGTGCAGACCACAGAATGGGAGTCTGATCTGGCTGTTCATACAGACAGGCATTATACTCATACAGTAGTCAGTTGCAACATGCTTCAACTTCCATGCATTCAAGATACCTGTGTGAAGAAAGCCTCGGCAAGACACAGAAGACTGTTGTACAAAGGAGAACTGGAGAAATTCTAAGCCAAACCAACAGCACTGTAGGGGGCAAATAAAAATACCCATTGATATAAATTGTGTTTTAACCCCTTGAATGCAAGACAGTCTTCCAATGTATCACAAAGCAACAGACTGGAGACAATTCTAGCATTTAAGAGGTTTAAAGCAATGGTAATTTGGAGCAATAGTTACTTGCAGGTGATTTGCTCCAGTTCTTAGTACATCAGCCCACTGTAAAATAATCATGTTTAACTAGATCTGCTCCTATAACCGCGTGTGAACCAAGTCTCCGGTTATCAAGGTTTCTTTTATATAAGAACGACATGAAGGAAGCTGATCGTTTTTATTAAAAGTGCATGTGTCTGACACACCACTTATGAAATATTTCTTCATACACTGAATTACAACCAGTGACATACATCTGTATTGCTAGACTAGAGTTGATATACTACAAAAAAAATGGAGAAAAAACTAGGTTAGTTAGTTTATACGTTTTTTTCTTTGGACTTGCGTTTAAATCTTACACCCCACCCCTATGCTTCCCACCTTAGGAAGGAAACGCCCCCTCCACCTTCCCACTGGATGATAACATGGGTGTCGGGGGGAGGGGCAAGAGAGCCACTCTCGCCCCCACCCCACTTGCCCTCTCCTTATAAACATAGGAGGCTAGGCGGGATGGCCTAGAGGTCATATCATGACTTTGCCCGACCCCCCCCCCAACCCCCTTGACATTTTTCTGTGTACGACCCTGGATGAGTACCCCCCCCCCCCCCCCAATCGAGGCAGGAGGGGTAAACCCACACAGGCAGCAAAGAAAGTATGCCTTAAGGATCCTGCCCCTTACCTGGCTTTCAGGTAGATTCCCACCTTCTGCCACTTTTACTGACCTACACGTCGAATCTTTCATTCAATATATTCAAGCCATCTCCGTTTGTATCAATGAATATTTTTTGTAGAGTATAACTTTACACATCCATCATTTTAAGTCACTTGTATAATTTAATTTATATTCTGTTACACTGAACTGAATTTACTAAACATATAATAGAATTAAGGGGGAGACTTATGACCTTGTCTATACCATACACACCAGTGGAAAGCAATATGTGGCTCTCCAATTGCTTCTACTAGGCTTACAACTCCCATCTCATTCAGCAGGTCAAGAGTCCAAC
The DNA here is from genome assembly GCA_037306005.1 of Rhinophrynus dorsalis. NCBI lineage: Eukaryota > Metazoa > Chordata > Amphibia > Anura > Rhinophrynidae > Rhinophrynus > Rhinophrynus dorsalis. The sequence goes on along the minus strand of CM074718.1, from coordinate 214,028,569 downwards.
GGTCGGAGAACTATATATACCAAACCACTGTTCTATAAAGTATATCTAAATGCAAGCTGCGACATTATGAAACGGATGTTTTGCCATACTCGGAATACAGATATCACAGTACATGCTCATCACACAAAAACATAGTATACATTTACGTGTCAGGCCTGCTCTCACCCCGGGCCTCGCTGCTCGGGTACAGTCTCTCGGCTTTGCTCAGAAATCTCCGGGCTTTGTCCTTATCTCCTGCCTCCAGTGCCACCTTCCCAATCCTTACACAGCGTTCAGCCTCATCCCTATTACTCTCCATGTTTCCGGGGCACCTCTCTACCTCCGGCCCCAGCGATGTAATCTGCGGGTGACAAGGGAAAGGAAATGAAGGCGGAGCTCCAACTGCCAGCACCTCCCCCTCCTTTCAGAGGCTCTGCGCAGCAGTCATTTTACTACACCTTCAGGTGCACAAAGATGGTGAGTGAGCAGCTACAGTGCAATAAGAAGGCTGCTATAAAAAGTGAGGAGCAAACCCATCTGAACTATAGGGAAACATATACCCCCCCAATATTCAATACCATCCAACAGTACATTTAGCAGTTACCTTATAAAATAGTATGAGCGAGTTGTTTCTTTTTAAATTCAATTTGTAGCTCTGCATGCTGAGTCTTATAATCATATTTAGCAAGAACTGTTTTATCACTTCCCAGAGTTATTGCACTTGCAGCTTAACATGTCTATTTAATAACCATGCAGTATTGCAGCACCGTGCAAAACATATTTCTTTAGGATAGCATTACCAAGCTGTACTAGGGTGACCATATTTCAATTCTGCCATTCCGGAACACTGCAGAGACAGGAGCGCACCCCAGAGCTCTACAGACTAGAGGGAGAACTGACAGAAAACAATGCACTTGGCAGGCTACAAGAAAATGTACATCAAACTCAAAGCCTTATTTTAGCATTAAGCTACAACACAAAATTGCACTGCAGCTCCTGATTGATATAAGGATCAAGGCTCAGTTCTCTAATGTTTAGAACTCTGTCTGGGAACCATTTTCTTGTAGCCCAACAGAGGCATCACTTCCTGTCACAGTAGACAATGGGCAGTTCTTCTTTTAGTGGTTAGAACTGTGCTCTGGAGTCTTCATTCTGGGACTTTGTATTGTCCCAGAAGGGGACTGCCCAGGACTTGGGACAATCCGGGACACATGGTCACCCCAAGCAGTGCTTATAATTGAGCCTCCATATATTTGAGACTTGCAATTAAAGGGATAGTAATAATATGTTAAAAATATATAGTAAGGTTTGTCCTGAATAAAACAAAGGTACTTACTTGTACTGTTGATAAATAAATACAACTATAATAGTCTGAATTTGAGACTCACATCAGAAATTATTTGGAAGATATTCATCTTGTGAGGTCACAGCTTTATTTAATTGGGTTTTGCCCTATTTAAGGGAGCCCCAAGGAGTACCCTCTCCTTTACTACGTGATGCCCCCAGGCTCCTAACCGCATGGGTCACGCCTAGACCAAGATTGCGGCCATGGTCAGGCGATCACTGCTTCTCCACCTCTGGTCCCTTTCCATGGCTGCCACAACCAACCATACCAAGAGAGGCGAATGAGGCCCCAGTGTCGACACTACCTCCATGCCTAGCCCTCCCCCAGTGAATTTGCAAGCTGACCTGGCCACACCAGTGCCTCCTTCTCTGTTTTTTTGTTATTATTTGATAGAGGACAGTGCACCTGGGCAGAATATACTATAAGACTGAGTGCTTACAACTCCCACAAGACTCCGCTCCACTTGGGCACAGGTACAAAGGACCCTCAGTACTTCGTTCCAGCGTTATCAGCGTCACGCTAATCGCAGAAGCTTGCCGGCGGTCTCCTTCAAGGTTGGGGATAGGGTATGGTTATCTTCCAGAAACCTCAATTTGCAAGTTCCTTGTAATAAATTGGCTCCTCGGTTCATTGGTCCCTTTAAAGTTATCCGCAAAATTAACCCAGTCTCGTACGCCCTGGATTTCCCAGCATCCATGCGGATTCACAATGTGTTCCACATATCCCTTCTGAAGCCATTGATATAAACCGTTACACTACCACTCCTGCGGTCCCCGGTCCTGTTCAAGTGCAAGGTCAGGATGAGTACGAAGTTCAAAATATTACTGACTCCCGAAGGTTCAGAGGGAGATTACAATATTTGGTCCATTGGAAGGGCTATGGCCCTGAAGAGCGTTCCTGGGTTAATCAGAATGATCTCCATGCTCCCAGGTTGTTGCGTAAATTTAATGCCAAATACCCTCAGAAACCGGGCCCCTCTTCTCAGGGAGGGGGTCTTTGAGAGGGGGGTACTATCACGGTGCCCGTGCTTTGCTGGCAACATTCTGTCAGTTTTACTTCCTGCTGCCTTTTATTGGTTGATGTGGCTTTGCCCAGCGAAGTATTAGTCCTTAAATACTGGGCCTTGTCACTTCTCTGGTGCCCTTTCGTGGTGTATCCGTTGCCAGCGCTTGTTCCAGTTATTCGTGTGATCTCTCTGTATGACCCGGACTGCCTGACTACTCTGCTGTATCCGTTCCTTCTCTGTGTACCGACCTGGACTGCCTGACTACTCTGCTATCTACGTTCCTGCTCCGTGTACCGACCCGGCCCAGCTGACGTTCCTGCTCTGTGTACCGACTTGGATTGGCTGACGTCCCTGCTCTGTGTACAGACCCGACTCGGCTGACATTCCTGCTCTGTGTACCTGTAACGGTTTTCTGACACTCAGACCAGGGTATGAAGTAAAAACACAGTTTTATTGAAAATAAAACAAGGCCCCTAGAGGCCAGCACAGAAATAGCAACAATGGCAATAATGACAAAGTGAATGCACACAATGATAATGACAGGTGCTGGGATGGATAGGGAGAATTCCCCCAAAGGGTTAATAAATTAAATGGGTGAGATATACAAGATTGGCCAACACCCAGGATAAATAGCAGTCTCTAGAACACAGTCTTTCAATAGCAGGATAGTGGAGTAACTGCACTGAATACACTCTCAAGTTGTTATACTAGAGCCCAATGTCCATAGCTGAGCCGGTACCACCACCGTGGGCTACAGAGGAGTGCTATTGCCACGTTGTAATGATCAGAACCAAAATCGCCCTTAACTAGAAAAGTAATAACCCTGTAGGTGCCATTAGGATTGTGCCCATACACCCCTTGGGTGCTGTACTGATGGTGACTGCACAAGCTGTAATAGAGCCAATGCCCTCTGGAGTGCAATGGGAATGTACCTTCAATGTCTGTGGCCCTGAGCCAGAGGATGAACACTAACTGACAAGGCTCTGATGGAATAAGAGACACACAGAAGCACTCAGAGGAAAGGCTATGTCAGAAAATGTATGCTTGGCAAGATATATCGGAGGCACCAGACTGGAGACTACAGGAACTGCAAGGGTTAAATGGTTCTGTACACAAGCGAGTACCTTGGCAGCCAACAGAAGGCAAAGCAACCTCAGGCTACAGCTACTGACAAGTGAGAGGAACAGTGAGTCGCTTAAACAGTTCAGAATGTCGCCGAGGCGACTGGAATGACGCAGGAACACTGGAACAGCAGGCAGAACCGGAACGGTAACTGGAAGCAGCAGACAGGCCGGAACAGCAGGCAGGAACGGAACAGCACCAGAACAGCAGGCAGGCCGGAACAGCAACCGGAACAGTAGGCAAGACCGGCACAGTACAGGAACAGCGGACAGGCCGGTGAGCAACCGGAACAGTAGGCAGGACCGGAGCCGCACCGGAACAGCAGACAGGCCGGAATGGCAATCGGAACAGCAGGCAGAACCGGAGCAGTACTGGAACAGCAGACAGGCCGGAATCAATCACAGAGCAGGGTCGTCAGCCAGAACCGGGTCAATTCACGGAGCAGGGTCGTCAGCCAGAGCAGGGTCAACACACGGAGCAGGGTCGTCAGCCAAAGCCGGGTCAAATCACGGAGCAGAATCAGGAGCAGAGTCAGACTAGCCGGGTCGGTACACAGAAGACACTGGAATATGGCAACAAGGTGCAGCAACAGGAACACCACGAAAGGGCAACTGACAATTGCCCAAGCTCCAGCATATAACGGCACATCCTGGGCGGGCCAGTCAGTCTCCACCAATGCACAGGTACATCATGATAGATTGACAGAAAGACACGGGGACCGGAATAGTACCGACTCGGATTGGCTGACGTTTCTGCTCTGTGTACCGACCCTGCCTGGCTGAAGTTCCTGTTCTGTGTATCGAACCGGTTTGGGCATACATTGTCCGTGTTTCAGGGCCTGCCTGCGGTCCCATCCGGTATCGGTTTGGGGCTGTCATCTGGTGTCCTCTCTGTCCTCGGACAGAGCCTCTGTTGCCACTCAGGCAGTTTAGTCACGGTACTCCTGTCACTTACTGTGTCGCGCGGGCGACACTCCGGTGTGATAGATCCATCTGGTTGCACCACGGTATGCTTGACCTTTTACTGCTGGAAGCTGAGGTTGGTCTTACTCTGGGCACCTCAGGCTGTTCTCACTATCTGGCAGTCGACATTAGGTCTGAACGTTCATTAACCCCTTCGGGGAAGGTGCCATTTTCCACCGGATTTCAGTCATTGCAGTCTCCTTTGGGTGTTCCTCCGTGCATACAGTTGCAGTCCTCCGTTACTGTTATGGCAGTCCACAGCTTGTTCTGGGCCTCCGTTTACTCCTGTGGCATTACTCGCTATTTCTATCACTCTCTGCAGAGTGAGAGTCTTGAGGACCTCGCGCTGTTATGGCATGTTAGCCTTCCTGGCCTAATAGTAACCATTTCACTGCTGTCTCGTTTGAGTATCACACAAACTTTACCTGACCTGTGTCAGTATATTATTGTTGCTGATCTATACATATACTGGACCCGTGCGGGTATTGATTACTGTAACCTGTCCTGTGTCAGTACTATATTGTGTACATATATTACTGGACCCGTGAGGGTTATTATTATTCTGTGTTTATTCAATAAAACTGTGTTTTATCTAACCTACTGTGTCTGAGTGTCAAATAAAACCGTTACAGTAGGCCAGAGAGAAATTCCAGGAATACTTTAGCGCATCCTGTCCCAGGGCTTAATTGTCTTCCCATCTGGTGAAGAATTTGCTGCACCTGTGGTTGGCTGATGATGCCATGAGATCCACTTCTGGAGTTCCCCATCTGTCTACAATCTGAAGGAAGACTTCATGAAGTATTGTTTCCATTCTCCCAGATTCAAGCTATGTCTGCTTAGGAAGTCAGCAGGATATTGAGGATTCCTGATACATGGGAGTCTGTCACTGCTAGTAGACTCCTCTCTGCACAGATGAAAATCTTGGACACTTCCTGATTGAGGGCTGCACTTCTTGTGCCTCCCTAGTTTTTGATGTACAGGACAGCCATGGTATTGTGAACCGCTTTTCCTCTTAGGTTTTCCTAAAATTGTTTTAGACAGTTTCTGACTGCTCTTATTTCCAACAGGTTTAGATGATGTTCTTGATTTGACCAAGTTACCTGAGCAACCCTGCTGTTCCATATTCCTCCCCAATCTGTTGGACTGGCATTGGTGGTTACCACTTCCCACTGAAGGTCCTGGCATCCCTTTTGTGAGATTATGCTTGCTTAACCAGCATGTTAGTTATCTTCTTGGGCACATATGGGATTCTCTGAGCAATATTCAGAGAATTCTTATTCCAGTGGCTGAGGAAGAAGTTTTGTATTTTTCTTAGATGCAACCTAGCCAAAGGTATTACCTGAATAGTGGAGGTTAAGACTCCCAGCAAATCCAGATAGTCCTGTGCTGTATGGAGTGCTGTATGGATTGTTAATGTTCTGAAGGTTCTGGTCCTTTTGAATAGACTCTGTCTTCTGCCTTCCAACCAGAACTCATGTCCATTTTGTGTGTCGAACAACATCCCCAGAAATATTAGTCTCTGAGAGGGAATTAAGTGACTCTTTTCCTGGTTTGTGATCCAGTCCAGACTCTGTAAATGCTGTAGAGTGATGGAGATATGAAGGTTTGAGTGCTCCTCTGAATTAGCTATTAGCAAGAGGTTGTCTAGGTAAGGTATTACCATAATACCCCTTTCTCTGAGAGGTTCTAGGGTCACCACCAGGTTCTTGGAAAAGACTCTGGGGGTGTTATGGTTGGCAAGCAAAACCAAAAGTCAGACAGAGCCACAGGTCAACAACAGAATGGATGGACAGACAAGCCAGATCATACACAGGAATCAGGAATACTAGAAAATGAACTGCTCAGAGCAACAACGTAAGGGTGACTGACTTAGGACTCAGTCTGCCCTTTAAACCCCTCCACAGGAAGTAGGTAGGAGGAGCAGCTAGAGGTAGGAAGTAGGTAGGAGGAGACTACAGGAAACAAACACACATAAAACAGAGGCCTGCAGCATGCTTGAAGCCTCTTGCCTGCAGATGACGCGTGGAAAGATGCTGAGTGTCACTGAAGTGGCGGCGCTGGAAACAAGGTACTGTGACAGGGGTCTTATGAGAGCCCAAATGGCATTGCCCTGAACTAGTAATGCCTGTCCCCCAGTGCAAACCTCAGGAACTTCCTGTGACAGGCCTTTATCAGGATGTAATGCTAAGTATCCTGAAGGTCTATGGAGGTTAGAAAGGTCTGTGGACAAACCACCTTTATCACTGAGGATGTTGATTCCATCCTGAAGTGCCTGGTAGTTATATACTGGTTGATTTGTTTGCAGTATCCTGCATGGCTAAGAAAGTTTCCTGCATGGAGGAGCATATTCATGCAAGAAAATCCTGAAATTGGGAGGGCATTTCAATACCAGCTGCTCTCTTAAAGCACTCCTGGTAGAGTTAGGCAGACTGAGAGGCTGACAATTTCTTATCGCAGCCAGCACAAACTTTTATTTTGATTTTTCATCTTTATTGACAGGGGACTCAGATGGAGCCTTGTCCTTACCGGTGGCATGTTTAGGGTTAGAAGACATGCTGAACCACAAACGCTACCAGGAATATACAAAGCAACAACAGGCCTAAGCAAAAATTACTGAAGGCACACTTATCCCATCCTGATGTGCTTAAAGCTGGTTTGAGTTTCATTGCTGGAACGCATGAACCCTGGAAGCTGTATTTTAGAGGAAGGCATAAATTCAGGCACAATGTGCACTTTTGTCCACTAGGGGCCGCCTCATGCTGAAAGTAAAGTGTGCTTTCCACGCTGGAAGGCAGGGACCAAGATTCCATTACTGGATTAATGGCAAGCTCTGAACTGTCTTCAATGCCTGCATATCTGTCCTCCTCTGACCGATACTGGTGAGAGCAGAGGACTAAACAGCTTTTATGTCCCCTTGGTGTGCAAAAGCTGTACCAAGGGGCTTCAGGAAGGGAAATAATACCACCTCCTTGGCCTTTTGACATAATTGTGGCCCCTAATAGAAAAGACAAAAGGAAATGAAAAAAAAAATGGAAAAGAAATAAATAACTAAAAGAAGCCCAGGAGCTTAACACCTCCAGTACCTCCAGCTGGTAGGACCAAAATAATGGAGATGGTAGGGGAGGAGAGGTCCTTAAAGGGATAGTAATGTTTCATAATAAAAGCAGCTCTAATTAATCATCATAGTATTTGGACTTTGGAGAGTGTTATTTCAATTCTGTCAGAGTTGTAGTTCAAGAGTAATTCAATGACAAAGTGTCCCCCTCCCGCCCCTTTTACTGATGTAACACTTTTCAGCCAGAGCAGAAGGGAGGTGCCCAGGAAGACTGCACAGAGGGACAATCTTCAATTAAGATAAGGGAAAAACCTGAAAAACCTGTCAAGGGGGACAGGGCTTTCATTGTTACCTTTGTAAGAAGATTGTCCCCTGCTGTTATCTGTCTGGTGTTACAACCAGATTCCCCATCTGAGAAGAGATGGCTTACACTAGTTAAAAGGGGCGGGAGGGGAAACTTTGCTTGTGAATATCTCTTAAACCATAAAGGTTTGAGAGATAAGACTTATATCATTCTTCATATTTTTTTAATGCCTACAAAATAAAATAAAGTTAAAATGAAGTATTACTATCCCTTTAAGTAGTTTTTCGAATTTGTTCTACCAGCTGGAGGGAGGAGTCAAAGCCCATTTGTTAATGCCGTGTATTGGACACAGAAGAAAACCCCTTCTTCATCAAGATGCTGGCCTCAAAAGCCAAGCCATCAAAGCCAGATTCTCCACCTGAGGAGAGCATACTGGACTTTGTGTCAGAAGGTCCAGTCTCAAGGGAAGGTGAAAAGAATCCGCTATGGACATAATGAGAATATTTGAAAACTAGGCTTGACTGGGCCAGAATGCAGCATTCAAGATGACATGAGTCCTCTCCAATCTGACCTTCTCAACACCCCTGGGAATCAGGGGTGTCGGAGGACATATTTATGTTAAAGGAAAATTCCATGGGCTGGTCATAGCATCCAGTGCAAAAGTCATAGTGTCCGGCAACCTTGTACAGAACATGACGAGCAGTTTAGGCATGAGACCATGAGATACACCATTGGTAACCCCCAATGGCACACAATCAAATTGAATATGCACTGACTGAGCTCCTATTTTCCCGGGATCCAGGCGTTGACAACTCAGGAAGTCTGCTACTGTGTTTTCTACTCCTGGAGTTTGAACCACAGAGAGGGCCAGCATTTGGGCCTCAGCCCACTGGGAATCTTCCAATCCTGGACCCAGACTGACATGCTTCTGGTTCCTCCTTGGCAGCTGATGTAAGTGACTGTAGTTACGTTATTGGACGGAATCCTCACCGGAGATCCTAACATGGATAAGACCAGTGGCATAGTGCTAGGCGGATTGCTTGTGACTTCAGGACTGATGGCTAGGAGTGTCTCTTCCCTGGTCGAAAGGATCTGGGTCATCAGGGGACCCATGGTAGCACCCCAGCCCATCAGGATGGCATCCATGGTGACCATATTCCTCTCCAGAATGACTAAATGGTGTGCCATCATCGGATGAGATTGAAGCCACAGCAAAGATATTCCTTCGTCTGGAGAGACAGAAACATGATATGGGGTAGATGAGACTGATGTCCGGAACGATTCCTGAGATTGTCAAGTTGCACTTACCTTGTTTTGAACTGTGCAAACTGGACTGCCTCCAATGCAGAAACTAGGTAATCCAGTAACTTCATGTACTCCTGCACCATCATTGATGATCAGGATATCTCCTGACTGGACAAGGACTGAATTTTGTCATTTGGAAGAAACCTCATGCCTAGGAAATGAAGGACCTGGGAAGGAACCAAAGAAGATTTTTGTAGACGTTGAGCACCCAACTTTGCCGTTCCAGAATAGAGACACACTCTTGCATATGAGTTTGGGTTCACATTATTGTAAATGAAATCCATCACTGGAAGGGTCTTCTAAGTGTGCTTGGTTTGCAAGCACACTTAGAAGACCGTTCCAGTGAAGGATTTATTTCCCAATAACGCTATTTTGGCTCTGCTGCAGAGCCGCCGGCTGGTCCCAGGAGCAGATTCCCCTGCAGTCAGGTAGTGCGCTGACGTCAGGGAAAGGGGAGGGAGGGGGAATCTTTAACTATGATTATCTCTCAAACCATAAAGGTTTGAGAGATGGGACTGGGGGCATTTTGTTTATATTTTTTAATGGCTACAAGATACTGATTTTTAAATATGATGTATTGCTATCTCTTTAAATGCTGATGCAAAATTGCAAAAAGTTGTTTCTGAGGGTATTGTGTATTTTAAGTGAAGCATGTGCGATAAACAATTTAGTCTCTTCAAGTCTGTATTGGAGTAAAACGAATAAAAGAGGTGATAAATGCCTCTCTACACTAGGTAGCTACAGGTGTGGTAGCTCTAGATATGGACTATGCTCTTTGGTGGAAGTTCCTAAGCAGCTTTGTTCTTGTGTCATGAAAAGGATCTATAATATGAAATTCTATATCAACTGTATCACTAATAATAATAATATCAAAGTACTTTACCAGGAAGTATGTCCTGGGGTATACAGTTAGGGAAAAAATCATTTGATCCCCTGCTGATTTTGTACATATGCCCACTGACAAAGAAATGATCAGTCTATAATTTTAATGGTAGGTTTATTTGAACAGTGAGAGACAGAATAAAAACAAAAAAATCCAGAAAAACGCATTTCAAAACAGTTATAAATTGATTTGCATTTTACTGGGTGAATAAGTATTTGACCCCTTTGCAAAATATGACTTAGTACTTGGTGGCAAAACCCTTGTTGGCAATCACAGAGGTCAGATGTTTCTTGTAGTTGGCCACCAGGTTTGCACACATCTCAGGAGGGATTTTGTCCCACTCCTCCTTGCAGATCTTCTCCAAGTCATTAACGTTTCGAGGCTCTTTAAGTTCATGGTCTGGGTATCCACAATCTTTAAGTCTCATTATAAGTTCCTCCACCTGTCTTTCACCAACAGACCCGTCACTGTTATTTCTGAAGATTCTTATCATTTGTGATTTAAACTTGTGGTACTACTACTACTGTGTAATTGGTAATCTTGAGGAAACTGAATAATGCAACATAGATACGCATAGTTCTAATCCACCCATAGGTGAAGGCTATGGGATGAGATATGATTGTAGTAACACCTGGCCTGATAAGGATCCATTATGAATAAGGGCGTTGGGTGACGAAGGATTCTAACTTGTGGGACTGTGTATTCGGTATTTTGGAGGAAACGGAATAATGCAACACATAGTTCTAATTCACTCGCGGATGGGGGCAATGGGATAAGATATGATTGATGGTCATTGTGCTTTAATGCATATACGGTACGCCTCTGTTATAGGATGGGTAGATCAGTGATAGGGCACTCATCTTTGATTGATGACCTCACTTAGAATCCCTTACCAGGAGGCATGTATCGATTTTACCTAACTGGAGTCGGGCATTGGCGAGTATACTTGTCATTGATGGGTATGCCACCCTGGACCCTTGATTCCTAATAGGTTTTTGTACACAATACCACATGACCACGGATGAAGAACTTAAGGTATATTCAAAGGTGTGATTGTAAACCGGATAGTAAGTTCTTACATGTTTCCTTCTAGTTGTCGATGACGGTTAATTAAAAGCCAAACGGATCTCCGCTGTGATCATGGGGGGGGGGGGGGGGGGAGGAATGGTTATGGCAAACTGTGATAAGTGTGTTATGACTCTTAGTTTTGATTGCAATGTGCTCTGGTTTAAATATCTCTGTGTGAGGAGGAATATTATGTATTCAATATGCACATACACAAACTGATTAGCCCTGGGGGAACTCTAGTGATACATAAATGTCTGTTTTCTAATGTTTGTGTAAGAATATCTATGCAATATTATTATTATTATGTTCATATATTTCAGTGTTTATTAACACGGGTCAGTTTTGAGACTAACAAGCTAGAACTGTTACTACTGTATTTGTTACATCCGCTTGTGTCTTTTTTGATAGTTTATCAAGCCATTTTTCCCAATATTACAATATAATTTAGTCTAAATGATTTGTTTTTTGTTATAATAGCTAATGATTAATACCATCAGTCACACGTGTCATGTCATATCCATAGATCCTAGTTGCATTGCAATAGCCCGGCGCCTTACCCCCACTAGGTGACATATGGTATTTCTTCATTATCTCGTTTATAGTCTTTATTGCCAATTGTCCATTAATGGCCTGGATCAGACAAACATCTAGTGGTAGGCTGGATACTTGTATTTTGCAATATGATGAAAAAGCATCTTTGTAACAAGTATCCGCAGATAGACACTTTTGAGTTTTCCTGCATGTCATTTTATTATTTAAGGTATGTGATCTCTAATGCTTGGTTCCATACATTGCTTTTTTTAAGAGTTTGTTTGTTCACTAATGACCAAAAGGCGGGCTTGAGGTCATCACCAGGTGTAGGATTATAAGAGGGAGGTTGTTTGAACAAGGGGGTTGTCTTGATAAAGATCCCAGGAGGGAACGAAACGTCAATCTAATAAAGTAACTATTTGTTGTTTTCACATTAGAAGTCCTGTGAGTGCTTACTTACCCGTTGTTTTTTTTTTTTTGTTTTTTAAATATATATTATATATAAAAATCACCCAGTTAGTGTGTAACATTAAAGTTTCACCACCGAAATCACTAAAATACACTTATCTGGCAGGAGCCAGGTTAATCCACAGAGGAGAGTCCAAGCCCTGCATGGGATACTCATTCTGGAACTATCACAAAATGGCTGCCCCTGTACAAGCCAATCAGAAACAAGTACGCAAAGCAAGCACTCATGGGAAATGTAGTTTTCCCAGAAAAGTACCCCAAACAGTGCCCAAAGCCCCCCAACACACTAGAAACATGAACTGGATGATAGAGCAAGGGCAGACAAGTTAAATGAGCCATCTCTTAAAGTCACTAGGTTAAACTGTTGCAGATATGTCCCAATCTGTACAGTCCCATAAGAGTGAATGGCACCATGGTGCCGATGAAGTACTCAAATTTTACAAAATTGAAAGTGTAAAACTTAAATAATAAATAAAATAAAAAAGGGGGGGGGGATATGAAACATCACTAGAACATGTTAGGATAACCAAAAAACATTGAACCAGTAGGAAGTGTTAGAAAACACCCCAAATGAATGTAAAACCAGCAGCTAATGCATTAAGTATCTCATAAACCTGCACCAAACACCCTACAGACATACAGAGAGACTCATTGAGTGCAGGAGTGTGCAACAGGAACTCCAAAGGAAAGACCCCTGTGTGGAGGGGCACTGTGGGACATGTGATCCTGCAGCACTCAAAGGGTTGCTCACCTTTCCTGCAGATCTGTCTTCATATTACCGTGTAGTAGGAAGAAGCCTCAGTGGGCAACTCCTGAGGAATGAACTTGTAGACAAGATCCACAAAAAGCACCTGGTCACTGAGCTAGCCACATCGAAGGGCATTGTCAGTTATGGTAATCCACCTAATGGTGGTATTCCATTTCTAACAGAAAAATAAGCTTCTAAAGCTATGGCAGAACTGTTCTCTTGCATGTGTTATCTTCACCAAGGAACAAATCTTTCTGGAGTTGGTTGGCTAGGTGCAGCCAAGGAGGGAAGGTAGGCTTCACCCCTGCATACAATTCTAGAGTTGTTCCTGCCTACAATTAAATGGGTGGATCACCTACCCAGAGTTACCAGTAACCTGTATTGGACAGCAGAGAAATACAATTTAAGAATGTATACTGACGTCAGCATTAGTAATGTAACAGTAGTAGTACACTGTATAAGGATTGCAGCATCGCTTCATCTCAAGCATTACCATCACTTTAAATGGGACCACCATAACCCCCCCCCCCCCAATAATTAGCCTTCTAGAAAGGAGCCTACCAATAGTACTATTATCCAGCCCAATTACTGCATTAGTTAGAAATCCTACTTCTGCCGAGACAGACGGCCAGACAACAGCGCTTTAGTGGTATCTGCGCAGTCAGTCCCTTCTGTACCTAAAAGCAGCATACAATGCCTCCTAGAGGAGACCAGGAATGACAACGTAGGCACGAAGATATCTGTAATCAAAGATGCCTGGCAGAAGTAGAACTTCTAACATAGTAATTAGGCTGGATAATAGTACTATTAGTAAGCTAATCACTAGATGCATAAGGGAGTAAGAACCATAAAGAGTGCTAAACTATGCAGATATCAGCCCCTGTAAAAAGGAGGATCACAAACTGTGACAAAGACCTAGGCACTGTGTCACTAACCAAATCATAGGTATTTGGGTTGCCACCTGAGGGGGCAGAATCTCAGCCATGCAGGAACATGTCAAAGCAGAGAAATAGGTGCATAGAGCACTTGTGAACAAGGCAATACAACTCCAGGGAAGCCCAGTGATGGTAATGCTCCTTAAAGTGTTAGTAATGTCCAAAAAAAAAAAAAAAAAAAAAAAAAAAGTTTCTTCATTTAGAAGAGCTTAAAGCTGAGCTAAATGCAAAAAAAAAAAAAAAAAAAAAAAAAATCGTATCTCACAAGCCACTATGGTTTAACCCCTTAAGGACCCATGACGGTGCAGGACCGTCATGGGTTGCAAACCCGTTAAGGACCCATGACGGTCCTGCACCGTCATGGGTTAAACTCTCCCATCGCAGCCGCACGGAGCGATGGGAGAGCGCGGGCTGCTTGTTACTAAGTGTCCCGATACCGGGACACTTAGTAACAACCAATAGAAAGTTTGTTGCAACATGCGATTCGCTTGATGAGCGAATCCCATGTTGCAAATGCTGAATGACAGGGACAGTATTTGTAAATACTGTCCCTGTCATATATCTCTGTCTCCCTCCATCTTGCACACTGCTGAGGTGGAGAGAGACAGAGAGAGATCGTGTGAGAGTGTGTTCCAGTGTTCCTGAGTGAAATACTGTGATTAAAAAAATAATTTAACCCTTTGATCACTGGTTTGCAGTGATCAATACGTTCCCCCCCATCTGATCACTCTTGGAGTGATCAATTTGCTGCAGATCAGCGTTTGCTGATCTGTGGGACACCCCCCATCCCCCTTGTATTTTTTGAAATTTTTTTGAATTTTTTTTCAATTTTTTTTCAATTTATTTTTATTTTTTTTTAATAAAAATTGATTTAGAGCTATAGTTTAGGTAGGTAGGTGGGTAGGTTTAGTGTAGGCGTGTGTTAGGGAAAGGTTTAGGGTTAGATTTAGGTTTAGGGAAAAAAAAAAAAAAAAAAAAAAATATATATATAGTTTAGATAGGTAGTTCACTTGGGTTAGCTAGGTTCAGGGACTACGTGTTAGGGTAAGGCTTAGGGATAGATTTAAGTTTAGGAGTAGTGTAGGGAAAAAAAAACAAAAAAAAAAAAACTTTTATTAAAAACTTTATTCTATATTATAAGCTAGTTTAGATAGGTAGTTGGGTTGGGTAGGTTCAGGGACTACGCGTGTTAGGGTAAGGCTTAGGGATAGATTTAAGTTTAGGTATAGTTAGTTATAGAAGTTAGTTTAGAGTAGGTGTATAAGATGCAGAGGAGATATACGTTAGAAGAGGCGTATTCCTATTTGGCGTCTGACTCTGAAGCCACAGACACAGCGTCAGACTTTGACGTCACTCAGTTTTCTGAGAGTGAGAGCTCTAGCAGTGATAACGCAGGGCCTTCTGTGAAAAAAAGACGCACTGCCCCAACAGCTGCCCCAGCAACTGCCCCAGCAACTGCACCAAGAGCTACCCTAAGAAAAGCCCCAAGAGCTGCCCTAAGTAATGCCCCAAGAGCTGCCCCAAGACCTGCCACAAGTACTGCCCGAAGACCTGCCACAAGTACTGCCACTCCTGCTGATGAATGGGTATCACCAGCCAATTTATGCCCACAAATTCCTGAATTCACAGGCAACCCAGGAATTCAAGTGGATGTGGCAGGATTTACCCATGTTCAGTTTTTTGAGTTATTTTTGGGGGAAGAAATTTGGGGGGAAATTGTGTCGCAAACAAATTTATACGCAGACCAATATATTGCCGCCAACCCATCAGCATTCATTTCCAAGCAAGAAATATGGCATCCCACTGACATTTTAGAATTTAAGAAATTCTGGGCCCTTACAATGACAATGGGAATAGTTAAAAAACCAAGTATTAGATCATACTGGAGTAAAAACCCCATATATGATACCCCTATATTCGCCAAAACAATGACCAGGACTAGATACGAGATGATTTTGCGATTTATGCACTTTAGTGATAATACCCTGTGCCTCCCAAAAGAACACCCCCAGTATGACAGACTGTTCAAAATCCGGCCCCTAATAACCCATTTACAGAAAACATTTGCCCAAGTGTATATTCCCCAAAAAGAAATTAGTGTAGATGAATCCCTAATGAAATACAAAGGCAGGTTAGGGTTCAAACAGTACATCCCCTCAAAGCGTTCCAAATTTGGTGTAAAATTTTATAAATTGTGTGAAAGTGCCACAGGCTACACCCAGGCTTTTAGAATTTATGAGGGCAAGGACAGCCAACTTGATCCTCCTGGGTGCCCCGAATTTCTGGGAATAAATGGGAAGATAGTTTGGGATCTGATTTACCCCTTGTTAAATAAAGGATATCATTTATATGTTGACAATTATTACACCAGCCCCCTTTTATTTAAGTCACTTTTTTATTTTGACACCGTGGCCTGTGGCACTGTCAGGCGCAATTGCAGGGAGATGCCCAAAGAACTGATAGAAAAAAAACTTAAAACCGGGATGTCCTCAGCTTTATGCCAACAAGAGCTGCTGGCAGTTAAATTCAAGGACAGAAAAGATGTGTACATGCTGTCCACCATGCATGAGGACAAAACTGTGGCAGTGTCTGTTCGTGGTAGGAGGGGGGTACTAAGAAAGCCAGTCTGCATCAAAGACTACAACAAGAACATGGGGGGAGTTGATCTGTGTGATCAACTCATGCAGCCGTACCTCACCATGCGAAAGTGTAGGGCATGGTACAAAAAGGTTGCCATTTACATGATGCAGACTGCAGCTTACAATTCATTTTTGATTTTTAAATTGGCAAACCCCACCCTAAAACTTACTTTTCTGCAGTATCAGCTCCATCTTATCTCCCAATTTTTGCTTCAAGGGGCAACAGAAATAATTCCCCCAAAACCTGGAGTAGTACATTTTATTTATAAAATCCCCCCAACCCCGCAAAAGAAAAATCCACAAAAGCGCTGCAGGGTTTGCTACAGCAAGGGAGTACGGAGAGAAACCTCCACTTACTGTCCTGACTGCCCTTCTAAACCTGGCCTCTGCATGGGCGACTGCTTCAAGCAATACCATGAAGGCACAATGCAGTAGTGCTGTGAAGTTTATTTTATTATTTGGCCACTTTTTCCCCCCTGAAATATCCTGTTTTTTTATTTTTCAAAACACATCCCTCCTTAGATCTAACACTATCAAAATATAATGGGAAGCAAAGCACTTCCATCTCTGATAATGGAAACACACATGTTCCCTACTGGGTCCAGTAGTTCCTCCAAACCCTGACAAACCTATGCATATGGGGCATTGACGTACTCAGACGATGTAACTCACCACTAATGTAAAGTACTTAAAAAATCTGCAAATATCATCTGATTGAAATCCAGAGCAACACTAACATATAAGTGTGAAAAAATGGTGTTTCTCTGCCTTACTGCAGGTTTTGGGAGGGATTGCTGATACAGTGGCAGCGAAAAAATTGAAAGAATGCAAATAGAATGAAAGCCAGGGTTGTCTACTCTTGTACAACATATACTTTTGGGGGTAAAATTCATTGCAATATTGCCAAACAGTCCAAAATGAGACAAGGCACCAGCTGTAAAAATGGCATGTCTGTAAAAGGAAACTCACATGTTCTAACTGGGCCCAGTATCTCCCCCAAACCCTGACAAACCGTTACATATGGGGCATTGCTGTACTCAGAAGAAGGAGCCGAACACTAATCAATCCAGTTTATAAAATCTTCACCTATTCTGTAATTTAAATTCACATCAACATTGAAGTGTAAGTGTGAAAAACGCTGATTTTTTTTTTTTACTTACGTCAAGTTTTCACAGGATTAGTGGTAAAATGGCTGTGTACAAAATTTGAAATCACACCTGAAACGAAAGCTTGGGGTATCTACTTTCCAAAAATATACACTTTTGGGGGGAAATCTTAGAGTGGAGCACTGTTACACAGGACAAATGAGACATGGCACCAGTAACACAAGCTGTGAAAATTCAAAGTGTGAACCTGGAAATACACATGTTCCAATTTGGGTCCCGTATCTCCCCCAAACCTTGAGAAACCGTTGCATATGGGATATTTCCGTACTCAGAAGAAGAAGCCGAACGCTAAACAATGCAGTTTTAAAAATCTTCACCTATTCTGTAATTGAAATTCACATCAACATTGAAGTCTAAGTGTGAAAAACGCTGATTTTTTTACTCACGTCACATTTACAAGAGAGTGGTGGTAAAATGGCCGTGTAAAAAAATTGAAAACACACCTAAAATGAAAGCTGGGGGTATCTACTTTTCAACAATATACACTTTTGGGGGGAAATCTTAAAGTGGAGCACTGGAACATAGCCCCAAATGAGAAATGGCACCAGATAAGAAAGATATGAAAATTCAATATTTGTTCCAATTTGGGTCCCGTATCTCCCCTAAACCATGAGAAACCTATGCATATGGGGTATTGCCGTACTCAGAAGAAGAAGCTGAACACTAAACAATGCAGTTTTAAAAATCTTCACCTATCATGTGCTTGAAATTCACATCAACATCGAAGTGCAAGTGTGAAAAACGCAATTTTTTTAACTTGCGTCAGGATTTACGAGGGATTGGTGGTAAAATGGCTGCGTAAAAAATTTGAAAACATACATACAGTGAAAGCCTGGGGTGTCTATTTTCCAAAAATATACACTTTTGGGGGAAAATCGTAAAGTGGAGCACTGGAACATAGCCCCAAATGAGAAATGGCACCAGATAAGAAAGATATGAAAATTCAATATTTGTTCCAATTTGGGTCCCGTATCTCCCCTAAACCATGAGAAACCTATGCATATGGGGTATTGCCGTACTCAGAAGAAGGAGCTGAACACTAAACAATGCATTTTTAAAAATCTTCACCTATCCTGTGCTTGAAATTCACATCAACATTGAAGTGCAAGTGTGAAAAACGGTGTTTTTTTAACTTACGTCAAGATTTACGAGCGATTGGTGGTAAAATGGCTGCGTAAAAAAATTGAAAACATACATAAAATGAAAGCCTGGGGTGTCTACGTTCCAAAAATATATACTTTTGCGGGGAAATCTTAGAGTGGAGCACTGTTACACAGCCCCAAATGAGACATGGCACCAGTGATGCAAGCTGTGAAAATTCAAAGTGTGAAACTGGAAACGCGCATGTTCCAATTTGGGCCCCGTAGCTCCCCCAAATCTTGAGAAACCTATGAATATGGGGTATTGCTGTACTCAGAAGAAGGAGCTGAACACTAAACAATGGATATTTTTAAATTTTCAACTATCTCGTGCTTGAAATCAACAGTAATAGTGAAATGTAAGTGTGAAAGCTGCAAAAAAACAAAATTTTTCTACAATTTTGAAATTTTTTTCTGGAAAAATAGCTGCATAAAAAACTTCAAAATTCTCCTGATTATTTACCTTATGTTGTCTAGTTTTCAGAAACATATACCTTTGTGGGACATTTTTGGTACTGGCACCATCAACTAAGCTATGATGCTCACATGTCAATTGTTGAGAAATTACAAGTTGGAAATAATGGCATCCATCTTGTAATATTTACCTTGTAAATGTGAGGAAGGGATTGAAATACTAGGCATATGGGGTATTGTTATATTCAGGAGAAGCAAATGAATATATTTAGGGGTATTTTTTTGTCATTAAGTAATAGTACGCAAATCCTGACAGAAAAATGTAAGCAAAATGTTTTTTTTTAATTTTTTTCCTCTTTTTTTCTATTTTAATCAAATTAAATAATGAGGTATTCATATAATTGTGGTATCAAAAGAAAGCCCTACTTGTGCTTAAAAAAACAGTATATAATTTGTGTGGGTGCACAAAAGGAATTAAAGAGAAAATATGGTTGAAAAAAGACATAGTCAAAAAAGTCAAAATTGCTCCGGTCCTTAAGGGAAAACGACATCAGATTTTCCCGGTCCTTAAGGGGTTAAGAGATACAGGCGTTTACAGCTGTCAGTAGGAAACGGCGAACTTTAAAGCTGTCAGCAGGAGATCAGTGTCTGTCGACACTGAGGCGCTTGAAAAGTATTCAGGCACATATTTTAGACCATTCCAATGAAGGGATTTCTTGTAAGTAATGAGATCTCGGCACTTCAAGCGCCTCCGTGTCAGCCGACACTAATCTCCTGCTGACAGCTTTACAGCTGTCAGTAGGAAACCGCAAACTTTAAACGCCTGTATCTCAAACAATAATGGTTGGAGGTATGGTTTTTTGCATTTAGCTCAGCTTTTTAAGTTCTAAATGCAAAAAAACTTTTTTTGGACATTACCAACACTTTAATGGTGGCCTATACAGCCCCATATTAACAGAAAATCATAATAAAAACTAAGAGGGTCTTGCCCATTCAGCAGCTTTGCAGGACACATGAATTCTTAGAGTAGACTTATGTGCCCTGCCCTCCAGGAGGAAGGACTCAGCCCCATAGTACCTGTGTCCCATATTAGAAATTACATTTACACCCCTTCAAAGATACTAACATTTTCAAAAGCTAGTAGTTTAATGTTTTTATTACCCGCCAGAGAAAAATTTTACCCAATTGTGTGGTGGTAACAATAAAGGGCTACCTATACCTGCAACTGTTTTGTAAAAACTATTTGCCCACACTAAAGTGGTCATAATTAGAGATGCACTGATACCGATTTTTTAAGACAGTACGAGTAGATACTTTTTTTGTGGTCATTTGCCAGTTTTCTAAGTACCTATATGTTTTAGGTACTTGGAAAACTGGCAATTGACTGCAAAAAAAAAAAGTAATGGTAATTGATATTGGTGAGTACTTGAAATTATATAATATCTCTATCTCTCTCTATATCTATATATCTACACACACCTCTTGACTCTCTCCCCCTCTCGAGCCCCCTTCTTTTGCCTTGGCTTTTTCTCTCCCTTTTGATCCCCCTTTCTCCCTCTGACTCACCCTTTTGCTTCTCTCCCTCCTGATCCCCCTCCTTTTGCCTCTCCCTCTTGACCCCACTGCCTCTTTCACCACCCAATGCCCCATCTTGCCTCCCTTACTCTCCTCTGCCGGGTGCTCGCTGTTCTCTCGCGAGCCCCGGCAGAGGTCAGCGTTGGAGCATTGCCATGGTAACCCGCGGCAATGATCTGACGCTACAGGAGTGAGAGGTGACCAGGGAGCATTGTGAGCAACTCCCCGGGCTCCCTCTCTGCAGTACCGACCCTGACACGGGTTATCAGTGCTGGCATTGGCCGCATTTGCGCGAGTACAAGTACTCGCGCAAATGCTGATATCGGCACCAGTATCGGTGCAACCCTAGTCATAATCCATAGAGATATGCATGAAAGGTAGACCAGATATGTCAGAAGGGGTGGGAAAGTATAAAATTACATTTCTACAGCTTCAAACATTGATAGCTTTGAAAGAAAGAAAAAAAAAAAAAAAAAAAAAAAGCTGTCATTTATGATTAGCTAATGCTCTTCCAAGAAAAACACCCTGTTATGAGGTGACTGTATGGTAGTTTTCAACTACTATGCTGTGAACACCATAGGGGGTGCCCCACTTTTTCTATTAAGGCTGACAAACGTTATGTTTCTAGTGTATATTTATTAAACATGTTAAGTTCAATATGATCTTTGTTGTCATTCTGACAAAAACTGAACAAGTTCCACATTATATCATTCTTTAAAATCCATGTGAAATTACCTACAAAATGCTAAGGGTGCCCTGAAACTTCGAGACTGCATGTTAGGGGGTGCCTTGAGTTTGGACGGTGATTGAGAACCACCATCATAGGGGTGCCAGAAGCACAAAACTACAGTCTATAATTCATCAGGACTTGCCTGTACTAAAATTGTACAAGAAATGAACTGTAGATAAAGTGCATTTTTTTTTTTTTTTAAAGTAGCCAGCTTGCATGAAATGAGTGGTCGCTGTCCATATACTCTTAAGTTGATGTGCACAACTATTTCCAAAACATGGCGCTAAACACTACCACCACTTCAAAGAAACTAAGATGGCTCAACACCATGGGATTTCTTTATGTATTCAGGAACTGTCAGTCCAAGAAAAACAGGGCCCCACTGGTATGGGTTGTCATACCATATTGCATGCCAGGAGTGTGGACACCAGAGGAACAAGGATGGGGAAAGCAAAGGGTGGGTGTGTGTGTGTGGGTGTGTGTGTGTGTTTCTATGGCTGACAGTGAGCAGCAGAACTAATCTGGGGAGTGTCAGAGTGCATTCATGTGATCCTTGACTATCGGTGTAGGTCCCTTACATACCCTCTGATTTCCAGTACACACGGATGCTCTGTAGTAGGCAATGGAACAAGGGGGATTGGAGGCAATTTGTACACATGTCAGAGCAGTGGTGGCCAACAAGTTGCAAAGCAATGCACTGACCCCTGTGAGATTATTTTTCCCAAACCTCATTGGGCATCAAGCCCCCCTTCTGATTCCCAAATAAAAATAAACCTATGCGCCACAGGGTGGGTTTAACACATTGCAAACTATGGTGTTAGACAACCTATAGCACATAGGGTTAATTTTGTTTACCTCACACTACATTTTAGTCAGACTTCCTTAGGGTCCCCTGACACAGTCCAGAGGTTCTCAACCTGTGCCCTCAGTGGCCACTAACAGGCCAGGACACACAAGTGTTTTGATCAGAGGTTCAGTCACTGATTAACTCACTTGTGCTCTTAAAAGGAAATTCTCAAATCCTGGCCTGTTAGTAGCCACTGAAGGCGTGGGTTGAGAACCACTTCTGGTCAAATATACTATCTCATGACTCCCTTGTCCTTTTGTATCACACTGAAGATGCAAGTGGCAGCTGGATTTCACAGATTTGCCTCAACATCTGGATTGCATGTGGGTGAGACCAATCTGACATGGTTATAGAAGCTTTAGCAATAACACTTAAAGAGATAGTAATTAAAGTTTACTAATCCCCCATAGGGTAGGCATAAAAAAAAAAAAAGTTGCCCCCAGTGTCATCTCAAAAACCTTTATGGTGTGAGAAAAAAAATTGCACGCAAAGCCCCCCCATTTACCTGAAGTAAGCGTTCTACCTGACTGAAGGGGATTCTGGTCTTACATGCATCCAGCGACTCTGCAGCAGAGCTGAGCTCACGATAGTAAGAAAAAAAAAAAAATTTCACTGAAACTGTCTTGCACGTGTGCTTGCAAACCAAGCACACGTAGAAGACAGTTTCAGTGAAAGTTCTTTACTAACGCGATCTCTGCTCTGCTGCAGATCCACAAGGCTGTCGTACAACAGGTTTCCACTGCAGTCCGTACGCCGCTTACTTCAGGGAAGAGAACTTTGCTTATGGACGACACTGGGGCCAATTGAATTTTTTTTTTTTTTAAATAGCTACACTATGGGGATTAGTAAAGTATTACTATCCCTTTAACTTGTGTTCTCAGGACACCAAACATGGTCATGATTTAACAAAGTGCCAGATGTATACAACCCATTGCGTTGCATAACTGGCAGTCAAAGGATTAAGCAGATTATATGAATCATCCACTGGCTGCTTAACTGACAACATCCCAAAAGCCTAGCCTCTGTGACCCAAGGACCAGCACTTCCTACCCAGAGTACAGTCATTTTAAATACAATTATGCCAAGATGCAGGCACTGACTGTACTCCTGCAAGACTTACAAAGCCAGTGAAACCCCACTAATAACTTGCCTGTTCAAAGAGCTACTTAAAACAGAGGCCTACAAATTTCAAGACAGCGGTTTCCAAGAAGACTACAATATGTATTGATCAATTAAATCTTTAATATGCCATAGCCAGTTTTTGCACCATAGCCACAAATTAATCTCTAGAAGTGACATTTAGATGCAAGCATAATCCAATGCTCATCCATTCCCCCATGTAGAATGGTTTAAAAAGCAAAGACCTATGGTAGAAAACAACCAAACTTCAAGCATTTATTGAACATTTTAGTGTTAGCGCAATTGCTGTGAAAGTCCATACAAACCCCCCCCCCCAAAAAAAAAAACAAACAAAAAAAAAAAACAGTGTTCCAGCTTCACATTAAAAACCCCATTAAAATTCAGACACCAGAACTGGCTTCTTGGAAGCCAAGATATATTCGATGATAAAAAAAAAAAAAAAAAAAAAAAAAAGACTCCCATTAACAATCCTTGGTTGCGTTCAAGTTCCCGGTGAAGAGGAGACCATTGTTTCCCGAATTAGTCTGCATAAGTCCATGACAAATCTTGATTTAAGAGTCCCAACATTTCAGCTACACAGTCTTCTGTTGTCCTTTCTTTCCAATTAGGGACTTGTGAATGTGTGGAATTACACCTGTGGAGAGATTGGCAGTGTTTAGAATACTGACAGAGTAACCCTTTGAATTCCAGTGGGGTATTCAACACTACCATGTAATGCACTGGATACCCCTTTGTCACTCAAAGGGTTAAGGGACAGTGTAGTGCCAATAGGAGACAGCCATTAGTGGTGCTCAGTCAGGGTGCTGTCACTTATGTGGTCATTTCCCTATGAAGAATGTTACTTGTGTTTAAGGTGCATATTTACAATAATGTTACGCACAACACTCATGTTAGAGACTTGTAAAAAAATTTAAAAAAGCAGCTCCAATTAATCTTTAGTATTTGGTTCGTGGAGAGCACCATTTCAGTACTGTTCACCTCACAGCAGCAAGACTGGATGGATTTCAGCAAGGGACAATCTTCAGTGAGCATGAGGAAAAAAACCTGTCATGGGGCAGGGTTTTCCTTACGCTCATAGTATGATTGTCCCTTGCTGCAACCAGTCCAGTCAAGAGACCAGATGCCACATTGAGGGGAGGCAGCTTACTCTAGATAAAACAGGGTGGGAGGGGGATACTTTATTCAATTACTCTTGAACTACAAATCAGTATAGAAATAAATCTATGGCCCAAATACTATGAAGATTAATTGTAGCTGCTTTGTGTGTAACATAACTATCATTTTAAGGAATCGAATCCAATGTGTTAGATGTGCAGTGAAAATACCTGAAGAGATTTAAACTTCCAACTGTCAAAGCCTATAGACCATTCCATAACAGTAAACACCTCAAATGCCCTCTGGTAATCTCTACAGTTCATGAAGCTGTATCACCCATATTCAACCTAGCAGACCACCACTGTCTTCAAGGCCACAGAAGTATATGAGAACTGTTCCCACAGCATAAAGTGCACAGCTGAACATACTCACTTGTCCTGAATGGACCCTATACTGCCCCTTTAAATACACTCCACAACACCAAGAATAGCTGAGTCAATACACTTACCACCGCCAGCAATTGTTGCCTTTATAAGGGCATCCAATTCTTCGTCACCTCTGATTGCAAGCTGCAAGTGACGTGGAGTGATACGCTTCACCTTTAGATCTTTAGAAGCATTTCCTGCCAATTCAAGAACCTGCAAGTAAATTTGAGAAAGGTCACCATCAATTGACTTACTGGATTCAAAGAAAAGTGTGCATACATCCAATACTATATCAAGTTACTGAAACATGCATGCAAGACTGAAAAGCCCAAAGATGACAACATGCACTGTATAAAGGAGCAGAATGGAGGAACAGCTGAATTTGAAGGCCCCAGAACAATAAAAGGGGGCGTGCACTATGGTTATATATATTAATTATTTATTTTTTTTTTAAATCTAGTAGACATTAACCCATAGCTTAGTACAGGACACTTATCCGTTAAAGCAAAACGCTTTTACTTTACCTCAGCAGTCAAATATTCCAGGATGGCAGCAGTGTACACTGCAGCTGTACCACCTACACGCCCATGACTGGTAGTCCTGTTCTTCAGGAGTCTGTGTATACGACCAACTGGAAACTGAAATTATATTATGCCAACAGTTTCATGTTTAGTTTTGAGTATTTAGCTTAATCCCAGTGTTGCTAGGTTTTTTTTGACACACACACACACACACACACACACACACACACACACACACACACACACACACACACACACACACACACACACACACACACACACACACACACACACACACACACACACACACACACACACACACACACACACCCCCCATGTTGAAAAAGTCTGGCCCCAGAACCGCACTACTTAACCCCTTAACGACAGACCGTGCAGGCACACTGTGGTCACTAAAGGACCACAGCACATTTTTTTGTGTTGATCCGACTCAGGGCTCCCTGAACGGCGTGCAGCTGCATGGGAAGCCCTGAAATCCATGATGGTCCCAGTGTTTCTCAACGTTAGTCCTCAGGGCACACCAAACAGTGCAGGTTTTCAGGTTGTTCCTGCTTAATCACAGGTGAGTAATTAGTGGTTCAGTCATTGTGATTAATCGCAGGTGAATCAATTAGGGATATCTTGAACATTACCTGTTTGTGTGCCCCGAGGAATGGAGCTAATCACCTCTTGAGTCACCAACCATATATTTTATTTATTTTATATGCCATGGCAGTCCAAAATGGACAGTTTAAAGGTTGTTAAACATATCTTGTGTTTAATTTGCCCGATGAGTGCAGCAGTGAGTGAGCGCTGCCAATTTGACTACATACTCCAGGACTGGCAGCACTCCCCCACCCTAATCTGTGTCTAAGCGTGAAAACAGCATTTGCTATTGGGCAGGTATCAGAGGCTAGAGGGGACAGACAGCACTGCAATTCAATGTCTGTGGTACAAGCTGTACCGCAGACAAGCTGTCAAGCCAGACCATCAGAATATGTAAGCGATCATTTTGTGTAGGACAGCATTTTAATTTAGAAATGAAAGAGCATTTGAGATGAGATTTGATTTACCATCCTCTTTCACTAAGGAGCAGGAATCTCCCAGGTGAAAGTTCCACTTTAGCATTAGGCCAAGCTCACAGGTTACAGTTCGTGACTAGGCAGCATTGTGCGAGTAACCCAGATTGCTATGACCACCCTGCTAAATGACTAGTCTTGAAGACCTCCAAGAAAGTCAGGCAATGCCACCACACATGAAACAAATTACTAAAAAGTGACTATGTGCAGCATTAGCTTTCTAAACTTTAAACAGGTCTGCAGCTAGTGCATGCACACGGATATAATTTTTTTTTTAGATGGATGTGGGGCTATCCATGCCACTTCACTGAAATACAGGGGCATAAGTTAATCCATGGACTTTGTTTTGATGCGGATGGTTAACTTAAAGGGATAGTAATTCACAAAAACAGCAGCTCCAATTAATCTTAGTATTTGAGCCATAGTGATATTTCAATACTGACAGTAGTAGTTTAAGAGTAATTGAATGATAAAGTATCCTCCTCCCGCCCCTTTTACCTAATGTAACACTGCTGACCACAGATGTGGAATCTGGTTGCATGACCAGACAGATAACAGCAAGGGACAATCTTCTTACTGTGAGAACAATGAAAACCTTGCCCCACCTTGACAGGCTTTTCAGCTTTTTCCCTTGTCTTAAAGGGATAGTAATACTTCATTTTAACTTTATTTTATTTTGTAGGCATTAAAAAAAACATGAAGAATGATATAAGTCTTATCTCTCAAACCTTTATGGTTTATGAGATATTCACAAGCAAAGTTTCCCCCTCCCGCCCCATTTACCTACTGTAAACAATCTCTTCTCAGATGTGGAATGCAGTCCATAGACTGGACAGATAACAGAAGGGGACACTTATTCCTATGAAAACAATGAAATCCCTGCCCCCCTTGACAAGCTTTTCAGGTTTTTCCCTTATCTTAATTGAAGATTGTCCCTCTCTGCAGTCTACCTGGGCAGCTCCCTTCTGCCTTGGCTGAAAAGTGTTACATCAGTAAAAGGGACAGGAGGGGGACACTTTGCTTGTGAATATTTCTTAAGCCATAAAGGTTTGCGAGATAAGACTTAAATCATTCTTCATGTTTTTTTAATGCCTACAAAATAAAAAAGTTAAAACGAAGTATTACTATCCCTTTAATTGAAGAGTGTCCCTCTGCAATCTACTTCGGAACCTCCCTGCTGCTCTGAGCTGTGTTATATCAGTAAAAGGGGCGGGAGGGGGATACTTTATCACTCAATTACTCTTGAACTACAACTTTGACAGAATGGGTCATTAAGGGGTTAGTCAGAAAGGCTGTTATCCGACAGACAGGAGCCCTGCGGCAGACAGGAGTGTTCGCTCCCTGTGAAATTAGAACAATTTACAAATGCTAGCATGATGAGCAGGTTATTTAAGTGTATATAACCCCAGCTCATTTTAGGCCTGTTCATTTCTCTTTAAAAATTAACACATGTGAAGAGGTACACACCTTGCTGGACTCCACAATCCTAAATTACTACAATTTTTTTTTTTTTTTTTTTTTTTAAACAGTCCTGCAGTCAAGTCAAAGGATCATGTTAGCCTATTATTACAAAGTTTATTTTGGGTTTTGAGATGTGGATGGCGCCCCTTTAACTCTGACTGCCAGAGGAGTACGGAATGCACTGCAGAGCAATGCATTCCTTACCCCTCTGGCCCTCAAAGGGTTAAACAAAAACAGTGTATAGCAACTCCGGTGCAAGCCAGGACTAGTTTTGGAGAGTCAATCCACACACTTTATTCAGAAGGGCCAGCAAGAGTTGAATTAAAAAAAAACAAAAAAAAAAAAAAACTGGTTACAATGTGCAAGTCTGTTATGCAGAGTTTCTCAAATAGGACTCATGAATGTAATGCATTTAACTTAAACATTAACAAATCTGTTAATGTGGCTGCTGTATTACATTTGTTCTTGAGCATTTCTGCAGAAAAAGAACTGAAGCACACTGCATTGAAATGTTGATGTGGTCACATTGGAAACATCAGTAATGATGTTAAAGTCCATTTGAGCCAGTGAGATGTAGCCCCTATGGAGAGTCTGTGCCACAATCCCTTCTAAGAGATGAGAGCCGGTACCGTGTTAGCCGTAGAAATACATGAGGCAAATATAGTTTTTGATACCTTTTATTGGCTAACTAAGAAGAGTTAAATGCAAGCTTTCAAGACCTTAGGTCTCTTCCTCAGAGCATGTTATACAGATAAATATGATATCTGGATCTGGACTGCATTCTGTTATCGGATTTCCATGCTAAACAATGTGATGTGTACTTGTATTTAAGAGATGTTTTCATATTTAGCTGTATAACACGCCTGAGGAAGAGACCTAAGGTCTTGAAAGCTTGCGTTTAACTCTGCTTAGTTAGCCAATAAAACGTATCAAAAACTATATTTACAATCCCTTCTAGACATTTGAAGTCACACAAACTAAACAACTCACCATTTGGCAAAATAGAAGCAGAGAACAGGTGGTGTCTCCAGCCCCCCCACCTCTACAAACACATCCATTACCCAAAGCACCATCTAAAAATCCAAGTAAATGTAATCTGCTACAAGAAGACTAATCCTGCGCCATGTGACATTCTAGCTGCACAAAAGTAAAAACAAAGCCACTTACACCAATGGGTAGAGCAATTCTGTGGTACCAGGTGTTAAACAGGGAAGATAAAGTTCCATTAATGTAAAAAGATCTATTAATTCCAGGACACCAAAGCACTGCAAATGGCTAGCTTTGAATGGATTGAAAAGCTACATTTAAATTATAGGAGAGCTTTACCATCACATTTGGTGCAGTTAGTTTGAACCAGAAATGCTCTGCTTTTATATACAAGGCCCACAAGGTGCCTACCTGCAGTCCTGCCCTAGATGAACGGGTAATAGAAGTTGCTTTTGACTTTCCAGAGTCTTTTCCAGCCTTTCCACCAGCCTGCAAAAGAAAACAAGTAAATAAACATTAGGTTTCGGGTGCTACAGAACAGATGTGTTATTTTACAGCTACATTATACAATTCTTGAACTACACAACTGTGCCATGGAGAACAAAAACCTATAACGTCTGTTGATTTAAGTGAGGCTTAAAAATTCATGTAAGCCTCCAACAATGCGTTAGAAACTAACATTTAAGAGGTTGAGAATCCCAATTAAATAGAAGGGAAGTCCAATTTACCTCTTCTACATAGTAGTTTTATCCAGAATGCGATGATTGCTGCTTAGTGTATAGAAGCACACTTTCAAAGCATTTGGGAGAGTCTTGCACACGGATGGCAACACGTAGTAAAAAGTCAGTTCAAGGCTACTACTCTTATCAGCCAGCCTATGGCTACGGATAAAGGGAAGAATAGCCCGAGATGGAACGCAGGGTGCTATGCACGGAGCTAGATACTGTAGGTACTGCATACACTACACTACAGTGTTAATAAGGAGCTTCCAGTATACACGTGCCGCACATAAACAGACCGCCCAACAGTGACCCACACTGCAGCCATGAGATTGTGCTAGGGGCTCTACAGCTAGCGCTAGTTACCAACCCACACCCCCGGCCACAACACGACTTAGAACTTAGGGCGTTTTAGTTCAACATTAGATGCAAAGCCTCAGACAACCCATAACCATTATAAAGGTGGTAAAGGCATGCATTGGTCCAGCAGCCATTTAACAACACGGCTTACTCAGACAGGCTATAGATAGATAAACAATAATTGCTAAACATTTTATTACGAAATATGTAGTCAGCGGACAACTAGCAACAGTCAAAACTCTTAGTGCTAAAAGAAACTACGTTTCAATGCCTTGTAGAACTCAAAGAACTGAAAGAATGCAGAGCATCTATGAAGGAAAAGTCGTTAATACATAAGCGTATACGTTTAACGAAATAAAAGAACGCTAAAAGTACAATTAGATGGTAGTAATAGTAGTAGCGCCACACGCAAGCTCACCATGTTCCTGAGGTGCCAGCCGTTATTCACAAAACCCAACAGCAAATCAGCAATTCAAAACCTAGAAACTCTCCCGCCGCTCGCGGCCCAGACTTTATAATGCGCCGGATACATCCGGGCACTTGCGCTCATAAACGGACCAATTGGGAAAAAGGAACTCGACGCTACGGGTGGAGACGGATTAGAAAGAAGAAAGAGGCAGGGCGAAGAGAGAGATCGTGCATATTCTAATCTATTGTTCCGCAATCGGTTGACTTTGAGCGGGAAATTGTTGAATAGATAGATGTTTGGCGAGTTTTGTTTTAATGAAATGTATCGAGGACGCGTCAGTTATTGAATGATGTGTAAGCTTTGTGTAGTAAAACTCGTATGGGGGGGAAGTATTTTGCCATAAAATGTGTAGGGACGCTAAAGCGATATTAGGAGTTGTGCACCTCACTTCTGCAAACAACGCTTTTCCATAACACTTTAACCTTTGCAATTATTTTCTATTAGCTTTCAGTAAAGGAAAAGTATGAGGAGTGTAGAAAAACGAAGGAGAAACTACACGATGATTGTTACTGACTTAATATCAGGCTGATGAAATAGGATGTACATTTCTTTTAACTAAATCTGAAATATGAGGGGTTCTGAAAATACCTCACTATTGCGCTAATTTCCCCTTTACTGACGTCCGTCCCCAAATGATTATGAAAAATAGTGCTGCCCAACTCTGGTAGCGTGCACAAAAATAACTAGGGTTGGTAGGTTAACTTGTTCCAGAGAGGGTGTGCCACTTAGGAGTAATAGAATAAGTATGCGATACCAATCAATATCTGTAACTTATTTTGTGTGATTATGTCTAGAAGCCATTACATCTACCTGCTTTTATACACCAGGGTTCACCAGTGCGGCTCAGGAAGATGGGAACTGTAGTCCAGCAAAAGCTGGAGTGATGCAGGATGCCAAAACCTGACCGTGTTTACTGGAAAAAAAAACAAACTTCCCAGTTTCACTTTCACCTAGACAGTCAGTCTATTGGTACATCATACCCTTAGCTGCCAAAGAAATGTCTCTGCCAGAGACGAATTGCCACTCATCTGGTTTTTGTCTTCGCTGTCTGGGTTTGTACCCACTGTCTGCGTTTCAGAGATTCTGAATCCGAGACAAATTCATACACACATCAAGACTAAACTTTACCAAAACATTTGCGCAGTACGCACAAGAATAAGATGTTAATTGCATTAGGGGTATAACTGCAGAGGGTACAGTTGTGGTGGGGCCTGGTAGCCAAAGGGGCTCATCAGATCCAGGGCCCATTAGATTATACTTTTGCTCGTTGGAGAATAATTGTGTATTAGGGGGTCCAATAAACGTTTGACATCTTGCGTTTCCGATGACTAGTTAAGCCACTGGATGATTCATTTTCTTTGGTACATAAGGTGCAATTGTTTTGGCGCATGATTAATAAATATCGTGTAGTGTAGTAATTATTGTCATGTGTTTGTGTCAGTTCTTTTGCAATGATTAATACCCAAAATACTGCAGTGTACTCCACATCACTTGAACTAGTGAATGCTTGTTTGGTTTTGGCAAGAGTAAATGGTGGCCATCATACCAGGAAGAGTCCCTGATTTTGACTCTTGCCCATATTTATAAAAGCAAACTGGAGTTATTCTGGAGTACAAAAGCGCCATAGAGACAAATACAAATTTCTGTATTTTAAGCAATGCATTGGAGACTTTTCTGGCATTGAAGGGGCTAAAAACTTATATTCAAGTGCATGGGAATTTAGGAATTTTTATTTGAACCATATGATGCAGTTGGTTTACTCCAGAATAACTCCAGTTTAATTTTATAAATATGGGCCTCTTTTCGTACATCCTTGTGTTCCAGGTTACAAAATGTAATTACAACCATATATTCTATGTGCCTATTATTTAACCTTTTGAGTACCAGAGAGGTATCCAACGCAATACATTGGATACCTCTCTGGCACGCAAAATGTTAAAGCTTAATAAGTTAGGAGGGTCCCTACAGATTAACACTTGAGTGCCAGAGGAATCCTCCTACAGCAGCTTCAAGGGATAGTAGTGTTTCTTTTAAAGTGCAGCTCAGAGTCGTCTTTATGTTTTTTTTAATAACACATAGTGCTATATTTCTTTACTTACACATTTGTAGTTTAAACACTATTCAAGCCAAAAGGATCCCCCTCCTGCTTCCTTACCTGCTTCACTGATCCTCTCATGCTGGTCCAGACAGAGAGCGCAGAGGGACAATCTTCAGTAAACAAAAGGAAAATCCTGCACTCTTTTGTCAAAGGGGGGCAGGGTGTTCCTTATACTTAATAAAGATTGTTCCTTCGTGCATTTGTCCGGTCCCACTACCGGATTGCAGATCTAAGAAGTCGGCCAGAATGGGTGGGAGGGGGATCCTTTCAGCTTGAATAGCATTTAAACTACAAATATGTAAGTAAAGAAATATAGTGCTATGTGTTATAAAATACATAAAGAGGATTCAGAGCTGCACTTTAATAGAAACATTACTCTCCCTTTAAACCTGTACTCTTATAGCCCATCAGACACCACCTATACTTAAATACAATACAGTCATATAAATAATTAATGTTAACATGTTTGAAGCTCATAACCTATTAACAGGTTAATGAAAAACACACATGCGCTATATGTACAGAAATGCACTGTTGCAATTCTGGGGTAAACCAAACGCACCTTGGGGGACAAATACACATTCCACATATTGCCATTGAGTTAAATGGGGTTCTTAACCTCCTGAGTGCTTGAGGTCTCCAATGCATTGGTTTGCAGAGAGTGCAGTAGAGCAATTCTAGAGCAAAAGAACAATCGTAGTGAACAAATAATTCTGGTTGATTGAAATGAAACTTTTAAACCCTTGCCATATGTATAAAACTAGGGTAGTTTAATTGTGGGGAAAGCCAGTTTCACAATAGGGGACAAATCCAGTTGATTTGATTTGAACTTTTGACGCGTGAATGCTACATATATCTCCAGTGCAGTTATTTGCAATGCGTTGGAGACCTTTCTAGCATCAAAGGGTTAAAAAACCCCAACAAAAATTAATGGTAGGCTGGGGAAGTTTAGACAAGAATTGCACTACTCTGTGTTTATACATAATAACCTATGAATATTATGGTCATTGTATAAACCTGGTGCAACAAAGAAAGTGTCTGTACAATCAGTACAAAGCAACGTTAGGATATGCATATGAACATTTAGTAACATTTTTCTTAAGCACTGGTGCCACCCTGTTGACATTTATTGAAAAGTTGATTAGAAAATGCTTGTGGTTCAAAGAAGAATTTTATCAGAAGTTTGTATACATACATTTGGTAATTGCGTCAAAAATAAAGGCAGTTATATGGGTTAAAGTGGAACTATCGCTTTATAATGACTTGGGTGATTTTGAAAGTGGTAACCTATGTTTAAGTTAGCCATTTTTTATTTAAAGTGATAGTAATCTTTCACAAAAAAGCAGCTCAGATTAATCGTCTCAGTATTTGGGCCATGGAGAGTGTTATTTCAATACTGTCAGAGTTGTAGTTCAAGAGTAATTGAATGATAAAGTATCCCCTCCTGCCCCTTTTACCTAGTGTAAGGCACCTTCCCTCAGATGTGTGATCTGGTCTCTTGACTGGACGGGTTGCAGCAAGGGACAGTCTTCTTACTGCAGGTATAAGGAAAACCCTGCCCCCTTTGACAGGTTTTTCTTTATGCTCACTGAAGATTGTCCCTTGCTGCAATCCATCTGCATTGTTTTTCTGCTCTGAGGTGAGCAGTGTTGCATCCATAAAAGGGGCGGGAGGGGAATACTTTATCATTCAGTTACTCTAGAACTATAGTTCGGACAGTATTGAAATAATGCTCTCCATGGCCCAAATACTATGAAGATTAATTGGAGCTGCTTTTCTTGTGAAACATTGTTCTTCCTTTAAATCAGAACTTTCATCAGATAACAATAGAGCCTTTGGTGGCCCTTGAGGACTGAACTTGGACAGCCCTGTACTGAACTATTGTTTTAAAGGGGAACTTTCATTAGATAACAGTAGAGCCTCATATGATAATTATATTAGCAATATGCACATTTGTAGCTTTATTTTCAAAAATAATTGCGGCATTAAACAAAAATAGAACCTTCTATGCAGGCAGGGACTGGCTGGTATCTTGCTGTAGGTTCTGTCTGCACTGTTCCCCAGTGCCTGCAATGTTTGTTAGCAAAGATGTTTGCACTGTGGCCTGGCCATCAGTGTCGGCTGAGGTAGGATTTTTGACTAACGCTGTCTTTATGCTACATAAGTTTGTTTGTTAAAGTGGACTTTCACCTGGGAGATTCCTGCTCCCAGGTGAACGAGGATGGCAAATCAAGTCTCAAATGTGCTTTCATTTCTAAATTAAAATGCTGTCCTACACAAAATGATCGCTTACATATTCTGACAGTCCGGCTGACAGGAGCTTGTCTGAAGTATGGCTTGTCCCGCTGACATCGAATTGCGGTTCTGGCCATCCCTTCTAGCCTTTGATGACCGCCCACCACCCGTTAGTGAATGTCATTTTCACGCTTAGACATTCCCATTGATTGAACTCTGCATTTTAACCCCTTGCATGGTATAGAGGTTGACCTCCCTAGCATACAAGGGGTTAAAAAGCTCTTCTGAAATTGTATTTTTGGACACTTTTGTTCCTCTTCAATGCTAGAGAAGTCTCCAGTGCATTGTTTCACTATACTTTGGGGATCTCTCGAGTATTCAAGAGGTTAAAAGCCTTGTTTAAATCAACAGGAATTTTGCAAAGTTTTATTCCGTACTGTAACCATGGATATCCCCAGAATTGCTTGAGTTTTCCTTTATACACATAGCATAATGGGGCATATAAATGAATGTGTCACTAATTAAAAAGTAGGTTATAAATG
Source organism: Rhinophrynus dorsalis (assembly GCA_037306005.1). Classification (NCBI taxonomy): domain Eukaryota; kingdom Metazoa; phylum Chordata; class Amphibia; order Anura; family Rhinophrynidae; genus Rhinophrynus; species Rhinophrynus dorsalis. The sequence continues at coordinate 213,993,220 of CM074718.1, read as the reverse complement.
CAATTGTGACTGACTTCCTCCTAGTTAAACAAAACAGTGACATGTAAAATTAGTGACTCATGAGACAGATCAAATGTGAATTCTCAGGAATGCAGTAGGTAACTTTAGAGACATATGTATCAAAAATAGTGTAATAAGTAGAGATGAACTAGAATGTAGTAAATGTGATTTAGCATCTAGAAATTACATCTCAGCCATTCTTATCCTTTTTGATAGTATAAAAGGCCAGATGTATGTTTGTCTGATGCTGTCATGCACAGTAAATACTGCCCGAATGCACAGAACACTGGGAGGTGTACTTCCAGCACATCACCCAGCTGTGCGGTCTCCCATGTGGGCGAGGGGTGCAGACATAGAGCTGACCGTCCAGAGAGATGTTATTGAGGAAGAAGAGGGAGTCCTGTCTGCACCCGGCGTCACTTCTGTGTTTCCTCCGGGGTTTTTGGGCAACTGGGGAAAGTCCCCTGATGCCCCTGTGGGGCCTGTTACACCGGGAGAGCTGCAGGCTGCTGCAGCCATTCTCTAACTGAAGACCTAGACCGGGCAACTAGCGACCCGTGTACATGGGCTTTTACACTAGTTTGCAATAAACTAGTGAATAGTTAAAGGGATAGTAATACTTTGTTTTAACTTTATTTTATTTTGTAGGCATTAAAAAAAAACATGAAGAATGATATGTCTTATCTCTCAAACCTTTATGGTTTAAGAGATATTCACAAGCAAAGTGTCCCCCTCCCGCCCCTTTTACTGATGTAACACTTCTCAGCCAGGGCAGAAGGGAGCTGCCCAGGTAGACTGCAGAGAGGGACAATCTTCAATTAAGATAAGGGAAAAACCTGAAAAGCTTGTCAAGGGGGGCAGGGATTTCATTGTTTTCATAGGCATAAGAGTGTCCCCTTCTGTTATCTGTCCAGTCTATGGACTGCATTCCACATCTGAGAAGAGATTGTTTGCAGTAGGTAAAAGGGGCGGGAGGGGGAAACTTTGCTTGTGAATATCTCATAAACCATAAAGGTTTGAGAGATAAGACTTATATCATTCTTCATGTTTTTTTAATGCCTACAAAATAAAATAAAGTTAAAACGAAGTATTACTATCCCTTTAATTTTTAGGGACAAGTTGATACACATATCCTTGTATATATCACAATCTCAAATGGGATTTTATTGCAAGTTGTACCTAGTTATTCCAGTTTCTTCAAATGAATGATACAGATGGATGTATCACAGTCACAATTAAAGAATGTTTTGGGTCTTATTTATCGGAGCAATTTTGGAGCAAAGCAACTGCGTCGGGGATTTTTGCGTGTGTGTGTGTTACAATTCCCATTGATTTATATGGAGTTTTTAACACTTTTGAATGCCAGAGACGTCTCCAAAGCATTGTTTTGGAATGCATTGGAGACATTACTGGTATTCAGAAGTTTGGTGTTCAATTTAATTGTATTGTATTTAAATGTATTCAGAAGTTGTATTTCTGTACTATGGAACAGTCAGTTTGCTCTAGAATATCTTCACCTCAGGTTGATAAATAAGACCTTTTTATTCCAATTATGTTATCACATTGTGACAGGTTGATACAGTACAAATGTCCCAATGTCTCATTATTATTGTGCTACAGTTTTGTTTCTCTCTGATCTGATTGGGGCAAGAGTGCAAGGACAACTGGAAACCCCTCTTGGTTTGCCCGTGAGGGGATATTTTATTCAGATTAATCTCTTTATGTTAATATCCTTTAAAATATAATTTATTTAAATTCAGCACTTGTAAGTTAGTTCTTAGGTGCAAAATACCCCAGATATGCGATAACCATGTATAGTTTTCTTTTGTAAGGCACTGTGTACATTGTGTGCAACCATATAAATAAAATGATACATAAGTAAAAACATGCTTTTCCTATTTATGGGTATGTAGGTATGACTGACAATCTTGATTGCAAGTATAGACAAACTATAGCCTCAGAAAACCACAGGAAAAAAAATGTGATATTTCAGTATATAATATTTAAAAGGGATTAACCAATTTTCATCTTGTTGTGACAACATCCATTTAAGAACAGATTTACATTGAGAATTCTCAATTAGCTCTTGATTGCTAAAGATGTCATACATCAATGATAAAGCTGCACTAATGTCTAGACTCGACCGATCAGTTGTTCCTTTAGCAGCTGAGAAAACTGCTCATTCCACCCTCAGAGTGAAAAATCAAAATATAAGGTAACTCTTGTATCTCAATCTTCCCATTTACTAAACTAATATGTAAAAGAAATTGTATTGTTTAGTAAAAAAACTTGCACATTAATATTAAACATGAAAATGCTGGGCCCTAGCATATGTTTATATCCTAATATTTTCTAGTATAAAAATGTGTAAAGGTGCATTTTAATACATCTGTTGCAAAAACAAAATGTTGTGGCCACATTAATACTGCATTTGAATAAAATGCCTAATAATGGCTGGAAGGACTTTTGTATTTTCTTTGAAGACAATATTAGTCTGGTACGGACAGTTACACTGTATGCAAATAACTTACTCTCCATTAAGAAATCCGACCAGTGATTCTCAGCCAGGGTTCAGTGGCACTTTGATGTGCCATGGACATCAATTTAGGGTACCCTGTGTTTTCTATAAACACTAACAAAAATGGACTTTTAAATAAAGATTTATAGAAATTGTTATGCACAATATGTTTAGGTATGGCATTATGATTATAAGACCTAATAACACTGTATATTTATGTAGTGTACCCTTAATTATGCCCTTGATAAAGTACATTAAATATATTAGGGGTGCCCCTAATGTTCTAGATTACATGTTAGGGGTGCCCTGTATGGGGTGCCATTTGTAAACCATTCATTTTGTCGACAAAATTGCAGCAGTATCCCACCAAATGAATTCAGTGCACAGACTATGTCGATCAATTCATCAAATGCTGAAATTATCCCACCAAATGAATTCAGTGCACAGACTGTCGATCAATTCACCAAATGCTGAAAGTATCCCACCAAATGAATTCAGTGCACAGACTGTCGATCAATTCACCAAATGCTGAAAGTATCCCACCAAATGAATTCAGTGCACAGACTGTCGATCAATTCACCAAATGCTGAAAGTATCCCGCAAATGATTTCTGTGCACAGAATATGTCGATCAATTCAACAAATGATGAAAGTATCCCACCAAATGAATTCATTGCAGAGAATATGTCAATCAATTCACCTAGCCAATCTAAAGCAAGCTACTATGGCAGCCAATCAACATCCAGCTACAAGGCAGGTTATTTGAATCTACTTCAGTTCAGTCTACTTTCACTTTTGACAGCAAGGATAAAAGCTATAGATACAGAGCTATACAAACACTGGGATGTAAAAGAATGATACTAATATTATCTCTTACATATAATGTCTTACCCTTGTTATTGAACATGTTCTTTCTGAAAGCTGTTGTACTATCTTAGGAAGATATAGAACCCATCTGCCAACACCTCAAACTCTGCTCTAGGATCTATTGCACATGTGGGAAATAAAATGGCTGCCAAAAGTGAAAGTAGCATTTTATGAATTGATTGACATATTCTGTGCAGTGAATTCATTTGATGGGATACTTTCATCATTTGGTGAATTGACACATTCTGTGCACCAAATTTGGTGGGATACTGCTGCAATTTTGTCGACAAAATGAATGGTTTACAAATGACACCCCATAGCCCCGAGCAAAAAAAGATTGAGAAAAACTGAATCAGAATGAGTAATGAAAGTTAGACTGGGATGTCAATACATAGAAACTGATTGTATGTACTTGCACCTGGAGCATACTTTTATTATAGTAAGTGACAATGTAAAAAATTGTACTTGTGCTATTATTTCATCACACATCCGATGTTAGTGTAAGTTATGAAAGATGGTATTTAAATGATGTGAACTGATTGTCTTCAGCAAACAAGCTTCCCAACTGAACACTCTTTGCTATGCTGAGATTTTCATTTTTGACAATTTGTCCTTTTATATATGGTTCTTATAGAGTTACCATCACTACCAGGGCCGGGCCAAGGCATTGTGCTGTCTGGGTCCAAGGATGAAACGCTGGCCCCACCAAAACCATGCCCACCAAAACACGCCCACATCCATTACGTACATTTAACCCTTTGCGTGCCAGAGGGGTATGCAACACATTGCTTTGCAATACATTGCATACCCCTCTGGCACTCTAAGGGTTAAGCCCCAGGTCTTTCACCAAAAAAAAAAAAAAACAACAACAAAAAAACGATAGGTGTAATAGCGCTCCCAAGCAAAGTCCACTATTTAAAATATAAATATATATAAAGTCAATAATTGAATTTCGCTTGCAGCTTCTTGTAATGGTGTCCACAGTATCACCTTCACACATGTCTGTGTATATGAAAACAAAGAGAACAAGAGCGCAGAGAATCTGAGAGCGGCTGTAGTATAAAAATAGAAATCACGCAACTTAGTTGCACTTACTGAATACTTTCTTGTCAAAATGCCCCAATAGGATAACTATGTTGCAATCCCAAGATGATGTGGATAATAGAGGTCCCCTCTGTATTGAGTCTCAGCTGACCACAGGTATCCAGTCCTTGCTGTTCACTCAGTAGTATCCACTGTATATCTGGATTTAAAGAGACATAGCTGGGACCTAGATCGTGGTGAACCGGATGGTAACAGGTGGTCAGCTGTGGTTAATTGTTTTTTTTTTGTGATATTAGAGGGGACCTTATTCTAGACAACACTGACTTGTATCTGCTTCCTCCATGCCTGGCTTGATCACTGGAACTTGATGGGGAAGCTCCAGGTAGTCAGTCCCTGCTGGTGAACAGGTGAGACAGTCAGCGACTCCCCTGGTTACATTCCCTGTGCAGTAAGTATAATGTAAAGACAAAAGGAAGAATTGCACATTTTAGATGATATTTTATAACTGTCCATTTTTTTTTTACAATTGCAGCAGTGTTAGCTATCTTTCACACAAGACACCACTTTAACCCTTTCATAACCAGAGATGTCTGCTCCTGTACTCAGAGTTAGAATTTTCTGCTCCTGTACTCAAAGGGTTAGAAGTTCTAACCAGGGGCGGATTGTGGTGCAATACCAGCCCGGGGGATTTTCTTATTTCACTGGCCCACTAGCTGGTATTTGAGAGCCAGGTTGGGGGTGTGGGTACACAGTGCATTGCTCAGCAATAAATACTGTATGCAGTATATTATAAGTTATTAACCACTTGCATACCAGAGAGATGTACAGTAATGCATTCTGAGATTAACCCAATGATTGTCCCATAGGTGCACACCACATTGCACAGGAATATGTATCTCAATGAATAACCCTTGTGTGCTAAAGAGGCATAATTAATCTGTAACTGACATATTTATTCACCTTTCTGGTATACAAGGGGTCAATTACTCATGAATTAAGCCTCTAGCATACAAGGGGTTAAACAGTGAGGTACTGCCTAAGAGGAATTCAGTGGGTTAATAGTAGAATAAAACAGTGCTGTAATCCTGTCTGGCATGTAAATGGTTAATAACTGATTGATTATACCTATCTAAAAAATACAGGGGGTTAAAGGGTTAACACATCATACATTAAACCTATCTAGCAACCATACAGTTAGTTAATAAAAATTAATACCATTTGGAACTGCCAGGTAGTTGGGACCCAGAAGCTTTGCCTGCTAATCTTGCACTGCACCAGGACACACTGCAGGCAGAGCAGGGACAGTTAAAGGGATAGTAATACTTAAAATGTAAAAAAAAATATGTTGTAGGGTTTATCCCCCTGAGTAAAACAAGAGTATTCCCACTGCTGAGAGGTCTTTCATTCAAAAGTTATTAATTTTCAAAGTTGAATTTTTTAGGTGCAATATCACAGTGGCCTGAAATTGTACAGTGGCGCTGTTGCTACACCATCCTATGGAGATTTATGGTCAACTGACCAGAGTTGTCCATAGGATCGTGTAGCAACAGCGCCACTGTACGATTTCAGGCCACTGTGATATTGCACCTAAAAAATTCAACTTTGAAAATTAATAACTTTTGAATAAAACACCTCTCAGCAGTGGGAGTACTCTTGTTTTACTCAGAGGCATAAACCCTACAACATATTTTTTATTACATTTTAAGTATTACTATCCCTTTAAGTCAGCCTTGAGGGTGGGACAGATAGAGGGAACAGGACCACGTCTTCACTGCTGCTCTGGTGAGTTGTGCCTACCGTCCACAAAGTTGTGGACTGGAGAGGTGAGATCATCTGATCTCCCTACCGGCCCATAACTGAGCGGCCCACCGGGGGATGCCCGATCCCCCGATAGGACAATCCGCCCCTGGTTCTAACCCTTTGAGCACAAGAGCAGACATCCCTGGTTATGAAAGGGTTAAAGTGGTGTCCTGTGTGGGAAAAATTGCTGTCTAACATTGCTGCAAATGTAAAAAAATGGACAGTTATAAAATATCATCTAAAATTTGAATACAGGAGCAGGAAATTCTAACCCCTTGAGTACAGGAGCAGCATCAGAGGAGACACAAGACCCCTACATCATATTTACTGGCTGAAATTCACTTTAAAATAGGACCAGGAGTCATCAGAAATGTACTCTTCTTGTTTATACCAAATTCTGCTTGAAGTAATTGCTGTAAACGGTCTAAATAATGTAGGATAGTGAGAGAGAACATATACATGGGAATCCTAAGAGTTGCATTAGTTTACCTACCCCTCTGGCTCCACCATCTACTCACTCACAATCCATGTGCATGCGTCGCAGCGCCGCCGTCCCAAACCACGTGCAACCAACCAGCCAATGAGCAAATATGCTCCTCTTTAATTGGCTGGTGGTGGTGCGCACTGCGTGTAGGTAGGCTGTGAGCATACCTGGGAACTTTCAGAAATGGTTCACCCTGAGATTCCTGACAACCCTCCCCTGCCCAAAAAAAAAGACACCTTTGCTACTGTTTTGAATTATATTAAACCACTGATAATTCAGCCAGTTGGAGCTAGACAGGGGGACAACCTGTTTTTAGCAGGGCCCTGGCTGTGTGGTGATTAGTAGTAGTTACTGGTTTTGTTCTTTTAAGCTAGGCATTTGAAATGCAGACAGTTCAGGGTCACTCACACATATACTCAACAATATAAAAAATATAATTTATCTGTTGTGCAACTAAAGAAAATTGACCAAAAGTACTGATACTGTTCATTCTTCATTAGTTGAAGAATGAATGAACAGTGCAGTTCTTTTGGTTCAATTTCTTTAATTGCATAATGGATATATAATAAATTATATTTATAGCGTTGAGTATATATGTCAGTAAACCCTGAACTGTCTGCATTTCAAATTGCTTATCTTAAAAGGAACACAGACCAGTAATAAAACAACCACCAGACAGGGGGAGAGGAGAACTCTTCTAAACAGGTTCTTCCCCTGTCTAGCTCCAAAGCCTCAACTTTCCCAGCCAGCCCATGATCAGAGATTCATCTTCACCAGATTCATCAAGTCAACTCCCCCAGCCCCAGGTATGCAATAATTTGATCCTTGCCTCTGCCACCTATAAAATACATTGAACATACTAACACAATACAGAGGGAAAGATTTTTTTTTTACAGCTTGTTTCATTTCCACAAGCTCCGCATCGCTCACTGTGCTGTTCCCCTAGCCATCCACTAACTGGCTCTTCTGCAATTTGTGCGACTTCCCTGCGATGACAAAGTCATCACGTTGTTGTCGCTCTTCCTCTCAATGCCAGCAGCAATGATTGGCTGGCTCGCAGCATTATGTCACTCAGTCACGTGGTGGGGTAACAGATGAAGCGGGTCACAGCATGTGAGCCCTGTGATGCGAACACAGTGATCACAGTGCAGGAGCAGATTTCCGGGACTCTTTATTGTCCCAGTGGGGGGGGTAAAGTGACTCAGGACACAGACCTGCCGCCTGAAAGAACATGCCTTGGGAAGCCAATTGCTGCCCGTGTCAAAGTGCCACCTGGGTCCGCGGACCCACCGGGACCCATGTAGGGGCCGGCTCTGATCACTACATATGCACAGTTGGATAGTTTTGTGAAATGTACTCTGATGCCTTGACCATGCATTTCCTTGTTCAACTAGTGTCTTAATAAATCACAGTCTGTCACTGACAACCAGACTGTGTATACTTTGCGCACGTGATAGAATTAATTTGCATCCAGTCAGTCCTCATATATTAGTCCTAGGCAGCCTTGTTTTCATATGCTGATACCAATCATATTTATGAGAACTTACTCAATCCATCAGTCACTTTGGATGCCGTACAGCTGTCTTCTCCTTGTTGATTCCAGAGTGAGGGTGCATAAATGAACTTCCACTTCCCCTCTTGGTTTACAGTTTACATAAGTTCTTTGCCACACATAACAATTCTTTTTTCAGTGGTTATTATGTGATGACTCAATTATAATGACCTTCTAATACTACCAACGTGTTCTAAGGTGACTGAATTCTTCCTTAGAGATATAACCAGAGATACAAACCCACCATTGGGAATGATGCCAGCAATCTTCCCCACTCCTGGGTTCTGTCCTCCTCCCAGCTCTCTGGCACAATGGATGATCCCCTGGAGGGTTTCCATTGTCCCAGAGACACTTCCCACTCACTCAGGGCTTTGTTCACCCAGGGCATGGGTCAACATCCTAGTGCCATCTTTGTAAATAGTTGACTGAGTCAGCCATGACACTGACTGACTCAAGGACAATAATAAAATAAAACAAATTTCTACTGCCATATTTCATTACATATAAATTATATCAAATTAACTCCTCCCTACAGTCCACCCACATTTTAATACTACATGCAAGAATTATACACCATTTACTGTTGGGCTGAATGGGGATACAAGGGAATAGAGCTGGCTATGGCAGATGGGCAGTGGAGTGTGGATGTCACCCTTATTCATGCCTCCCACCACTGTGTCTATGAGCTGGGTGCTCTCTGCATTTAAATCAAGAACTTTTCTGGGGAAGCTTGGTTAGCCTGGGCTAGGCATGGTCCAATGAGCAGTGGTGCTGAATTCAACTATCCAGGAGGTGGAACTGTATTCTCTTATGGCAGGGCTGTGGGACATGTTCAAGAAGGTGGTGTCTAGAGGCAAAACCAGGGGAGCATCTCTATAGGGGAAATAAAGGGTGCATTACCCTTGAAGATATATTTTATTCAGACTGATATACTCCTTCATATATTTTTAAATATGATGTGTTTATAACCAGCATTTGTCAATTGTTTCATACGTGCATCAGCCCCCACATAATTGCTAAACATGTATATTGATCTTTTATAAGGTGCTGTGTACATTGTGTGATACCATAAAAAGATACATAAAGTATATCATTAAACTGTGTCATAAACTGTAGCCTCTAGCCCCCTTTCCCATGCATGTATGACATTTTATACGTTTGTAGCAAAGAAAAAAAAATGCAAACTATGAGTATATAATATTAAAAGGAAATTATGAATCAATTGAAGCATTATAGGAGGCTCACTGCTAGAGAAAGATCATGGAGTATTTTGAAATTTCAAATTATGCAATAGTGAGCAGTGTCAAAGAGCAATAGCAAACACAAGCAGAAATGCATAAAAAGGGGTGTTGATGCAAGAATGGATAGCACAGGTGTACAGCTATACAAGTCATCGTAAGACCACACATGGAACATGCAGTGAAGTTCTGTGCTCCTGTTTTTAAAGAGGATATTCTAGAATTAGAGTTCTGAGAAGAACAACAAAATTCATCAAGGGAATAAAGGAATTGACATATGAAGAAAGTCTACCCAAATTTGGTTTATTTATTCTAGAGAAACAATGCCTAAGAGGGGATCTTGTTACACTGTATAAATACTGTATATGCAAGCTCAGTACAAGGATCCTTTCTAGAGAACATTTCATTCTAACGTGTAATAAAAAAAAAATAGGTGCCATCCCTTAAGATTAGAGGAAAGGTGGTTTCTATTTGGGGGAGGGGCATAATGCAGTATGGTGTGATAAAGACATGTTGAAGGGGGGAGATGCACGAAGGTGTGATAAAGAGGTGATAAATTGGAGATCATCAATAAGATCTCTCACTTTGGAGAAATCCTAGGGCGCTGGCTCCATAGCATAAGATGGGATTTAGAGAAATGTGGGGAAATGGATTAAAACTTTAAAGAGGTAATAAAGCAGAGATAACTTCTCCAGTTATATTATTTCTCCAAGTCCTATGTTATTCTATGGAGCCAATGCACTAACATTGCTTATTTTTATTATTATCTCCAGTTTATCACCTCTTTATCACAACTCCCCAGAGATATATTCTCCAGTGATGTCACTACTCCAGTTCCTATTTTATTTTATGGAGCCTATGCAGTAAACTCCCATTTGATAAATAGTGCATTGCCTCCTTAGAATAACGTAGGAACTGGAGATGTGATTTCACTGGAGACATTATCTCTTCTTTATCACCTCTTTATTATTCCTGAGTGCATTTCTCCCCAGGAGATGACTTCAGTTCATCAGTAAGGTTTGTAAAATTGTAGAATCCTTTGTCTAGGGATGTGGTACATTGGATACATTTAAGAGAAGATTAGATACCTTACTAGCAGAAGGGGACATACAGGGTTATAGTATAATTTAGTGCAGGGTGCTGATACATGTCTTCAGGCCTGCAATGGTTCAGGTTTTCACAGTCTATTCACATGAACGCAGGTTAATGAATCAGTGGTTTAATCATTCTGAAGGATATGTCTGAGTTTACTATATCCTGAGAACATGCACTGTTGGGGTGGCTTGAGGATGGGTTTGAGTGCCTCTGTGTTAGTGGATTGAGCAGGAAGTTCTGGTAAATAAACTAACAACAATCTTGGAGTTTGGAAGGATTGTGTAATCCTCATGTTATGAGATGTACTGTGGCAAAGGTTGAACTTCATGGATTGGTGTCTTTATCAACCTAATTTATTATGTAACCCATTTGAATGTGTTTGTGACATTGCCCTAGGACTACATTAAGATTTGTTAATGGGGTGATAGGCACAATATATGAATGAATTTTTGTAAGTCTTTATTGCCTCTAAAAGCCAAATAGGTAACAGGTCCCTTTATTCACATTAAATGTATTAAACTGCTTATACCTTGTGGATTTTTGTTTTCCAATCAGTTTAACAGTTTTAGGAATTTTATAGTTGTGGAATCAGTCCTCAGCAGAACTTTGTTTCCTGATCTGTTTGGTAAAGACAAATCACCTCTTCACCATAGGATGGATTTCAGCTCTGCACAAGCGCATTGTCTTTAAAGGGATACTAATACTTAAAATTTACTAATCCCCCTATTGTAGGAATGTAAAAAAGAAATTAATTGCCCTTAGTGCAATCTCTCAAACCTTTCCCTGAAGTCAGCGTTCTAGATGACTGCAGGGGAATCCGGTCGTACGACCATCAGGCGGCTCTGCAGCAGAGCAGAGATCACATTAATAAAAAATAAATCCTTCACTGAAATTGTCTTCTACGTGCGATTGCAAACCAAGCACACTTAGAAGACCGTTTCAGTGAAGGATTTCTCTTTTTATAAACACGATCTCAGCACTGCTGCAGAGCCGCCTAATGCACGTAACACCAGATTCTTCTTCAGTCAGCTAGAACGCTGACTTCAGGGAAGGGGGAGGGATGGGGAACTTTGCGAGCGATTATCTCTCAAACCATAAAGGTTTGAGAGATTGCACTGGGGGCAATTAATTTCTTTTTTTAATGCCTACAATATGTGGATTAGTAAATTTTAAGTATTAATATCCCTTTAAGAGGACTCCAGATCGCTTAGTGCCAGTCTCCAATTGTAGAGTGGAAATGGAGGCAAAGGATAGCAGCACAATATTGGCCATGCAGCTGTGTACATATTATCCCCTGACCTACAAAAGCAAGTAAGCATTAGCCAGGGGTATCCATCCAGTGTTTATTAGTTGAGGATGTTTTACTGTTCCTTTAAATGGAGCTTTTAACCTCTTGAATGCTAGATTTATCTCCCAAAGCTTTGTTAAAAGTCCCATTTATATCATGGAGAATTTTTGCTAATTTCCTATGGTCCAGTTGATTTTTCCAGAATTGTTCCAGTTTCATCATTGTACATATAACCCATTCTATTCTAATTTTGAAGAGCATGTATTTTATTTTATTATTGGAGCATGTTTTTTAAGTATCCTGAATTCAAGACAATCGTACCCTGTGGATTCCTTCATACCACATGTTATTTAAATTTATTTACATCTTGACAAAAAAAAAACAACCCTGGGATGTTGGTGTGTTTGGCTGTGGTGATATATTTACAGAAACCTTCAGTCTTTCATGTAAATGAAGGAAGGAAACCCTACTGAAACACCTGGGGACATGGGTGTGGCTTCCTTTTATCTGTCCAACAACACTCTGTAAGGTCGATGATGCTTTTGAAATGTATGGATGACTAGTAATGTATTTTTGATGAACTACCTGCTTGGAAATAATGTGGTGTGGGGTGATAAGTATAATCCTTTGAGTTCAATAGAGGTACACAATGTATTGCTCTGCAATGTGGTGCGTACCCCTCTGACACTCAAGAGGTTAAAATAAACTCTCCATTAAAAAACACAAAAAAACAGACTAAAGTATTGTAGGCAATAAAAAACAGATTTCTCCACATTAGAGTTTGGCAACATGAGACCCTCCAGCTGTTGAAAGCTACAATTCTCATTTTCCCCAACCAGCAATTGGCTGGGTAGGGTTGATGAGAGCTGGAGTTCAGTTCACTTAGGGCTGTTAGTGAAATGAATCTAATGCTGGTTTTAAGCCACAATTTGGTATTTTATTACCTGTTCTATGATAAACTACCCCCAGTTAAAAATGCACAACAGGCGCTGCATTAGCACCCATTGAAATCAATGGAACAGAACATCCATGTGATATTCTGCTGTATACGGTGGCTGTTAACACACGTTAAGGGGGTGCATAATCTGCTGATAATGCAGCACCTACCAAACATGGGTGTTGAATCCTTAACGATTGTTAATAACCACAGGTGTACAGTAGAAAAGCAGTAAAAATATACACACAGGCATAGTCATCCATACACTAGTAAAGCCCAATATCAATTCACCCATGTCTCAAAAGAAAAACAAAATATAAACAAATGTCCCCTAACACCCCACCCCCCAGAAACACTACCAGCTAAAAAGAAAAATAACCCTTTGCATTGCATTTACCTCAAAGGGTATTAATCTCCCCTAATCCTACACAGATGTGTGCAGTAGAAACAAACACATGCACTCATGCACAGTAATACCTAGTAAGGCCCCTATATCAGTTCATCCATGTCTCAATCACCCACCCCTCAGAACACTACCAGCAAAAAAAAAATATGTATAAAATATCTCGTTGCATTGCATACCTCTCTGCACTCAAAGGGTATTAATCTTACCTAATCCTAAAACTAACCTATGTCCCATGTCCCCTCGCTTGTAACAAATAACACACATTTATGTCAGAGGTCCAGCTGTGTCTGCTAAGCCATGGTCCTCCTGCATCTTCTCCCTAAATAAAATGAACATTAATAATAATTAAAAAAAACCCTAATACCCCACCTCCATCAACGCCGCCTGAAAAAAAGAATTCTCCTTTGTTCTGCTCTATCCATTGCCCAAACCACTGTGAGCGAAATATGAACAGGAATTAACTTTTATATGCCCAGTCCCCGTTCAAATTATTTCCTGTGCTCCCATTGGTTGGGGTGTGGGGTTATGCAGGGCAAGGTCTGGGACCTAGAATACACTGAACCACCAGCCAATCACATCCAGCTGGAGGGGTCGCACATGAGCGTAACGACACCCCTCCAGCTAGTCAATTAGCTAGCTGGAGGGATGACAATATGCTCATAAGTGACCCATCCAGTTAGATGTTGAATGGTTAGTGGGTGAGGTGAGGTTATTCTACGGTGCATTCTGTGCCCTGCATAGAACCAGATCCCAGCCAGTGGGAAAGTAGGAAATAATCTTATCAAAGTTTATTTTAAACCACTAGAGATGTGGCGATAAAGGCTCTCAGCCTCCTGTATTGTAAATCCAGTGAACACTATGACCCCTATAGAGCAGCTAAGATCCTAACAGAAAGAGGGTCTATATCTAAAAGACAAATACAAATGAACAAAAGGAGCGCACTATTAATAAGATACTAATAACTAACAATAACGTGTGCTGAAATTAAGATTTTGTATATGTTTTTAAATTTCAACATTTTCTTAATTTTTGAATTCTGTACTTTATTGCTATATAGGGTATTGGTGAGCTTTAGTGTGTGTGTGCATTAGATATTGTCCTGGTGCATGCAGTTATCACAAATTATATTTAGTTATTAGTATCTTATTGATGGCACTCTCCTTTTGTTCACTTGTATAAAGTTTCTTTTATTTAGTGAGAATATGCAGGTGAACCAAAGAGCAGACGATACAACTGGACCTCCGACATCAAGGTAATGGTGTTACATGTGTGTGGAAGGTTTGTGGAGCATAGGTTATTGTTAGGATTTGGGGGTTTGTTTGGTAGTGTTAAGTGTAGTGGAGGGCCAGGGGTGTGCTTTTAGGTTCACTGTCTTGGAGGGTGGTGGAGAGGATGACTGTGAAACTAGCTTACAGTCAATGTTTGACAACATGTCAAACATTGAGCGCTTGCTGATATCGGTTGATGTTCCTTCTTCAAATAATGTTAAGAGTGAGTCGTGGGAACAGAAAGCCGCAGTTGGCATTTAGCCTCAACATTTAATGTGACCAACACTTGTTGTGGAGGATTATGGCCAAGGAATAGAATTCAGATGGTGCAACGATGTTTGTACCAGCTGGAATTCCTTGTGGCACTAATACAAGTTTATCTGGGCCCAGCAGAATTAAGCCCATAAAAACTGGGTGGAATAAGTTCTGACTCAGTAAGTAAAAGTTATGGGAAATGCCATAGTTCTATATATTTGGATTTTAGAAATAGTGACTGCAGGGTGTGCTCTCATTTGCATGTTGCTTCAAAGAATTCTCTGAATGCCATAGAAATGCTCTAAAACTAGAGTTTTCTTGTTAGAAGCAGTTATTTTTGGTCTGTTTCAGACATGTACACAGAAGTATATTATATAGATACAACAACTAGAGAGCTTCATGTTGCCCACCTACAGAGCCCTACAGAGATAAAAATGGTGGGAGGGGTGGATTTCATAAACTACAAAATAAGCACCCAGCATATAAAGTAATTATAATATTCATTAAAATGTAAATAACAAATGTTGGAGTTTGGGAAAATGATTCTCAACATGTATGGATGCCATGTGAGGAAGGTTATGTTTTTCACTGAAATACTCAATTCTGCTATACAATACCACTCTCCCACTGCTTTCAAAGGGATTACACTATGAATCATAAAGTACTCAACTCAGACTGAGCACATAGTCATAGTGGTAACTGGGCAACCATATCTCCCAGGTGTCCTTCTTTAGGATGGACAGTTCCTCTTCGAGATCCAATCCTTCTGCCCCTTTTCCCACGGTGGTATCCATCTTTATGGGGATCATACTTTATGGTGTGTTTATAGGGATAGTAATACTTGAATTTAAAGTGATAGTAATACTTAAAATTAATTTTATTTTATATTGTAGCCATGAAAAAATCATTAAAAACGATATGTCTTATCTCTCAAACGTTTATGGTTTAACCCCTTCAGTGCCATAGGCTTGGGCCATTTCCTGTACCCTGCAGGCCAGACACTTTTTCAGCATTTTTGCTATCCTTCTGTTTATGCTTGATTTCCTCTGGGGATTTTTAGTTAAATATGGAAAACTATATATTGTTTTTTTCAGAATGAATTGAGCTTTCTCGTGGTACCTTACATGAAGAGAATTTTACATTGTGCAAAAAGCTATGATGTCATAATGACCAAAAAAGTGAAAATTTACTCATTTTGCTAAAATCACATACTATGTATCAAAAACATTTACCTTGATTGAAAAAGTTTCAATTATTTGAAAAAGCCCCGAGTAAAAAAATACCAAATTTGTATAGTTTTACCTACGTCCAGGGCTAGCGTAGAGCCCTAATCAACAGCAGCGCAAAATTACATTTTCAACTTTATAAAATAATATGCGCATTCTAGGGTTTTTGTGGTAAAGCTACCCTAAAACAGTGGAATAACTATATAAAACTATATATTTCTGGAAACTAGACAACCTGCTGCATCTAATGAGGGGTGACTTGCCTTGTTACCCCAAGCCTGGTGTGCACAAATGCCTCCAGAAGATGGCGCTAATTAAAAAAAGGCATTTTCTTACATTTTTGCCCCTTCAAATGTACTAAAATTTGTGAAAACCATGGCATTTCCAACTGTATTGATTAGCTAGTGCTCTTGGGAGAAAAATGACACCTCATAGGTATGAGTTCACCTACCTCAGGGGGCACTACAAGTACAAAACTACACCTATTGCAACCTCTAATTTTTCTAACATTTTCTCAAACATTACTTGTCTGTACAAAAATGGTTATAACAATTACAGAAGTGAAGAAAGGGTACACAAACCATACCATTTTGAAAAGAAGACACCCTGTTGCATCTAATGATGGGTGACTTGCCTTGTTACCCCAAGCCTGGAGTGCACAAATGCCTCCAGAAGGTGGCGCTAATGAAAAAAAAAGGCATTTTCTTACATTTCTGCCCCTTCAAATGTACTGAAATTTGTGAAAACCATGGCATTTCCAACTGTATTCATTAGCTAGTGATCTTAGGAGAAAAATGACACCCCATTGGTATGAGTTTAACTACCTCAGGGGGCGCTAGAAGTGCAAAATGACACCTACTACAACCTCTAATTTTTCTAACATTTTCTCAAACATTACTTGTCTGCACAAAAATGGTTGTAACAACTACAGAAGTGAAGAAAGGGTACACAAACCATACCATTCTGGAAAGAAAACAACCTGCTGCATCAAATGAGGGGTGAATTGCCTTCTTACCCCAATTTGTGTGGGTTAACATGCAATATGTGTGTGCTAGGAACACGTACGTAAACCTGACACTTTTGTTTTTTAAATTATCTGCTTGCACTAAAATGGTTATAACCATAATAGATTTGCATGAAAGGTAGAGAAACAATGCCATTTTGGAAAGGAAACAACCTGCCGCTAGTTTGATTCCCAGCCTGAATCTAGTGCATACTGGTACTTTGAGTCTACCAGTAGGCAGTGGAAACAGGCTGAGGAATGGGACTGCCAGTTGGCTGTGGAACCAAGCAAGGGGATATGGTACGCGGGGGTGGGGATTGGAGGCATTTTTTGTGCATGCCACAGGGGTGCCCAATGCACTGCAAAGCAATGCATTGGACCCCCTGTTGCACACAAAGATTTTTTTTTTTAATTATTACTTTGTATTCATACCTCGTTGGGGAGGCGGTATCAGGAACATTCCTGGTGTCCCCCATCAAGGTCTAAAAACAGAATAATGAAAAAAGAAAAGTGTGTGTGTGTGTGTGTGTGTGTCACAGGGGGTCCAACGCATTGCAAAGCTCTGCGTTGGACACCCCCCCCCCCCCCGTGGCATGTGCATTTTTTGGGGCTTTTTTCCCCAATATTTTTGTGTAGACCTCTTTGGGGGCATCAGAACCCATACAATGAGGTCAAAATAAAAAATAAAAGGGATTGCAGTGGATTGCAAAGCAATGCATTTGGGCCCCTGTGGCACACAAAGGGTTAATTTTTTTATCGTTACTTTGTATTCAGATGGCCACCAAACAGTCTCCAGCACATTACAAAGCAATGCATTGGATCCTTGTGGCACTCAGAGGGTTAATTTTTTTCTATCATTACTTGGTAATCAGAGCTTGTTGAGGGGCCATCAGGACCAATCCTGATGGCCCCTCAACAATCTCTGATAACGAAGAAAAGATAAAAGTCCTGTGTGTGCTGCAGAAGGGGGGCTGCATTGGCCCGCCTGTGGCACACACAGGGTTATTTTTTTTTTATTTACTTTTTTTATTATAGACCTCATTGAGGGGTATCAGGACCCCCTGATCCCCCATGAGGTCTTACAAAACAAAAAAGTTATCAAAGTAAGTGTCCCCGTGAGTGCCACAGGGGTCTCCAGCGCATTGCAAAGCAATGCATTGGATCCTTGTGGCACTCAGAGGGTTAATTTGTTTTTTTATCATTACAATCTCTGGTAACAAAGTAAAGATAAAAGCCCTGTGTGTACCACAGGAGGGGGGTGCATTGGACCCCCACTGTGGGACACACAGGGTTAATTTTTTTTTTTTTTTTAATTTTTTAATTATAGACCTCATTGAGGGGCATCAGGACCCCCCCTGATCCCCCCAATGAGGTCTTTACAAAAAAAAAATCCCCCCAAAAGAAGTGACCCTGTGAGTGCCACAATGTAATGTGCTGGGGACCCCTGCGGCAATCACAGGGTTACTTAGCCTTTTTTTTATTTATTTATTTATTTATTTATTTTTTCACTTCAGACCTCGTGGGGGACATCAGGACTCCTCCTGGTGTCCCCCCAGTTATTGATCTCCCAGCCGATCGGCTGGGAGATCAATCTGGTGACCTCAGGAGAGCAAAAGCTCTCCTGCCTTTCACTCCTACCACCGGTAGGAGGGAATCGGGTAAGGGAAACTTCCCTAACGTCATCGTTGATCATGTCACCGATGACGTTAGGAGGCTTTCCCCGGTCCCACCCACTCCTATCCTGAAGTCCGGGTAGGAGAGCGGAGGCGATATTGATCTCCCTGTGTGATTGACTGGGATATCAATACCTGGGAGGACATGAGGAGTAATCCTCATATCTTCCCAAAAGTGCCAGGCTGCATTTCAGCTGAAATGCAGCCACTGCAAGCCGGTTATTTCGGCTTATGCAGTGACCGCATTTTAGCTGTACAATGTACAAGCGTGGCACAGCAGGTACAGCTGTGTCCACTCGTACATTGTAGCCACCTGACACTCTAGGGGTTAAGAGATATTCACAAGTACAATTTCCCCTTGAGTGACGTCAGCGCTCTAGCTGACAGATTTGGAATCCGGTCCACAGATCGACTGCGGCTCTTCAGCAGAGCCGAAATAGCAAGATATAAAAATAACTGCTTAATTGGAATAGTCTACAAAGTGTGCATGGTTTGTAAGCACACTTTGTAGACCCTTCCAATGAAATAGTTATTTTTATATATTGCTATCTCGGCTCTACTGAAGAGCCGCCGGCTGATCTGTGGATCGGATTCCAAGTCTGTCATCTAGATGGCAGACTTGGCTGAAACAGCCAGTGAGGGGGAAACTTTACTTGCCAATATCTCTCAAACCATAAAGGTTTGAGGGATAAGCCTTATTTCATTTTTAATATTTTTTCATGGCTACAATATAAAATAAAATTAATTTTAAGTATTACTAACACTTTAAGAACGTTTAAAATTGTTCATATGAAAAAATAAATTAACTGATGTTAATCCTGTTGCTCAAACTTGTATATTTTAAGTTATAAGCTTCTAAAGTTCCCCCCTCCCGCCCCTTTTACAGACATCAGAGGTCAAGCTGACAGACTGAGATCCTGGTCCTGGACCGAATGGCTCTTCAGCAGGGCCGAAATAAAATTGTCTACAAATCAATACTTTATGAGAACGGTCTACAAAGTGTGCCTGCAAACCAGGATCTCAGTCTGTCAGCTAGAGCTCTGACGTCTGTAAAAGTGACACTAGGAGGGGAACTTTAGAAGCTTATAACTTTCAAAATATACAAGCAGGGCCGGATTTTCCATAAGGCCGAGTAGGCATCTGCCTACAGGCGCACCCTACATAGGGGCGCCTGCCACTGCAATTGATATATATATTTTTTTTTTACGTGGAGCGGCTTGCCATGCCGCGCAGAGCCGCCTGCCGCTGCATTGTAAGCTGTGCCTTTAGCTGCTGAGGTCTCCTGGCTCTTTAGTAATGCAGAGCGCTGGGAGATGAAATCTCCCAGCGCTCTGCATTACTAAAGGGAAGACCGCGCCGGAGCTCCAGCAGCTGCAGGTCTGTGCAGAAGCACAGATCTCTCCAGTCGCCGGACCACCAGGGAGGTAGGAAACAGATGTGGGGGAGAGAATGAGGCTTAATTTGAAGATAATGGGGGCAATGTGAGGTCAATATGGGGAAGATGGGGGGGTAAGCGATGTGGAGCTGATGGGGGGGCAATGTGAAGTCAATGTGGAGCTGATGGGGGGGCAATGTGAGGGCAATATGGAGTTGAATGTGGCAATGTTGAGATGATGGGGCAATATAAGGGCAATGTGGAGCTCATGGGGACAATGTGGAGCTGATGGGGGGCAATGTGAGGGCAATGTGGAGCTGATGGGGGGGCAATGTGAGGGCAATATGGAGTTGAATGTGGCAATGTTGAGATGATGGGGCGATATGAGGGCAATGTGGAGCTGATGGGGTCAATGAGGAGCTGATGGGGGCTGTGTGAAGGCAATATGGAGATTTGGAGCATTGTGGAGATGGCCGGGGGGGCGCTTCAGATATCTGTGCCTACAGGCTCCTGAGATGTAAATTAAGCCCTGTATACAAGTTTGAGCAATGGGATTAACATCAATTAATTTATTTTTTAATATGAACAGTATTAAATGTTCTTAAATTCAAGTATTACTATCCCTTTTTCACTGTCGTCCAATACAGGTCACTGGTACTCTGGGACGCGATTCGCCCCTTTAATAGGCAGGAACAATTATGCAAATGATTGCAGGGGGCGGAGCCTCCCCTCCTACTTAAGCCACCTTCAGGCCAGAGCCACCAGATTGATTTGTTCCTGGGTGCTGTGCACACCAGGTAGAGAACATCTATGCATTCAACTTAGTATTTTGTTATTTTTTTATTCAAATATGGAATACCACCATTAGGAGGGTGACCATGGCTGTGAATTGCCCTCTTTAAAGTGGCTGGTGCAGCTTCCAGGGATTTTCTGTGGACCTTATGCCCTGAAGAGGGAACAGCTTGAGTTAAGCAGCTTCCCTACTGGGGAATTTACCTCTGGTTTATTCCTTCTTCATCATGGTCACCTGAAGCCTGAAGTCCTGCAGGAAAGGTGAGCCACCCATTGAGTGCTGAAGGTCCACTTGTCCCCACAGTGTCCCTTTGCTGGGCTTGTATTTGGGAGTTTGCTTTGCACTCCAGCACTCATAGGGTGCTTTTATTTGCATTTCAATGATTTAATGCAGTTTCTGTGGTATTCTCTGGGTTTTGGAGCTTTGAATAGTGTTTATTTATGTGTTTAATACATGTTTGGGCACTTTTTAATGTTTTGTTAAACTTTATTAAAATTGGTGTTCCGCGCCTTTAAGCGCGGCTTTTCCCGCTCAGACGCTATGGCTCCTTTACTCTCTATGAGATTTCACAGTGTGGGACATATCTCTGGAACCGCATGTCACAGCAACTTCAGAGAGGGCTCATTTTAATGCTAGGCTCCTGCTCTATCATCCGGTGTATGTTTTATAAGTGTGGGGTGTTCAGGGGGGCTTCGGGCACTGTTTGGGGTACTTGTATGAGGAAAACTACATTTCCCATGAGCGCCCGGTTCGCGCTCGTTTCTGATTGGCTGTCCTGACGGCCGCCATTTTGTGGTGCTCTTCCTCAGCGAGTACACTACGCAGGGACCGAGCCTTCTCTTCCCTCAACAGATTAACCCTTTGCTGGCCAGATAAGTCCAAATTTAGGCATTTCTGGGGTGAAACTTTAATCTTCCACACTTTTACTGGGTGATAGGGTTTAAAGTGGGGTATATTGACGCTGTGAGCATGTCTACTTCACTGGAGCTAGGGGCTAGACCCAAGTCAAAGGAGGATGGGGGGTCTGCTCCCCCCATGGCGTTTTGCTCCTCTTGTCACACTGGGCTATCTAGTGATAATTTGGGGGATCTATGCCCTAACTGCACTGGTCAGGATAGCATCCCTGGGCTTCCCAGCCATGCTATTGAGCCATCTTGGGTGAGGGAGTTTAAAGCTGCCACTAGGGATCTCAGATCCACTCTTCAACTCTTTCCCTCTCAGGTACAGGGGGCTCTCCAGGTCTGGCAGACCCCCTCTACAATCAGGACCTCCCTGCCTAAGCCACAGGAAGCTCCTGATGTGTCTGATTCTTCTGAGGAAGAACTATTGCAGGATTCTGATGCTGAGGAACGCACTGTTATTGAGTCTAACAGGTCCATTGGGGACCCTTATGAATGTGACCCTGAAGTTTTGGCTGAGGGTCTGATTAGAGCTGTGTTAACTACGCTCAACCTTCCTCTGACTCAGGAATCTACTTATGATCCTACTGACGTTTTTCAAAAGAAACCATCTAAGCCTGTTGTTTGTTTTCCAACTAACCCTACCCTTGCCCGTCTAGTCTCTGAGGCGTGGAAGAATCCTGATAGATCCTCCTCTGTCTCCAAAAAGTTTGCTAAACTGTACCCCTTTCCTGAGACTGAGCTGGCAAAATGGGTTCATCCCCCCAAGGTGGATGCTCTTGTTTCCAGGCTATCCAAGTCTACCGCTTTGGCTGTCTCTGATGCCTCTGCCCTGCAGGATTGGAAGGATAAAAAGCTAGAACTTTCTCTTAAGTCTATTTTTGCCTCCATTGGCACTGCCATGCGTCCAGCCTTTGCAGTGGCGTGGGTTAATAGAGCTATTGCGGCCTGGACTGAACGACTGACTGAAGCAGTTCGCCAGGATGCACCAGTTGCAGCTTCTTGCTAATATTCCTGAAGTTCAGAATTATGTAGCTGATGCTGCCTTTGATGCTGTGCGCATGTTGGCGAGGGCCTCCACTTCTTCTGTGGTGGCTAGACGTGCCCTTTGGCTGAAAATTTGGTCTGCTGATACAGCCTCTAAGAAAGCCTTGCTTTCCTTGCCCTTTCAGGGGAATTTGCTATTTGGGTCTGAACTCAAAGAAATGATCAGTGAGGCTACTGGCGGTAAAAGTACTCTTCTACCCTCAGTCTTTAAGAAAAAGTTTCCAGCCAAACGCAATCGGTCCTTTCGTTCCTTTCAGACTGAGACACGCTCCGCGGCCCAAACGGGTCCTCCCACTACGCGCTCCTCCTCCAAGCCCAAACAGTCCTGGAAGCCCAAAGTGGCCCCCAAGGCCAAGACCTCCAAGACTGCTTCGGCATGACTTGCCGAACCCGGGTCCGCATCCGGCTGTGGGTGGATGTCTCCGCATCTTTCGCCGGACTTGGGAGGAGTCAGTGGCGGACCCATGGGTTCTTCAGGTGGTGTCAGAGGGATACAGGATCCCTTTCTCCTCCCTTCCTCCTTTTCGGTTCCATTTATACAATCCTGTGTTAGTCCCAGCGTGCGGACGTTGGTTTGCTCCAAAGCCTTGCGGCTAGACAAACTCGCTTATTACACCAGTGTGCGGTCACTGGTTTGCTCCAAAGCCTATCGGCTGTACTATCCTGTGTTGGTCCCAGCGTGCGGACGCTGGTTTGCTCCAAAGCCTTGCGGCTATACCAACTCGCTTGTTACACCAGTGTGCGGTCACTGGTTTGCTCCAAAGCCTATCAGCTATACAATTCTGTATTGGTCCCAGCGTGCGGACGCTGGTTTGCTCCAAAGCCTTGCGGCTATACAAACTCGCTTGTTACACCAGTGTGCGGTCACTGGTTTGCTCCTAAGCCTATCGGCTATACAATTCAGTGTTGGTCCCAGCGTGCGGATGCTGGTTTGCTCCAAAGCCTTGCGGCTTTACGATTCCCCTGTTAGTCTCAGTGTGTGTACACTGGGTTGCTTACGATCCTGTCAATTTGCCATTACCATCTGACTGCTGCTACTATCTCTGGGCTGCCCTGCCCGGTATTGGTAAGGCCGGTAGAACCTTTTGCCACATTCCATCTGAGGTTGCCTTACCCGGTATTGGCAGGGCCGGTAGAGCCTACATTATGAATCTATTGAGGCTGCCTTGCCCGGTAATTTGGTAAGTCCGGTAGAACCGTTATGCGATTCCATCTGCAGGTTGCCTTACCCGGTATTGGCAAGGCCGGTAGAGCCTAACATTCTATTACTTCAGACTGTCCTGTCCGGTATATTGACAGGACCGGTAGAGTCTGCCTTCTGTCTTGTTATATTCTGAATATATCTGTATGTATGTGATTGCCATCCTACGTTATCAATTTATTATTTCAATAAAATAGATTTTTACCAAAAACTTGTGTCTGAGAGTCATAATAAACCGTGACTGTACGAAAGGGCCATGACCTCAGACAGCAAAGGTGAAGGTAATGCACAGAATATCCATTGGAGGATGGATGTGCACGAGCAACGTTTGGATCAGTTGGCAGTTGCAATTCAAATGATCCTTGAATGCACGGTACTTGCTGACAAATCTAGCTCTAGCCCGGTGGTCTCGCCAAGTCAGACACCGGAGAGTGATACCAGACCCCTAGGGGGCACTGTTAAAGGGTTAACGGCTTTTGCACCCTTGCCGCTAAGATACGATGGTGACCCTAGTCTCTGCAGAGGGGTCATCAACCAACTCGAGATTTTTATGGAATTGACGGCACACGCATTTCCCAATGATCGTGGTAAGGTGGGGTTTACAATATCTTTGCTCACTGGCAGAGCTTTGGCTTGGGCTAACCCCTTGTGGGAGAATGCTAAACCTTGTACTAAAAACTTTAGAGAATTTGTGCAATCCTTTCGAAGAGTGTTTGAGCCTCCTGGTAAAACCAGCTCTGCTGCCAAACGCCTTATGGAGATACATCAGGGCAGGCGTACAGTAGGCGACTACGCCATCGAATTCCGCACATTGGCAGCAGAGGTAGGTTGGAATAACGAGGCATTATTGGCAGCTTTTTCTCAAGGCCTGAATGACCACATGAAGGACGAAATCGCTGCTAAAGATCTACCTATTGATCTAGATGACTACATTGAATATGTTATGATAATTGACTCCAGAATACGTGAGAGATCAATTGCCAGAGATCGTAAGTTACGGTCAAAGAATAATGAGCCTAGTGGCATGTTTTGCCCACCCATCCCTCCTCTGGCATTGAAGTCTAGTGAACCTGTACGGGAGACAAGTGAACCTATGCAAATAGGCTTCACTAGACTAACCAAGGCTGAGAGACTTTATCGCAGAAGACAAGGGTTGTGTTTATACTGCGGTAAAAAAGGGCATTTGCTAAATTCCTGTCCGGTACGTCCGGGAAACGCACACACCTAGGGTACCTTGGGGGACAGGCCCTAGGTGGTGTACAATCGTCCCCAGTGTCGGGCACAATGAAACCCACCATACAGGTGGAATTATCTTGGGCACAACGCTCTGTGGAGGTTTTGGCCTTGGTTGACTCTGGTGCAGCAGGGTATTTTATGGATAATACCTTTGCTGAATTGCACGGAGTTCCACGCATTGAAAGAGAAAATCCCTTGACTATTGAAGCGATTGATGGCAGACCCTTAGAACCGCCTCAGGTTATGTTTGAAACTATGCCACTGTCTATGACTATTGGGGTACTTCACAGAGAAGAGCAGCAGTTTCAACTGATTAATTCTCCGCACCATGCGGTAATATTGGGCTTTCCGTGGTTACAGTTACATAACCCACAATTTGATTGGAAAAAGTGTGAAATTGCTGCTTGGTCCCAGTTTTGTATGGACAAGTGCGTCATCCAGCCTGTTAAGGTCCTGTGCACCTCCTCGGCTATACCGGATGTGTACCAACAGTTTGGCGATGTTTTTAGCAAAGGAGAGGCCAGTTTGCTACCTCAGCATAGACCTTATGATTGTTGCATCGAATTGCAGCCTGGGGCAGTACCTCCGAAAGGACGCACTTATCCATTATCTTGTGAGGAAAATAAGGCTATGGAGGATTACATTTCTGATGCCCTTGCTAGAGGGATCATACGAAAATCTACCTCTCCAGCTGGGGCTGGGTTCTTTTTTGTAAAAAAGAAAAATGGCGAATTAAGACCATGCATTGACTACCGGGGCTTGAATAAACTAATGGCAAAAAACGCATACCCAATACCACTCATCACCGAGCTTTTTGACAGGCTTAAGGGCGCTTCGATTTTTACCAAATTGGACCTACGGACCGCTTACAATCTGGTGCGCATTCGAGCAGGTGATGAGTGGAAAACTGCCTTTAATACTCGAGCTGGGCACTACGAGTATCTTGTAATGCCATTTGGGCTATGTAATGCCCCCGCAGTTTTCCAGGAACTGATAAACGATGTTCTGAGAGATATGTTACAGACATGTGTTGTGGTTTATCCGGACGATATATTGATTTACTCTCAAGACATGGCACAGCACATCAAAGATGTATCCGCAGTATTGCTACGACTCCGTGAGAACAAATTATTTTGTAAACTGGAAAAATGTGACTTTCATAGAACCAGTGTGCCATTCTTGGGGTTCATAATTGGCAATGCTGGCATTGCCATGGACAAGGATAAGTTGTCAGCTGTCTTACAATGGCCAAAACCCAAGGGGCTTAAAGCCATACAGCGTTTCCTGGGTTTCGCTAATTATTATAGGCGGTTTATTAAGAACTTTTCTTCCATTGTTAAACCTTTGTCCGATCTTACGCACAAGGGCGCTAATCCTTCTTGTTGGCCGGTATCTGCTGAGAATGCCTTTGAGAATTTGAAGCTGGCATTTGCTGCGGCTCCTGTGTTATCCCACCCCAATCCTCTACTTCCATTTACGTTAGAGGTGGATGCCTCAGATATTGGGGTTGGGGCAGTACTTTCGCAATGACACGAGAAAGGTGGTACTCTCAGACCTTGTGGGTTTTTCTCTAAGAAGTTGACTGTCACTCAAGGCCACTATGAGATAGGTGACAAAGAATTATTGGCCATTATTCTCGCTCTTAAGGAGTGGCGTCATTTGCTTGAAGGTACCAAGACTCCCGTATTAATCCTAACAGATCATAAAAATCTGACTTATCTCTCGGAGGCCAAGATATTGTACTCCCGTCAGGCCAGGTGGGCACTGTTCCTGTCTCGATTTAATTTCATTGTATCATACTTACCGGGGTCAAAGAATATCAGGGCGGATGCACTGTCAAGACAATTTGAGGCCGACAGTGACAGAGTGGAAGCACCAGCACCCATCATCCAACCTGATAGAATACTGGCTACTATACGCATGAGTATCACTTCTCCTTTAGGGGAGGAGATCCTGGCCTCTCAGGGGTCCGCTCCCCATGAAACTCCAGTGGGCAAATGTTTTGTCGATGAACCATTTCGTACTAGGCTGCTTGAAACCTACCATTCCTGTAAGGCTGCGGGACATATTGGTAGAGACCAATTGTTATGGTCCCTTTCTCAGTTATTTTGGTGGCCCTCCATGAGAAACGATTGTGCCGAATTTACGAATGCCTGTGCCACCTGTGCCCGCGCTAAGACCCCAAGACATCTCCCTGTGGGCTTGCTTCAACCGGTGCCTAATGGCAAACGCCCCTGGTCTCATGTTTCCATTGATTTTATGGGAGAGTTGCCTATGTCCAAGGGGTACTCCTCTATATTCATGGTGGTGGACAGGTTTTCTAAAATGGCTCATTTCGTGCCCCTCCGTGGTCTTCCTTCAGCGAAGGAATTGGCAATGGTGTTCGCCAGAGAAGTATTTCGGTTGCATGGAGTGCCTAGGGTACTGGTGTCTGACAGGGGGAGCCAGTTTGTGTCTAGATTTTGGAGGGCATTTTGCCAACAGATGGGCATACAGCTGTCCTTCTCCTCTGCCTACCATCCCCAGACCAATGGAGCCGCTGAACGAGCTAATCAGGGCTTGGAACAATTTCTCCGTTGTTTCGTTACTGACCATCATGATAATTGGTCCGACTTGTTGCCTTGGGCAGAGTTCGCCAGGAACTGTGCGGTCAATTCTTCATCTGGGAGCTCTCCATTTCTGATTAATTATGGGTTCCAGCCCTGTTTGCTTCCAGAATCATTTCAGACGCAACAGATTCCAGCTCTGGATGAGCATATCGAGCAACTCCGTTCCACATGGGCACAAGTTCAGAGGGCACTTGGTCAGTCATTTCAGCGTCATCAGCGCCATGCTAATCGCAGAAGGCTTCCAGCGGTTTCCTTTCAGGTTGGGGATAGAGTATGGCTTTCCTCCAGAAATCTCAAGCTGCAGGTTCCGTCTAATAAGTTGGCTCCCCGGTTTATTGGTCCATACAGAGTTATTCGCAAAATTAACCCTGTCTCCTATGCACTAGACCTACCTGCATCCATGCGTATCCATAATGTGTTCCATGTGTCCCTTCTTAAGCCTCTGGTTTGCAATCGCTATACTACCACACCTGTGGTGCCAGGACCTGTTGAGGTCGAGGGCCAGGAGGAGTACGAGGTTCAGAGCATTATTGATTCCCGTAGGCTTAGAGGAAGGGTACAGTACCTGGTACATTGGAAAGGGTATGGTCCTGAGGATCGATCATAGGTGGATAGTACGGACCTTCATGCACCTAGGCTAACTAGGGCCTTTCATGCCAATTACCCACAGAAACCTAGACCCTATTCTAGGAGAGGGGGTCTTTGAAGGGGGGGTACTATCACGGTGCCCGTGATTGCTGCAGTTCCTTGTCTGTCACCAGTAGGGGGCTGCTATTGGCTGTCTGCAGATAGCCCGCCTTTCATTGCCTATTTAAACCTGGATTGGGCACCCTTTGGTTGCCCTTTCGTGTTGTTCATGGAAAGCAATCAGTCTCTGTTGTGGTGTGTTTGACAACGCCCAT
Source organism: Rhinophrynus dorsalis (assembly GCA_037306005.1). Taxonomy (NCBI): domain Eukaryota; kingdom Metazoa; phylum Chordata; class Amphibia; order Anura; family Rhinophrynidae; genus Rhinophrynus; species Rhinophrynus dorsalis. The sequence continues at coordinate 213,964,505 of CM074718.1, read as the reverse complement.
AAGATGGTAAAGGAGTGAGACTGTGGTGCAAGATGTAAGAGCACCAGTCAATAAGGCAGAACTGAGACTACTACTTGTGCTGAGCAGGGAACGGAGGCCACAATACTCTGCAAGAGCTAGCACACGTTGAGCCGTGAGCACCCGACCGGTGCGGTAAACGGAGACAATGTACATTGCAAGAGCTGAGGTGTTAGAGCCAGTAGCACCCAACCGGTGCGGTCACGGAGACACTGACACTGCCAGAGCTGAGGTGTTAGAGCCGATAGCACCCAACCGGTGCGGTAAATGGAGACAATGTACACTGCAAGAGCTGAGGTGTTTAAATCCAATAGCAACCAACCGGTGCGGTAAACTGAGACAAAGTACACTGCAAGAGCTAAGGTGTTTAGAGCCAATAGCACCCGACCGGTGCAGTAACGGGAGGCTGTACACTGCAAGAGCTGATGGAATCGCCCAATAGCACCAGACGGTGCGGTAGCGAGATCACTGCGAACAGCGAGGGTTAACGGAAACGCAGTGTTAACGGAGGCCACAATGCTCTGCAAGTGTTAACAGAAGGCTCTTTGTAACGGAGGCTACAATGCTCTGCAAGTGTAAACGGAAGGCTCTTTGTACCGGAGGCTACAATGCTCTGCAAGTGTAAACGGAAGGCTCAGGGTTAACGGAGGCAACAGTGCTCTGCAAGTGTTAACGGGAGGCTCAATGTAACGGAGGTAACAGTGCTCTGCCAGTGATAACGGAAGGCTCAGTGTAACGGAGGCAACAGTGCTCTGCAAGTATTAATGGAGGGCTCAGTGTAACAGAGGCAACAGTGCTCTGCAAAAGTTAATGGGAAGGCCCAGTGAATCGGAGACAACAACTAGGTCTGCCCTATATCAGCACAGCAGAAGTCAGAATGTCGCCTAAGCGACACAGGATCAGGATCACCGCTGGAACACAAGCAGGGTCATCAGGATAGCCGGGTCAGGTCACAGAGCAGGAACGTCAGCCAGGCCGGGTCAAATCACGGAGCGGGAACGTCAGACAAGCCGGGTCAGGAACATCAGCTAGGCCTGGTCGAATCACGGAGCAGGAACCAAAGAGAGTAGTCAGATGGGCCAAGTCGATACACAGAAACACAGCAACACAGTAACACTGGTACAGGAACACCACGAAAGGGCCTCTGACAGGTGCCAGAGGCCCAGTATATGAAGGCCATACTGGGCGGGCCAAACAAAGCTCAGCCAATGGGAGCGCACCACAACAAAGAGTGACAGACAGATCACGGGAACCGTGATATCATTTTGATGATTGCTATAAGAGCGCAGGTACTGTTCCAAGCCTTGATTCAGATGCTTGGTCTGCCTGCTCGTTTGAGGGTGGTAGTCTGATGAGAAGTGCAAGGAGATTCCCAAGCAGGCACAGAATGCTCTCCAAAATTTAGAAACGATCAGAAGTTATATGGAGAGGCAGGCCATGAAGACGTACAATGTCTGTGACAAAGACCTGTGCAAGTTGCTCAGCGGTGGGTAGGCCAGACAGGGATGAAATTACTCTGTTTAGAAAAGCAGTATATGACCACAAGAATAGTGTTCTTTATGGCTGACATGGGAATGTCCATGATAAAACCCATGGATAAATGGGTCCATGGAACCTCAAGTACTGGTAACGGACATAGTAGTTCGAGAGGTTTAATTCGTGGGGTCTTGACGCAAGCACAGTTTGGGCAAGAGGAAACCCAACTGGACACATCCTGCCGACAGGAAGGCCACCAGAAGTACCGATTCAAAAAGTCGAGTGTGCGGATGATTCCAGCATGACCGGCCACTCGGGACTGCTGAGCCCAGGCCAATACCTTTTCACGGTAAGCCTCAGGGACCAGGAGGCAAGTGAAAGGGCAAGAGGCAGGTGTGACAACGGGTTGGGACTCTTGTATACTATTAGGGTAGAAGTCGATAATGAGTCCAAAAATAAGGAGGTTGGTAGGATTGGTTCTGGAGCACCTAAGGCAGTGGATTCCTCATAGCGACTGGACAAGGCATTGGCCTTGGTGTTCTTTGAACCAGGGATGTATGAGATGGTAAAGTCAAACCGAGAGAAAAAGAGTGACCACCTGGCCTGGCGAGGTGTCAAGCGTTTAGCGGAGGCTAAGTAGGCCAGGTTACGGTGATCAGGAAGGATGGCGATTGGATGAGCTGCTCCCTCCAGAAGATAGCGCCACTCCTCTAAAGCCAACTTAATGGGGAGCAGTTCTCAGTTCCCGGTGTCAGAGTTTCTCTCGGCTTTGGAAAACCAACGAGAAATATAAGAGCAAGAATAGAGAGTACCAGTTGGACTGGAGAGTTGGGATAATACTGCTCCAGCATCAACCTTGGAAGCATCCACCTTGAGAGTGAAGGGTAAGGTCGGATCTGGGTGGGATAAAAGGGGTGCAGAGACAAAGGCAGTCTTCAGGAAAGTGAATGCCTGCAACGCCTCCTTGGACCAAGTATGTGAGTCCGCTCCCTTGCACGTCAGCTGCACTGTCAGCTGGATTATCTTGGAGAAGTTTTTCTTATAAATCTTCGATAATAATTTGCAAAACCAATAAACCTCTGTACAGTTTTGATGGTATGAGGTACCGGCCACTCCTGAATGGCACTGACCTTACCAGGATCCATGGCCAGACCAGAGGCAGAGATGATATATCCCAAGAATGGTAAGGACGACTTCTCAAAGATACATTTCTCTAGATTAGCATAGAGATTGTTGTCTTGAAGCCAATGTAAGACAGTGCAGACATGGTTGCGATGTTCCTGGAGGTCTTTGGAGAAAATTAATATATCATCTAGATATACAATACATAAGACAGCAGCAGGTTGCGGAATATATCGTTTACAAAAGCTTGGAACACGACTGGGGCATTACGCAAGCCGAAGGGCATTATGCAATATTCGTAATGCCCAAAGTGTGTGTTGAACACTGTCTTCCACTCCTCTCCACTACGCATACGGATGAGGTTGTAGGCGCCTCTAAGGTCTAACTTGGTGAAAATGGTAGATCCGCACAGTCTTTCCAAGAGTTCTGGTATGAGAGAAAGAGGGTAACAGTTCTTGCAAGTAACAGAGTTTGAACGGATAAATCCGCGAGCAAGGTTTTCATTAATGTAAGCCTCTAAAACCTTGGTCTCAGGCAAGGACAAGGGATATGTTCTCCCTCTGCGTGGAGTAGCACCGTGCAACAGATCGATTGTACATTCATTCTCTCGATGAGGAGGAAAAACCTCGGACTTGGTTTTGGAGAAGACATCAGAGTATGAACTGTAAGAGGATGGAAGCTTTTTGTCGAACGATTTGTGTGCCTCAACAGACACAGCAGAAATGGGATGCACCGAGGGAAAGGTAAGGGACCTCTCGACCCAGTCAATATGAGAATTGTTTTTTACTAACCAGGGGAGGCCAAGCACAACAGGAGTCTGGGGGGCAGAGAGAACATAGAACACAATATTCTCCTGATGATGAGGGGCAATGTGCATGGAAAGCGATTCTGTCTGTAAAGTTATGCGTCCGTCCCATAGGGGAGAACTACTGATTATTATGATGGAGACAGGTCTTTCCTTGGACACCAGAGGTATACCATGGTCCCAGGCAAAGGAGAGGTCAATAAAACCCCCAGCTGCTCCTGAATCTACTAGAGCTGATACTTCCACTAAGGAAACTGGTCTGATAATACGTACCCGGACAGTTGTGTTGTAGAGACTCTGAGGGAACCAGTGTATGACTTAGCGAGAGTTCCTCCAGTCTCGCTAAGTCCAGGCGTTTCCCGGCTTGTTGGGACAAGACCGGGCAAAATGGCCAGGGACACCACAATATAGGCACAAGCCCTGGTTGCATCTTCTGGTTTTCTCCTCTTCATTCAAACGGGTAAGGCATCCAATCTCCATGGGCTTCGGAGTCGAGTCTGCAGATGAAGGCGGGGCCACAAACCTAGGAGCTAAACGACAGGAAGTCGAACAGCAGGGCATCTAGACCAGTGGTTCTCAAAGGATATTTTCTTGTGGCCACCGATGCGGCCACAACAATGTTCTGGTGGCCGCACTTTGGCCACAGCCATATCACGGTGGCCGCACTTTGATATTACATGTGCAAATGGCACTATAAGGTGTTTAAGACATACAGAAATTGCATATAAATATGTGCAACAACAATAAGTTTAAATCACACTACAATTTCAACAGAAAAAAATCTGCAAAAGTCTTGAACAGTGGATGTTCTGTCATAGACTTACCAACACACAGGCTAGCAGGGATAGCATGTCAGAGAGGATGGAGAGTCAGAGAGAGGAAGACAAAGCATCAGACAGGGTCGGGTGTCAGATGGAAGAGACCGAATGTCAGAGAGGATGGAGAGTCAGAGAGAGGAAGACAAAGCATCAGACAGGGTCGGGTGTCAGATGGAAGAGACCGAATGTCAGAGAGGATGGAGAGTCAGAGAGAGGAAGACAAAGCATCAGAGATGCTTATGGGGTGTCATGTGGAAGGGATAGTATGTCAGAGAGGATGGAGAGTTAGAGAAAGAGTCTCCATCCTCTCTGACATGCTATCCCTTCCATCTGACACCCCACCACTCTAATGCCTGGTCTTCTTCTCTCTGACTCTTCATCCTCTCTGACATGCTATCCCTTCCACCTGACACCAAACCACCTTCTCTGATGGCTCGTCTTCTTCTCTCTGACATGTTATCCCTTCCATCTGACACCCCCACCATCCTCTCTGATGCCTGGTATTTTTCTCTATGACTCTCCATCCTCTCTGACATGCTATCCCATCCATCTGACACAATACAATATAAGTATATATAAACTAGTGATATCACAAAGCTTACAGTTCAAATGAAGTTACGCTAGTGATACCACATAGGTTACAATAGAACTATAGTTACACCAGTGGTACCGGAGCTAACAATTGAAATGGAGCTACACTAGTGATATCACAGAACTTACAATTCCGTGATTACTACTGGGTATTCAAATACATGTATAGGTATATTTCAGCTGGGGAAAGAGAGGAGGCAAAAGGTGAAGAAGGGGGAGAGAGGAAATTTTGGTGGGAAAGGGAAAAGGGTTGGAGAAAGTAAAGTGGACAGACAAAATGGAAAAAAAGAGGCAGGATGAGGAACAAAGGTAAGGGGGGGAGTGAGAGAGAAAGAATTGACATGAGTAACAGGAATAGACCAGAATGTGTGTATTCCCATTTGAGTGCGATGCATGCTGGTCATTTATCTTATCAGCCAATGTCTGAGAAAATAAAGGATTATTGTGCATAGTGCAAGAACGAGAGTATACACATTATGGCCCCATTTTCCTGTTAGCAGGAAACACAGATAAAACATAACAGAGAGGCTAGGACAGTTAAAAAAAAACACTATTCCTTAAAATTTTTGGAGGGGTAGGTGGCATATTTAACTCATTTAAATCTAGAACTGTGGAATACAGTATGTTAGCACTGTACAAAAGCTATACAAATGAATGTGCCTTATAGCATTCCTTGACATCAGTTAGTTGAGTGTGCATAATAGCCACACACATTTGTACCAGTAAAAAATTAATTGCCATGAGTTCTGCCAACAAAACACACCATTCTCTGTTTTACCCTTATTTACACAGTCAGAAACAATTATAGACTCTGGGGAGTATTTACTGATTTTATACAGTTTGTGCAGTATCTTGAATGCAAATCCATACATGTAGCCTCTTTATATTCAATACATCATACTACAAAAAAATATTTTACTTGCCTGTGTTGATAATTTGGTTATCTTAACAGTTCACAGTAAAATACAATTGTCCTTAACCCCTTAATGACCAGCCAATCGGCACGGTCAATTAAGGACCACGGAGCATTTTTTTTTTTGCTCCTTCCGCTTCATAGTACGTCATGGGTCGTTGAGTCAGATCGACCCATGACGTACTATGACTGTCAAGGGTCATTAAGGGGTTAATAGCAGGACTGCACTAAAGCAGAGTTGGTCATTCTGTGGTTTGAGTATCACTTAAATTATCCTCAACCAAGCAATGGGAGTTACAGTCCAAAAACTGGAGAGACACATTCTGCAAATGCTGGTAAACACATTCACAGCAAAGATATAAAACTTGTTTATAGGTAGAATAGACGAAATTAAGGATTTGACACCACATATACAGATACAAATCCAAATTGGTACATACAACTGTTTATACATATATATACATCACTGAGCCTTAGACAACATAGAATAATGTGCATATGCAAAAGAGCTAGTCAGAGACGCTCAAGTAGGAATGAGCCTGCCCTCAAAGTGATGAGGCTCTATAGGATAAGTATCCTACCCAAGGTGCAATCTCTTTTAGCTCACTAGTGCCTTTCACAGAGAAGAAATATCCTGAAGCACATCATACTGATCCTACCAAAAGGCAGACCAGCCACAAAGTGCCAGGCAAACCCTCTTTGAACAAGAGAAGCAGCCAACCCCAGACGTACGTTTTGGCCTTGTTGGGCCTCGTCGGTGAGGTGCAGCTGATCTCTCTAGGCACTGTGAGCAAGGGGTCCACGTCTGGATTACCCTGTTACCCTTAGGGTGACTAGTCCCAAGGGCAATTTGCATATGCAAAAGAGCTAGTCAGACACGCTCAACTAGGAACTAGCCTGCTCTCAAAGTGATGAGGCTCTATAGGATAAGTATCCTACCCAGGGTACAATCTCTTTTAGCTCACTAGTGCCTTTCACAGAGAAGAAATATCATGAAGCACATCATACTGATCCTACCAAAAGGCAGTCCAGCCACGAAGTGCCAGGCAAATCCTCTCTGAACAAGAAAAGCAGCCAGCCCCAGATGTACGTTTCGGGCTTGTTGGACCTCATCAGTGAGGTGCAGCTGATCTCTCTAGGCCCTGTGAGCAAGGGGTCCACGTCTGGATTACCCTGTTACCCTTAGGGTGACTAGTCCCAAGGGCAATTTGCATATGCAAAAGAGCTAGTCAGAGACGCTCAACTAGGAACAAGCCTGCCCTCAAAGTGATGAGGCTCTATAGGATAAGTATCATACCCAGGGTGCAATCTCTTTTAGCTCACTAGTGCCTTTCACAGAGAAGAAATATCCTGAAGCACATCATACTGATCCTACCAAAAGGCACTCCAGCCATGAAGTGCCAGGCAAATCCTCTCTGAACAAGAGAAGCAGCCAACCCCAGACATAAGTTTTGGCCTTGTTGGGCCTTGTCGGTGAGGTGCAGCTGATCTCTCTAGGCACTGTGAGCAAGGGGTCCACGTCTGGATTACCCTGTTACCCTTAGGGTGACTAGTCCCAAAGGCAATTTGCATATGCAAAAGAGCTAGTCAGAGACGCTCAACTAGGAACGAGCCTGCTCTCAAAGTGATGAGGCTCTATAGGATAAGTATCCTACCCAGGGTACAATCTCTTTTAGCTCACTAGTGCCTTTCACAGAGAAGAAATATCACGAAGCACATCATACTGATCCTACCAAAAGGCAGTCCAGCCACGAAGTGCCAGGCAAATCCTCTCTGAACAAGAAAAGCAGCCAGCCCCAGATGTACGTTTCGGGCTTGTTGGACCTCATCAGTGAGGTGCAGCTGATCTCTCTAGGCACTGTGAGCAAGGGGTCCACGTCTGGATTACCCTGTTACCCTTAGGGTGACTAGTCCCAAGGGCAATTTGCATATGCAAAAGAGCTAGTCAGAGACGCTCAACTAGGAACAAGCCTGCCCTCAAATGATGAGGCGCTATAGGATAAGTATCCTACCCAGGGTGCAATCTCTTTTAGCTCACTAGTGCCTTTCACAGAGAAGAAATATCCTGAAGCACATCATACTGATCCTACCAAAAGGCAGTCCAGCCATAAAGTGCCAGGCAAATCCTCTCTGAACAAGAAAAGCAGCCAACCCCAGACGTACGTTTCGGCCTTGTTGGGCCTCATCAGTGAGGTGCAGCTGATCTCTCTAGGCACTGTGAGCAAGGGGTCCACGTCTGGATTACCCTGTTACCGTTAGGGTGACTAGTCCCAAGGGCAATTTGCAAATGCAAAAGAGCTAGTCAGAGATGCTCAACTAGGAACGAGCCTGCCCTCAAAGTGATGAGGCTGTATAAGATAAGTATCCTACCCAGGGTGCAATCTCTTTTACCTCACTAGTGCCTTTCACAGAGAAGAAATATCCTGAAGCACATCATACTGATCCTACCAAAAGGCACTCCAGCCATGAAGTGCCAGGCAAATCCTCTCTGAACAAGAGAAGCAGCCAACCCCAGACATAAGTTTTGGCCTTGTTGGGCCTCTTTGGTGAGGTGCAGCTGATCTCTCTAGGCACTGTGAGCAAGGGGTCCACGTCTGGATTACCCTGTTATCCTTAGGGTGACTAGTCCCAAGGGCAATTTGCATATGCAAAAGAGCTAGTCAGAGACGCTCAACTAGGAACGAGCCTGCTCTCAAAGTGATGAGGCTCTATAGGATAAGTATCCTACCCAGGGTACAATCTCTTTTAGCGCACTAGTGCCTTTCACAGAGAAGAAATATCCTGAAACACATCATACTGATCCTACCAAAAGGCAGTCCAGCCACGAAGTGCCAGACAAATCCTCTCTGAACAAGAGACGCAGCCAACCCCAGATGTACGTTTCAGGCTTGTTGGGCCTCATCAGTGAGGTGCAGCTGCTCTCTCTCTCTCTAGGCACTGTGAGCAAGGGGTCCACGTCTGGATTACCCTGTTACCCTTAGGGTGACTAGTTCCAAGGGCAATTTGCATATGCAAAAGAGCTAGTTAGAGACACTCAACTAGGAACAAGCCTGCCCTCAAAGTGATGAGGCTCTATAGGATAAGTATCCTACCCAGGGTACAATCTCTTTTAGCTCACTAGTGCCTTTCACAGAGAAGAAATATCATGAAGCACATCATACTGATCCTACCAAAAGGCAGTCCAGCCACAAAGTGCCAGGCAAATCCTCTCTGAACAAGAAAAGCAGCCAGCCCCAGATGTACATTTCAGGCTTGTTGGGCCTCATCAGTGAGGTGCAGCTGATCTCTCTAGGCACTGTGAGCAAGGGGTCCACGTCTGGATTACCCTGTTACCCTTAGGGTGACTAGTCCCAAGGGCAATTTGCATATGCAAAAGAGCTAGTCAGAGACGCTCAACTAGGAACAAGCCTGCCCTCAAATGATGAGGCTCTATAGGATAAGTATCCTACCCAGGATGCAATCTCTTTTAGCTCACTAGTGCCTTTCACAGAGAAGAAGTATCCTGAAGCACATCATACTGATCCTACCAAAAGGCAGTCCAGCCATAAAGTGCCAGGCAAATCCTCTCTGAACAAGAAAAGCAGCCAACACCAGACGTACGTTTCATCCTTGTTGGGCTTCATCAGTGAGGTGCAGCTGATCTCTCTAGGCACTGTGAGTAAGGGGTCCACGTCTGTATTACCCTGTTACCCTTAGGGTGACTAGTCCCAAGGGCAATTTGCAAATGCAAAAGAGCTAGTCAGAGACGCTCAACTAGGAACGAGCCTGCCCTCAAAGTGATGACGCTGTATAGGATAAGTATCCTACCCAGGGTGCAATCTCTTTTAGCTCACTAGTGCCTTCCACAGAGAAGAAATATCCTGAAGCATATCATACTGATCCTACCAAAAGGCAGTCCAGCCACAAAGTGCCAGGCAAATCCTCTCTGAACAAGAGACGCAGCCAACCCCAGACGTACATTTTGGCCTTGTTGGGCCTCATCAGTGAGGTGCAGCTGATCTCTCTAGGCACTGTGAGCAAGGGGTCCACGTCTGGATTACCCTGTTACCCTTAGGGTGACTAGTCCCAAGGGCAATTTGCAAATGCAAAAGAGCTAGTCAGAGACGCTCAACTAGGAACGAGCCTGCCCTCAAAGTGATGAGGCTGTATAAAATAAGTATCCTACCCAGGGTGCAATCTCTTTTACCTCACTAGTGCCTTTCACAGAGAAGAAATATCCTGAAGCACATCATGCTGATCCTACCAAAAGGCAGTCCAGCCACAAAGTGCCAGGCAAATCTTCTCTGAACAAGAAAAGCAGCCAACCCCAGACGTACGTTTTGGCCTTGTTGGGCCTCGTCAGTGAGGTGCAGCTGATCTCTCTAGGCACTGGGAGCAAGGGGTCCACGTCTGGATTACCCTGTTACCGTTAGGGTGACTAGTCCCAAGGGCAATTTGCAAATGCAAAAGAGCTAGTCAGAGACGCTCAACTAGGAACAAGCCTGCCCTCAAAGTGATGAGGCTCTATAGGATAAGTATCCTACCCAGGGTGCAATCTCTTTTAGCTCACTAGTGCCTTTCACAGAGAAGAAATATCCTGAAGCACATCATACTGATCCTACCAAAAGGCACTCCAGCCATGAAGTGCCAGGCAAATCCTCTCTGAACAAGAAAAGCAGCCAGCCCCAGATGTACATTTCGGGCTTGTTGGGCCTCGTCAGTGAGGTGCAGCTGATCTCTCTAGGTACTGTGAGCAAGGGGTCCACGTCTGGATTACTCTGTTACCCTTAGGGTGACTAGTCCCAAGGGCAATTTGCATATGCAAAAGAGCTAGTCAGAGACGCTCAACTAGGAACGAGCCCGCCCTCAAAGTGATGAGGCTCTATAGCTCTTTGCATATGCAAATTATCCTTGGGACTAGTCACCCTAAGGGTAACAGGGTAATCCAGACGTGGACCCCTTGCCCACAGTGCCTATGGAGATAAGATGCACCTCACTGATGAGGCCTTTTGGGTAAGAGCTTTAGGGGGCAAAATGAGATGGTTCCGATGGAGCGTCCGCTCTCGGCCTTGGGGCATTCTCCTTTTGGGGAGTAAAGCCTCTTGCTGCTATTGAGGGTGGACCTGTATGAAGGAAGTGAGTTGCAGTCTTATTGCCGTACTCTTGGCCTTGGAGCATTGGTCTTTGGATCTTCAGCTTCTTGCTGCTTTGGGTGGGGGAGCCATAATGACACATCATATGACAGGAGGGGACTTCGAATCTACGGATGTTAGACTACACGATACTTTACATTTTGTGGTGGAGGAAGAATATCGCCAATCGAAGGCAAAAAGATACATCGTGGAAGTGCTGCTGAAGGACGTATTACATGTGAGCCTGGATACGGTTTTATGTTTCCAGGATTTTCTGAGACGTGGAATATATGATGTTACCTTCACCTCTCTGTTTATTTGTAGTCAGATCTATGAAAGGTATCAGAATTGTAAGGATATCGGAAGATTTAAGGGAGTAAATGTTCTTCTGCTCTTCGCAAATGAAGAGACAGTTCTAACAGTACACATGTACAATCCACGGGTAGTGGACAAGGACGTGTTTACTTTTCTATCCCAGTATTGTAAGACAGTTCGTTTTGTGGGACGAATTTACGACGAATATAAAATGTGGACTGGTAAGCGAAAATATGTGGTGAATTTCCACTCAGATGTAACCAGATATGGAGAATTGAAAAGACCCCCTCCAATGTTTTCGTTGGGAAGAGACAAAGGCTTTCTGTTTTATAGGGGTATGCCTCCTTATTGTAAGAATTGCCAGGAATATGGACATACGGCGGAAAGCTGTGTAGAGAACGCTGTATGTTGATTTTGATCATTTCGGGTCATGATCAAGGGCATTGCCAGAAAAAGTCTTGCAACTTATGTGGGAGTCTAGTCTATAGATCAAGGGCGCAAGAGATAGAGAAATTTATCTAAAAGTGGTGTTTATTGAATTTGAACATACTGCGCTTGTAATCAGAAACACGTACAAAATATAAAATATATTTAGGCTTATCTGTCTCCTGGCAATGGCGTCCTCGTTACTGTGTCCACTCCTCCGTCTAGTTTTCGCCGTCGGCAAACACCAGAGTCCTTGAGTTTTTAGAACATCCTCAATGTACCATTCTGGGTCAGATCTCGTTACTCTGTTAGGCAGAAACAAGCGGGGGTGGTTTTCTCACAGGGGGACTTGCTCAGGAACTAATTTAAAAGTTTTTGAATTAAGAAATCAAAGTTTTTACCCCACGCGTATCGCAGGCTTTTCTGTCCGCTTTTTCAAGGGTGATTACCGTAGCCATCCTTTATCTTCATTTAAATAGAGGCTCCCGTCGATGACGTCAATCCGTCATCCTTTTGATCTTTTTAAAGTAAGCTAATACTTGTCTAACGCATCAGACGACTAACCGAGAATCTCGCTCAAGTTCCCCACCATAATTCTAATATTATAATCATAAAATGGTCCATCTCTTTTCTGGGAGATAACACTCTCCTTCTTAACATTGTGGGTATTTGTGCGATTCTCTCTGGATTTCGTCCGGTGCATTAGATCCCAACAGTATCTTTCTATAGATCTTATTTAGATACTTTTGCTGGTTATTCCTATTTCCAACATTTTCATTTGCTTTATAAACATTGTAAACATTTCCCGACTTATCTACTTTAAAATCAGCAAGTATATACATGTTATCTATTTGCCCATAAAATTTACATTGTATCAAAATTATCTATAGAGGAGAATTATATATCCTCTTCTCTAAGATAAATGGTAACAAAAATGTACTGCATATGAATTTGATAATAAAATGAACAATAAAATGAACAATAAAACTAAACTACTGGGTATATAAATATAGGGGATCCTCCACCCCAAAGGGATACTATAAATAACCTTTCTTATATGTTTGAACCAAGGCAGCATCCCATTTGTACTTGGAGTTCTCTCTATATATTTTCGATTCGTCCATGTTAATCTTTATGTTTCCAATTCACATAATAAATGCTGCCAAGTCAATATCAATACTTAATCCCTTTGGGGACAATGTTCCCAATTCATATATCCAATATGTCTCACGTTGTCTCAAACTTCTATCTCTATTTCCTCGTCTCCTATCTTGTTGTACCTGATCTATAGCTGTAATGGAAATATTCTTTCTCCCTTCACATGTTCTGCAATGGTTAGATACACTATGATCTTCTTTCCCATTACTTATATTGCGGAGATGTTCTGAAAATCTTATTTTTAATTTTCTTGTGGTCCTACCCACATATTGTAGACCACATCCGCATGTCAGCAAATACACCACATATGTTGAGTTACAATTAAAACTATTTTTTATTTTATATTCTTTTTTAGTAAACTGTGATTGAAAAGTACCAGCTTTCTTATTGCCCTTCCAAACTGAGCCATGTAGCGGATGGTGCGCACATGTAGTGCATTCCTTTCTCCCACACTTGTACATACCTTTGGGTTTTTCTAAAAAACTTTCTGTACTTTCTCTAGATTTGGACTTCTTCCAAATATCTGATGGAGCTATAATCTCCTTGATGTTTTTATTTTTTCTAAATGAGACATTAGGCATCTCTCCCACGTGTGGGCCTAATATAGGATCCCTTTGCAGGACGTGCCAATGTCTTTCTAAAATTCTTTTAATTTTATATGACTCATTGTTAAATTTAGTTGTAAAATAGGGCATCTTATTTCTTTTTCCTTTCTTTTTTTCTTTTTCTTTATATTCTATACAATCTGTTCTAGATATCTTTTTCACTTTCCAATATGCTTCTTCTATCAGTTTATTATCATACCCTTTTTCTCGAAATTTCTCTTTCATAATCTGGGCTTCTGCTTCAAAATCTTTATCTAAACTACAGTTTCTCTTGATTCTTTGTAATTGCCCAAAAGGTATATTGTTCTTCCATCTATGGTGGTGATTGCTCTTATAATGTAAATAACCATTGCTATCTACTTCTTTTCTGTGATTTTTGGTCAGTACTTTTCCATTTTTGTGAAATAATATAAGGTCTAAGAATTCTATATACCTCTCATCACTATTGAACGTAAAAGATAAATTCAAAGTATTTTTATTCATATAAGTTCGAAATTCTTCCAATCTAGTTTGTGAACCTTCCCAAATAATTAAAATGTCATCAATATATCTTTTGTAGTATATTATATTTTCTTTATATGGGTTGTTATTAAGAATGTAATCATACTCCCATTTGCCCATATAGAGGTTCGCAAAAGAGGGTGCAAAAGAGCACCCCATTGCTGTGCCTGTAATCTGTGCAAAAAACGAATTTTCAAATAAAAAATAATTGTGATTTAAAACAAACATAATAGCTTTGATCAAAAATTCAATCTGAGCATTGGCCATAACTCCATCCCTTTCTAAAAACCACCTAACTGCCTGTGTTCCTTTTTCATGAGGTATGCAGGTGTATAGTGATGAGACATCACATGAAACCCATGTGAATGTTTCTTTCCACTCTATATTCTTCATAGTCTGTATCACCTGCATACTGTCTTTGAGGAAGGAAGGCAATAAATATACTAATGGTTGGAGGAATAAATCAATATATTGAGAAACGTTATAGGTTAATCCATCTATTCCCGAAACTATTGGTCTTCCTGGCGGATTATCTCTGTCTTTATGAAGTTTCGGGAGATGGTAAAAGACCGCTATTTTGTAATTCTCATTTATTAAATATTTGAATTCTTCCTGAGTTAGAATTTTTTGTATATTTGCTTCCATCAGCAGGTTATTAAGTTCCAATAAATATTGTTTTGTAGGATCAACCGTTAGTTTCTTATATGTTTTTTCATCACTTAATAATCTGAGTGCCTCTTTTCGATAAACTCCTATATCTTGAATACATATTCCTCCCCCTTTATCTGCTTGTCTTATTACTAGGCTTCTATCATTTTTTAATTTTGATAAAGCCTCTTCTTCTATTTTAGTCAGATTTTTTTGCATTCTCCCTTTTTTGTCTGCTAATATCTCTATATCTTTAATTACCAAATCCTCAAAAACTTTAACATATTCACCTTGGCTTTGTACTGGAAAAAAATTAGATCACACTTTTTTACCACTACAGATAGGTTCTTGTATCTTTTTTTCTCCATTTGCTTCGTCTTGGAGTTGTATCAGCCTTCTTAGCCCATATTGATCTCCTACATTGGAAGGTTCATTCTCTATTGTAATTTGTGTATTTCTTTTATCTTTATTCAGAAAGAATCTCTTCACAGTCAATGCTCGGATAAATTTCTGAGCATCAATATAAGTTTCAAATTTATTCATTTTTTGAACTGGGGCAAATGAGAGCCCTTTTGAAAGTACTCTTGCCTCTTCCTTTGTAATATCTCGTTTAGACAGGTTGAAGATACCTCCTTCTTGGGATAAACTTTTCACTCCATTTATGAAATTTTGGATTGTTGTTCTATGTTTGTTTCTTCCTCCTCTACATCCTCTTCTTCTCTTGCTATTCTTTTTAACCCTTGCTGTACTGTTTTCAATTTTGGCGGTATCCACTGGCCAACCTCTAAAAAATCTTGTTCTATTATATCAGTGTTCTCTACTCCTGGAGTATTAGGTCCCTCTAAATGTTTTGTTTTGTTCTTCCTCTTTCTTGGTATATCTACTTCCATTCTCTCCTTTCCCTCAGCATTTCCTTCCTGTATTTTCTCATTTTCTTTCCTCACTGTATTTCTATTATATACACTATTTTCTGGATAATAAACTATATTTCTATATAATCCTGTTCTTGGATCTCTTTGAAACCTCACTCTGTTCGTACATCTTTCCTTATTATTTTTTTCTTCATTTTTTCCATAATTTCTATTATCTTCTTGTTTCGCTTGTATATTCTTTTTATTGAACATCTTTTTATTTTTTATTCCAATTTTGGGCTGCTGCATATGTTCTAGTTTATCTCTAGCAAATTTCTTCTTTTTTGTCTGGATAATATTAATCTCTAAATTGCTTACTTTTTTCATAATATTATCTTCTAATTTTTTTAAAAATTCTGTTTTTTCTATTTGTTTTAGTTTCTTTTCAATTCCTTCAATTTCTAATTTACTCTTCTCTAGTGATTGGTTTCTATATCTTATTAATAATTGCATTAATTTTTTTGAACAATCATCCAAAATACATTCCCAATCTGTTTGAAAATCAACATCTTCAATTTCAAAAGTAGGGTTTTTAATTATCCTTAGACCCCTAGGAACAATATTATGTTTTAGATAATTCTCTAATGCAATAAGATCGTACCAGTCTCTTGTTTCTTTTTCTAAACTTTTTTCAAGTTTCTTTAAAAGACTGGTAGGATCTTCCCTAGGTTTTTGCTTGTCACATTCTTCTTCCCAGTCTATATATTTGCTTCTGTTCTTCCTCAGGGTGTTATAATCCATTATCTTATCAATATGAGGATTATTAGGCAGCAATTTCAAATATGAGGAACACTTGAATTGTACAGAAAATTATGAAATGCGCCTATTTGTAAAACCCAAGAAAAAACTGAAAAATAATTTTTCTTTTGGTATTACAAAAAATCCAGATATTTGTATGTGGATATTGCTGATTATTCTTTCTCTTTTAATTTATCCACCTTCCCCCAAGAAGTGAAAAAACAGACTTGACAAGAATATTTGGGAATAGATCAACACAGATATAAATAGTGGGGTCTAACAGGACCAATTAATACTGAATACATCTCCAGTCACTTATCTTAGTTCTTCACACAGGGAAAATGTAAATTTTATGGGCAAATAGATAACATGTATATACTCCAGTCACTTATCTTAGTTCTTCACACAGGGAAAATGTAAATTTTATGGGCAAATAGATAACATGTATATACTTGCTGATTTTAAAGTAGATAAGTCGGGAAATGTTTACAATGTTTATAAAGCAAATGAAAATGTTGGAAATAGGAATAACCAGCAAAAGTATCTAAATAAGATCTATAGAAAGATACTGTTGGGATCTAATGCACCGGACGAAATCCAGAGAGAATCGCACAAATACCCACAATGTTAAGAAGGAGAGTGTTATCTCCCAGAAAAGAGATGGACCATTTTATGATTATAATATTAGAATTATGGTGGGGAACTTGAGCGAGATTCTCGGTTAGTCGTCTGATGCGTTAGACAAGTATTAGCTTACTTTAAAAAGATCAAAAGGATGACGGATTGACGTCATCGACGGGAGCCTCTATTTAAATGAAGATAAAGGATGGCTACGGTAATCACCCTTGAAAAAGCGGACAGAAAAGCCCGCGATACGCGTGGGGTAAAAACTTTGATTTCTTAATTCAAAAACTTTTAAATTAGTTCCTGAGCAAGTCCCCCTGTGAGAAAACCACCCCCGCTTGTTTCTGCCTAACAGAGTAACGAGATCTGACCCAGAATGGTACATTGAGGATGTTCTAAAAACTCAAGGACTCTGGTGTTTGCCGACGGCGAAAACTAGACGGAGGAGTGGACACAGTAACGAGGACGCCATTGCCAGGAGACAGATAAGCCTAAATATATTTTATATTTTGTACGTGTTTCTGATTACAAGCGCAGTATGTTCAAATTCAATAAACACCACTTTTAGATAAATTTCTCTATCTCTTGCGCCCTTGATCTATAGACTATGAATGTAAGTGTGTGAAAGAGGACGCCCATAAGGTGCAGCATTGAGACGAGTTACTATTGGAAAAAATTGAAAAATAACGGATTGAACGTATTTCATCATCATTCTATTCATCACTTCATCCATTTCATAGAACGTATCCATTCATCTATTCATCCAATCATTTCATTTGTTGTTGTTTTGAACTACAAATTTCCCTGTGTGAAGAACTAAGATAAGTGACTGGAGATTTATTCAGTATTAATTGGTCCTGTTAGACCCCACTATTTATATCTGTGTTGATCTATTCCCAAATATTCTTGTCAAGTCTGTTTTTTCACTTCTTGGGGGAAGGTGGATAAATTAAAAGAGAAAGAATAATCAGCAATATCCACATACAAATATCTGGATTTTTTGTAATACCAAAAGAAAAATTATTTTTCAGTTTTTTCTTGGGTTTTACAAATAGGTGCATTTCATAATTTTCTGTACAATTCAAGTGTTCCTCATATTTGAAATTGCTGCCTAATAATCCTCATATTGATAAGATAATGGATTATAACACCCTGAGGAAGAACAGAAGCAAATATATAGACTGGGAAGAAGAATGTGACAAGCAAAAACCTAGGGAAGATCCTACCAGTCTTTTAAAGAAACTTGAAAAAAGTTTAGAAAAAGAAACAAGAGACTGGTACGATCTTATTGCATTAGAGAATTATCTAAAACATAATATTGTTCCTAGGGGTCTAAGGATAATTAAAAACCCTACTTTTGAAATTGAAGATGTTGATTTTCAAACAGATTGGGAATGTATTTTGGATGATTGTTCAAAAAAATTAATGCAATTATTAATAAGATATAGAAACCAATCACTAGAGAAGAGTAAATTAGAAATTGAAGGAATTGAAAAGAAACTAAAACAAATAGAAAAAACAGAATTTTTAAAAAAATTAGAAGATAATATTATGAAAAAAGTAAGCAATTTAGAGATTAATATTATCCAGACAAAAAAGAAGAAATTTGCTAGAGATAAACTAGAACATATGCAGCAGCCCAAAATTGGAATAAAAAATAAAAAGATGTTCAATAAAAAGAATATACAAGCGAAACAAGAAGATAATAGAAATTATGGAAAAAATGAAGAAAAAAATAATAAGGAAAGATCTACGAACAGAGTGAGGTTTCAAAGAGATCCAAGAACAGGATTATATAGAAATATAGTTTATTATCCAGAAAATAGTGTATATAATAGAAATACAGTGAGGAAAGAAAATGAGAAAATACAGGAAGGAAATGCTGAGGGAAAGGAGAGAATGGAAGTAGATATACCAAGAAAGAGGAAGAACAAAACAAAACATTTAGAGGGACCTAATACTCCAGGAGTAGAGAACACTGATATAATAGAACAAGATTTTTTAGAGGTTGGCCAGTGGATACCGCCAAAATTTAAAACAGTACAGCAAGGGTTAAAAAGAATAGCAAGAGAAGAAGAGGATGTAGAGGAGGAAGAAACAAACATAGAACAACAATCCAAAATTTCAAAAATGGAGTGAAAAGTTTATCCCAAGAAGGAGGTATCTTCAACCTGTCTAAACGAGATATTACAAAGGAAGAGGCAAGAGTACTTTCAAAAGGGCTCTCATTTGCCCCAGTTCAAAAAATGAATAAATTTGAAACTTATATTGATGCTCAGAAATTTATCCAAGCATTGACTGTGAAGAGATTCTTTCTGAATAAAGATAAAAGAAATACACAAATTACAATAGAGAATGAACCTTCCAATGTAGGAGATCAATATGGGCTAAGAAGGCTGATACAACTCCAAGACGAAGCAAATGGAGAAAAAAAGATACAAGAACCTATCTGTAGTGGTAAAAAAGTGAGATCTAATTTTTTTCCAGTACAAAGCCAAGGTGAATATGTTAAAGTTTTTGAGGATTTGGTAATTAAAGATATAGAGATATTAGCAGACAAAAAAGGGAGAATGCAAAAAAATCTGACTAAAATAGAAGAAGAGGCTTTATCAAAATTAAAAAATGATAGAAGCCTAGTAATAAGACAAGCAGATAAAGGGGGAGGAATATGTATTCAAGATATAGGAGTTTATCGAAAAGAGGCACTCAGATTATTAAGTGATGAAAAAACATATAAGAAACTAACGGTTGATCCTACAAAACAATATTTATTGGAACTTAATAACCTGCTGATGGAAGCAAATATACAAAAAATTCTAACTCAGGAAGAATTCAAATATTTAATAAATGAGAATTGCAAAATAGCGGTCTTTTACCATCTCCCGAAACTTCATAAAGACAGAGATAATCCGCCAGGAAGACCAATAGTTTCGGGAATAGATGGATTAACCTATAACGTTTCTCAATATATTGATTTATTCCTCCAACCATTAGTATATTTATTGCCTTCCTTCCTCAAAGACAGTATGCAGGTGATACAGAAGAAGAATATAGAGTGGAAAGAAACATTCACATGGGTTTCATGTGATGTCTCATCACTATACACCTGCATACCTCATGAAAAAGGAACACAGGCAGTTAGGTGGTTTTTAGAAAGGGATGGAGTTATGGCCAATGCTCAGATTGAATTTTTGATCAAAGCTATTATGTTTGTTTTAAATCACAATTATTTTTTATTTGAAAATTCGTTTTTTGCACAGATTACAGGCACAGCAATGGGGTGCTCTTTTGCACCCTCTTTTGCGAACCTCTATATGGGCAAATGGGAGTATGATTACATTCTTAATAACAACCCATATAAAGAAAATATAATATACTACAAAAGATATATTGATGACATTTTAATTATTTGGGAAGGTTCACAAACTAGATTGGAAGAATTTCGAACTTATATGAATAAAAATACTTTGAATTTATCTTTTACGTTCAATAGTGATGAGAGGTATATAGAATTCTTAGACCTTATATTATTTCACAAAAATGGAAAAGTACTGACCAAAAATCACAGAAAAGAAGTAGATAGCAATGGTTATTTACATTATAAGAGCAATCACCACCATAGATGGAAGAACAATATACCTTTTGGGCAATTACAAAGAATCAAGAGAAACTGTAGTTTAGATAAAGATTTTGAAGCAGAAGCCCAGATTATGAAAGAGAAATTTCGAGAAAAAGGGTATGATAATAAACTGATAGAAGAAGCATATTGGAAAGTGAAAAAGATATCTAGAACAGATTGTATAGAATATAAAGAAAAAGAAAAAAAGAAAGGAAAAAGAAATAAGATGCCCTATTTTATAACTAAATTTAACAATGAGTCATATAAAATTAAAAGAATTTTAGAAAGACATTGGCACGTCCTGCAAAGGGATCCTATATTAGGCCCACACGTGGGAGAGATGCCTAATGTCTCATTTAGAAAAAATAAAAACATCAAGGAGATTATAGCTCCATCAGATATTTGGAAGAAGTCCAAATCTAGAGAAAGTACAGAAAGTTTTTTAGAAAAACCCAAAGGTATGTACAAGTGTGGGAGAAAGGAATGCACTACATGTGCGCACCATCCGCTACATGGCTCAGTTTGGAAGGGCAATAAGAAAGCTGGTACTTTTCAATCACAGTTTACTAAAAAAGAATATAAAATAAAAAATAGTTTTAATTGTAACTCAACATATGTGGTGTATTTGCTGACATGCGGATGTGGTCTACAATATGTGGGTAGGACCACAAGAAAATTAAAAATAAGATTTTCAGAACATCTCCGCAATATAAGTAATGGGAAAGAAGATCATAGTGTATCTAACCATTGCAGAACATGTGAAGGGAGAAAGAATATTTCCATTACAGCTATAGATCAGGTACAACAAGATAGGAGATGAGGAAATAGAGATAGAAGTTTGAGACAACGTGAGACATATTGGATATATGAATTGGGAACATTGTCCCCAAAGGGATTAAATATTGATATTGACTTGGCAGCATTTATTATGTGAATTGGAAACATAAAGATTAACATGGACGAATCGAAAATATATAGAGAGAACTCCAAGTACAAATGGGATGCTGCCTTGGTTCAAACATATAAGAAAGGTTATTTATAGTATCCCTTTGGGGTGGAGGATCCCCTATATTTATATACCCAGTAGTTTAGTTTTATTGTTCATTTTATTGTTCATTTTATTATCAAATTCATATGCAGTACATTTTTGTTACCATTTATCTTAGAGAAGAGGATATATAATTCTCCTCTATAGATAATTTTGATACAATGTAAATTTTATGGGCAAATAGATAACATGTATATACTTGCTGATTTTTAAGTAGATAAGTCGGGAAATGTTTACAATGTTTATAAAGCAAATGAAAATGTTGGAAATAGGAATAACCAGCAAAAGTATCTAAATAAGATCTATAGAAAGATACTGTTGGGATCTAATGCACCGGACGAAATCCAGAGAGAATCGCACAAATACCCACAATGTTAAGAAGGAGAGTGTTATCTCCCAGAAAAGAGATGGACCATTTTATGATTATAATATTAGAATTATGGTGGGGAACTTGAGCGAGATTCTCGGTTAGTTGTCTGATGCGTTAGACAAGTATTAGCTTACTTTAAAAAGATCAAAAGGATGACGGATTGACGTCATCGACGGGAGCCTCTATTTAAATGAAGATAAAGGATGGCTACGGTAATCACCCTTGAAAAAGCGGACAGAAAAGCCCGCGATACGCGTGGGGTAAAAACTTTGATTTCTTAATTCAAAAACTTTTAAATTAGTTCCTGAGCAAGTCCCCCTGTGAGAAAACCACCCCCGCTTGTTTCTGCCTAACAGAGTAACGAGATCTGACCCAGAATAGTACATTGAGGATGTTCTAAAAACTCAAGGACTCTGGTGTTTGCCGACGGCGAAAACTAGACGGAGGAGTGGACACAGTAACGAGGACGCCATTGCCAGGAGACAGATAAGCCTAAATATATTTTATATTTTGTACGTGTTTCTGATTACAAGCGCAGTATGTTCAAATTCAATAAACACCACTTTTAGATAAATTTCTCTATCTCTTGCGCCCTTGATCTATAGACTATGAATGTAAGTGTGTGAAAGAGGACGCCCATAAGGTGCAGCATTGAGACGAGTTACTATTGGAAAAGATTGAAAAATAACGGATTGAACGTATTTCATCATCATTCTATTCATCACTTCATCCATTTCATAGAACGTATCCATTCATCTATTCATCCAATCATTTCATTTGTTGTTGTTTTGAACTACAAATTTCCCTGTGTGAAGAACTAAGATAAGTGACTGGAGATTTATTCAGTATTAATTGGTCCTGTTAGACCCCACTATTTATATCTGTGTTGATCTATTCCCAAATATTCTTGTCAAGTCTGTTTTTTCACTTCTTGGGGGAAGGTGGATAAATTAAAAGAGAAAGAATAATCAGCAATATCCACATACAAATATCTGGATTTTTTGTAATACCAAAAGAAAAATTCTTTTTCAGTTTTTTCTTGGGTTTTACAAATAGGCGCATTTCATAATTTTCTGTACAATTTATGTGGGAGTCTAGACCATCAATTTAAAGAGTGTCCACATAGAGAAAGAAGATGTCCATGGGGACAAGGAAAGGAAGTAGCTGAAAGGCAGCAAGTGACATTGGAAGACCTTGCAAACTTCCCTCCTATGGAGGTCACGTTGGAAAGAATGGGTTACATGAGGAATCCAAACCCTGAAAGTGGTCCTCCATGGATTTTAAGACCTGAGGAACTGGAGACTGCTAGCGTTTCATTAATCTCACAGACTGTGGAGGAGGCAGGAGATATCCTTGAAGACGTGGCAGAAGAGAATGTGATCCCTGTTTCTAAAAGAAATCTGGAAAAACAGAGTGGAGAGGACAGTGACATGGAAGGAGAAAATGAAAGGGGTGAAGTTATTTCAGATACCCCTCTACAACCAGCATTTAAAAAGGTTTGTCACAAAAAGAAAAAAAAGAGTGGGGTGAAAAAAGACTACACCCAGGGCTAAAGGCTCCGAACAAACTTTGGAGGCACTAGCTCCAAATCCTTTTTATGTAAAAGGACTTGAATCACAAGAAGAATATGGTTTATTCCCATCTGGACCCAACGATTTATTGACAGTCCTTTCCGGGGACGGGTCAGAGGATATACCAGACACTGACCTTCCTGGGAATATTATATTGGCAACAACTTTGGCTGATGTACAATCAGATGTAGAATCATGGTTTTTCCCACATAGTGGGGACCTACGTGTATCGAGAGCAGGAAAAGAATGAACTAAATGTTGAGAGTTTGTAGTTTAAATGCACGGAGCATCAAAAACCCTTTTAAAAGGGCGGCTCTGTGTGATTTTTTTCAAAAAGAAATATTTGATGTTTTCTTACAAGAATATGGTATACCAATGGAGATAGATTACAAAAAATATTTAGAAAATTGGAATAAGGGCCCCTCAGTCTGGTCAGGAGGAAATGAGAACAAAAGTGTGGGAGTAGCCATCTTATTTGGGAATAAAGATTTTCGGGTAGATAGGAATGAAGAAATAATACCAGGGCGATTATTGATTGTTTCTGTTAACCTTAAAGGGTTGTTTTTGAAATTTGTAAATGTATATGCACCTCCATATAAGGGGCAAAGGAGAGAATTTTTTGAAATATTAAGCTTGTTTCTTCTGGGTTCTGTTCCTTTAATTATAGGTGGAGATTTTAACTGTGTCTTTCCTGATGAGAGTAGGATGGGGGGAAGTAGTTCTTGAAAAGATGGATCTGCGAGCCTTCTTAGGAACATGATTGCTGATAATAATTTACAGGATGCATGGCATGTGACAGGGAGTACGGATGATGGTTATACTTGGAGCAATAGTTTAGTTAAATCTCGAATAGACATTTTGTTTTTTTTCTAAGGGGATACGGGTGTGTGACTTTAAAACACATTTTAGTATTTTTTCTGACCACAAAATGATTGAATGTGTATGTGAGATTCCTGGTGTGAAGAGGAAAAAAAAAACCCTATTGGAAACTGAATGTTTCCTTACTTGATGATGAGGAAATAAGAATGGAATTTATACAGTTATACAAAAAATGGAGAGAATGTAGATTGGGAATTAATGTTTGTGAGTGGTGGGACTATATGAAAAGGAAAGTAAAAGGGTTTTTTATCCGTATTGGTAAACTTCAAGCAAAAAAACAGAGAGATGAGTATAAGAAATTGCAGAGATGTCTGCAAACTTTATATGATTTTAAGTCTATAGATATAGATGTGGAAGAAGAAATTGGCAGAGTTAAAGAAAAGATTAAAATGTATATAGAGAAGAAAGGAAAGCAAATTATTTTCAATCGAAGAGTAACATGTTTAGAGGAAGATGAAAAATGTTCAAGATTTTTTTTTCAAGAAATTAAATCAAGGTACGAATATTCTAGATACTTTAGAGAGTGAGAAGGACTTAGAAGGAATCTTAAAAAAAATACATGAGTTTTATTCTGCACTTTTTTCATTAAAGGAGATAGATTGTTCTTTAGGAAATTATTTTTTAAGTAATGTAACATCACTTACTTTGGAAGATCAGGAGAAATTGATAACAAAGCTGAATCAAATAGAAATACAGGAGGTTATCAATAGTTTTAAAAAAGGAAAAACTCCAGGTACTGATGGTTTACCAGTAGAATTTTATGTGACTTTTTGGTCTTATATTAAAGAGGATTTTTTTGATTTGTTGGAAGAAGGTTTTGAAAATTTTTGATCACCAAGTTCCTGGAAGGAGGGAGTGGTGAATCTTTTGTTTAAAAAAGGTGATAAGAAAGGTATAAAAAATTGGAGACCAATTACTCTTCTGAACATGGATTATAAAATCGTTGCTAAAGTGATAGCAAGTAGACTGAAAAAAGTAATTGCATCTGTGATAAATATGAATCAAGTTTGTGGGATCCCAGAGAGAAGTGTAACTCAAAATCTTGTGCTGATTCGAGATCTGATTTGTGATGTAGTAAATAGGGAACAGGATGTTGCCCTTATGTCAATTGACTTTGAAAAAGCTTTTCATAGGGTGTCTCATAATTTTTTATTTCAGGTTTTAGAAAAATTAGGGTTCCCAGAAAAAGTGAGGAAACAAGTAAAAATGATGTATGCAGGATGTAAGAGTGTAGTTTCAATTAATGGTTTTTTCACAGAAGAAATAGATATTTGTTCAGGGGTTAAACAAGGATGTCCTCTGTCTCCTTTATTGTTCATCTGTGCCATTGAACCCTTATTATTAAAA
Source organism: Rhinophrynus dorsalis (assembly GCA_037306005.1). NCBI lineage: Eukaryota > Metazoa > Chordata > Amphibia > Anura > Rhinophrynidae > Rhinophrynus > Rhinophrynus dorsalis. The sequence continues at coordinate 213,938,891 of CM074718.1, read as the reverse complement.
ATATGAGAAGATAAAGGGATAAAAGGGGTACAAGTTCCTGGAGCAAAGGGTCAGGAAGTTAAAGTTTTAGGATACATGGATGATATATCCTTGTTATGTACAGATCCTGTTTCGATTAAAAGGGCCTTTAGGTTAATACAGTGTTTTTGTAGTGCAAGTGGCTTTAAAGTTAATTTAGGGAAATCTGAGTGTATGTTGTATGGTAGATGGGAGAGTAAATTTGAGATGGATGTGTGTTTACGTGAGGATAGTATTAAAATTCTGGGTATTATTTTTACAAAAAATTTAAAGAGCGACCAGATATGGCAAGCTACATTGGAATGAGTAAAAAAAAATTATTGTTTTGGAATTTTAGACAGTTAACAATGGAAGGGAAAATTCTAGTTATCAGACAAGTAATCTTGCCTATTGTATTATATGTTGCAATGGTCTTTTTCCCACCAGAGCTTTGGTTAAAAAGAATTATCAGAACTTGTTTTTTATTTTTTTGGGGATCCAAGATGGAAAGGGTCAAACATAGTGATATATGTAAACTAGAGAGAAATGGGGGAAAAAATTTTCAGGATATAAGGATGTTTTTCAGTTTGAAATATTTTGCTTTTTATATTAAGAGAGTTTTCAGTAAAAAAGTGTGTGTGTTAGATGATTTTGTTAGATATGCTTCTGGTTATATTTTTCATAGATATAAATGGGTGGGCATTTCTTTAAGTAGACCATATTCTTTTCCTCCTCCATGGCAATATGTAGTGTTGGAGAAAATAATTAGAGAATTTAATTTAAAAACGATGGGAGTAGAAACTTTAATAAATCATAGAAAAACAACTCAAAAAACAAGAAATTGTTCAAAATGTATATAATTTTAATAGCAACATCTCTATAAGTATTTGGACGAATATAGCCTGTAGTGCTCCGAGTAACACTCAAAAAGATCTGGCGTGGAGCATTGTTAAAGAGTGTTTGCCCACACGTGCATTTCAGCACAGGAGGGGTTTAATACGTAGTGCTAAATGTCCAAGGTACAGATGCGGGGAGGATGAAACAGCACTACATGTTTTTTGGAATTGTACTTTTTCAAGACAAATGTGGGAACGAGTAGAGCCAATGCTTAAATGGTTTGGATCCATGCAATCCTTATATTTTGAGGCAGTTTTATATGGCCGTATTGATTGTAAAGATAAAAACAAATATGTATGGTGTTGGTTAGTGATAAATTGTATAAAAGAAGCTATATGGAAAATGAGAAATATTTTGCTAATTAGAAATGAGGTTCTGAGCATTGCGGATTGTTTTAAATATGCTTTGAGCCTTATGTATATTTATTATTTGCGAGATACAAAATCTGTGGGAGAAGTTGTCGCCAAAAAATGGTGGAATTTTTCAATGTGGAATTTGCTTGTATAAATATTTGCTTTTTGGGGGAAGGGGAAAAAAAAAATAAAAAAAAAAAATAAAAAAAAAATAGCAAATATAAGTGTAATATTTACCATGATGATGTTTTTGTAGTCAGCTTGGGTGAAAATCCCAGGTAGGATGAAGACTTTTTGATGGCCTTGGGAAAAGTTTATATCCTGTTGACTTACAATTGACTGAAGGGTTATGCTGTTTCTCTCATAGAGAAAGGCTTTTCCTGATGTTTTGAAGCTGTACTGTCTGTGGGCAGGACTAGTAAAAGAAATGTACGGCTGGGGTTGGCTGCTTCTCTAGTTCAGAGAGGTATTGCCTGGCATTTCGCGGCTGGACTGCCTTTTGGTAGGATTAGTATGATATGCTTTAGGATATTTCCTCTCTGTGAAAGGCACTAGTGAGCTAAAAGAGATTGCACCCTGGGTAGGATACTTATCCTATAGAGCCTCATCACTTTGAGGGCAGGCTCATTCCTAGTTGAGCATCTCTGACTAGCTCTTTGCATATGTAAATTATCCTTGGGACTAGTCACCCTAAGGGTAACAGGGTAATCCAGACGTGGACCCCTTGCTCACAGTGCCTAAAGAGATTAGCTGCACCTCACTGATGAGGCACAACAAGGCTGAAACGTATGTCTGGGGTTGGCTGCGTCTCTTGTTCAGAGAGGAATTGCCTGGCATTTCGTGGCTGGACTGTCTTTTGGTAGGATTAGTATGATATGCTTTAGGATATTTCCTCTCTGTGAAAGACACTAGTGAGCTAAAACAGATTGCACCCTGGGTAGGATACTTATCCTATACAGCCTCATCACTTTGAGGGCAGGCTTGTTTCCTAGTTGAGCATCTCTGACTAGCTCTTTGCATAGAATAATGTGCTCCCCATTTGGTGTAACGCCCACACAATTCCCCCTTTTCTCCTCAAGGTTCCCCAAACTGCCAAATAAGGCACATCAGAAGTGAGGATACTCTTCAGTGACATAGGCCGCCAGAACACAGAATTGCACTCACCTCTTTCTGCTTGCCAGTAGTCAAAGGATTTCAGATCCCACTCCAAATATTCCTATTGGCTCTCACTCAGACAGGACTGTGTAGATATGGGCGAAGATTCTTGAAGTCTAATTTTTTTTTTAGCCAAAAGTATATTGTGGTATACTTGCAATGCTTTATACCTTTGAGTGCCAGAGAGGTATCCAACGCAATGCACTGGATACCTCTCTGGCACTCAAAGGGTTAGTGTGTCCAACTAATTGCTGGGTTTTGCCTACAGAAGCCATGCAGCCACCTCTGATAATTTCCCTTTCCCACTTGGCCTGTCACACAAATACACTTCAGTTGCTAAGCAGCACACTTCCCTTCTGTCCCGAGTTGATGGCAGCCCAACAAATTAAATATGTATGCACACAGGTTGCTGGGTTGGTCCAGCAGCCTTCTGATGGCAGCAAGAGGCAGGTGTAGGGAGGCTGCGGCCACCGGCCGAGATTTGTGTCCAGCCTGGGAGGCAATTGCCCAGAATGCACCCGTGAAAGCAGAGTGCTACTCTATACAGATGGTCCCGTCTGTGGGTTATAACGGAGCTACATCTGAGGTGGGCTAAATTATGATTAGCTGGCTGAGGCAACGTCAGACGGGAAGCCTCAGACAGTCACATTTGTATATTTCAGACAGGAAGCCAGTCTCATACAGCAACAATTACATTAATGAGGGGTTGGTGGCTGCATGCGGCCACCAATACAGGACTTTTCATCACAGTGGCCGCATTTGAGAACCGCTGATGTAGCGAAACCATATATTGAATTCTGTGCCGCAGTGGTGTATATGCTATTGTTGAAGTACATGTTAGCCACTATGACTAGTGGAACTGTGGATAGTGGAATACTTACACAAAATAAAGATGTGGGAATGTGTATAAAACGGGATTCCATCTATTCCATACCGAAACGTTTATAGTGTGGAAATGTAAGTTAATGCAATGTTGGAGTATATTGCAGTTGTATTAGTATAGTATTGGATGCTTAATTCAACAATAATATAAATTACATCTTGCCTGGTTATACGTTTATATGTAAACCCATAAGACTTTATATGGGTAACATTTTAATCAGGCACATATAACATCATATAGCATTGAGGATTGATATATAATACATCTCCATATGTGACACAGTTATCAATTTAATTGAGGCACACTTCCTTATGTATTGATTTAAGTTACATTTTTAATTGATTTTAATACAAAATAATAAAGATATATGTTTTAGGGTGAAAAAGGGTACCTTCGTTTGTTAAGCACCGAACTAGCTTCATTATAGCCCTAGAGACTGAACTAGATACAATTAGGGAATCTTATTCACATTATAAGTGGGCCAAGGGTTACATCTTTCTTTTCTATTCTCTTGTTTTTCTGTTATATTTTGTATACACAAGTTAAAGTCTGTGGTGTGAAGTATTTGGAGTAATCAAGCACTTTCAGTTTTGTGGATTACCTTTATTCCTCAGGTAGCAAGTGACATTATGAGAAGCATTCTGCATGTGGAGCAGTTAGGTTGGCTGATAAACCAAGAAAAGTACCATCTACAGCCTTCTTAGAACTTTGACTTTCTGGACATTCGATTGAACACAAGGACATGCATTTCACATATTACAGAAGACAGAATAGTGAGGGTAAGAAGGAAAGCCAAAATCTTCAGAGCGCAGATTAGTGATACAGCCCAAGATTGTATGGCATTTCTTGGAATCTTAACTTCCAATTCAAACCCATTTTATGTTAGTGTGGAACAGGAATTGTCAGAACACATCCCAGTGGATTTCACTTCCAGTAAGCATCACAAGAGGATTAGATTGGTGGATAAAGAGGGAAAACATATCAAAGGTGTTTCCACTGGAGGAAATACAGTGGGAAAACCTTACCACCGTTGCCAGCTTGAAAGTATGGGGGGAATATACAACTGGACAGGATCATGCAGAGCCGGATTAAGACTCCCCAGGGCCCTAGGCATGATCCCAAAATTGGGCCCCCCCTCCCCCGTTGCCAATACAATGCCTTCAGTTTGACTATTGTGCTTGTGGTACCAACTTAATAAAAGACAAAAATGAATGTTTAAACCCCTTGAATGCCAGAGGTCACCAAAACTTTGCAAAAAAAATGCACTGGGTACCTCTAGCATCCAAGGAGTTAAAAATATTAATGATATAATATATATATAGTTAAATACTAATTACACATCAACAGACCTCAGCTAAGCTAATTACACAAGCACACAAACCACCCAAAATAGACTGACACAGACGCACACAAACCACCCAAAATAGACTGACACACACACCACCCACAATAGATTAACACACACCACCAAAAATAGACTGCTGAAAGGGTTGTCATAAACCACATACACTGACTGAGAAAATGAGCCACTTAACCCTTAACTGTTTGAGTGCCAGAGGGGTACGTAACGCACTGCAAAACAATGCGTTACATACCCCTCTGGCACTCAAACAGTTAATGTGCAGAAGGATCTGCCCATTCTGTTATGGTCTGCATAGATCCACAATCTACCACTCTGCTGGTCATCGTGAGCAGCTGTAGACTGCTTCAAATCAAGATAGCATCCTGCTGGACAGTACAGCACCATTTAAGCTGCCTGCGCTGCTACTTGAGGCCAGCATAGCATGTGGCTGCGTAACCTGCATTTCTTCACCTCCTGCCTTTGGGAGCCTGTTCAGATGCAGGCACAGTATAGCAGCCACTCACCTGCAGGGGAAGAAATTATTTACTGTGGGGTCCTCCACTACATACCTTCTTGGGGTGGCAAATTGCAGCCTGGGTCCCGTGGACCCACCGGGACCCATGTATGGGCCGACCTTGCACAGTGCACACATTCCATTTGCATGTACCAGGACAACTCGAAGAGTCCTGGCACATGAACATTCCTCAGTTTGCTAATCAAGAGTAGTGTAGACATGTCCATGGCTGCCTGCAGATTTAGAAGTACGGAATGTTGTGGTCAACTCATTACATTTGCTTGTTATAGTAGGCCTGTTGGTCGCTCGGCCCTTACCGGGTATGCGCGGTCATCTTTCCCCAATCCCTGCTGCCATTGTGCGCCTGCTGCCACAATAGAGTCTCCATCCAATAGAGCGAACAGGGGGAGCTCTTCTGTTTCATAGTCCCGTCGCCACAGCGACCATTCAGTCTACTGCGTAACTCTCCCCATTACCCGATATGTGCAGGTGTCCGGAGAACAGGAAGTCCTGACACATGCACACAGCAAATGCAGCGTCCAGACTGAGCAGGCGCGGCAACATCATCATTAACCATGGCACTGAGAGTGAGTGAGCACCAATGAGGTTTCCTCATTTGACCGGGTGGCCGGGCCCAAGAGAGTCAGTGCATCATAAAGAGTTAGGGGGACTTGGGGAGCACTGAGCAGAGTACAGGATGAGGTTTCTGGGCCCCCCTCATTTGTCCTGGCCCTAGGCAGGCGCCTTGTGCGTCTTGCCTGTTATCCGGCTCTGGGATCATGGTCAAGTTCAGAAGCCTCTCTCCACATAAATAATCTGGTGATCAGAACAGTAGCAAATTGTCTCATAGAACTCAAGTCAGTTCTAAAAGGGAAACCTTTTCTTGCCAGGTCAGACAACATGCAACATAGGTAAAGGGTGGTACTGTGTTATCCAAAGAAAAATCAGGAGACTGGTAGAGTAAAATTGATACCTTTATTGACTAACTCATTGGCTCTAGGATTCAAGCTTTCAATACACTAGGTCTTCAGGTATAATAAGAATGAAGGCTAAATACACAACACATAACAAGTTAAACATTTGTGCAAATAGTTTTAAAAGAAGAACAATTGTGTCCAAATGTATACAATACACAAATGCATACAATATATAAATGAACACCACACCAGAGCGCCACTAAAGAGTGAGCAGTCCCACAAGTCAATCCAAAATCTTATAACCGCTACTTAAGTATTGAGAAATGTTAAAAATTCCGTTTTTGATTATTATAGTTTCAGGTCTTCATTCACACAGATGTTAATGGAATATGAAGAGAAAGAAAATGAATAGATGAAGGAATTATCCAACTGAACCGGGGGGAGATTCACTAAGCAGAGATAATAAGGGTGATACATTGGAGATGACTTCTCTAGTTTATCACTTCTTCAGTTCCTGTGTTATTCTATGGAGCCTATTCACTAAGAGCTAAAAAGTTGAAGACATCTTAGTGCATAGGCTCCATAGAATAACATAAGAACTGGAGAAGTGATAAACTGGAGGTTATCTCCACTTTATCACCTCTTTATCTGAGACTGAAGTGGAGGTGGACAGACTGAGGGATGTAATGTACTCCTACGATGCCCTAGTGTTGAGCATACTGGTAAGGGAGCACATCATATTCTGCACACAAAAGAGCAGGGAGATATGTGTCAGCAAGAACGGAGCTTGGTGGCAGGTTGAAGATACGTTAAAGTGGTATCCAAGTGCAGAATAAAAAATATGCTGGACAGACTGTTAGAGGAAGTTGAAGAACAAGATGGGTGACCTGTCCTTGCAGCAACAACTACCTGTGGTGGGCCAGCAGTAAACATCACCTTCAAAGGCTAACACCACCTTCAAAGGCTGAGAGGAGATGATCCTCCAGAACCTCTCCACGACAGCAGTTCACAGGATCCAAGGTGGCTGTGACACAGGAGATGACTGCACTCTCCAGGCTCCTGGTAAGCAAAATAATTCCTAACATCAATCTCAACACCCTGTTAGATATAGTATCACACAATCACAGTAGTAGTAGTACTTATGGGCATCATTGTTCCTTCCAAAGTGAGAAATCCTATGCTAACAGAGGTAAATGCTGGAATGCATTTGAAAAACTAGATGCACTGTATAACCCTGCCCATTTTAAAGCACCATGTTAACCCCTTCATTGCTGTGTTGCTCACACATGCTTGCCTCAGATTAAAACTTATACCCATCAAGTAGCAACATAAACATGCATAACGATATGTACAAAAGTCATACATAGTGCTAGAGTTAGTTGTGTAAAAGGGCTAGCAAAATTAAATAGTGCACTGACAATGTTGATAAGGATCATCATGCTGAGTGAAAAAGGGGATTCACCCATATAATGCAGGTCTGTAGTGAATTGACAGTGGATTCCAACAATAACATTAGTGGGAGTACATGTTTCACTCAGGAGGATGAAACCCTGCAACACATACAGAGATGTATCTTCTGCAGAGGTAGCATGCTTTCAAGACAGGGATATCCAAACTTGTTCTCTCCAGCTGTTGTGGACTTCAACAGAGAGTGATGAACCTGTGGGTGAGTGCCCCACCTCACACAGTGCAACAAACACTGAGGATCCTGAAGAAGGCAGTAGCTGGATGCCAACACCCCAGTCTCAGCAGTGGATACAAGCATCTACCTCCCAACCATGGATGTGGTCACAACAATCCCAGTAGTGGCTTCCAACACAGGCCTCCGAGCAGTGGGTGATAACACCACCTGCTCCACATTGGATTCCACCTCCACTGACAACTGGCTGCATGTTAACCACACATCCATGCTCATCATTTGGCCCTTCACCTGCATCACCAGACCAAAGCTGGATGCCAGAATAGCCCCATTGTAGCCTGCAGCCACAGCACAGGTGGGCAAGATATCATGACCGTAGCTGTATTATGATCTATGGCAGATGGATTACCAGAACATTGGGCTTGTGGGTGAGCCACAGAGGCCACAGCCAATCTACACGCCACTACACATGCTGGCCCTGGTTCCGCAGAAGACACCACAGGACATTACCCAGCAGCATCTGCATCACCCCATGATCCTGCTGCACCCACAGACTTGGCTACAGAGAATACATACAAATACAGTAGGCTGTGATGGAGACAAGAAGACACAACAGGAGGTGTTTGCACACCCTCCAGAGCACTGCTGCCACCATCCATGCCATGGAAACACAGCATGTCACCCTCAGACATCAGGCACATTGGAAGTGTCTTGAGTGAAATGCTTGGTCAAGTGGTTATGGAGTTGTTTGAATACAACCACACCCAGAGTCAACTTGTGGAGAGACAAAAGTCAACATCAACACCCTCCTCATCCACAATAACGCCATCACAAACTCATGTCCACATGAGAGTGACCAAACAGTCGGAAAGGTCTGCTACCTCTTCACCCCCTCCCAAGGAAAGAAATGGTGACGTGGCATGTTCTATAACAATGAATATGCAATTCATGTAATCAAGGTGTCTGTGTTTCATACTCAGGTTTAACAATGTCAGTGCAAGAGGTGTATCCAACGCATTGCAAAGCAATGCATTGGATACCACCCTAGCATTCCTCAATCTGTTGGGTCAGTTGTTTTGCAATGATGCAACAAACAATCCTCAGCTGTTTTCAAACTTCAACTCACATCAAACTCATTATAGAGAAAACAGAAGAACTGGATGAGTATTGTGTAAGCTGGGGATCAACAATAGCTGATGCACTACCAGATAGCTAATTATGGTTCCATGCACATTCAGTTTTAGGAAACAGAGACACTATGAAAACATCAACATGGAGATCATAGCTGTTAGAATGGCAATGTGCATGCCAACTGACAACTGGGACACATTCAGATAAACACCACACTCACAAGCCAGTGCTGTGCCACTGTCTGGAGATAAGCAGCAGTTGTGAGGAGTCACTGTCTGCAGCTATATCCTGCATCCCCTAGGAGATAGAGGGAAATAGAAATAAGAATGCAACACATGTACCTCATGTACAGTAATGTACAAAAGTTTTAGGCAGGTGCGAAAAAATGCTGTAAAGTAAGAATGAGTTTAAAGGGATAGTAATACTTAAGTATTACTAATCCCTATAGTAAAGTACTACTGAAAAAAAATGTATTGCCCCCAGTGTCATCTCTCAAACCTTTATGGTTTGAGAGATGATCGCTTCTAAAGTTGCCCTCTCCCTCCCCCTTCCCCGTAGTCAGCATTCTAGCTGACTCAGGGAAATCTGGTCAGAGATCATCAGGCGGCTTTGCAGCAGAGCCGCGATCACGTTAATTAAAAAAAAAACTTTCACTAAAACGGTCTTCTATGTGTGCTTGCAAGGCAAGCAGACGTAGAAGACCATTTCAGTGAAAGTTTTCTTTTTTAGGAACGCGATCCGGCTGTGCTGCAGAGCCACCTGAAAGTCGTACGATTTTCTTCCCTGCAGTCAGCTACAATGCTGACTACGGGGAAGGGTGAGAGTGAGGGCAACTTTAGAAGCGATCATCTCTCAAACCATAAAGGTTTGAGAGATGACACTGGGGGCAATAGTACTTTAAGTAGTACTTTGCTATAGGGATTACTAATACTTAAGTATTACTATCCCTTTAAAAATAGACATGTTAATTGTTTATGTTTATCAATTAACAAAATGCATAGTGAGTGAACAGAAGAAAAATCTAATCAATATTTGGTGTGACCACTCAAAATTAAAATAACAAATAGAAACGAACAATAATAAAAATCCTTACAAAAATGAGAAAGTGAAATGTACAAACATTGTAAATGTGTAATCAAATCCAGATGAATACACATAAACCAACGTGACTGCAATGTACAAACTGATGAATGTATGATGATTAATAGATCCTGTTATGAAATAGTAAGATATATATGACCATCAAAATAAAATAGGACTTGTAGAAGTGATAGCACTGGAGAAGTCATCTCCACTGTGTGACCTCTTTATCACACCTTAGTGCATCTTCACCATAGTATCAAAGGTCTAGGGCAAGCAAGAAACTGATGAATATATGACAATTAATAGATCCTGCTAGTTATGAAGTGGTAAAATGCATATGACCATCAAAATATAGAATGCAACAAGCAGATGAATGCCTTTTGTATGGCAACAGTTACTATGATTAATACATAGTGTCGGAGGTTCAGGGCAAACAAGTGTGTCACTCGCAAAATGCTAAGAATTAGGCCTAGATTTAAATGTCTCTGCTAAAACAGCCGGTAGGGCAAAATTGGATAATGTCCTGTTAGCAAAAGGTGCTAGAGTCATTCAATTGCCCTACCAGCTGAAAGCACAACGGACTTTGGGACACAGAAAAAGGACTTGTGGCCAAACGTTCGCTTTGTGTGTTAAATTCTCAAAACACCTCTAAATAGCTACAATAATGGGAACATCAAAGGAATAAAACTAAAGATCGGTGCCTGACACGCTGTCAAACACTGGCTGATAGGTCAAATTAAGTCATCCTCCCAAACACTAACCCTACATTACCACTAACAGTGAAGTGCAACAATACTACCCTTAACACTAGCCTAACACCCAGATTTGTGTTACACTTAACCTGCCATCCACTGTCCGTCGTCTTCTTCTTTCTTCCTTCTTCTGTTTTCTCTGATCTTCTTCTTCTTCTTCTCCTCTGATTGCAGGCTCGTTCCTAGTTGAGTGCCTGACTCCTAATTCACATTTGCAAATTATCCTTGGGATAATTCACCCCAAGGGTAATAGGGAAATCCAGCATTGGATCCCTTGCTCACAGTGCAGAGATCAGATTCACCTGACTGACGATGCCCAACAAGGCTGAAACTGGGGTTGGCTGCTTCTCTTTTTCAGGAATTGGCTGGCATTTTGTGGCTGTACTACTGTTTTGGTAGGACCAGTATGATATGTCTGTGTGAAACACACATCACCATATGCACTAAGAATTAAGTATGTTATTGGAGTGGGACATATTTAATCATTAATATTCAGGGATGCCATACTGTTGGTGATGGTGTAAGGGATTCCCTCCCTCTCCAACAGTGGGACAACTCTGAAGTCTGAGAGTATGCTCTCTGCTGCCTCACTTGCCCAGTGGGGGTAACGGCGAGGATGCGCAAAGACATAAGCACCACAAACGGCATCACTTCCTAACACTTTCAGTGTCACAGGGATGTGCATTGTACACCCCTGTGGCAGTGAAATGGTTACAACACCTTCCACACTTTCTCCAGGAAAGATGAAGGTGGCAGCCAGTGGAAGAGAAGACTTCTGACCCAAGGTGAAGAGTGGCTATCATCAAACTTCTTGTGAATATTACAGTGTGAGCCAACTGCCATTGTCGAAGTAGTCAGTACAACATTGTAAGCCTGTCAAAGGCATGGAGGATTCATGATGATGTTGGAGTTTTTGTGTTGGAGTATTTGGAGACCCTGTAGCAGCCAGGGTTTCCTTACATAAATCCTTACGGTAGCAGAGTAAAAGATAGAGTGCTGGGAATGATGTTTCTTCCAGTAACATTCTTGTAGATCCAGGCAGTGAGTACTTGAAGAAGGGCTGACATTTGAAATAGCACATTTTTTATATTGCTCTGCTTTGTGCCGCATTCAGCAGGTCGCAGTGTTCAATCTCGCATTGCATATCAGCGAGAGATGTTCATGTCGTGCCTTTAACCCCTTAATGACCGGGGAATCCGGAAGCGTAAGTGACTTAACGACCACAGAGCAATTTTTTTTTATTGCTCCATTGCGTTCCACACTCCCCGAACGGCGTGCAGCCGTCGGGGGGAGCCCGGAACTCGATGACGGTCATAGTACGTCATCGGTCGTTAAGTCAAATCGACCCTTGACGTACTATGACCGTCAAGGGTCGTTAAGGGGTTAAACAGCACGATCTGTAAATGTAGTAGTATTGCAATTGTCCCGTTGTGATTAGTGTGTAGTGGAGCAAAAGTAGTAATCGCAACAGGACAAACCACTTGTTTGTAGGTTTAAAGGGACAGAAAAGAGTTAAAGGGATAGTATTACTTCAAAATTACTATCCCTCATTTTGTAGCCCTTAATAAACTGAGTTAAATGACACCAGCTGCATCTCTCAGACCTTTATGGTTTAAGAGATAGCCGCTTTCAAAGTTTCCTCTCCCCTGCTGTCAGCGTTCTGCTGCCAGCAGGAGAATATGGTCCCGGGACAGGCGGAGGCTCTTAAACAGAGCCGATATCTCGTTATGGAAGGAAAAATTATTAATTGAAACAGTCTTCTATGTGTGCTTGGTTACCAAGCACACGTAGAAGACTGTTTCAATTAATAATTTTTCCTTCCATAATGAGATATCGGCTCTGCTGAAGATCCTCCGCTTGATTCAGAGACCGGATTCTCCTGCTGGCAGCAGAACGCTGACAGGAGGGGAGAGGAAACTTTGAAAGCGGCTATCTCTTAAACCATTAAGGTCTGAGAGATGCCGCTGGTGTCATTTAACTCAGTTTATTAAGGGCTACAAAATGAGGGATAGTAATTTTGAAGTAATACTATCCCTTTAAAGAGAGGCATTTTACTGCTCTATTTATCATTCTGTTTTTATTTAAGGTGGTTACATAGAATGTGTAAAGGGTCAGCACATACGTACAACGATTGTGTATTCACATGTTGTAACTGTTACTGCCGGTTTAATACTTTAACCCTTTGAGTGCCAGAGGGGTACGCAATGCATTGCATACCCCTCTGGCACTCAAAGGGGTTCAGGAGCAATTAGGTGTATCATGCATCTCTCTCTGGCCTTTATAGGATTAAAACATCATCTTATAATAAACCAAGCAGAGTTCAGAACAGCCCCCTTATACTATATTAACATTAAAGTCCATTTATACAATCTTCATCATTTCCACTGACAAATAAGAAGAGGTAACTGGAAAGTGTTAACCCCCTTCTTGTCTTGTGTAGTTTTTTTAACTCATTGCATGCCAGCAATATCTCGAAATGCATTGCCTTGCATCTGAGAGATTGTGTAGACACGATGAAGGACTTACTGATAACTCGTGTGTGTCCCTTTAACGCTTTAAGGTCCAGTGCTCAACGAATTGCCTGGTCCTCAAGAGGTTAAACGATATCATGTTTGGTCTCTAAAAAATAAATTGGTACTCTGAATTAACCCTCTCTCTGGCTCTCCCTCTATCTCTGTCCTTGATACATTGTAACTTGACGGGTCTTGAAGGTCTCTCATTCTGCAGTGTATCTGGATTTTTTGTCATAGCAACTTCCAAGAAATTTGATGAGTTAAAAAATACCAAATGTATTAGTATAAATGAGGAGTCTGTGTGCACAGCCTGTGCCATCTGAAACAAGTGGTTTGTCCCGTTGTGATTACTACTTTTGCTCCACTACATAGTAATCGCAACGGGACAATTGTAATAATACTACATTTACATATCTCGCTGTTTAAAGGCACGATATGACCATCTCACGCTGATATGCAATGCGAGATAGTCATGTCTGCCTTTTAACATTGCGACCTGCTGAATGCGGCTTAAAGCATCGCATTATTTAAAATGAGTTATTTCAAAAGGATACCATGCATATGTGGGCTTATCTGAAGAAAATTCTGCTTTTTCCTGATTTGCAGTTCCTGGAGCCACATGCAGGTGGGGGCTGTCTGTGGCACCTGCTCAAAGAGTTGCCATAAATTACCAATACTCAGAACAACTGGACTTGCTGCAGTTTACCTTCCCTCAGGTATGTTTGTATTTCTCCATTCATTACTATTACTCGTTTCCTCTCCGAGTCTCTGAATGCTAATGTTGGGTGTAGTCCCAGGTGTTTTGATTGTTTAATTATTTTCATCTGTGAGGGAGCCTTGCTGAAGCCATTTCACCCTGACCAGGTGTTTCACTGGGGCTTATGTACATTATGGCTAGCTTTAGGCCTTGTACTCACAGCATTCTGGATGTCATGCTATGTCTGCACCCTGCCTTGGATGCATGTGACGTGCTATATCTGCACTTGAGCTTGCATGCATGTGTACATGGTATGGCTGCACTTGCGTTTGCATGCATGTATTTGTATGTGGAATGGATGCACTTCATCCTATGGCTGAATTTGGGTGCATGTGTACATTCTATGGCCTCACAGGTGTATGTGTATGGTCAAGCTTGTGTGTGCATGTGTGCCGGCAATGGCCACCCTTGTTTCTAACTTTGGTCGCATTTGCATACATGTGTTCCTGCTATGACGGGCGATCATACGGCTGCACTTGGGTGCATGTGGCTGCACTGTCAATGAGCTGATGCAGGGAGGTGCCCTGATGCGTGGGCGCTGTTGTAACATTATGAAAGAGCACTGTGGCCGTGCTGATGAGTGGGTGCTGTTGTCACATGGTAAGCAAGCACTGTGACCACACTGTGGTGTGCGAATGCGGGGCAAGCGTTATGGCCACAAGGTGGTGTGTGTGGGCAGCTGCTTTGGCCACATTGTTATGAGCTGTATACTCAAGCCTGGTTGTATCACTGTGGTGCCCATATATACGCAAGCCCGGTTGCCCTACTGTGGTACCGGTGTATACTCAAGCCTGGTTGCCTTACTGTGGTGCTGTGTATATGCAAACCATGTTGCCTTACTGTGGTGCCAGTGTATACGCAAGCCCGGTTGACGCACTGTGGTGCGTGTCTGTATTTGCAAGCTCGGTTGCCCCACTGTGGTGCTTGCATGTTTGAGCACTGTTGCCACCTGTGGCTGCCGAGGTGCAAGAGTAGGTTTGCATTTGTGAATGCTTGTCACGGTTTTTGATGAACACTCAGAACAGTTTGGTAAGGTTAAAATAACTTTATTAGAGAAAGGTACAAGACATATATAGGCCTATGGGCTCACACAACAGAGTATATATACAGGCAAATATATACAACAGTATCAGACCAGTATTGGAGTCATATGTGAGAATAATGACAAACTCAAGACAGTGGAGGTCCTGGCTTGGATCAGGGCAGGTGGCAGGAATAGCAGACAGCGGACTGCCCACAGGACCTAGATGGTAGATGGTCCAGAGGAAGGTGACTGGCACAACCTAGAGAAAGGAGGCAACTCTGCCTGCACAACCCAGACGCCTGGGAGGCACAGAACCCAAGGAGTGAGGCAACACTACTGGCACGACCCAGATGCTTGGGCGGACAGAACCCAAGGATTGAGGCACCACTGACCCTGGTACCGGATGGCAACAGACCGAGATAACTCTCCCAGAAATAACCCTAGAACGCTAGGGGTAGATCGCAGCACAGCAAGTATAGTGGTGTAGACAGCCAGTGTCCCCTCTATGAGGATGGTGCAGTGTAACGCTGGCTCTTGAGCCAGAGGCTCCTGCAGATGGAGATATGCAACACTCTACCTGGAACGTCCAGGTACGCAAGGGGTCAATCGGGAACGCCCAGAACACTGCAACTCCCAAAGGGAGTGAGCCCAGCGAGGTATGAGAGGTGGACACAGAAAGATCAGAGTAACACAGTCAGTGATAGAACGCTGCAATGGTACTTCGCTTGTACACTCCGCCAATGGCGGTATGGAGAGAAGCTTGGCACGAAAGCCTAGCTAACTGTCGACAAGATATAGCGCCACTCGGGTGCAACCGACTAACGTACAGCAACCACCAAGTGTAATGAAGGCAACACCGAGGCCACAAGTGGTATGCTGGAAATGCACGGCACTCCGAGACAAGGCAGCCCACAGAGCAACCGGCAGCCAGAGAGGTCAGACACAGGACCGGTACACAGACCAGCACAGAGTAAACGGAAGTGGGTTCTTAGCCAGATACACTCAGTAACAGAAGCAGATTCTCAGCCAGACCAAGTCAGCAATGGAGCGGATTCTCAGCCAGATACAGTCGGTAATGGAAGCGGGTTCATAGCCAGGCCAGGTCAGCAACGGAGCGGGTTCTCAGACGGATACAGTCGGTAACGGGAACGGGTCCTCAGCCAGATACGGTCAGCAACGGAGTGGGTCTATCACGGTGCCCGTGATTCCTTGTTCATATTTTTTCTGTCAGTTATCCCAATGTGAGGTCCTCATTGGTTGCCCTGTGTTAAGCCCGCCCAGTACAGCCTTTATATACTGGGCTTCTGCACCCACTCATGTCCCTTTTGTGGTGTTCCTGTGCCAGTGCTATGTTTGCTTATGAAGTTTCCAGTGTACCAACTTGGCTTGCCTGACTACTCTCCAGTTCCTGCGCCTGTGGACCGACCCGGATTGTCTGACTATTCTTCAGTGTTCGTTCCTGTGTATTGACCAGGCCTGGCTGACGTTCCTGCTACCGTGTACCAACCCGGACTGGCTGACGTTCCTGCTCCTGTGTCCTGATCCAGCCTGGCTGACGTTCCTGCTCCTGGACTCCGACTCGGCAGATCTCTGTTTTGGTCCTGGTCGCCTCGGCGACATTCTGACTTCCGGTGCCTTGCCTTGATTGGTACCTCTGCACCCGCAGGCTTGCCTAGTATTGTCTCATTTTGGCTCTACGTAGCGCCTATGGCCTAGTCTTCCACTCAAAACCGGTTGCAAGTGTTGCCTCCGTGATAGCACCAGAACATTGCCATTGGCTAGGTTCCACTCTGTCAAAACAGGTTTCCAGTGTTGCCTCCGTGATTGCACCGATACATTGCCATTGGCTACGCTCCACTTTGTCAAAACGGGTTGCAAGTGTTGCCTCAGTGATACACCGGTACATTGCCATTGGTTACGCTCCACTCTGTCAAAACCGGTTGCAAGTGTTGCCTCCGAGATAGCACTGGTACATTGCCATTGGCTACGCTCCACTCTGTCAAAACCGGTTGTCAGTGTTGTCTCCGTGATTGCACCGGTACATTGCCATTGGTTACGCTCCACTCTGTCAAAACCGGTTGCAAGTGTTGCCTCCGTGATAGCATCGGTACATTGCCATTGGCTACGCTCCACTCTGTCAAAACCGGTTGATAGTGTTGCCTCCGTGATTGCACCTGTACATTGCCATTGGTTACGCTCCACTTTGTCCAAAACCAGTTGCAAGTGTTGCTTCCGTGTCAGAACCGGTAGCGCTCCTGTTTACTTCAGTGGACTGGTACTCGCTGTGAATTCAGTCTTTGGCGTGTTAACTTCACATATGGGACTGTTTTCCTATCTTGATGAACGTTAACTCCTGCATTGCTGAAACCTGGAAACCTTATCATCTGCCTGACCCGTGTCAGCATAAACTGTTTGTCTCCTATATTTGTGCTGGACCTGTGTGGGCCTAATTTACCTGTCGTGTGTCTGTACTATAAGTTGCATATTACAGGACCTGTGAGGGTTCTTTGTGTATTATTGTATTTAATAAAACTGTGTTTTTTATCCTAACTCTGTGTCTGTGAGTCAAACAAACCGTTACAGGGTCCTCAGCCGGATACGGTCAGCAACGGAGAAGTCAAAAGTCGCAGAATCAGGAACGTCGTCAGGCAGGCCAGGTAGTACACGGTCAACAATAACGGATCAGAATGCAGGAACAAATACACCACAAAAGGGCACCATACTGTGGAAATGACAGGGTATATAAAGGCCATGTCTGGGCGGCGACAAAAGGTACTAGCCACTCAGTAAACAGTAATGCAAACTAGCAGTCAGAATGTCGCCGCCTGCTGCACAAGGCACGGGCACCGTGATAATGCTGTTCCAACTCTGTAGGGTTCTTGTGTGCAGAAGCTGTTTCAGCTCTGTGGATCTGCACGTTTAAACATAGTTGCTGTGCGATGGACATTCTCACACTAGGGCTACACCCGTCTTGGACCTCTCTGTGACTGGTGCCTTCACAGGGTATCACCACACTTGGTGCATTCTTGCTGGCTGTGATGCGCATGAGCATCTGCTGTTGCCACGCTTTGAGTCATCTGTACGTGAACTATATCTGCACCATGGTGCATGTGAGCACCACTCTATGGCTACACTGTGGTGCTCATGCAGGCACGATATGGTGTTCTGGGGTGCGCTTATGCCCATTATAAACTATCCTTGCTATATGGTGTGTGTGTGATTTGACTACTCCATGGTGAATATCGGTGCACGTTTTGGAATATGCATGTTTTGGTATATGCATGTTGGTGTGCCCACAGTCCTGGTATACATGTGTAAACTCATGCTGCTGTGAGGTGCAATTGTGAGTCTCGTTCTGCATTATGATACTTATGTCCACAGTCTTTCTACATAGTATTTTGCGTGACCGTGCTGTGGGTGTAAGGCCATGAGCATGTACTCTGTTGGATTTTCATGGTAGGAGTATTCTTGCTATCACGTTTCTGATGACAATATACTTGCTATTTGCTGCATGAAGGGAGAACTTGCACACAATATACTGTGCCATGCTGTGGGCTGCTGTGCACCTGAGTACATACACTTAAGAGCATTGTAGTGCTCTTGTGCTGGTGCGTACTTTGCCTGAACTGTGGCTATATGCAGTTCCCACAGGTGTACCTTGGATGCATTGTTTGCCCATGTGTATATGCTCTACATTTTTGCACTGAGTGGTGTGCCTCTTCTCACTTCTTGCATTGCTAGGTCTTGAGCCTATACTCTCTGTTACTTAGTATGCCACACTCTGACATAGCCATGCTATTGCTGCATGATAAGTGCACCTGTCTATGCATTTTTGTGTACTGTTACTTCTGTGCTCATGGGAGCAGTGGTAGTCATGTGGGCACATTTGTCATGCATTTAGTCTCTTTTAGAGGTTATGATTTCCGTTGGAAGTTATGATCGGTTTCCTTTTTGCCCAGTTTTTGGGTTTATACTGCCTGGTAGGAGATGTTCCTTTGGCAACTCTTCTAGGATTAGTGTTTTTGGTGTCCACTTCCCTTTAAGTTAGCCAGGGTATTTAGTATGGAATCTTCTCCCTCTTCTCCAAGCAAAAGTGTTGAGCAAATAGCAGTAGGTAAGCCTCCAGGTAAGTTGATTTTTTGTTTTAAGAGTGACTGAGTATAGAAGATGGCAGTGGTCAGTACTCTTGCTCTGCAGATGAGTCTCAAAAAGAGAGGATTGCCAACTGAAAATGGCCACATTCTATAGCCAAGCCAAAAGATGTTGCTTCCTTATTGGGTTTCTCCTTATGTCTTCCAGAACTTCTGTCCTCCAGATATATGAAGACATTCCAGGTTTGTTCAGCAGTGAGAGAAACACTCATAGACTGGCTAACTTTGCCATCCAGTGGAATATAATCTTCATTTGAAGAATCTGATCATAGTTCCTCATTCTGTTGGTGAATGATGCCATATTTTAATCATCTCTTTATCTGGAGAAGCCTGGCTAACAGCCATGCTATGCATCTACAGAGGAGTGAAGATGGTGTAAACTATTTATATGATCAAAGAGGGATCCCCTCTTCTAGAGACCACTTTCTAGGAGTTATTGGTTTCTCTCAGTAAAGTGCCAAGCCTTTAATGGGTTGAAAGATGATCCTTTGTCCTCTGTTTATTTCCTGTAATTTGAGAGATAACTTCTTTATACGTGTTTTACTCCCTTCTTTAGTGAGTAGAGGATGGAGAGGCTGTTGATCTGGCTATGCTCATAATGGTTATGGTGGTAGTTGATAGGCTTGCCTGAAGAAGTCAGTTTTCATGGAGTGTCTGAACATCTGATGCTGGACGAGAGCCTAATGCAGAGAGAAGATACTGTGCAGAGCAAAGATGGTGACTGGGACAGTGTTTAGAAATAGGAGATGAACTGTAGGTGGGTGCAGAGTTAGTAAGAGATTTGTTAGTTAGCACCAGTGTTTTGAATTTGAACTTAAAGGGATGGTAATGTTAGTCGATTGCAGAATCTTCTTTATAGTAAAAGTAACACATTGCTCTATGTTTAGCAACTTAATTTTCTGTAGTTCAAAAGATATTAGATGTAGAAAGATCCCCCTCCTGCCCCTTCTGGCCACATCATGCTGAATCTGCAATCTGGACCTGGGACCGGATGGACGCATAGAGGGCCAAACTTCAGTAAACATAGGAAAATCCTGCCCTCTGTCAAGGGGGCAGGGTTTTCCTTATACTTGTTCACTGAAGTTTGTCCCTCGTTGCATCCGTCCGGTCCCGGGACCAGATTGAAGATTTAGTGGGAGGCGACCAGAAGGGGCAGGAGGGGGATCTTTCTACATTTAATATCTTTTGAACTACAGAAAAGTAAGATGCTAAACATAGCGCAATGTGTTACATTTATTATAAAGAAGACTCGATGATCTACTTTATTGCTAACATTACTATCCCTTTAATTCTAAATGCTAGTGGGAGCCAGTGAAGGGATTGGCAGAGAGCACCAGTATTAGAGGGACAAGGTAGGAGGTAGATTAACCTGGTGGTAGAGTTCACTATGGATTGTAGAGCAGTTAGGTGGATGAGATGGGGCACAATGAGTGTTTAGATTAGAATTTTGGTAGTCTCTTGGGCGAGAAAATGTTGAATTCTTGAAATGTTACGTAGATGGAGGCAATATGAGTTAGAGATTGACAATGTGGTAAATGAAGTATAGGACAGAGTCAAAGGTGACCCTTAGGCAACATTCCTTAGAGTCTGGGGTGATGGTGTTGCTGTTAACAGTGAGGGAAATATCTGAAGAGAGGCTGGTAGGAGAGGGAGGGAATATTATACATTTAGTTTTGATTAGGTTGCATTTAGATGGCTGGGAGGATATACAGGAAGACACAGCAGAGAGACAAATATTATTATTATTCTTTATTTATTATTATTCTTTATTTATATAGTGCCAACTTATTTTGCAGCACTGAGAGGAGAGAAGAAGAGAGGTCTAGTGAGGAAATATAGATTTGGGTGTCGTCAGCATAGATATGATGGTGAAAGGAGTTTATTAGTTTGACAAGGGAAAAGAGCAAGGGGCCCAGGTCTGATCCTTGTGGTACTTCACATAAAGCTTCAGATATTATAACTGATTACTTAACTTTGCTAAATTCTGTTTCGTAGAAATCCATACAATTAATAAAATTTTTATCTCGAAATAAAATCAGCCATTAAGTTCCATGTTTATCAATAAACTGTTTTTTTATATGCGTCAGACTGCACCAGGTGTATTCTTTCATGTAAGCTCTAGATGTCACTATGCAACTGTTAGAAAGATGAATGTTGTTCTGCATCTGCAAAGAGTATTAGCATTATCAACTCTGTGCTTTACAATATTCTAATGAGATCATGTAAAGTATATTTTATTATGAAATCTTTGATTTGTATATTTGTTTTTTTTGTTTTGTTTTCTTTGGGTTTTTTATACAGGTTTGAAATGTGATTCTGTATTTTTATCAGATCTATAAAATAGCTGTTTAGTTTTCTTGATGTATTGAATGCCTACACTGGAAAGAATTGTCTCCCCCTTCAATCCTCTGGCAGCACTTGTATATAATTAATAATGCATTACTGGTTGCCAATATCACAGAACCAGCATTAGGGGCATGAAAAACTGCTGTACAAATTACAGCAACATAGCAAATTAAATGAATCCCTAATGACAAACATTTGCAATGGCTGCGCAAAAAACTACACTAGCTGTATTACTCTAAGAAAGCTGCAGAATATGCTACTGGTGTACATAATGAGTGTTCTTTAAAGGGACAGTAATGTTTCACAATAAAAGCAGCTCCAATTACTCTTCACAGTATTTGGGCTGTGGAGAGTGTTATTTCAATACTGTCCGAGTTGTAGTTCAAGTGTAATTGAATGATAAAGTATTCCCCCTCCTGCCCCTTTTATTGTCCAGATGGATCACAGAGAGGGACAATCTTAAATTAGCATAAGGAAAAACCTGTCAAGCGGGGCAGGGTTTTCATTGTTCTCACAGTAAGAAGAATGTCCCTTGCTGTGAGCTGTCTGGTCTCAAGACCAGATTCCACATCTGAGGGGAGGTGGCTTACACTAGGTAAAAGGGGCAGGAGGGGGAAACTTTATCATTCAATTAATCTTGAACAACAACTCTGACAGTATTGAAATAACACTCTCCATGGCCCAAATACAATGAAGATTAACTGGAGCTGCTTTTGAAGCATTAGTATCCCTTTAAAGGAGAATAACACATTCTTAAATAACCCTCACACTTTCCTTGCTATGGCCAGAAAATCATAATGACCACCATGAACTTTATTCATTCAATTCAATATAACGTCTTTACTTAATCATGGGTGCCATGTACACGGAGGTAAACATAACAGTTGCTGACAGTTTTTTTTCAAACAGAAGCAGCTAATATGCATGAGCCCATTTAACTCTTTAAAGAACATGGGAGTATCCCTGTTTGGTCCTTAAAGGGTTAATATCACCATGCACCTTATGGCCCTGCTAACAACTGTCATATCCACTTTCATGGACACAACAATCAGGACTGAAGGAAGATGTATTTACATCTATATATATAAAAGGCCAGATGTATGTTTGTCCGATGCAGTCATGCGCAGTAGAGACTCCGATGCAGTCATGCGCAGTAGAGACTCCGATGCAGTCATGCACAGTAGACATTGCCCAAAGGCTTGGCCCGAGTAAACTGACTTTTATATATATATATGCAAATCAGAGGGTACTGATCGGCATTGAAATGTGTCAGATACTAATATTCCACACAGCTCCCACAACCACCTGTCACTCAGTTGTGCTTCTCCCTCCAAAAGAATGGGGGTTCTTAAGACACCTCTCTCCAGTCAGAAAACAGCAAAGCCAAGTTTATTTTTAAAGTGGAACTGTCACTTTATACATGATAGGTCAGTGTCCTCACACACGGGTCCACTCTTTCCCACCTCTGTGGTCACATGTGTGTTCTATTCCTCTGCCTTATACCCTAGGTTACATGGGGCCTGCATGCACATTCCAGATGTGAATGAAGAGTTGCATATGTACTGTAACTTCCATTATAGTGGGTATTTAAGCACAATTTATCTTTACCTAGGCCCTTAGTTGTTCACTATTGAAATGTCACCCTCTATTTGGAGACCAACAAAACGGTGCATTTATAATGTTGCCTGAATGAAAATAGTGGGCGATATTTCAATAGGATACATTAGTTGTTACACTCTCTAGCCGAAGACTTAATTTATGCTTGTTTTATTCTTTGTGTACTTACTCCTGCTGGTCCTCTGACTCTGCCCGATTTTCAACTTGTCCTTATCCTTGACCAGTATCCCGACTTCTCCAGTATACCACCTTCCCTGTCCATTGGCCTAACCCTGAGTTCATCTCTTGGATTCTCACTTTGATGTTATACTTTTGCTATGTGGACTGTTGTGTTCTCAGCTGCCTCTCTCAACCTACAAGTGTATATATTGTGTTCTGGGCCCAGCACAATCTTGGGCAGATATTTGACTTAGCAATTCACACCTCTTCTGCCTGGTGATGATCTGCAACAAGGACATTCTTGCAGCTGATTCCTCTGCTCACTAGCTTAGTTTCCAAGTCACCTTACAGCAGAAAGTTCACGCATCAAAGTCCAGCATGCTGCAAGTTTTCTGTGTTCACACAGGGGAGCAGTAAAGATGCAATAAGTAAGGTCTGCATGGCAGCGTATGGGGCTGCAGAGAGTTCTTTCACACACACATTGTTGGATATTTGTCACGGTTTCCCAGGGACACACCTGGAGTCAGTACGGTATAGTAAAACAGTCTTTATTGAATAAATATAAATACAGTAAATCACCAAAAAACGAGTAGAGGTCCTTCTAGTGGCCAATGACTCTATCAAAAATAGGAGTTTGCCAAAAGTTGGAACACTCTTAAAGAGACCGGCAGAAGCCTCTGGAGTCTCTATATAACGAAGGCCCAGCAGGAATCCCAGTACGAGACTAACTGACTCATGCCTACAGTCAGCAGATAGATCTAGGGATCTCCCTAAAGATGATACGGTAAGGAAGAAGTACTGACTCAAGCCTACAGTCAGTAAGGAGATGGCCGTCTCCTTTCTCAGAGGCACTAGAGTGATCCTGACTCACGCCTGCAGTCAGGGAGTAAGGTCTTAACCAGAGCCGCAGGTCTGCACCAGATTGGGTGTCTACTACACAATGGGAGTAAATAGGAGAATAGTCAGCCAGAGCCACAGGTTCGCACCAGATTGGGTGTCCACTACACAGTGGGAGCAGGCAAAAGAGTAGTCAGACAGAGCCACAGGTCAGCATCAGATTGGCTGGTCAGACAAGCCAGGTCATATACAGAGCCCAAGGAAACCCAACTGGGTAGGACAACAATGCAAAGGCAACTGAGTCAGGACTCAGATTGCACTTTAAACCCCTCCTCAGGAAGTAGGTAGGAGAAGCAGGCTCAGAGGAAGGAAGTAGGTAGGAGGAGACTACAGGAAGCATGGCATAAAACAGAGGCCTGCTTCACTCTGAAGCCTTGCGCCAGTAGATGACATGTGGAATGACGCCGAGCGTTGCAGAAACGGCGGTGCTGGAACCAAGGTAAGCTGTGACAATGTTGCAGTTCTTATCCTAACTTCCAATGAATGGCCTACCAACATGGGCGCAAGCAAAAATAATATTGTCTGACATTCACATGGGCTGGCCATCAGACAGCTGAATGAAGGTGGAGATTAGTGGAAGACCACTAAGAGACAGAACTGTAGCAGGGGGCTGATACACTTCTGTTACCTGTATGAAAGAGCCCTTGCCAACAATGATAAATGGGTATTTATCAGCAAGCGATATTATTTTGCTGGAAATTATGCTGAAATGTTTTTTTCCTCATGACATTCACATACATTGTACGTGTATAAATATGTTTACTTCCATAAATAACAAAGGATATTGCAGGTGACACATCTAAAGTTTACATTTTACTGGCATAACCTTGTATTCACTCATTTGATAAATGAATATGTAAACATCATCACTCATTAATTGATTGATACACAAATATCTAATGCACATAAACATATTTCTTTTATTGTTTGCTATTCATATCTTCATAAATAGATGCCAAGGCTTTTTGAGATGAAACTAGCAGGTTGGTAGAAAAAAAGAATTGTGAATCAAATCAAATAAAAGTATGTGTCAGATTTAGGTACTGGAAGAGTCTAGGATTAAATGTAATATTAGGATTCTAGTGCTGGAGATCGGAGACAGTTCAGAGAGAGTTCAGTACGATAGCAGGGGCTCAGTTGAGAAGTTGGAGAATAGTAGTTTGAGGTGAAGTCATAGAATATAGTTTGACTCCAGGGTCTTTGAGGTGACGTTGTAGAATAAGTATTCAACTCCCGGGCCTTTGAGGTGAAGTCATAGAATACAATTCGACTCCCAGGGCTTTGAGGTGAAGTTGTAGAATAAGTATTCAACTCCTGGTGATTTGGGGTGCCATTCAGGCTTTGTAATGCCCCAGTAGTTTTTCAGCATTTAATTAATGAGATATTTCCGGACATTTTACTTTCACTTGTCGTAGTTTATCTAGACGACATACTGATTCTCTCTTCATCTCTACAAAAGCATCGGGAGCAGAAAAATTTATTTTTGAAGTCACTCAGTTACCATTTCTGGTTTATGTCATCTCAGATTCTGGACTCAAAATGGAACCCTCTAAAGTGGAAGCTGTGAACAACTGGCCGCAACCCACGACCTTGCGATCAGTGCAGCATTTCCTTGGATTCACAAATGATTATAGGAGGTTCATACATAACTTTTCCTCCTTGGCAGCACCGATCATGGCTCTCACCAAAAAGGGTGCTAATCCTAAGTTCTGGTCAACTGAATCAAAAAGAGCTTTCGCTAGACTGAAGCAACATTTTACTTTGGCACCACTTTTGAGATATCCTGATCCCTCCCAGCCTTTTGTTGTTGAGGTTGATGCATTTGAGTTGGGAGCGGGAGCTGTTCTATCCCAAAGAGATGAGAAGTCCAGTCACCTGCATCCCTGTTCTTCTCCAAACAGTTTTCATCTTCATAGAAGAATTATGACGCTGGGAACAGGGAATTATTTGCCATAAAAATGGCTCTGGAGGAATGGTGTCACCTTCTGAAAGGAACCCAAGTGCCAGTGGTCATTCAGACTGACCATAAGAATTTACAGTTTCTGGAACAAGCCCAGTACCTAAATCCTTGACAAGCCCGCTGGGAATTGTCCTTCACAAGATTCAACTTCATCATCATGTACTTCCCAGGTTCCAAGAATCTAAAGGCTGATGCTCTTTCACGCCTTCTCAATTCCGAACCAGAACCACCACTAGAATCCATAATCACAGCCAAACATTTTATTGCCAGTCTCTCTTTGTCCACCCTTCAGAGAATCAAATCTCTTCAACCCCATTATTCTGGGATCATGAGAGGCAAACTGACTCATTTGCTGTTAGTTCCTAAGAAATACTGTTGCCCTCTCCTTCGGTGGTCTCATCAGTCTCCCATGTTTGGTCATCCAGAGATCCTCCTCCGCCGTTTCTGTTGGCCCATGTACAAGCAGGATGTTGACACCTTTGTGAAGACCTATGACCGCTGAGCTCAGAACAAGTCTTCCCATCAGAAGCCAGCAGGTCTGTTATATCCTCTGCCTACTCCCAGCACTCCTTGGACTCATCTCGCCATGGATTTGGTCACTGACTTTCTGGTCTCAGATCGTTGCACAATGATTCTGGTTGTTGTTGAGCGGTTCTCTAAACAGGCCCATTTTATTCCTCTGAGAAGTTTGCTCAAGGCTCAACTCCTAGCTGACATATTCCTGAAAGAGATCTTTCATCTCCATGGCGTTCCTTTATAGATCGTGTCTGACAGAGGAATCCAATTTACCTCCCGATTCTGGAGAGCTTTTTGTGCACAACTAGACATCCAATTACAGTTTTCCTCTTCTTACCATCCCTAGACCTAAAGGACTGCCATCAACGGCAGACACCAGGAGAGGTTCCGGCTTAAGTCTTAAGGGAATCTGAAGATGTGATGCAAAGTTCTTATCCATAAAGATGCCTTTAGCGTCTGAGTCAATAAAGGCTTTAGTGAAGACTGAACATTTTGACCATTGGAGCTGAATAGGAACCATCAAACAATTAGGGCTGGTCAGGCTGAAGTTTGAGCTTTGGCTTAAGGAAGCGTCTCCTTGATTCCTTAAGCCCGGAAGTTTCCCTGTCTTTCTCTGAGTTTTTTCTTTCTCATAGAGTTTGGTCACTGAGCCCACTTCCATAGGTTCTTCTCGAGGCAGCGGTCGAAGCAGTGGTCGGAGGCCAGTTGCTACTTCTGCAACGTTGTGAACGATCCTTTTCTTGTTGTCATTCTTGCATGAGTCTGTCTAGTTCAAGAAAGTGCGTGATAAAGCCCTCCAAATCCTCTGGGACCTCATGGTTAGTTAGGGCATCCTTTATACGGTCTGACAGCCCTCTGTGAAATGCGGCCCTGAGGGCTCCCGGATTCCAGTCTGTTTCATAGGATAAAGTGCGATACTCAATCACATACTGGGCTATAGATCTGGACCCCTGACGTAGCTCTAGCAATGTGACCTCGACAGATGCTCTGCACCCAGGGACATCAAACACAGTCCAGAAAGCTGCAATGAAGGCATTAGAGTCCTCCATTAATGGAGAACGCTTCTCAGTGGAGGTGAGGCCCAGGCCAGTGCCTCATCTTTTAGCAAGGAAATTATAAAGGCAGCCATGGTGGCATGAGTACCAAATGTCTGAGACAAAGTTCTAAAGTGAAGTTGACATTGATTTAAAAATCCTCTGCAATCAGCAGGGAGCCCTCAGAAGCGCTCAGGCAATGGAATCTTGGGTGGTTTCTGATGTGGAGAACTGGAAGCAGCACCCCCAGAAGGAGAAGGAACAGGAGGAATATGGGTTGGTGCCGAGACAGGAGTGGAACGCAACATGTCCGGGATAGTGTCCAGTTTATGGTCTAGGGATTGGAGGTGTGAAGTATTTGGCCCTGTAATTCCTGTCTGGACTGGATATGAGATTCTTCAGCTGGATCCATGTTGGTTCGATCTTACTGTCAAATTTAGGTACTAGAACAGTCTAGGATTAAAGGGACAGTTCAGAGAGAGTTCAGTACGATAGCAGGACTCTGATGAGAAGTTGGAGAATAGTAGTTTCGAGGTGAAGTCGTAGAATATAGTTCGATTCCCGGGGCTTTGAGGTGAAGTCATAGAATAAGTATTCGACTCCTGGGGCTTTGAGGTGAAGTCATAGAATATAATTCGACTCCCAGGGCTTTGAGGTAAAGTAGTAGAATAAGTTTTCGACTCCCAGGGATTTGAGGTGAAGTTGTAGAATAAGTATTCAACTCCCGGGACTTTGAGGTGAAGTCGTAGAATAAGTATTTGACTCCCGGGGCTTTGAGGTGAAGTCGTAGAATAAGTATTTGACTCCCCAACCCTCGACTTGTTGGATAGCCCGGAGGCAGTGGTCTCAGAGGCTACCACCAATGACGCCCTCGACAAGTTGGACAGACAGGAGGCAGGGAGTCTATTCACACCGACTATTTGGAGGTACCAAGGCGGTCATCAGAGCACTGACAACGACACCCTCGACTAATTGGAAGGCCTGATGTGTGATTTGACGATAAACAAGATATTCAAAAGGCACAGGACTCACAGGAAGGTGAAAGCTGAAGGGACTCCTGTTGCAAGCCGGAACCTGCTGCATACAAGAGAAGGTGGAATCAAGCCGAGGTCGGAACCAAGCAGGCGGCAGAAGATCCCAGGAATGAAACAGAGGCAAGGTCAGAGGACAAGCCAGGTCGAAGTCAGAAAAATGGGTAGCTCAAATCAGCAGTCGGGAAGCAAGGTCAAGACACGCCAAATTTGGTACACAGGAAAACTTCTGGGGCATGCTCTGTCCACCTGGGACATCCGCTTGGGATGTACATGTACGTCCTTGGGCGGTAAGGGGTTAATACACGACATTATACAGGGTGTAGAGGAAACAAATACCCTGAAACAACCAGAAACTCCTCTATTTCCCTTCCCTTGGACAAGCAGTCTTAAAGTGGAACTAAGACTTTATAATGACTTGGATGATTTAGAAAGGGGTTTATGTCTTCCATTATTTATTAAAAACTGTATGAGATATTTATCTTTATTTATGTGTCAGTTTATGCAGAGTAGTGAGTACTTCCTAGTAGGAAGTGTCAGTTGGGAAGGAGGGTACATTGTTAGTAGCTGACACACCAGGCTTTGCCAGCCACTGCCAGTACTGAATAATTTGCCTAAATCGACAAATACATTTTACTAAATATCTCTTTAACTATTGTTTTAAATAAATAATAGTTAACATAAGTGTAGGTGATTTGAAAGCCTTTTCAACATCACCCAATCATTTTTAAGTGTTATTTCCACTTTAAGGGAAGGATTTTGTTTGTGTAAACAGCACCGTAAATTGGCATTCGTGTATGACTAGAAAATAGATTCCAATGCTTGTTTTCACATGGAATTGTATTTGTACATTCTCCACAGTTTGTCTGTTCCCTATTTTTATCCCTGTGAAATATGTTAGTGCTTTATGAATAAAGGATAAAAGTAAAGGTCTATAGTAAAAAACAACAGATGTTTTGCATAATGAAATCCATTACCGTACTTTCCTATTACACCTTTCAGAGCCAGAGAGGTATGCAACATATTGCAAAGCAATGCACTTGGATACCTCTCTCTGACACACATTTTAATACACATTTTTGCTGAATTGTCCTCTTATTAATTATAGACCAGTTCCAATTATTGTTCATTCAGGCAAGCAGATATTAATTCCTGTAAATAACATCCATACACACCTATTTAACAGTTCACTTTAAAGGGATAGTAATACTTCATTTTATCTTTATTTTATTTTGTAGGCATTAAAAAAACATTCTTTATGGTTTGAGAGATAGTCACAAGCAAAGATGTGGAATGCAGTCCATAGACCAGACAGATAGGGGACAATCTTCTTCCTATGAGAACAATGAAAGCCCTGCCCCCCTTGACACGTTTTTCAGGTTTTTCCCTTATCTTAACTGAAGATTGTCCCTCTCTGCAATCTACCTGGGCACCTCCCTTCTGCTCTGGCTGAGCAGTGTTACATCAGTAAAAGGGGCAGGATGGGTATACTTTGACATTGAATTACTCTTGAATTACAACTCTGACAGAACTGAAATAACACTCTCCAAAGTCCAAATACTATGATGATTAATTAGAGTTGCTTTTATTATGAAACATTACTATCTCTTTAAATCAGTAGTTAAGCAACCAGACACACCCCACAAAGAGCATATGTGTCTCTTAAGTCTCCCAAAGAACCACACATTATGGTTTCACATTCTAAATAGGGGTTGAAAAAAGCAAAATAACCCCTTAGATGCTGGAGATGTCTTCAGTTCATTGCTTCACAATGCAATGGTGACCTTTCTAGCACCCAAGAGGTTAAATGGGAATCATGTATGCGTTAAAGGGGCATATTACTTAATGAAAGAGATTAGCCATTTTTTTATTATTAAGGAACATGTTTTTTGAGTTATTTAGATTTAAAGATTATGCTAATTAAGGCATGACATACAGACACTTCTTGTTTAGCTCTAAATTACCTCCCCCACTCACACTTAACACTGAGCATTGTATTGTAGTGCACTGCCAGTGAGTGCCTTAATTAGCATAATATACACATTTAAATAAAAAAGAGTTAATTTTAAAAGCTCTTTTAAAATCCCAAAGTTAGTTTTAGGTGAGAGTGTCCCTTTAAGATAAGTATGCTTTCAGGCAAAAGAAAGATCATGTGTGCTTTTTTGGATAAAAATAGGACACCAGAGTACAGAATAAGGGCATCAGCAGAAGCTTCCGAGGTCAGCATGGTGCCCCAGGACCTCCTGTTGCCTGCCGTAGCTTTAAATAATAGGAAATATATTTAATAAAATGACACTAGCTCAATGGATGTGGTTGAGCTTCCTCTTTGAAAATAGATGGTTGAAGATGCAAAATGGGAAAGAATTGTATGGATAAAATGGAATGGAAGGTTGGACACACAACATGGGCATTTTTTTTTTAGAGATTTCCTATCATCAATCCTTCCTGTGTTCAGCTTGATTTAATAGAGTTTTGTGGCAGGAAACATAGTGTGAATCTCCTACACAAAAATGGAGTGACAGAGAAAGACAAAGAAAGAGGGAAATGAGATAGGTATAGAAGAAGAGGTGACTGTGGAGCTAGAGATAGAGGTGCCAGAGGAAAAGCATGAGCAAGGTCCAGCTGGGAGTATGGCTGCTGAGGAGCTTTCTGCACCATAGTGTCTACATAAAGTACACAGACCTACAAAATTTAGGGTTGGGGTTAAGCAGAAAAGGTAACAGGTGAGAAATTGATTGAGATTAACTGCTTCTTCTTAACGCAAGCCAGGCTGATAGAGCTTCATGAAGTTCTAACTTCTAAGGAGGACATTTAGTTTATTAGCCCCATTAATTTTCCCTGGCATTGATTGATTATCTGATTACATAGTCAATCAATACAGATAAAGGAACTTGCTACCATCTTTCTGCCCTCCATACAATATGGTATTCCTTGAATGTTTGCTTTGCGTGTAACACTTTATGAAGATAGCTCAGATTATCTCTGATTGCAACTATGATGCGTCAGCTTCCCATATCCTTATACAATATTGGACTTTATGAAACTTTGAGTTGTGTATGGAGAGGAGGACAGCAGTTAGTTCCTTCCATCATCTGTATTGGTCTTCTGTAGCATTGTTAGGTGATCAAACAAGGACCGAATTCAAGATTGGTCCTGATAATCACCCTTCCAGCAATTTCTGAGGGGTTAATCCTTCTGGGAGCAGTGAGAAGAGACCCTGATCACTGCTCTTACTAAAACTTGCAAACCCTGATGAAGTTACCAATTAGCGTGTCACAGATCCTGTTGGGTCACATTATGGTAGCCTTCTACTTTTAGCACCTGATTTGATGTCATACACACATGTGCAGTCTGTACTTTAAGACACCAATATTATAAGCCACGGATAGAGCCATTTTGGATGCAGGAATTCATATTCATATTATATATTTAAAAAGCAAGCCTCTTTCCTAAGTGATGAGTAGCATGGGTTCCCAGACTAGTGATGGGTGTAAAGTCTCATTTTATTCTCACTGGAATTTTCCTGGAAGAAAGCTAATTTGCCAATTGTTCTTCAGAAATTCCTATGCATAGAATTTACAGTTGTAATCAAAATTATTCAACCCCCATTGCAAATTAGGTTTATTGTCAACATTTACAGACATTCAGCTGTTTGCTATGAACAAATCAAACAAAGCAATTGAAATAGCTGAACACAACTGCTTCAAGTGGTTTCCCCAAATTCAGCTGAAAATGCAACTTATAATGACTTCTCCAGTCTCAAAATTATTCAGTCCCTAAATAAAATCCCTCACAACAGCACAAATATGAAAAACATATGTTGTCTCAAGCACACCAGCTAATCAAGGGCTTCATTAGTTGCACCAGGTGTGTGTCACGGTCACTCAGACAAATAACGACTCGTACGGGTACAGTAAGATCAACGCCACTTTATTAAAAGATATATACAAATAAGCACTTCCTCAACTCTTCCAGGGGTCAGGAGTGAGGACAGTGCTACTTCCACTACCCAGGAGCTGACAATGAACCTTGCCTGCACTACTGGAACCAGGAACAGCAGAAAGGGAGAGAAACTAGCCTACGGTTCTCGCAGCCTACCCGAGATGGAGAGAGGGTGGTCAAGAGGCAGTAGCGCTACCCTAGAACTCTAGGGTCCACAGCAAAAACGATACCTAAGCAGCATGTACAGATATGCCCTAGAATGCTAGCGTACGAGACAAGTACCCTCGGTAAGACCTAGAGCGCTGGCAAGGCCTAAAGTCAGCAGACTAACCCAGGGCAAAACAGTGAGGCAGAGACCAGGCCCAAGTACCTGCACGGAGAGCAACAGTCAGGCCCAAGGTATATACACAAGCGGAATCAGACAAGGCCAAGGTCATACATGGATCGGGTAGTCAGGCAGGCCTCAGTACATGCATGGAGCAGGTAGTCACCCAGGCCAGGAGTCTTACACGGATCGAATAGTCAGACAGAGCCAAGGATCGAGCATGGATCGAGTAGTCAGACAAGGCCAAGGTTCAGGCACGAATAGGGTAGTCAGACAAGCCAGGGGTCATACACGGATCGGAATCAGCAGTCAAGCACGGGTCACAACAGAAAGCAGAATACTAAGCAATGCACTGGTACACCACGAAAGGGCACTGAAGCTAGGACTGAAGGCCGCATATAAGGCCCACCGGGAGGCGGGACATCAATCGGCCAATTAGAACCATGGGTAAAAAATAGTGAGTGTGATGTAGAGATGCCCGTCTGCAAACAGAGAGGCCAGAAGACGGGTAGTGACCATCCATTATGCTGCTAATCCACAAGAGGGGACTATCATGGCACCCGTGATCAGGCGACATTCTGTCTATCTTTTGTTGCTGCTGTCCTATTGGCTGCGCTGTACTGCTCCTCCCAGTGACAGCCTTCTTATACCCTGGGCTGTCACTGTGCTGTTGCCCTTTCGTGGTATACCTGATGACTAGCGCTAGTTTTGCTATCATGATACCAGTGTATGACCCCGGACTGCCTGACCACGCCATTAGTCTCTATTCCTGATTCTGTGTACCGATTTGGATTGGCTGACGTTCCTGCTTCCTGTTCTGACCCGGCCTGGCTGACGTTCCTGCTCTGTTTACCGACCCGGCGAGACCGACGTTCCTGCTCCGTGTACCGACCCGGCGAGACTGACGTTCCTGCTCCGTGTACCGACCCGGCTTGGCTGATGTTCCTGTGCTGTGTACCAAATCGGCTTGGCGGTGGTTCCTGCTCCCTGCTTGCCCGGCTGGGCAAATCCCGGCAGTTCCAGCTGCTTACTGTTGCACGGTTCCCTCATATCAGTATACCGGTACTCCGGTACCTTGCTCTATCCTGTCTGGTGGCTCAGAGTCTCAGTTTGCCAGTATCCTCACACCGTGCTGCATCGCTTGGTCTTTACTTGGGTTCAGTTGGGCGCTTCCCGTGGTTGCCGTTATCCAGACCATTGCGATTATTAACCCCTTCAGGGGTGGTGCCTCGTTACCGACTTGCTATACCAGTGTGGTTTGCTTCCAGTACTCTGTGCGTACCAATTCCATAGGTCCGTTTGGCGCTTCCGGTTGCCATCCATTTTATGTGAAGCACATTAACCCTTTGTGGTTAGCAAGAGCATTGGTGTTGACAGCTCCACTGGGCCTCCGTTTTGGCACGAGCTCTGACCAGCCTATTGTTGTCCACGGTGGGCGTCCACCGTTGTAGAACCATGCAAGTTATCATTGTGTGGCTGCCGTTACAATTCTGTCCTTGTCGCCTCCTGCTACCTTGGCGATATTGTGCCTCAGCTATTGCCAGCCACTCTGCCAGTGGCTCCACTGCATAAATCGGACTGTTACACTGTATCAAGATATTACCTGACCTGTGTCAGTATTGAGTTTGTGTACCTTACTGGACCCGTGTGGGTAAACCTGCTTGTAACCTGTCCTGTGTCAGTTTGATGCTATTTACTGGACCCATGAGGGTTACATTATTCCTTGTGTGCTTCAATAAAATTGTGTTCTTACCTAAACCTAACATGTCTGAGTGTACTGAACCGTAACAGGGACGTGACAGGTAAAGCAACAGGGAGCAGATCACTGGCACCTTGAAAGTGTGCTTGAGCCAGAACACATGAAATACCTGAACTGGCTAGGGGTTTGTTGAGTATCACGTTTGACTGCATGTTAGAAATATGGCTAAGTCAAAAGAATGATCCAGAAAGTTAAGAGAAGAGATCATCGCCCTTCACAAACAAGGAACAGGATGCAAAAAGATAGTGAAGGCACTGAATGTTCCTAGAGACACCTTTGGAAGCATAGTTCGCAAGTTCAAAGTCAAAGGAACAGTGGTTACACTACCTGGACGGGGCAGAAAAAGGACGCTATCAACGGCTGCAACCCGATTTCTGAGAAGGCAGGTTGAGAAAAACCCTAGAGTGACTGCAAAAAACCTGCTGCAAGACTTGGTGGCAACAGACACTGAGGTTACAGTGAGCACAGTAAGGTGCGTACTAAACGCAGAAGGTTTCCATTCAAGAACTCCAAGACATACACCACTACTGACCCAAAAGCACAAAAAAAGTTGGCTCCAATATGCTCAAAATAAAATATATAAGCCACAGAAATTTTGAGATTCTTTTCTGCGGAGCGATGAAACAAAATTGGAACTTTTCGGCCTGATGGATCAGTGGTATGTCTGGAGGAAGAAGAATTAAGCATACGCTGAAAAGAACAATCTGCCTACAGTTAAGCATGGTGGTGTCTCGGTGATGCTCTTGGGCTACTTTGCATCCTCTGGCACTGGAAACCTGCAGCGTGTGGAAGGCAAGATGTATTAATTGAAGTATCAGGAAATCCTAGGCAAAAACGTCATGCCGTCTGTGAGGAAGCTGAAGCATGGGCATCATTGGACCTTCCAATAGGACAATGAACCCAAGCAAACATCAAATTCCACCAAGGCTTGGTTGCAGAAGAAGTCCTGGAAGATTCTACAGTGGCCATCACAGTCACCTGACTTTAACCCCATAGAAAATCTCTGGTGGGATTTGAAGAAAGAAGTTGCAGCATGCAGACCCAAGAATATTACTCAACTGGAGGCCATTGCTCATGAGGAATGGGCTAAGATTCCTCATGAACGCTGCCAGAAGCTGGTGCCTGGCTATGCATCTTGTTTGCAGCAGGTCATAACAGCAAAAGGGTGCTCTACTAAGTACTAAAGATACTTGCCATGAAGGGGTTGAATTCATTATAAGTTGCATTTTCAGTTGAATTTGGGGAAACCACTTGATTTGTTCATTGCAAACAGCTGAAAGTCTGAAAATTTTGACAATAAACCTTCTTTGCAATGGGGGTTGAATAATTTTGATTACAACTGTACATACAATTTCCACCTTTTTGCTAGTGCTAAACAATTGTGTACATGTGATTCTGTTGCTACCATTGGGACAAGGCAGTGGGGCAGGTATGTGTGGTTGATGGCTACCAGCTGGGCAAGGTCGGGTTGTCTGTGTTTTGAGCTTCTCTCTCTCTGTCTCTCTCTCTCTCTTCCTGCACAGACTGACAATGAAGTAAATTGACATTCCCTTTTATAGTGTTAGCATGAGGGAATATATAGGGGAACCCTACATGTGGGGGTGAATTACAATGCATGGAAACACACATGGACAAAAATGGAAAAACTGTACTTTTCCCAGGAATTCCTGTTCAAGGCAGGAAATTCTGTCTTCCACATATTTCTCTTGTAAGGCAAAATATTTCATCTAGTAACATGGGAGATACTTTTTTAACCCCTCAAGGATGGACCATTGTGCATGCGGCTGTCACTTGAGGACCACGGACCATTTTTTTTTCAGCATCCGGTTCAGGGCTCCCCAAACGGCGTGCAGCCACGTGGGGAGCCCTGAATTCCATGACGGTCCTGGCACATCATGGGTCCTTAATGCAAATCTACCCATGACGTGCCAGGGTCGTTAAGGGGTTAAGCAGTCATTGTGACATAATCTACTGCCTTACCAACTCACCTTAATGGTCCCTCTCTATCGCATTCAAACATATTGCACATTATATGTATGATTATATTGCCCTTCTATAAAGAATATATTTGGACTAAAACAACATGTACAATATTCTAAAAAAATATTTTTTAAAAACAAATAAATCTGGCGCAAACAAACTGTACAACAATTTACTATTTATTTATTTAAATGAGACCTTTACTCCTTGAATGCTAAACAGGTATCTAATGTATTGAGAAACAATGTGTTTCTCTAGCATTCAGTTAAGTTAAAAGCCCCATTTAAATCAGTGAGAAATTTTAGTTGTCCCATATGGTGTAAAATGTAAATGATGTTAAAGGGATAGTAATATTTACTTTTATTTTTATTTTATTTTGTAGGCATTAAAAAACACGAAGAAGGATATAAGTCTATAAGTCTTATCTCTCAAACCTTTATGGTTTGAGAGATATTCACAAGCAAAGTTTCCCCTCCCGCCCCTTTTACATAGTGTAAGCCATCTCTTCTCAGATGTGGAATGCAGTCCATAGACCAGACAGATAATAGAAGAGGACAATCTTCTTCTATGAGAACAATGAAAGCCCTGTCCCCCTTGACAGGTTTTTCAGGTTTTTCCTTTATATTAATTGAAGATTGTCCCTCTCTGCAGTCTACCTGGGCACCTCCCTTCTGCTCTGGCTGAGCAGTGTTACATCAGTAAAACGGGCGGGAAGGGGATACTTTGTCATTGAATTACCCTTGAACTACAACTCTGACAGAATTGAAATAACACTCTCCAAAGTCCAAATACTATGATGATTAATTAGAGCTGCTTTTATTATGAAACATTACTATCCCTTTAAGATCTTCCTTTTGGGCATTTGCGGTATAAAGTATCCCCAGGAAAAGTTGGTTATTGTTGTTCCTTTACAGCACGGCTGGTCGTTGCCTCTAGAACACGTGAACACGTGAGTGAGAAACCATAAGTGTGATATCATCTTGGTCTTATTTTTAAGTAAAGCTTTTAAATACAACACTTAGTGGCAGCTTTCTTCTCCCTCTCTCTCTCTCATTTACAATCACTGTTTACAGGATTAATTTACCACTTATTTTTTAGAATTAAGTGCTTGTTGATTATTTTATTTTTCCCCCACTGAAACAGGGCTGTGATTATCTCTCTCACTGAGAGCTGGTCACAAGTTTGCCAGTCAGAAAAACAGACTGACTGGTAGAGCTGTGATTAGTTTTTAATGAGAAAGCTGACTACAAGAATGCATAAGGAGTGAAATCTGAGTCTCATGTGAATCGACACAGCATTGCAGATTGTTGAACCCCCAGTAACATCAGTGCTGATGTCTCTGGGGGTTCAGTTGCTTAAAAAGTAAAGACACAAAACCACACACAACACACACTCAATTAGCAGCTCTTTAGGTTTAGTTTCCTGTCAGTTGTAAATTTTGTTTATTAGTTTGATAGCTATTGGCTCTCTCTCTACACTGTGTGCACAATTTTTAGGCAAGTTGTATTTTTGAGGATTAATTTTATTATTGAACAACTACAGTGCTCTCCATCAATCCAAAATGTTAAGAAACCTTAAACCTGAATATTTAAGAAAGTAAAAGTGAGATTTTGGCTTTCTTAGGAGAATATCTATGTGTGCACAATTACTGGGCAACCATTAGTGTGCAGGATTATTATGCAACTAAATGAAAAACGATAATTTTCCCATTTTACATGTTTATTTTCATCT
This sequence comes from Rhinophrynus dorsalis, assembly GCA_037306005.1. Classification (NCBI taxonomy): domain Eukaryota; kingdom Metazoa; phylum Chordata; class Amphibia; order Anura; family Rhinophrynidae; genus Rhinophrynus; species Rhinophrynus dorsalis. The sequence goes on along the minus strand of CM074718.1, from coordinate 213,900,486 downwards.
ATTAAAGTGAGAATACTAAACAAACAACTCAAAATTTAGAATTAAACATTTGTGACATTTCAAAAAAAAAAAAAAAAATCAGTGACCAATATAGCCACCCTTCTTTTCAATAACAGTAATAAGCCTTCCATTCATGGAGTCTGTCAGCTTCTTGATCTGTTGACGATCATCTTTTTGTGCAGCAGCAACCCCAGCGAGAATGCCTGGCCCCCCCATGTGCCCCCCCAAAAGAGCCTGGCACTTACAGTAAGCTTCCCTTCATTGAGTCTATTGAGACTCATTGAACTGAAGCTCGTTCCTAACCGCACATGTGTGAGCAACCTTGTGGTCTGTACTTCATACGCAGCCTGTCGTCATGGCCGTGAGTGATGGGAGTGATGGCTTAAAGCAACATTAGAGACAGGGTCAATTGTATGCTAGTTGGTAGTGTATTGTGAAACAATACATACTATCCATCTCTAGCATGCCATGGGTTATATTGTGGAAAGGCCAAATCCCCAGGGTGAGAGTCCAGTATTACCTACTATGTATCATAATGTACACTAACTTATGGCTTCTTTAGTCTCTAAATTGGTTCCATTTTTACAGAGGGCTAAGTCCTGCTTGTCTATAAGTGTGTACAGTCAGTGAGATCTTATTATCACCTCTGGGTTAGATCAAGCATATCTGGTACGTTGCTCTTATTACTGCTTGATGTATCCTGGCCTAAAGGACAACCAATATGATAAAAAAAGAAAGGGGCAACTGATGATTCCTTTTGGTTGGTTTGATATCAAGCCAAATTAGAGAGCCAATAGAAATGAGGATACCACTGGCAAGTTCATCTTTTTCAAGAGGAGAGACATGGAACTTGCACTGAACTTGTACATTAAGGACTACACATTATAATGCCACTTCTCTTAGAGTTGGAGTAGCTGTGATTCATAAGTGAAATACTTATTTTACTATATATATTTTATTTTTTCAAGTCAGTCACTCTTTAACATGAAGGTACTCTAACTTGTGAATACTTTCAGTGCCATTAGTGTAAAATCTTACTAATTTTCCAACAGAGGTAATTGGATTGAATGATTTTACCAATGTTTTAACATTATTAGAAGATAAAAGGTAACTCAAGTACATTGGAGAAATGCACTAGTGCTGCTGAATATTTGTTGGAAATGGATTACATGATCCACCACCCCTATAAATAATAACAGTGCATCATAACTGAGTAGCTTAGGCCTAAGCACAAAACGGCACAAATAACTTCACACTCACTGTTACCCCTGGAGGAGAAGAAGTTCTCAATGTCTGTCACCTTCTTGGCAGTTCACCATATATATGAGGGTATACACTGTTCATCCAATATATCCCATCTCATCCATTTCTGTATGATGTAGAGTAGTGTTCCCTCTAAGGTGAGATTAGGTGATCGACCCACCATGAAAAGAGTTATAAGAGTAATTAAAACAGGGTAAGTCAGCATGTTACATCTATTTTTCAATGCAGCCCTGCATAAACAATCTTCTTTAACTGTTTCAGTGGTGGGCCACTCACCTGTGCTCACTTCAGAGGGAACACTGGTGTAGAGTAGTAGGGTCTGTGGCACAATAGTTTAATGTGTAGCTGAACCCTAATGCTGTTTTAGAGATGTGACAAGCAAAGAGATTTTATGTGAAATACAGCTCCCTAACATAAGTTATACGTCTTCTCAATACACAGGCTCTTCAGAGTAACGTAGTCCTTTTAGGCTTAAGTACCATTTCTCAACCATGTCAGATGGTGTGAAAGGATTGGGAAAATGTGTAGCATGTTGCAGTTGTTGCAGTATGTTGACCTAGTGAGTATCCTGTTCACTTTTGAATTATGAGTATAGAAAACATAAACAAGAGATTAGTTTCAAGTTAATGTATCAATAAACTTTTGTTATGAAAGAATTACATATTGTAGATATTTTCCTGTTAAGTAAACTAAAGGTACACCAACTGCTGAGAGATGCATGATTACAGAGTTACTACTTTTTTTTTTTACACATTTTTTTTTTTGCAATGAGCTGGAGACCCCTGTGGCACTCATTTTTTTCTAAGATCTCATTGGGGGGGATCAGGAGAGGTCATGATGCCCCTCAATGAGGTCTATAATAAAAAATAAATTAAAAAATTAACCCTGTGTGTGCCACGGGGGGTGGTGTCCAATGCAGACCCCCCCCCCTCCTGTGGCACACACAGGGCATTTATCATTAGTTTGTAATCAGAGATTGTCAGGGGGCCATCAGGAGTGGTCCTGATGGTCCCCCAACAAGCTCTGATTACAAAGTAATGATAAAAAAAAAATTAACCCTCTGAGTGCCACAAGGGTCCAATGCATTGCTTTGCAATGCACTGGAGACCCCTGTGGCACTCACAGGGTCACTTCTTTTGTGGACATATTTTTTTTTTTTACTAAGACCTCATTGAGGTGGGGGGATCTGAAGGGGTCCTGATGCCCCTCAATGAGATCTATAAAAAAAAATTAACCCTGTGTGTGTGCCACGGGTGGGGGGTTTCAATGCAGAACCCGTTCCTGTGGCACACACTTTTTATCATTACATTGCAATCAGAGCTTGTTTGGTGGGCATCTGAATAAAAGTAATGATAAAAAAACATAATTAACCCTTTGTGTGCCACGGGGGTCCAATGCATTGCTCTTCAGTGCATTGGGCACCCCTGTGGCATGCACACAAAATGCCTCCAATCCCCCCACCCCCACGTACCTATCCCTCTGCCTGGTTCCACATCCCACTGGCACTCCCATTACCCAGCCTGTTTCCACTGCCTACTGGTAGACTCAAAGTACCAGTATGCACTAGATCCAGGCTGGGAATCAAACTTTGTGTAAGGGGGGACATAGAGTGCACATTGGACACTGCCCCCCACTACCGCCATCCTTGGTCCGCTCCCCACTAGTAGAGATACCCACATATTCTTCCTAACCCCTCACTCCCCCACACACTTTGTTACACTGGTAGTCACAGGTCCGCATGTACACCAGCTGACTCCCTAGCTTCTTTAATCTGTTAGCCATAAAATCACACATACACTGTTTGCTTTCCCATCCCTGTTTCACTGGTAGCTATGCTCCTGTCACCCAAATTGGTATGTCAACCCACAGCAGTGGGGTACCATTTTTCTTAGGCTGGCAAGAAGTCCTCCTAGGAAATCCCATGCCATTGAACCATTTTAGTATCTTTGAAATGACTGATGTGTAAAAAAAATGTTTTTTTTCCTGTAGCCCCAGGGCTGGATTTACATCTCAGGAGCATGTAGGCACAGAAATTTGAAGCGCCCCCCAACCCCCCGTGGACCATCTGCACTGGATACCTCCACAATGCTCCTAATCTCCATGTTGCCTCCCCATCATCATATTGCTCTCCACCCCATCAGCTCCAACTTGCCCCCACCATCTCCACATTGCCCTCCATCAGCTCCAACTTGCCCCCCATTGGCTCCAACTTGCCCCCCATTGGCTCCACATTGCCCTCCATCGGTTCCAACTTGCACCCCATTGGCTCCAACTTGCCTCCAATTGGCTCCACATTGCCCTCTATCGGCTCCAACTTGCCCTCCAATTAGCTCCACATTGCCTCCCCCCGTTGTCCATTTCCTACCTCCGTGGTAGGAGATCTGTATGTGCCTCCTTTGGCACAGTCTTGCACCTGATGGAGCTCCCGCGCGGTCTCCTATTCAGGAATGCAGAGCGCTGGGAGATGATATCATCTTCCAGCGCTCTGCATTCCTACAGAGCCGACGAGAGAGCTCCATCAGGTACAAGACTGGGGGGGGGGGGCAATGTGAGCGGGTGCCGCCGGTGCAGCCAGCGAGGCGGCTATTCTTTTTATTTTTTTTTTTAAGAACATTTAAAAAAAAAATTCCAAATGGCAGACGCCCCTCGTTGGCGTGCGCCTCTAGGCAGGTGCCTACTTTGCCTAATGGCAAATCCGGCCCTGTGTAGCACCACATTCTGGAAATAGTTCTGCAAACTAACTTAGGGGTAAAAAGGCAAGTGACCCCTCATTAGATGCGGCAGGTAATCTTCTTTCCAAGATAGTATGGTATGTCTACCCTTTCTTTACTTATGTAGCTGTTATAACCATTTGTGTACAGGCAAGTCCTGTTTGAGAAAATGTTACAAAAATCAGATGCTGTAATAGGTGTAGTTTTGTGCTTCTAGCACCGTCAAAGGTATGTGAACTCATACCAATGGGGTGTTATTTGACTCCTAAGAGCACTAGCTAATAAATACAGTTGGAAATTCTATGGTTTTCACAGATTTCAATACATTTGAAGGGGAAGAAATGTAAGAATAAAGGCATTTTCTTACAGATTGAAATTCCCTTTGATATAACCTTTTGAGTGTCAGAGTGATATTCAAAGCATCATTTTGCAATGAGTTGGACACCTCTCTTGCACTCAAAGAATTAAATGAGGCTTTAACCCTTTGAATGCCAGAGGGGTACACAATGCATTGCAGAGCAATGTGTTGCATACCCCTCTGGCATTCAAAGGGTTAACCTCCTTAATGGTTAACCTCCTTAATGGTAGAGAGGTCTCGTAGGCTTTAAAGACCTTGCTAGCATTACAATAATTACAATCCCCATTTAAATATGTGGCAAATTGGGGATTTTTATTTGTCCCCTATGGTGCAGTTAGTTTGCCCCAGAATTTCTCCTGTTTGTCTTCCAAAAAAAAAAAAACCTGCATTTTTTCCATATACAGCTAGAAATGTATTCTTAGGAATCCTATATAGATAGCTGGTTAGAAAAATACTGATAACGTGTTTGTCCTGAAATGTACTAAACTAGACCAAGCCCCTGGTGCGCAAAGGGTTATCCTCAGTAGCAGGTGTCATTCTTTCATAGGAATTTTTTTAATTCTTTCATTATTACTTTGTTATTGTTGTTTGTTTTGAGGAAGCCATTTTTATTTACTGTGGTTTAGAAATAATGTCCTCTAGCAGGCCCAATACAATTATACAGCACCTGTTCATTTCTTTCTTTCATTTGGAAAGATAATGCTTTAGAGACTGTATTAAAAAGGAGGAGGAAAAAAAGCAAATGGTTTTATGTCCTTCTGTTCTCAGAAAAACTTTGAGCAGTGTATTATTTGACTGATGTCTGCAGATTACAGAAAAAAACAGCTTTATATAATCTAATAACATGACTGAGCTTTATGGAAGATCAGACTGTTGGACAATGCCTTGTTTATATTAATAGAATTGATTATACTTTCTTTTTTTTTAACTTATTAAGCAGAAACATACAAAATGTGGAAATATATATATAATGTTGCTGGTTGATGAAAAAATAAAATATAAAATAGTAACACACAGGCAATACCAATAATACTTTTTTGAAGGTGAAAAGTATGATACGATTTATTTATATATGTTGTGTGAATTCCCAGCTCCCATAGAGCCTAGTGGAGAGCTGTTATGCCTGACACTTGCCTTTTAATACAGCAGTGAGCACAATCAGTGAAAGTTGTGGCTGAGAGGAACAGACTACTAGATAGCGTTCCAGCCTGTTGCCAGCCGAGCGGATCAGTTTTTTAATCCCTAGCTGGAAGAGCAGTGTGCTAAAATATAGAGAGAGAGATAGATAGATAGATAGATAGATAGATAGATAGATAGATAGATAGATAGATATACAATATTATATAATATTATATATATATATATATAATATACTACTATTTAATATTGTATATCTATCTTTTTATCTATCTGTCTATCTATCTATCTATCTATCTATCTATCTATCTATCTATCTATCTGTCTAAAATGTCTGTGTGTGTAATATATTTTAGCACACTGCTCTTCCAGCCAGGGATTAAAAAAACTGATCCGCTCGGCTGGCAGCAGGCTGGAACGCTATCTAGTAGTCTGTTCCTCTCAGCCACAACTTTCACTGATTGTGCTCACTGCTGCATTAAAAGGCAAGTGTCAGGCATAACAGCTCTCCACTAGGCTCTATGGGAGCTGGGAATTCACACAACATATATAAAAAGGGTGGCTCAAAAGTACAGACACATACTTGAATCTGAAACACTCACCAAGCTTGCAGGCCCCTGTAGACCCGGTGCAGCCTCCCACAATCTCAGCAAAAGGCTTCAACAAACTTGGAGACAACTGGAAGGGAGCACTCAACGCATCCACCAAACGCAAGGAGCCAGTCAGGGTTTATAAGTAAAAACTTCAATATTTATTCAGATGCAAACTAAAAGGGATCCATGCAACAAGCACAGATGATGTAATAAGGAGAAATACACAAATATACGATCCATCTAACGCGTTTTGTAAGGGAGTCACTTAATCATAGGAGCCTATGGATCATTTTTAGTTTGCATCTGAATAAATTATAACATTTTTACTTACAAGCCCTGACTGACTCCTTGTGTTTGGTGGATTTGTGAGCGCCCCCTTCTAGTTGTCTCCATCTATGGGAGCTGGGTGCAGCCCAATAAGGGTGAACTTCAAATCTCTCTGTTTTATCTTGCAGAGACAGAGCACGGGTGGTCTCTATTCAGACCTCCTTTCAGCTCCCAGACTAAATCCCTGTGGCTCACAATACAGACCTAGCTTCATTAGAAGATATGTGAATAGGGCAATATCCAACTGACAGTTGCCGATTAATCCTTTGAGTGCCAGGGGTGTCAAATGCATTATTGTGCAATGTATTTGATATACCTCTGACACTCAAAAGGGTTAACACCACTGTTGTAGCTGGTGAAGAAATAAGTTATTTCAGATTTCCTCTGCACACAGTTCATACATAGCATTCACCTCACTGCAGCAGAACGGTACACTCTGTACCGCCCACACACTTCCACACTGCCCACCCGTTGGTGCTTGCAGCACAAAATCTCCATTTAAACATGCAAAAAGCATTGTACATAAGTGTTACGGACAAATGATAAAGCCAGTTCTCTGTGTTTATTTTTTGTGTGGAATTTTATTTGTACATTTTATTTCTGCATCTTGATCCTTGATGATATATTCAAAGTAGCTTCTAGTTGCTTGGGTGCTATAAAGTACTCCAGTGTATTGCAAGGCAATGTTTTGGAGACCTCTCAAGCACCCATCAGATACTGGCTAATTTTCCATCAGATGTCTGGCTCATTTAGAAATACATGTAGCAGAATCTTGTCACTTGCTGGATTAAACCCTTGGATCTTGGGTTTACTTATTTGCACTTGAATAAGAGATTTATGAATAAAGAAAAAGAACACATGTGGATATAATTACCTCATTTGTTTTTCATGACTTATTTATGTGCAAACAATCAACGTAAAATGTGGCAATGTAATTCAAATATACAGCAAATGCAAAACAAGGAATACAAGAGCTATCCATTTATACTGAACAAGATCTTTGCTGTGCAGTGATAAATGCAAATGTCATACTTCTAATGTATTAGTTTGCTCTTGCTTATGTACGTACTTAATATTACCATGCTAGGCTGTGTTTGCATCACTTTAGAAATCTATGCTTGAAAGCAATCATTTTTCATGCTTTATCCCTTCTCCTTAAGGTTTTCTGATTTCCTACTAATTGCCAGTAAGGAATACCTAATGACATGACACTAAAGAATACAAGACAATGATTATTTATGACATCCATGTTTTCAAAGCCTTGGTGGTTATAATTTTCTTCAATATAATTTAAGAATACTAAAGGGAAAGGATATTCAATAAAAGGGAAAGTATGACTTTAAAGAAACCAATTTTTTATTAAAAATACATGTTACAAGGTTTTTCCTGCTGAATAAAATAAGATAAAATTAAAAAAAGAGTACTTCCACAGCTGGCAGATTTTTTAATTCACAAGATCTTACAGTTCAAACTTATTAAGTAAACTGCACTGTTTTAATCTAGTCACCAGGTGGTGCTGTTCATTTTACTTACTGTAGAGAACTATAGTCAGTGAATCAATCTCTTCCATAGAATGCATTATAAAAACAAAAATAGCCTTTTGGACATTAGCTACAGCAGTTGATAAGTTTGAGTTGTACTAAGTTTTGTAAAAAATATCTCCCAGCAAGAGAACCCTTGTCTTACTCAGCATGAAAATATCTATAACACATATTTTTCATAAAAAAGTATACTGCTCCTTTAAAGGGATATCAATTTTTCACATAAACACCAGCTCCAATTAATCTTCATATTATTTGTGCCATGGAGAGTGCTTTCAGTAATGTCAGAGTTGTAGTTCAAGAGTAATTGAATGATAAAGTATCCCCCTCCCACCCATTTTTTCCTAGTGTAAGCCACCTCCCCTCAGATGTGGAATCTGGTCTTGAGGCCAGACAGCTCACAGCAAGGCATAATCTTCTAACTGTGAACATAAGGAAAACCCTGCCACCTTGACAGGTTTTTCGGGGTTTTCCCTTATGCTAATTGAAGATTGTCCCTCTCTGAGATCCATCTGCACAGTTTTGCTGCTCTGAGGTGAGCAGTGTTACATCAGTAAAAGGGGCGGGAGGGGGATACTTTATCATCAATTAATCAACTACAACTCTGACAGTATTGAAATAACACTGTCCAAGGCCCAAACACTATGAAGATTAACTGGAGCTGCTTTTTTTCTGAAACATTACTATCCCTTTAAAAATATTCAGTCTTTCCTACCACCAATCTTTTGCAATGCAGTTTTGCAATATTTTACATTTGCAAAAAAAAAAAAAAAAAAAAAAAATCACTAAAATGTTATAGGAAATTATTTGAAAGATTGTGCACACATTGTGCACTACTAGGCTTGATTCTATTAGGATCATTAAGGAAATTAAACTGATGGTCGTAATTTTAAGTCATAGTTTGGCACTCTATTAACCATGCTGTGAGAAACTAACGCCAGTTAAAAATGCACATCCATTCATGACTCTGTTGTATGTTGTGGCAGTTAACATCAGTTAAGCTGTTGCATTTTCAGCCAACAATGCAACTCCTATCAAACATAGGTGTTGAATCCCTAACACTTTTTAAAAACCATGACAAACAATAGAAAAGCAGTAAAAACACATACACGCATGCACAACTAGGTATCCCTACACTAGTAACCAATAGATGAATGGATATGGGGGCCATGGTCCGGTATAAATTCATCCAAGTCTAAAAAAAAAGTTAAACAAATGTCCTCTAAACCCCAAAAACAACACCAACACACACAAAAAAACGTTTGGTGCCAGAGAGGTAGTCAAAAGGTTAATCTCCCTCCAGTCCTAAACTTACCCCGTGGGGTAAATATAACAAGTATCACACTTGCCTTGATATCAAAGGTCCATCAGTGTTTTCTGTGTCCTTGTCCTCCTTCATCTCCTCACTAAACAAACTCTATATTAAATAAATTAAAAAAAAAAAACCTAATACCCTGGTACCTCAGTCACCACCTCTGAAACTGTTCTTAATACATCAGCCTCACAGAAATATGTAGGATAGAACACTTTTTCATAACGACAGACCTTGGACCTGTGCAACTTCCTGAACTGCTGTATATGTACCCGTGCTTTAATAGACCTATATTGCGTGGACCTTGACAGTGGTCCATCATAGTTTAGGAGGGTAGCCAGGTGCTCCATAGCTTCAAAATATCTGTGAATCACCTGGTTATATCAACATGTTATTATTTAGGAAACATTTTAATTTTCTGGATTAATGTTACTCAGTCTATTCTGATTTGTACAGCTAAAGCAGTAAGTTGCATGGATGAAGGCCATTGGCTGACTGGCTGTTAGAGTAGATTTATTTCTGTTGAATATTACTTCAATACGACAGGAATCTTGTCCCAGAAAAAAATGATTTCAGAGTTATTCTGTCAATATCAATGCATAAGAAACATAGAAAAGCTGAATCTGACAGCAGGCAAGAACCAATTAGCCAAACTAATCTGCCCATTTATATACTTTCAGTTTCAGACTATCTATCTATCTATCTATCTATCTATCTATCTATCTATCTATCTATCTATCTATCTATCTATCCCCACTTGAATGAATATGTTTATTTATATAGCGCCACAAGTGTACGTAGCGCTTTACAATTTACAGGGTTACAAGTGCGTTGCAAAATGAAACAATGGAAGTGAGGTCCCTGCTCGAAAGCTTATAATGTAAAGTGGTAATAATAGTTTCACTTATTGTTATATAAATTGGGTCACACTTATTCAGTAACATTCCTCACAACAGTAAAGGAGGGGTTAGTATCAATTCTTACTGTAGCATTAACACATCAAATGGGTTTAGCCAACAAATAGTAGGAGTGAGAGGTCTTTCACACTTAGCACAACAAGTTATACATTGTTGCACAGGGATCATTGTGACACATAAAGAGTCTCTATTTTGCAGTAAAATTGGAGAATAAACAGTGTTGAATTGGATCAATATTATTCAAATTCAAATGGAGAAAGGTCATGGGAGCACTCTAAGCCAAATTTTAAAGGGGAAGGGTTAAAATTCGAATGTGAACATTATTTGTCGAATTAAAATGGTGAAGAAAAGTACTGTAAGTCGAATTTTAAAGGGTAAGGGCTAAAATTCGAATATGAACAGTATTTGTCGAATTAAAATGGTGAAAAAGAGCACTGTAAGTCGAATTTTGAAGGGGAAGGGTTAAAATGTGGAATGTTAATAATATTTGTCAAATTAAATTGGTGAAAGAAAGCACTGTAAGTCGAATTTTAAAAGTGGGGGTTAAAATGTTGAAGTGGAGCACTCTATGTCAGATTTTGATAATGTGGGGAACACATCTAACACTGAACTTGATCTTTCTGTTGTCGGATGTACGCCTATTTCCTTGGACTTTGACATTTTGCATGCTTTTTTTAAGCAGTAGTTGAATAACAGCAGACAGCGCCAATTTTGTTGGTTCTCTGAAATGTGCTGTTTACGCCTTTTTTTTTTTTTTTTTACAGTGGTTCTACAATAGAATACTGGCATAACACATGATTGCAAAATTCACATTGCTTGTTTTTCTTGTAACGCCAGTTTTAGCTCTGGTAATAGAATCGAGCCCCAGATAGTGTACCCAATAGTGTAATAACATCAAATGTAAGATGGATTAATACATAGAGTGTTACTCAAAAGAAAGGTGGTCAGAATCAAATCTGACTATAAAAACAGGTAACCAGAATATTGGGATGTGTTGGTTGCTATCCAAGGGAATCTTGGCAATCTTCCCACAGGTAATGGCAAAGATGGATTCTTCAAGGATAAATAATAATGTCAATTTAATCTGGTTGTTCACATACAGAGGTGCTGTTATACAGAGAAATAGGACTTCTAGAAGTATGAGGAAGTATGATACCTTGTATCACATAGTACAATATAGGTACATTGCATCATTCTGTTAGTGCAGAAAGAGCTGAAATCAGTACATTCTCTGAAGAGCACCACAGCTACACAAGTGATAAACTCATCCATGACACGTCGCTGGGACAGGAAACATTAGCTGACATCTCCCTGATTTTATTCTGACCATCTTTCTTGTGAGTAACACTGCATGTATTAATCCATCTTACATTTGATGTTATTACGCTATTGGGCTCCCTATAACTTTTTTGTTTTTTTATGTTTCTTCATTATTTGACCTTTATAGAGAGCGAAATTTGATGAGGAGCAGCCCATTTGAAAGATTTCAGATCATCTGATAATAAGCGCCTTTATCTGTATTCTGCATATGTGGATTAAAAGCCATGCATTTTGTGAGTATCCACCTATTGGGTGCTTTTGGTGGTGGATTGTGTGTATCAACGTATTGCAATAGGAAACAGCTCCTGTTGTTCTATCTTCATCTTGTTCCTTATATTTCAAAATAATTTATTTGATATTTGCTTGAAATATGTATTGAAATACTTCAGTGTCATTTGTTTTAGTAGACAAAGTCTAGAAACGTTAACCATCTGAATGAAAGCTGGGTGAGCAATGAATTACACTTTGAGACATTGTCAGTGGCTGCATTATACAACCACTGTTTGACTTTTAAAAACTGATTTGGGCATACAACTACTGGGTCCAGTAGCTGTCTATCACACTACTAATATTGATGAGTCCGAGAGTTAGTAAAGCTGATGCACTGAACTGAATTAGAGCAATTCTGGAACAGGCCAGATGCATCATATGGGAAAAATTAAAACTCCCCCAAAAATCACATTATTTTAAATAAGCTTTTAACCTCTTGAATGCTAGAGAGGTGTGCAACATATTTATGTACAGTGCTTTGGGGATATCTCTTACATTCAATGGGTTAAAAGTTATGATTAAACCAATGGGAATGTGCTTTGTCCTCATGATACAGTTAATTTGTCCCAGAGTTGCTGCAGTCTTTAGCACATCAGCCTCTCTGTTTCAGCTTGGCCTGCTGCATCCAGCAATATTCATTGGATGGGAGAAGTCTGTGGCTTGCAGATGAAGCCTGAGACTCCAAGTATTAGGTTTACATCTTATTGATCATCCAGTAAAAAGAATCTGGGGTCAGTGTTTTGATCCCTCAAGTGGTTTTTAGGTAGCAGACCTTGTCTGCATAATATAGGCTCTGGCAAGACACTTCTCATTTCACTGCAACAAACATAATTATACATGATAATTCCCCTTAAAAGATAAAACTTGCATCTGAGTTTGTGAAAATAATGATTGATACACAATGTTGTGTTGCCATTAGATAAGGCATTTTCTGATTGTATGGATCTGGGAGGTTTTTAAGGCAAATCACTATGTAATTATATATATATACTGTATTTGCGAGACTATAAGACACACTGGACATTACGGTGCATCAAGATATGATATATAATGTAGTAATAAAAGTATTTTTACATTATAAGACACAGGAAAATTAGGAAACCTTTCTCAGGATAAAATAATCTTTTAGTTAGAAAAATACTGTATTTAATGTTTATAGAAACTGTGGCCTAACAATCTTCAATTCCAGTATCCACAATAGAAAAATACAGTTTTCTTTTGAAGAGCAGATACTTGGGACTTAGTTTTAAGACACCTTTGAAGAGAATTGGAAAGCAAGTTCTGGTGATAAGATCTCTCAAATGGTCCCATGTCTGATTATCCTGCTTTAAAACCAGGGTCAGCTCAAAGGTAGGCTCCACCATTGAGTCATATACTAGGGTGTCTAATTGTACTTGCTTATTTCCACTTTCCAGGTTGACATGAATAATACACCCACGTAGTCCACATGGTTCTGTTAAAGAGAGTGCCAAGGCCTTCTGGGCCACTCTTGTGGTCAGTTCTTTGGGTACTAGGACTTTTGAACATTGAAGTTTGTTGTGCTTTGCTTTGTACAAGCAATTTTCCAGCATTGTCACCAAGTGGCAAGTTCTCATTACAGACAAAGCTTCACTGAGATTGGACTCATTGGAAAAGTGATCCATGTGACAAGAGCCTGTGGAAAAGTATAAACAAATATAATACTGTTTTACATAACTGTAAATATATTCCCTATTGTACATCATTGCGAAATCAACTGGTGCTTTATAAATGAAGGATAATAATAATAGTAAAGATAAACTATAATTACACTTACTTTGCTATACATTTATTAAACAAAGCTAAATTGACTTTGTAGCCAGTACACAGTGCATTTATGTGTTTTTATTGTAAACTAAAGAATGGTGCTAGTACACTATGGCATCTATTCATCAAAGGGTAGATGATGAAATGCATGGAAACAGCAATATGGATATCTGAACAATTTTATTTTTCCCCTAGGGTGCTGTTGTAATAAGAACTGGAGACATTTTAGAACAACCCAACAGCCTTGTCTTCCCTGATCTTCTTTTGAGATAATTGGTATAAATGTTGAAGTCTTTTTCACTCGTATATGTCATGTCCATAGAGGTGAAAATGACTGCTGATTGTCAGACTCACAGACCCCAAAACTTTGCCCACTTCAGCTGTCAATATTCTGTTATCTTGTGCACTCTGTCTGCTTTGATTTCAAAGAAAAAAATAAGAAAAAAATAGGTGTGCTCCTAGTGTAATAAGTCTATATAATTGGACCATCACCAATACTCTACCTTACTCGCAATATATGAATCTACTATAAGTGGTCAGTTGAACGGGTGAGGGATTCAGGACTGACCTCAATCAGTCAGCCCTCCAATGTAAGGTACATGCTGCTTCCCAACATAAAGGACCCATCCAGGATCCTTAAAAAGAACAAGACACAACAACCAGAAGGGGAGCAAACCACCAATTAAATCCAAATATAAAGAAGACAAAGATATCACATACTCCCATAGGTGGACTATAACTGGCTGATGGAACAACCAGTTTTGAGCAAGCAGGATATTAATATCCACCCTACTACGGAGATATACCTGCTGTAGATCGATATAATAAATCTGTATCTGCTGAAGTTATAAAATATCCTACTTTATTAAAATACAATATCACCAATAATGCATGAAGCCTTATGATCAACGAATTTCAAAGCTATAGCTTTTTCATGAAGAGCTGTAAAGGCAATAAATGCAGGCAATAATATTACAAATGGTAAAACTATAATATCCATAATTTTTACCATTTGTAATATATCCCAATCAAGGACTATAACATATGTGTATACAAGTGAATACTCACAAATGAAATGGTCAGCAGAAAGATTTTGCTGACATGAATGCTTTCTGAGAGATTGACCCGTCTCTGTTCAGGTAACTCCAGGGATCACCAACAGCAAAAAAATGAATATACAACTTGGCTTCTCAATATATAAAAAATTAATGTATTCTAAAAAAAGCAAATAACTGCTCAGAAAGAATATAACTCTATCTCTATATGTGTTGCATACCCATCTGACACTCAAAGAGGTAACTACATACATTAGACATAATTTTTAAAAAGCATATTTAACAAAGACTTTTATTCTGCTTTTCAGGAACATCTTTGGGACAATGATGAAGAAAAGAAGATGAGAAGACAGAAGATAAAGAGACAGTAGATGAAGAGAAAGAAGATGAAGAAGATGACAGAAGAAGATGAACAGTGGATGACAGGTAAATGTTACAGCTTTTGATGTTAGGCTAGTGTTAGGGCACTTTACTGTTAGGGGTGGTATAGGGTTAGTGTTTGGTAGGGTGACTGTGTGGCTGAGCTCATACTCGGTGCTTTAGAGTGTATCAATCGCCGATCGTTAGCCCTTTTCCTTTGATGTTCCCATTACTTGCGCTATTTAGACTGTTTTTTGAGAACTTAAAAAACACAATGGACGTTTGGGCACAAGTCAGGTTCTGTGGCCCAATGTTTGTTGTGGGATCAGGTGGTAGGCCAACTGAATACTGATGGTGACACAGTTTTTGTACGGGTTGGTAGCCAGTTTTGCCCTACCAGGTGTTTTATTGGGGTAAATTGAATTGAGATCTATCTATCTATCTATCTATCTATCTATCTATCTATCTATATGTCTGCCTGTCTGTCTGTTTGTCTATCTTTCTGTCTATCTGTTTTTATAATGTCACTGGGTAAGCAACATTTTATGTAGATAAACTGGAGAGCAATACAGGGAATAAATACAAGTGCATTATTATTTTGAGGTGATGGTCTACCTTTAAAGGGTTAGTAATGTCTATATCTTAAAAAAGGTAATATTGCAGCTATTAGAAAATGAAACTAAACAACCCCAGTCCCATCTCTCAAACCTTTGAGAGATATAGAAGGGTAAAGTTCCACCCTCCCTCCACTTTCCTTGATGTCATCTGTAAAGCTGACAGCAGGAGATTCGAGTTGGCTGACTCAAGGCAGCTATTGGCTCTGCTTAAGAGCCGCTTGCTTGTCCCAGGACCAGGATATCCTGCTGTCAGCTTACAAAAAGCGGAAGGAGGGGGGAATTTTAGCCTTCTATATCTCTCAAACTATAAAGGTTTGAGAGATGGGACTGGGGGTGTTTATTTTCATTTTCTACTAGCTGCAATATGACCTTTTTTAAGATAATTAACATTACTAACCCTTTGAAAGTCAACAATTGAATTAAATTTTGCACTGAAAATATGCTGCCCCAATGGAATATTTTTCTGCAGAGTAATTTAAGGAATCTGACAGACTGAAAACTGAAACTTTCTAGGCATACAGTTTATCCTAAAATGATTATACCAATTTTTTCTGCTCCTTGTTTGGTCCATGGTGTTAAAGGAATAACACCTAAATTATTGTAACTTTACATATTCTGCAGGTACATAATATTTCCAGTCAAATTGCTTATACTTTTAATTTTTCATATTCACCTATGGTTTTTTTTTTTACAGTTTTATAACTTGATAGTGAGCTACCAGGATCTCAGTTTCTGGAGAGTTTGACAGACCGTCAAAACAGGATGTACTACAATGGTGCAGGCTCTTTGCAGCAGTGATTGCTCAGCGTGATTTTCTTTTTTTTTTTTTACACTGTGTTTTTTTTTTTTTTTTACACTGTATTACTGAGGAAAAGCTGCAGGCTTCTACTTGGCAAGGACTGTACACTTTATGTACTTGCCAAATATGTTGTTGAAATAAATGGTTACTAGTCCTTTAAACATGACCCACACACTCCCACACTACTATCTTCTTGGAACAAACTTCATAAAGTGGAGAATTATTTCTGTAAATAGGTTAGTAAATAGGCCAGGGGATGGTAACCTAATGCCCACCAGCCGTTGGGGACTCTAAGGCTGCTTGGGGATGATGGGAATTGTGGTTTCAACAGCTGGAGTGCCTCAGGTTGCCCACACCTGAAAAGACAGACGCAGTACTAGTAAATTGACCCCAACACCTGTTTTACTGCAAAAGTGTATAGTACATCACTCACAGGTGTCCTCTATAGACTCAAAGAGGCCCTGAAGGAGTAATAGGCAATGAAGGTGTTAGTAGTTAGATAACAAAGCACACATGCACCTCAAGGCACTAGTATTCTGACAGATATATGTATCTCATAAAAAGAATCACATAATATATTTCAGACCAAAAATCTCATCACATTAAATGTGAATCTGCATATAGAAGCTATATCTATTTTGCATATCTGTCAATTTGCTTGATATTCCCTGCTTTCTGTCTTCATCTTATGTCTATTGTTCAGTTATCGTTGCTTTGTGTATTTGTATATCAACTTCTTTCCTTATTTCAATCACAGTCTCTAATTAAATTACTATAAAGCCCCTGGGAATATTTTAGCTTTTTTTGCTACCTTAGATAGAAATTTTGCAGAGGCTATATATCTCTTGCCATATTTCATCTAGTTAAAAAGTTTTGTTCAAAGTATTTCAAAATTCAGAAGAAAAAATAGCTTTGCTTAGACTTTCTTATACTCGATGGCTTTATCATGTTAGAAGATCTTATATTTATTATTCTGAGACATAAACATAGTTGTCAAATATTTAAAGGGAAAATATCACTTAATATGTTAAAAAAAAGACCAGACTTTGTAGGGCTATCTTCAGTCAATATAATAATGTTCCTCACACCTCTGGATATGCGGACATTTAAATTCCCATAATCCTAGGGAAATAATCACTCTATATATAGCAAAGCAGAGGAAGGTGGGAGCACTCACTCTCTCATGGACAAAAACTGCACAGGTACACAATCCCCAGTTGAGTAGTAATTTAATCCAGAAGAAAAGGGCAGCACCCATGGGACTTTGGCACAAATTACTTTATTAGGTCAACGTTCTGGACCACAAAGACCTTTATCAAGACCATCCTGATAAAGGTATGTATGTATCTTTAGTTATATAGCGCCATACATGTATACAGAGCTTTAATGAAGTTGTAATAGTACAATACAAAAATACAGAACTGGGTTAAGAGCATCAGGCTTAAGTGCAATCATTGCATTATTTGCAGGGGGGTTAGTGCAGCAAAGGGAATCATTCACTGGGAAAGGGGCCTTGCCCTAAGGAGCTTGTAATCTAATTAGAAATTGTGACAACATACAGAGACAGTAGGTTTAGGATCATAAGTGCAAGTACAAGGCTTAGAGAAAGAAGAGCAGAATGATTCAAATGTGACTAATTGTGCACGAGGGTATTGTTCGTGAGATGCCTCCTTGAGCAGGTGGATTTTCAGGTAATGAGTGTGGATGATTGGCAAATGGTTAGAGGGAAGGTATTCCAAAGTCAAGAGGCAGCAAGTGAAAAATACTGCAGCTGAGGGATGGCTCGATTTTTGTAGGGAGAGGACAGAAAGAACCCTTGAGGAGAACACAGGAGATGGGAAGGGGTGTAGAGGGAGATAAGAGAAGAAATGTAAGAGGATGCTGAAGAACAAAGAGACTTAAAGGAGAGGACAAGAATCTTGTAAGAAATATGAGACCAGACCTTATAGGTAGCCAATAGAGGGATTTCAGGAGCAGATGAGAGGGAAAGTATCTGAGAGAAAGATGAGACACTGGGACTGAGTGAGAGTTTTTGCAGTTGACATACAGAGAAAGGGGAGTATTTTGGTAATATGTTTCAGGAAGAAGCGACATGTTTTTGTTAAAGGTCCTTGCGGACAGATATTTGACCTAATCAAATAATTTGTGCCGAATTCCCACGGGTGCTGCCCTGTTCTTCTGGATGAGATATATGTACACATTTCCATGTTTGGATAGATTTTGAGATATGGAACACACATGCTGTTTGGCCTGTTGACTGTGGTAAACAATATTCCATACAGTCACATCTTGTGTCTCAAAGTGGACCTGTCTCCTTAATTTTAGATCAGTTTATAAAAAATTAAAATCATACTTTATGTTGTACTAGCCAATTCTTTGTAATATAGTTTTTGAGAAATGAATCTTTATTGTTTGTTGGCACAATATATAATTGTATGCTAATTAGTTATGGTTCTTTGGGCGATATGACCACAGAGTGTGCTATGAATGAATCTAGGCAAAGTCTACACACTTGAGTAATTTCTAATAGAAGTGAGTGGCAATTTTGGCCTTGCAAAGAACTAATAGCAATCTTTGCAGGAGATTAGCATCAAGTGCCACTCTGTGCCATCAAAATGTAAAGGTTGATTTTTTAAAAAATGTTTATTTTATAGTAAAATAACTAGTACAATAAATAGGCAGATATCAGCAAGAAAAACCTGAGCTTGTTTTAACAGGGCATATCCACTTTTACCTCAGACTCCTCTTAAGTCTTGGCCTCAGTAAAAGAGGAATGGAAAGAAAATATTATCAGAAATCAGAACATGCATTTTAAATGTTTTGAAGGGAAGCTACACCCGTAGGAATAATGCCCCTTTAAGGACCAGAGGAGTGTGCAGTGCATTGTGAAGCAATGCTTTGCATACCCTCTGGTTCTTAAAGGTCAACAGCAGTATTTGACAGAGTAAGAAGCTTTCATCTGATCATTCATACAGTTATACATAGGCATGTCTATAGTTTTCCTTCTTTGCTAAGTTCCGTTTTAGTCTGCATTTAGTTTGTACCACATCATCCTATAATATAAAAGGCCAGAATGTTTGTCCAATGCAGTCATGTGCAGTAGAGAATGCTGGGAGCATTCTGTCCGTTCAGGCAGTCTCTACTGCACATGACTGCATAGCGTTCACTGCCAGTGAGGTGGCGGCAGTACGCAGAGCAGGACCACCCTCTTTATCTCACTGACCTTGGCTCGTGTACGCAGGTTTTTACACTAGTAATAAATAATAGGCAGATAAACTCTGAAGGGGGAACTATAGAAAAATACCCACAATGATTCTTTAGTAGGGATGGGTGAAACATTTTGCATTAAAAGAGAAACATGCTAACGACAGCACTTCTTACAGTACAGGGACATTTCTGCAAAAATTTACTAATTTCCTGTTTTTTTCCCACCTTTTTCACTACGTTGAAATTTTAGTTGCCCACCAGTAAGTGTGTAGTCTATGTCATTTTTTTATCGTAGCTGGTTGTATTGTTAATGACAGTAGCAGCATCAGTAGCAGCATCATTGTTGGTAGACTTACTTTAAAAAAAAAAAAAAAAAAAAAAAAAAGCATAATATCATGCCATCTGAGTATCATGTAGCAGAGGTGGCAAAAAAAAACCCACACAAGACAGAAAAGCATGCCAAACATGTAGAAAGAGCAGCACTGACAGGGGACACCAGCACCACTAGTCATTTTTGTAAAACATTGAAGTTATACAAGTCTTCTTCTACGTGTTGCCAACCCACACTTACAAAGAAGTAATAAAACTGCACAAAAATAACCCAAAAGTACACCTGTAGAATGGCAAACTTGGCAAAATGTTAGTGGTTGACATGCTGCCTTATTCTCTTGTTGATAACAGTGGTTTTAAATAACTGATGCCATGTGCCCCCTGGCATATCACAGGCCACAGTTACTTTTCTAGCATTGCTCTGAGATGGCTATTCTAAGGTTCAATGCTGGCAATGTGTGTCTGGTAATGTGCGGTGAGCACATTGCCTTGAGGATGGAGATACACATCTCCATATACACTAAGTATTAGTGATGCAAAGGGAGAGGAGGAGAAGTTCCCGTTAGCATACAGGGCTGTAAACTGCTTGAGATGTGGAAGGGATGCCATCCTTTACACATTGCCAGCAGTACAACCCTGAAGTCTGAGAACATTGTCATCCTCCATGGAGGTTATGCACTAAGGCGTGATAAAGAGGTGATAACGCGGAGATAACTTGTCCACTTCCTTTTTTATTCTATAGAGTATATGCACTATCCACAAAAATGGATAAATCTTACTGCATTGGCTCCATGGAATAGCATAGGAACTGGAGAAGTGATATCACTGAAGAATGTTATCTCCATTACCTCCATGGTATATTTCTGAAGCAAACCAACTTTATCATAGGGAAAAAAATCTCCTTAATTTATAAAGGAGACCTCCTTCCAATCAGTGGGTTAAAAGACCAAATCTATTCAATGGAAATTTTGAAATTGATATTAGTGCATTTGGTTGTTTCACTTCTCCTATTTGTACACCAGCCTAATTGTTTTAATTTACGACCTTTTATCCAGTTTCTAGTTAGTTCAACCAAATTTGTATAGCACTAACGATGACTGCCCCTCAAGTTTTTTTAAAGTGGAACTTTCACTTTGTTAATATTGCCCCCAATCCTTTCCTAATGTAGCGACAGGTAAAGACTTACTGTTATTATGATGTGAAAGTCCACGTTATTAAGGAAAACAAATGTCCTCTGTAGGCATCCAGGGCACATAGCTTACAAGAGAAGCTCTGTGAGCCTGCGCCTTTGTCAACTACCGTTACCTTAAGGTAACTACCGGACTTCACCACCAATCTGTGCAGAGCATGGGACACATAGCGCAGACTCAGAGGTCTTTCACCTCTAAGATGTCTGCACTGTTGTCTGCTGGATGCTTACAAAAGAAGAGGCTTTACTTAATAACAGACATTTTCATCATAATAACAATAAGGCTTTACATATCTCTACATTAAGAAGAGATTGGGGAACAATATTAACAAGGTGAAAGTTCCGCTCTAACATTTCTATTTCTTAAAGTCAACAAGGATATGAACTGAATTTTAATACAGTGGTTCCTCTTTCAGGCAACACACAGTGGTCTTTATGCACAAAAGAAAGGAAGAACAGTTCTGGAATAAACCAGCTGCAGTTAGGTGACGGATACAAATTGCCATTGTTTTAACTAGTTGAGTGCCAGAAGGGAGTCCAATGCATTGCCAGAAGGGAGTGCCAGAAGGGAGTCCAATGCATTGCTTTCTTAATTTCTTGAATGCTAGAAAAAACATTGCTTTTGGAGATATCTCTAGCATCCAGTGGGTCAGATTCAATCATTATTGCAGATTTACTCATAAGATACTTATGATAATGTCATAAAAATAAGAATACTCACCATTGATATTTGCACTGTGAAAATCTATGAGTTTTGAAAACCTTCCTGCATTCCCAAAACCAAAAACTCCAGATGCAAGCATTATATTCAACCCACAGGATCTTTCTACTGGTTTGAACACTGTCGACATGTGGGATCATATCATCCACTTTTAACTGAGAACCGTCTCCAGATTACTGGTTCCCATTGCTTGAAAGCAATTCTTTTCTGTGGAGCAGCTGGAGTGTTTTCTGTGAAAGTAGAGCACTGTTATCTACTCGTGTTACCAACACATTGCAACAAAACACCGCTACCCTATCAAATTATCATTAATATCTAGGAAACTGATCTATAGCCTGTTGTCCCAGTCATGTTATTAGCAGCACATCTTGCAATTATAAGATTCAAAGCAACTAATAGGAAAATAATACATTATGTTATTTATTATAAGTTGTAATTTATTTTGCAAATAAAAGAAAACAAAACCTGATCCATGCTTACACACTTTCTCTCATCTGCTTTTTTCACTCACATCAACTAAATATAGAACAGCTGCCAGATGGATAAAGCATTGGCACAACGATGCACCAAATGTCTATGTCTAGAAACTTAGCTGCTATGAAAGCTCATGCTAGCAAGAAGAATTGGGTTTCTGTTCATTTGGTGGACACAAAATGCTTATGCAATAAAAAAACCATCGTGCAATAACTCAAAATTCTACACTCACTTAAAGTGTAATGAATACTGTCTTCTGTTATATTAACCCTTACTCACCCCTTAAGCAATCTTTCAGAATTATCTAAATGTTATGGTAGCCATTTTTGTATTTAAAACAATAGTTTATGACAGATCCATCATGCTGCTGTGGACAGTTATTTACCCACTGTCCCCTGCAAGAAACCACTAGTACTGAGGTTTGATCCATTGTGTCCATCCTCACCCTAGTCATTTTCATTTTCCCTCTCTTTTTTGTCTCTATTCTTCTCTTCAGTTTTTTTTCTCTCTTTTTCTTTGAGGGTGTCCTGAGGGTCTTGTGGTCCTATGCCTTTCTTTTCTCACCCCTATTCTTTGCAATATTCATCCAGTTTGCAAACCCTCTAAGGCCTTTTTATATGAGGATTAACTCTTTCTGACCTTACCCTTACAGAGACTGTGACTCATTCAGACGTTCATTCATATACTATAAATGTGAAGGAGCGAAATTTCTGTTGGAAGAGGAGTCATTTTTTGCAAAAGATGCGTTCGCCTTAAAGGATATATTGTTTCTGACACACTTGGGATGACTGACTACTCCACTCGGGATATATTCTATCCTTTTTAGTTATGTTTGTCAGAAAAAAAGGGGACTAGGATCCTGATTTATAGAGACATTTTGTACAAGCAGTTATGACTGACAAGGTTGGTAGATTTATTTTTGTTAATGCGGATCTCCTCTCCCTGAATATATACTGGCCATTATTAATTGCACAAATACTAATCAATCCCCTTTCTTGAATCATGCACTGAAGGAACGTGACACATTTAAGGATGGTATTCTTTTGAATGGAGGGAGGATTTAAATATAGTCTCTTCTCCATGGTCTGAGACTTTGAAAATACAGCCCTCCTTCGATTTGGAAGTTCTCAATGCATTTAACACAACACTAGGTCAACATTGCCTTTTCGATACCAAGCTGATTTTTCACTCACAAGAATTATAGTAGATTTTTTTTTCTCTTGATGAAACATAAATGCAAAGAGTGGACATAGCCAGATTACCTGGTCAGACCATGCACATCTCACATTGACTGTGTCTTTGCCTCTGTGGGAGCAGAGATCATGGACATAGCATCTAAATTATTCCATTGTGACTGACCCCACTGTAGTGCAAAAAATACGGGACATAGCAACAGTTTATACAAGTTTACCACCACACCTATACTACAATTTAACACACTGATACACTGATTCAGTGGGCAGCTCTCATATGTGTTCTTCTGGATACCTGAGTCAAAAGGGAGAGCCTCATATAACTACCACCAAACATTCAAGCCAGATCATGAATAAAATCAACAATTTTATTGGTGATTACAAAGCATACCTTCACATTTCTGATGGTCAACAAAAGTGCTAGTGGAAATATTAATTTAGAGATAGGTACATGCAGTCAGATGTGATAAGATGACATCTCAGACAGATCCATGCATTTCACATTGAAAACACTCATGATCCCCTACTATAAGACATTGCAGACAAATATAAAGTTATCATTATAGGTTCACATGCATTGAATATGATAACTGCTTTAAAAAAAATAAACAATGTAGTTTGAATACTACTTCTAGAGACATGAGCAATTCTTTACACTTCCATGTAGCACTCAAAGACTTGGAAGCTTTTGGAAATATTAACCTTTATAGTTTCCCATAATATAGATTCTCAGCAATAAAGGTCCTTGCCTGATCTAATCCCTATGTGCTCCAAGCAGCCCTTGAGGAACTATAAATATGGAACAACATGGATATCTCGCTACTTAATAACACACAAAAACAAACCAAATTCTCCTGCTGCATTCCTGGTAGAAAATGCATCAATTTAGAGACTAAAGAAGCAGTTAGGCGCTGCAGACCATATAGTATGTATCACTGAACTGTATCATCCTGGGAATTGTGACCTTCACCCTGAGATGCTCAGAGTTTGCAGGTATGGCTATGAGTACTGTGAAATGAACACGTCATTGCACATCCCTCTGCCACTGAAAGAGTTAAAATTAATCCAAAATGAAAAGGTATTGTAACTTTTAGAGTACCCCTATATGACGTGGAGTCAAGAAGAAGAGACAAGCAACGACAACAAGCAGGTCCTAGTGTCACCCAGGAAGAACTGCATTCTGCGCACATGGACTGCGCAGAAAACACCCAAAGGCATTTTTTACACTGGGGAGCAGGCAACTGCTGTCCTCAGCACAGAGCAGATTGCTTGTTAAAAAAAGGCAAAACAAAGAATATGCGCTGTAAAATGAATACTAGGAGAGTGGGTCTAAAACAAAGCAGGAGCATGGGCAGGCATTTGTTCAGAGGTGACGTTTTAAAATCTGGTGCACTAAGCAAATGACTAGTCTGCCTGTAATCAAATCCAGTCCGGGATTCTGCTATGTATTGTTTGTGCTGCTGTCTTACTCTGCAATAAATTCCACTAGTTTGCTATATGAGTACATTTTTTGTGAATTTTGGTAGTTAAGATGTAAACTGTACAAGGTGTATCTTATATTTTATGAACATACAATAACTATATTTTTATATATTTTTTTGTAAAGGGTACAGGCTTTCAGCAACAGCTCTCTCATTTTGGAGCTTGCTTAGGGCCATGCCCTGTACCTCTAAATATAAGCCCTGTCCATTGGGTTTAATTTAGGTCGGTAGTTGGATTACACCTGAATTCCTCCACCCATTTTATAAATCTGCCTTTATCACTCTAAAATTGAGTCAATAATTATTATTCTTTATTTATATAGTGCCGACTTATTCTGCAGTGCTGTACAATAGCGAATATACATACAGAGATATTAAATAGTACAAATTGAATATGGAAAATAAAAAGGTCAGAGGGCCCTGCTTGTGAGAGCTTACAGTCTAGAGGAAGGTAGGTTGGACACAGAAGGAGTAAGTGTATGGGGTGTAAGTACCTCCTGCCCAGAGGCGTAGCGGAGGCCCCCGCAGCCCCCGCGGTGCGGGGGGGCCCCGCCAGATTCAGGGGCCCCCAGAAAATTTTTGCCGTATACAATATTTGTAGCCCCACCAGACTCAGGGGCCCCAAAAAGTTATGCCCAGCCAGCCATATTGGCTTGTATTAGAGGCCCCACTGACTCATGGGGGCCTCAGAAGGCTTTTACCTATAAACAGGAGCATCACCAGAGGAGGGGACAAAATAACACCTTGGAGTTCAGCAGCCGAAATGATGTGATACACAGCGACGCATCCGTGAACACGTGACACGCAGCGACGCGGACGCATGCTGGGGTTTTCCTTCATTTGTCTGGGCGCCAGTTTGAAACTTGCACAGTTTGAAAGTGGTGCCAGAAAGATGAAGAAACCACAGTATGCACCACTTCTGTGTCGCCGCTTATCAAATGGTCCTGGCTTGCCGTCATCAGTGGTGGCAGAGCGACGGAAGTACTGAGAAGAGGACAGGTCTTCGCCAGCACCGACCCTCTTCACGGACAGAGGCAAGAGGGGAAAATGGAGGGAGTCAAGATGGGGAGAAAGAATAAAGAGGGGGTCAACAAGGACTGAAAGAGGCAAAAGGGGGAAATCAAGAGGGCATAGAGCAACCAAAGGAGGGATTAAGACTCGAGGGGAAGACTTGAGGAAACAGGGGGGATTAAGAGGAATGGAAGAGGCAAAAGGGGGTAAATCAAGTGCTAAGTGGGGGAAAAAGACAAAAATGGGGTATCAAGAGGGGGGGAGAGAGAGGCAAACGGGTGATCAAGAGGGGGAGAGAGGCAAAAGGGGGGATTAAGAGTCAAGAGGGCAGAAAGAGGCAAAAGGGGAAATCAAGAGGCAAATGGCTGAGAAAGAGACAAAAAAGGGTGATGAAGAAGGGGAGAAAGAGGCAAGTGGGTGAGAGAGTCAACAAGGAGAGGTGGAGAGGCAAAAGGGGGGGATAAGAGGCAAAAGGGGGGGATAAGAGGGAAAAGGGGAGATTAAGAGGCAAAAGGGGAGAAAGAGGCAAAAGGGGGAGTTTAAGAGTCAAGAGGGGAGAGAGGCAAAAGGGGGAGTTTAAGAGTCAAGAGGGGGAGTTTAAGAGTCAAGAGGGGAGAAAGAGGCAAAAGGGGGAGATTAAGAGGCAAAAGGGGGAGATTAAGAGGCAAAAGGGGGAGATTAAGAGGCAAGAGGGGGAGATTAAGAGGCAAGAGGGGGAGATTAAGAGGCAAAAGGGGAGAAAGAGGCAAAAGGGGGAGATTAAGAGGCAAGAGGGGGAGATTAAGAGGCAAAAGGGGGAGATTAAGAGGCAAGAGGGGAGAAAGAGGCAAAAGGGGGAGATTAAGAGTCAAGAGGGGGGGAGGCAAAAGGGGGAGATTAAGAGGTGGAGAGTCAAGAGGCAAAAGGGTGATAAAGAGGGTTGAAAATCAAAAGGGGTAAATCAGGAGCTAAGGAGGGAGAAAGATAAAAATGGGGGATCAAGAGGGGGTAAAGAGGTGGAGAGTCAAGAGGCACAAGGATGATCAAGAGGGAAAGAAATAGGCAAAAGGGGGGATCAAGAGTCGAGGGGGAGAGTCAAGATGCCAAAATTGTGATCAAGAGTCAAAAGGGGGAGAGTCAACAAGGGGGAGGAAGAGGGGAGGTCAAGCGAGGGAGAGGCAAAAGGGGGGATCACTAGGGGGAGAAAGAGGCAAAAGGTGGGATGAAGAGGGGGAGAAAGAGACAAGAGGGGGGAAAGAGGCAAAAGGGGGTGTCAAGAAGGGGAGAAAGAGGTAAAAGGGGATGAAGAGGGGGAGAAAAAGATGGAATGGGGGATCAAGAGGCAAGGGGGCAATAGTAGGAGAAAGAGGCAAGAGCAAGGATCAAGAGAAATACATTCTCCACCTTGCTATTTTTCTCTTTATTCAATTCTTAACTATTTCGCCCCTGCACCTTTATCTTTCTGTCCCCACTTTTCTTTTTCCACTCGTTACTTCTTTCTCTTTAGTCCATTCATGCCTTTGTCCCACTTGCCCCTCTTTATCCCACTCTTTCTCTCTCTCCTTTCTTCCCCCTTTATCCCCCTCTTTATCCCTTTTTCTCTCTCACTCTTGCCCCTGCTTTATACCACCTCTTGCCTCTATCCTTCCTCTTGTCCCTGCGTTGTGTTGCAAAGCTTTGGATACCTCTTTGGCACTGAAAGGGTTAAATTGTGCCTCAGTCTGTTTAAAAGGATGGACATTTGTCCTTGATACAACAGTCGGGTATATCTATATAATCACTGTAACAAAAGCACGTACCTAGGTAGGAATCCATTATACAGCAGTCAGGTGTATCTATATAATTGCTGTGTGTAACAGAAGCACTTACCTAGGTAGGTGTCCATCATACAGCAGTCAGGTGTATCTCTATAATTACTGTGTGTAACAGAAGGACTTACCTAGGTAGGAGTCCGTCATACAGCAGTCAGGTGTATCTATATAATTACTGTGTGTAACAGACGCACTTACCTAGGCAGGAGTCCATCATACAGCAGTCAAGTGTATCTATATAATTACTGTGTGTAACAGAAGCACTTACCTAGGTAGGAGTCCATCACACAGCAGTCAGGTGTATCTATATAATTACTGTGTGTAACAGAAGGACTTACCTAGGTAGGAGTCCATCACACAGCAGTCAGGTGTATCTATATAATTACTGTGTGTTACAGAAGCACTTACCTAGGTAGGAGTCCATCATACAGCAGTCAGGTGTATCTATATAATTACTGTGTGTAAGAGAAGCACTTACCTACAGAGGCGTAGCGGAGGCCCCCACCGGGCATCAGGGGCCCCCAAAAATATTGTGTCCCGTTTTATTGAATTGGAGGCCCTGCCAGTCATGGGGCCCCCAAAAGAAAATGAAAAAGCCCCCCATAAGTGAGAACCGCCAGTCAGTGCGACGGGGGGCTTCACGTATGCGTCCCAGTCCGCTTCCTGTCTGCAGTGGTTACCTGCAGTGCTTCTAGGCTCTAGCTGTGGTTGGCTGGCAGCGGCACGTGACGTCTCCCCTCCTCCAGACTGGAGTCGCTCGAGTCATCTAAGCGCCGACAACACGGCTGCATAACAAAATCCCGCCTCTGCTATAATCCTTTGCCTTCACCTGCTATAGAACGGGAGCCATCTACTCATACAGGCGCAGCAGTTGGCGGATGGCTGAGGTGGCTTAAAGAAGTGGTCATGACGACCCACTGCCGCACTGCGAAGGCTGAAGGCTTTCTTCTCTCCACTCTGCTCTGGTGGTAAGTCCATCATAAAGCAGCAGGAGAGAACAGCTGTTTAACCCTTTGAGTGCCATATAGGTGTCCAGCGCATTGAGGATCAATGTGATGAATACCTCTTTGGCAAGCAAAGGGTTAATTTAACTGAAATGGACAACAGGACAATGTGAGGTGGACAATATAAGTGGACAGTGTGTGTGGGGGGGACAATGTGAAGTGAACAGTGTGGATGTGGTCAGTGTGGATGTGGTCAGTGTGAGGTGAACAGTGTGAGGTGAACAGTGTGAGGTGAACAGTGTGGTTGTGGTCAGTGTGAGGTGAACAGTGTGGTTGTGGTCAGTGTGGTTGTGGTCAGTGTGGAGGTGAACAGTGTGGATGTGGTCAGTGTGAGGTGAACAGTGTGGATGTGGTCAGTGTGAGGTGAACAGTGTGGATGTGGTCAGTGTGAGGTGAACAGTGTGGATGTGGTCAGCGTGGAGGTGAACAGTGTGGATGTGGTCAGCGTGGAGGTGAACAGTGTGGATGTGGTCAGTGTGGATGTGGTCAGTGTGGATGTGGTCAGCGTGTGGATGTGGTCAGCGTGTGGATGTGGTCAGCGTGTGGATGTGGTCAGTGTGAGGTGAACAGTGTGTGGATGTGGTCAGTGTGTAGAGGACAGATGTGGGTGGACAGTGTGAGGAGGACAGATGTGGGTGGACAGTAAGTGTGGATGTCGTCAGGGTGAGGTGAACAGTGTGGATGTGGACAGTGTGAGGTGGACAATGTGGGTGATAGTTTGATGTGGACAGTGTGAGGTGGACAATGTGGGTGGGCAGTGTGAGTGTGGACAGTGACTAATATTAATAATGTAAGCCTCAAGATGTAAATCAGAAAGGTAGTTAATAACTTCCATTTAAAGGGATAGTAATGTCAAATAAAAGTATTAACTATATGGTAGATACAATTAAAAGAGCACTTGCACTTATTCGTGTCTCTCAAACCGTTATGGTTTAAGAGATATAGGAAAATAAAGTTCTCCGCTCCTCCCCTTTCTGCTTGACGCGTTGTAAAGCTGTCAGAAGCAGATTCTGGTTCCTGGATCAGACAGTGGCTCTTCAGCAGCACTGACATAGCAATACCTAAAAATAAATTCTTAATCGGAACGGTCTACAGCGTGTGCCTGGTTTGAAAGCACATGATGTAGACCATTCCAATGAAGTATTTATCTTTAGATATCGTTATAGCGATGCTGCTGAAGATCCGGGTCTGGCCAAGCGACCAGCATCTGCTTTTGACAGCTTTACAGCTCGTCAAGCAGAAAGGGGAAGGAGAGGAGAACTCTATTTTCCTATATCCCAAACCGTTATGGTTTGAGAGATACAATTAAAAGAGAGTACTTGCACTTATTTGTATCTACCATATAGTTAATACTTTTTTTCTGACATTACTATCCCTTTAATCTAGAACCATATATGCTCACTGAACTTAGAATTTCAGTGAGCACATATTGTTATCCGCATGTGCTGAGTGAAGAAGACATAAATCATGCTTATATCATTGACATTGGTATCCTTTTAAAAAGTCACATGCAAAATAGTGTGTGACTACAGGGAGCAGTCATCATGTTACCATGATTAAAAGGGTGACATGAGAATCTCACATTGCAGGACAGAGCTAGATTCTCAAGCCGCACCTTCAAGTCCCATCATCCTTAGCACCTGATTTACAGAGCCCAGCACTGAACAGCAAATAAACTGAACTAACTAAACTAAACTGAAATAACTATGGGACATAAGTATTAAAACCCTGCTTGCACACCTTGCAGATACATGGCAGACAGTGGTCAAAGTTTAATCTGCTAGTAGATTGTACATGGAACACTCAAGTAAGCCGCTCCAGCCTCTCTCTCCCCTTCTCACTCTTACTTGATTGATGTTCCATGTACAATCTACACTTCAGTTAAGTAACTATGTATAAACTTTGACCATTGTCTGCCATGTATTTGCAAGGTCTACAAGCGGGGTTTTATTACTTATGTCCCATAGTTGTTTCAGTTTAGTTAGTTCCGTTTCTTTGCTGTTCAGCGATGGGCTCTGTAAATCGGGTGCTAAGGATGATGGCACTTGAAGGCGCCGTTTGAAGGCACGACATGATAATCTCGCGATGTCCTGCAATGTGAGATCCTCATGTCGCACTTTTAATCAAGGTGACATGATGACTGCTCCCTGTAGTCGCACGCTGTTTTGCATGTGACTTTTTAAAAGTGCACTATTGACTTTAAGGGGTTAATAATATTGAATTAATTTTAAAATTTAACCATGTGTACTCAGTATGGTGAAATGAACTTAGAAATTCATAAAACATGTCCTTGTCATTGAAATAAGGGTTAATATTAACTTCAGTTTAAAACAGAAGCATGTACTCATTGATGATATTCATGAAACATCATGCCCTTGTCAAGGCACTCCAAGGATTAATAATATATGATATAGACTATATTATATATTAACCATTTGAGTGAAAGAGAATGTTCTATGAATTTCTTAACTGAGAACGCGTGGTTCTATTTTAAACAGCAGTTTACAGACAGAAAGCAGCTAAATTTTAAAACAAATACAATATTGTATTTTTCAGGTTAACTGCTGTTTAAAATAGAACCACATGTTCTCAGTTAAGAAATTCATAGAACATTCTCTTTCACTCAAATGGTTAATATATAATTGCTGTTTTACATTAAAATGAATGTGCTCACCCTGCTCCTCCACACACACCCATAAAAGCATTCTAACTCACAATGTATGCCAAAGTGGATCATTTTAAGCTCATAAGGGTACATTGTATAACTAATTTGCTCTTATGCTTGCATGTTGTGCACCCATTTGGTGCCCAGTCCAGATTAATATAATGTGATATGGATGTTGATATTTAGAATAATTTTTGCAAATTAATCTAAATATCATTATCCACACCACATTGTATAAATCTGGGCACCAATTGGGCGCACATAAGAGTGGAGTGGCAAATCAGTTACACAGTGTGACCCACTGCTGTTGCCCTGTACCAATATGTGTATAAAATGCCCCACTTTGGAATATATTGTGAATTATTATGCTTTTGTGGGAGGCAGTGAGGCATTGTGGTGACAAATAACGCTGTATTGCTCTGCTTGTGGCATATAATGGAGTATGACACTGGTGGTAGCATAAAACTCTGTATTTCTCTGGTGGTGGCATAAAAATCTATTGCTCTAGTGGTGGCATATAACTCTGTATTGCTTTGATGGTGACATATAACTGTATTGATGTACTGGTGGCATATAACTGTATTGCTCTGGTGGTGGCATATACCATAAAATCTTGTGTGTAATACGCACAATTTTGCCCCTTCACCTTATGTGAAGTGGGGGGGGTGTATTATATATTAAAAAAATGCCACTGCAGCACTGCTTGCATCCTCTCCCGCTCCTTGTTATCCTGACAGGGTCCCTGTGGGCGGCATGTTTGCATCTGCCGCCCTGTGAGGACCTCTAGGTCCTCGTAGGGCAATACCATATATCTAATGCACATAGCTATATGCTTTGGATCTATGGTATTGCCCTGTGAGGACCTTGAGGTCCTCGCAAGACATTACCATTGGTGAGGCAGAAGAGGTCCTGACGGCAATGCTGGAATCGGACGGGAGATGCAAGCATGCTGCCCGCTGGGACCCTGTCAGAATAACTACATTGGACTACAGAGGGAAAGAGGAGGCCATGGGTAAGTGGGGAGGGAGGAAAGCAGCGTGGCAGTGGCATTTTTTTGTGTGTACATAGGCACTCTTGTTTTCCCCGAAAATCTTGGGTATAATGTTCTACTGCGTATTATACACAGGTGAGTATTATACCTGAGATTTTACAGTAACTGTATTGCACTGATGGTGGCACATAAGTCTGTATTGTTCTGATGGTGGTATATAACTCTGTTGCTCTGGTGGTGGCATATGTCTGTATTGTTTTGGTGGTGGCATATAACTCTGTATTGCTCTGGTGGTGGTATATAACTCTCTGTATTGATATGCTGATGACATATAACTCTATCGCTCTGTTGATGGCAAATAATTATGTATTGCTGTGCTGGTGACATAGAACTGTATTGCTCTAGGGCTGCAACAACTAATCGATAAAATCGATAAAAATCAATAATGAGAATCGTTGCCAACAATTCTCATTATCGATTCGTTGTGCAGCTATTAGTTGTGCTGCCCAGCAGCCCCACAGCCGCCATATGTTCTCAAAGGCTGAACGCCTTAATGTCTACCGGATGCTGCTGTCTTCTTACTGCCCGCATTGATGACATCCGGGGCGCATTGATGACATCCGCCCCGGATGTCACCAGTGCAGGAAAGAGTGAAAAAGAGGTATGGGGGAGAGACATACATGGGGGAGAGAAAGAGGCACAAGGGGGAGAGAAAGAGAGGCACAAGGGGAAGAAAGAGAGAAGTACATGGGGGAGAAAGAGAGGCACAAGGGGGAGAAAGAGAGAAGTACATGGGGGAGAAAGAGGCGCAAGGGGGAGAGAGAGAGAAGTACATGGGGGAGAAAGAGGCGCAAGGGGGGGAGGGAGATAAGTACATGGAGGAGAGAGAGAGGCGCAAGGGGGGGAGGGAGATAAGTACATGGGGGAGAGAGAGAGGCGCAAGGGGGGGAGGGAGATAAGTACATGGGGGAGAGAGAGAGGCGCAAGGGGGGGAGGGAGATAAGTACATGGGGGAGAGAGAGAGAGGCGCAAGGGGGAGAAAGAGGTGCAAGGGGGGAGGGAGAGGAGTACATGGGGGAGAGAGAGAGGCACAAGGGGGAGAAAGAGAGGCACAAGGGGGAGAGAGAGAGAAGTACATGGGGGAGAGAGAGGCACAAGGGGGAGAGAGAGAGAAGTACATGGGGGAGAGAGAGAGAAGTACATGGGGGAGAAAGGCACAAGGGGGAGAGATAGAGAAGTACATGGGGGAGACAAAGACAAGTGAAATGTGTTTTATTTTGGGTTTGTTTTAGTCTGGTATCTGGATAATCCCTATGGCTGCTATGGTGCCCATCCATTTGAAAAGGGCGGGGTGGCAGGGGACTATGATTGCTGTTTCCTCACTGTAGCTTCTGTACATATTTTTCATGTGTGCTAGTAACGTTTGGATAATGGTTACTCCTTATTTCTATTCGTTATTGTTGTGGGTGGGGTCTAATAGAGGTGGGGCTTAATTGGGGTGGAGTTTAATAGAGGCGGGGCTAAGGGGCACCTTCTTCGAGTTTGCAGGGGGGCCCCTGCATTTTGTGTTACGCTTCTGCTCCTGCCACATGAACTGTCAGTCAGTCAGTGGGAGAAGGAAGAACAGGCATATTAGGACAAACATAATAATGAGTCTGATGTACTGATGTATAATTGGATTGTTCGGGGGTCAAACCAACTACACTATAAGGGAAGAAACAAGCATTTCCTGAATTCCCATTGGTTTTAATGGGGATTATTTTTTAAATATATATTTTATTCAAGAGTTAATAATTAAAACAATATGCCATTTACACATAAATACATTATACATCAATACAATACACATGTATATATGAATACATATAAATGCCCCATGTGATTTAAAGAAGAGTTGTTGTTATCTATAGCTTAACTGCTTGAGGAATAGAAATGTGTGCAATGCATTGAAAGGAAATGAGTTGCACACAACTGTCATCATCACGGGGTTAGCCTATTAATTAACAGCATATATATCCCTGGTGTGTAGATAACCTATGTCTAATAGTAAAAAATAGAAGAGTCGAAGTAAAGAAGTGGAGAAAAGTAGGATAGTTTTGGGGGATGTCCAGCTTCCATTAGTAGACATTACATGTGCCTGAGGAGATGTTCAAATATAGAGTAAGTATATACAGTGTCTGTAGTCACCAAAACTGTTTTTTTTTTTTTTGTTCTGGCATGAGGGAACCACACAGGGCCATTCTATTTGGTAAATTATATTTAGCCTAGAGATCAGGGGCTCGATTCTATCACCAACGTTAGGGAAGACAAACCACCTTTGGTAGTTTTAAGTCAATGTCAGTTATTCAATTGCCTGTGCTGGGACAAACTACCGACAGGTAAAAATGCACAACGGGTGCTAAATTAGCACTCACTGTAAACTAAAGCAGATGAATTTGGTATTTGATTACACATGGTGGCTTGTAACACATGTTAAGGGACATGTTCTTGAACAGTGGCTTAAAAGACATAGCACCCACTGTAAACAAAAGCAGATGAATTTGGTATTTGATTACACGTAGTAGCTTGTGACACATGTTAAGGGACATGTTCTTGAACAGTGGTTTAAAAGACATATACTCTTGCGCAACTAGGGATCCTTACACTAGTGCCCCATGGATATATTGATATGGGGGCCCTAAACCAAAAGCATGAGTGAAAAGAAAATTATCCTTATGAGTTGCATACCCCACTGGCACTCACAGGGTTAATTCCTCTAAAGCTAACACCAATCAGCTTCTGTCTGGTTTTTTCATCCCTCTTGCTAGAAGCTGATTGGCTGGGAGCTGTGTAACACCACATCCCTGCCAATGAAAGCACTGAAACCATTTTGAACAGGGAGTGGCCATATAAAAGCCAATCTCTGTTCACACTTACCTCAGTATGGATCTGGCAACAGCCCAAGAGGTATATAGGGGGATTTTTGATCTGCTTTTCCTCCACCGCCGCCATTGTGCATTTATTGGCAGAATATCTCTAGGGGCACAAATAATTTTAACTTATATATCTTTTTTTAGCGAGGCACAATATTTTGAAGCAAGAAGAAGAAGGAAGATAAGAAGACAAAAGATGAAGAAGAAAGAAGATACAAGCTTACAGATGAGGAATTACAGTGGTTACTGGATTAGGGATCTACCTGAAAGTGAACCAGGGAGCTGATAACCTACATATCCATGCAGATTATATCTTTATCTGGGATTGGTAACTATATACATCCTTGTATAAAATTCTGTAAAGATTCTAAAATGATTATCACCCAATGTATTCTGGGATAGATAAGTGTATTTGCCCACAGGATCTGGCCAGTCTAATGGGCACTGCCACCTTGTAGCCATTTAGGCTGTGGATAGCCCATTTCGGAAGCTATACAGAGTAACTCATTGCCAGTTCATGAATACAGATATTAATACTGTAGGAGATAAGAGTGATAGCAATTTTAGATCATACAGAGGTTGCTAGAGATATCTAGATACTATCCCCATCACAAAATCAATTTTGTGCTGTAATTACTGACACCTGCAGAGCCACCTGTTTTATTGTGTGTGTGATACGTGCAAATACTGTGGGGTGTGCTGGACACAGCATTGCAAAAGCATGCAGATAATACTTAATTTTTCCAACGCTGCATCTTGTAGCCCTTAAAAAAGGAACAAAATGCCCCAAGTGCCAGCTCTCAGACCTTTATGGTTTGAGAGATAATCACTGTCAAAGATCCCTCCACCCTGACTTCACGCTCTAGCTGACTTCAGGGGAATCTGGTCCTGGAACCAGCCGGTGGCTCCACAGTAGAGCCGAGATCGAGATATTGAAAAACAAATCCTTCACTGAAACGGTATTTCTAAGTGTGCTTGCAAAGCAAGCACACAAAGAAGACCATTCCAGTGAAGGATTTATTTTCCATTAACGCGATCTCAGCTCTGCTGAAGAGACTTCTCCTGACCCGGGACCGGATTCCCCTGCAGTCAGCTAGAGCGCTGACGTCAGGGAGGGGGGAACTTTGACAGCGATTATCTCTCAAACCATAAAGGACTGAGTGATGGCAGTGGGGGCATTTCATTTCTTTTTTAAGGGCTACAAGATGCAGCTTTGAAAAAATGAAGTATTACTATATGTTTAAATTTATCATAGCTTTATAAAGGTTTGGGATACATATTCATATACGCTGCAGCTAACTTTTATTATTGATTGTAATGGACAATTAACCCTTGCTATGCTGCTGTGTTCAAATATTGCTAACTTATACCTCTGGATACATATATGTAAGGTTTGAACATATACATGTTGGAAATGTTATATTTCTCTGCCATTTGATATAATTTACCGTATTTAAATTTTATGATGTATTATTGAGTCATCTTGTATACACTAATACTCTGATTGCACTGATTACAATTTATATCACATTTTTATATTTCAATAAAATTATATATTTTGCATGAATATGCGTGATTGATTTTAATCAGTATCGTTACCGTGACGTAGTTGTCACAGTGTTCCTTACCTTAGTCCCAGCGTTGCTTGGCCGCTTGCTGCTGTGTGCACAGGGCTGGGTATGACGCTTCGGCGTCATTACCCACACCCCTCCTGGCTTGCGGTCTGGCCGTTTCTCGAGCCTCCGGTGGTCGTCCTTGTCCTCTTCCTAGGCTTTGCAGCTGGCTTGGAGGACACGGGCTGGGAACGAGTTTTGACACATCTCTCTGTCCTCTGTGTCACTGACAGGAGCGAGCAAGTGGTATTGACGCAGGTGTTTTATACCATTGGACTTTGAATCTCCACCCCCCCCCCTACTTCCTGGCTGGGTATAAGAGGGTTCTGGACACAAGTTCAGTTGCCCTTACGTTGGTGTCTGATGCTGTTGTTTGTTTCTTTTGAGTGCTCCGTGTATGACCTAGGCTTGTCTGACCATTCATCCTGGTGCTGACCTGTGACTCTGTCTGACTATTCTTCCTGTGTTATCCTCTGGCATAGTAGATATCCAATCTGGTGCAGACCTGTGGCTCTGGCTGACTACCCGCACCGTATATGACCTAGGCTTGTCTGACCATCCATCCTGGTGCTGACCTGTGGCTCTGTCTGACTATTCTTCTTGCATTATCCTCTGGCATAGTAGACATCCAATCTGGTGCAGACCTGTAGCTTTGGCTGACTACCCACTCCGTGTATGACCTAGGCTTGTCTGACATCCATTCTGGTGCTGACCTGTGGCTCTGCCTGACTATTCTCCCTGCTTCATCCTCTGGCATAGTAGACATCTAATCTGGTGCAGACATGTGTCTCTGGCAGACATCCCACTCTGGTATTGACCTCTGGCCAGTCCTAGGAACTGCTTGACCTTGACCACTGGCTCTGGCCGACCAGCCACTCTGTCTCACCCCCAGGTGGTCTCTACCAAGTATACTGACTGTAGGCATGAGTCAGTAAGAGTCTTCCTTGTTCCTTATCCTGTGGGAGAACGCTATTGCTGTGCATTGTGGTTACCTTACTCTGTACTCTGAGACTACCACTGGCAGTCTGCCTAGTCTCTAGCAGAGAGGTTACGCCAAGCGGCCTCCTATTTCTGGTAGGAATTGCTGGCTTCCTCTGTCACTCTCTGCGCCTTGTTATTATTTTATTATATTACTATTCAATAAAGGTGGTTTTACTATTACAGTACTGACTCCTGGTATATTCTTGTTAACTGTGACAGTAGTGTATCAAACTGAAAATTGTGAAATTATCTCAAATTAATGTAATTAAATACTATTGTATATTTTATGCAAGGACAACAACCATATTTGGATGTCTCCTGTGTACTCTTTCCTTGTGTATATCCTCAACAAGTCCTAGGTTCCAGGCTACTAGTAATAGTATTACCACTAGTCCCATAGCCAAGGGCAAAGTGGGCTGCTGCTGCCCACTGATGAGAAGAATACCCACTGACACTCATATAGTCTGTACTCTGGCCAGCTGCCCACATAAATGTTGTCAGATGAACTTTCTTGGTCTGTGATGTTTTCATCCCTTTTGCCCACCACACTAACTACCTGCTTGGATATGCCAACTGGGTGCAACACATGACATCAATTATCAGTTAAACAGTGGTTTTCAACAAAATGATAGGGCAGCATACCAAATGGTAGCATTTTGGCAAGTTTGAAGTTCCACAGTCATATTTATGAATATTTTTGCAGTTCCAAGAACACAGAGTGGGTTGACAGCAAATAGAGAAGAACTGTGTAATTTTATTATTTCAACAACATGACTAGTAGTGGCGGAAGTAGTGGTGGTAGACGTTGAGATTCTATGACTTTGTCATCTCCAATTAACTATCCGGTTCCATATATCTTCCAATTAGTCCTATAGTTGTAGTCCAAGTGAGATCTGAATGAGGACGTTCCTAGAAGGGATATTGCTTTCCCCATCTCACATTTTTACAATAGACAACAGATAGGAACATGTTTAACCTTTGGATTGTTAGTGAAGTATCTCCATACTGGATATTTCATAGACTGATGATGCACCTATTAGAGGGAGATAGATGTTGCACTTTGAACAGTAGAAAAAGCATTCAATTGCCCTGTATTGTTGTTTAGTGGTCAGTAATAGTGAGTGTGGGTGGGCAGGCTTTGGACTTCTAAGTGGTGATGCTACTCATGATTATAATGATCAAGATGATTGTGTATTTTTAGGCATGTTGAATTGGCAAACTTTCTATGTTATCTCTCAAACAGTTTATAAATAGGCATATTGCTCATTTGCAGTGGTGGAAGATTAAACCTTTTCTTATCTGATCATTTTTGGGCCAAATCATCATAATTACTATCACTCTTTAATTTATCTGTATCTGAAAAAGAAGGAGATGAAGGGGGGAGAGGCATATTTTAAATCAATATCATCACCACTATTATTAATAATTAGGTTATCAGCAGCATTATCCATTTCCTCCCCATCCCCACTACTTTCATATTTGTGTAGTTCTGAAGTACTTAATTTTCCTTTTTCTTCTTAGGGGAATTTGTAGAAGTTTGACCATTAGTTTGCAGTGGGGTGTTACTGACACTGTCTAACGTAGCACGTGGTCTCTGCTAAATCCTCCTCCACTATGGCAACAATGCTAGAATGTGACTGCCCATAGTTTTTAGGTTTAGTACAACTACTGGTTGTGGAACTTTTCATATCACTTTTACAAACTGCCTTCTCACGAGGAGGAGGATCATCATAATCACTCAGAAATAGAGCTTTTAATTTCAGAAAAGAACCATCCAGTCTGCCAATTTCCTGTTTAAATAAAATACACAGTCTTACATACTTCTTAGAATACACATGTCTATTCCAAACATTTTTGAATTCCCTAACAATATTTGTCCCTACTCCAGCTGTGCTGGGAGGCTGTTCTATGAGCCTGTAACATTTTTAGTAAAGTGGTATTTATGGACATTACTTTCACATTTTACATCCTAGTGCTCAATTATTGATTTTTTTCTGAAAAATGGTTCCCTCCTAAAAGATATTAAATCCCTTAAGCCCTTAATGACTGCCCAATTTGGCATGTGTGTGTGTGGGGTCATTAAGGCCACAGAGCAGCTTGCAGTCGCACTTCCATCCCAGAATTCCACGACATGCCAGGACCAGCCCTTAGTTAACGCACATCCACTGGTGACAGTCCTGGCATTTCACCGGTCCTTAAAGTGTTAATATTTATAATGGTTTCCATCATATCCCCTGTCCCACCTTTCTTCCAAACTGTATATATTAAGTTATTTTAGTCTGTGCCATTTTGATAGCTCTTCTTTGAACTGCCTCCAATTTATTAATGTCCTTTTTGAGATGTGTTCTCCAGAACTGTACACAGTATCCCAGGTGAGGTCTTTTCAGGGATCTATCACTTACTGCACAAGCTACAGCAACCGTGCTCAGAGTAGTTTCCGAACTATGACTTAAAGTACACAACAGAGCTGTTAGTGTAGGGAATTATATTTTTCCTGTCTGAAAATAATGTATGATCTATGTCTCTCTGTCACTGTTACTCTCAGTCACCACTCAGGTGAAGAATCACCTGCATGCCTCTGTCTGTCACCTATCAGTCAAAAGGTTTTTATTTTATTTTTTACAATGTTCCTGTCACTGTCTACAAATCACACCCACACTTCCTACAGCCGTAAGCAACTTCAGCTCTTTGTCTGTTTGCTTTTATATGACTAGCTAGCTGTTGTCAAAATGTATCGTTCTCTCCTAATGACTGCAGTGTTAGTTTTTACAGTAAAGGACAGACCTGTATTAGCTTCAGAATCACCACCAGTTTGCAATAAAAGAATAAGCGCGTAGCAGCTGATGCAGAACCCTCCACAACTAAGTATTTGCTTGTCCCTCTTGTTGTTGTGGATATTGGAGTGAATATGTGTAAGTAGCACTGTGTTAAGTTAACTGAACACAGGTGACTTCTCACATTGCTTCAAATGGGGCTTTAAACCAAATTGCACTGTAAAGTTTTTCTGATGTTGTAGCTGATGCAGAAGTGAATTTCTTTATCCATTTCTTTATTGCACCTTAATAATTGTTATGTGCAACTGACGGTTTGTTGAGCAAGCAAATGAAACCAGACACTGTTGAACAGTATTTAAATTATACCAGTGTCAAACATTGGCTTCATTTTGTGGCAAGTGTGTTCAAAAGTGGTGTTGCGATTTGATATAGCATAATTTGATAACACGTATTATACTATTTAAAGTTCCATTGCAGGTTGTGTAATTTATGCCAATATTACTAACATGACTCAGAATAGAATTAAAACATGTAATTCCAGTGCACAACACATTAATCACGTAAGGCTGCTTAACCTTGAAATGCATGTTTCTCAGGAGACGAAAATGATGTCTTCATGCATAGTATTCATCCACTTTATGGCAAACTATATGTAACGTTTGCCTGTAGAACCTTACATACATTACATATATGTATCCAGAGGTATAACCTAGCAATATCTGAACACAGCAACATAGCAAGGGTTAATTTGTCGATTACAATCAATAATAAAACAGTTAGCTGCAGCGTATATGAATACGTGTCCCAAACCTATATAAAGTTATGATAAGTTAAGTGGAATGTAATTTGTGTATAGATTTTTCACTTTCAGATACAATTCCCTTGTCATGATGGTGTCTGAGCTAAGAATGTATGGACCAGAGTTGTAAGAAGATACACTTCCTGAAGTGTTACTTTATCACATATCGTTTTGATCAGCAGTCTGTGATGCAATTAAAAGGATTACCAGATAGCTCAGTTGCCTTGGGTGCAATCACATCAGAACTTGTGTAGTGTATATGATATTGACATTTTATCTTCAGGTTGAAGGAGATTTAAAAGGAGATGTACATTTTTTATGAAAAAAATATACATTGTCGGGTCTTACTCCTTTGCACTGGGCATCCTCTGGCACTCAGGGGTTAACTGAATAATAGGAGAGGACCCTGGGGTACCTTTTAGTATCTTAGGGTGTCTCCAGATGTGCATGCAATGTGTTGCGTTGCAATGTTGTGGTGTACTCAGCCAACACAGCTGCAACACAACATCCTTTTATTTTGGGTCTTGCATGTTGAGCAACCCAGTTTGTGAATGGACCAACATCATCTTTGGCAGGTCCCCCAAGAGGATGCTCGTTTGGCACTTGGACTGAAAACATTTGGCATGGAATATCTTGCCATAGTGACATCAGCACGCCTGCGCTGTCAGTCCCTTTTGGAGCCAGCTGGCTCCTAGAAACGCCTCCTTGACCCAGCTGGGACTGACAGCGCAGGTGCGCAGATGTCACTATGGCAAGATGTCCGCGCTCCGTCCTGCTGTCAGTCCTGGAAGAATAGCGGTTTCTCTTTATTCTGTTAATAATTCTGGCAACTAGCGCTACTGAGCAGCTAGTCGCCAGACAGACAATTATGTGGAGCAATATTTTTATTGGGTGGTAGTTCCGCTTTATTTTATTATGTATAGTAGTTATTGATAATTAAATCAAAATTAAATGGCACAGAACCTGGCTGAATAAAAGTTTTGTACTTTTTGAAAATCCCAGAGTGCGGTTTAATTTTGATTTAAATATATAAGAAGGCCCTTTAGGGGGCCAAAACGTTGACAATAAACCAATAAACGCAACTCAGAAAGCAAGACCTGTGAGTGTTTATTTCCAACATGGTCATTGCTCCATTTCTTGAGATATATATATATCGCGTTAGTGAGACGACGCAAGACTGCGTCCTCTTAACCTTTTGAGTGCCAGAGGGGTACGCAAAGCAATGCATTGAGTACCCCTCTGGCACACAAAGGGTTAACATTACCCAGACTTGGCCCGTGTACACTGGCTTATACATTAGTATATATATATATATAATAATGTGAAAAAGCTTTAGGCAGGTGTGAAAAAATGCTGTAACGTAAGAATGCTTTCAAAAATAGACATATTAATAGTTTATTTTTATCAATTAACAAAATGATAGTGAGTAAACAGAAGATAAATCTAAATCTAATCAATATTTGGTGTGACCACCCTTTTCCTTTTAGGTACACTTGCACAGGGATTTGTAGGCATATAGTCAAGTGTATGATTAAACAATTATATTATACTAGTTGAACAGCCCGTTACACGGGCCACAGTGCCTCTGGAAGCCGGCCGCGGGGTAGTACAGACTGCCCGCGCTGCGGCTGATACAGAGCTGGGCGCTCCGAAGGAGGGTCCCGCTCTGCATCAGCAGTGGTGCGGGCAGTCTGTACTGCGCATGACTGCCGCACGCGCAGCAGTGTCTACTGCGCATGTCGGGCGTTACACACAACTTAGAGAATTATTATATAGGATTATTAAGTGATTATACCAAACAGGTGCTAATGATCATCAATTTAATATTTAGGTTGAAACACAATCATTAACAGAAACAGCGGTGTAGGAGGAATAAAACTGGGCGAGGAACAGCCAAACTCAGCTAACAAGGTGGAGAGTGGTACAAGAATGAGTGTCTGCAGGCAACAGTGAAGCATGGTGGTGGTTCCTTGCAAGATTGGGGCTGCTTTTTTGCAAATTAAGTTGGGAATTTGTCCAGAATTAAAGGTCTTCTCAATGCAGAGATGTACAGGCAGGTATCCATCAAGCAATACTATTAGGGTGGAATCTGATTGACTCCAAATGTATTCTGCTGTATGATAATGACCCCAAACATACAGCCAAAGTCATTAAGAACTATATTCAACATAAAGATGAACAAAGAGTCCTGGAAGTGATGGTATGGCCCCCACAGAGCCCTGATCTCAACATAATCGAGCCTGTCTGGAATTTCATGAAGAGAGAGAGAAGCTACTGTGGCTGCCTAAATCCACAGAAGAACTGTGGTTAATTCTCCAAGATGTTTGGAACAACCTACCTGCCGAGTTCCTTAACAATCCTTAACAATCTGTGTGCAAGCGTACCTAGGACAATTGATGCTGTTTTGAAGGCAAAGGGTGGTAACACCAAATATTGATTTGAATAGATTTTTCTTCACTCACTATGCATTTTGTTAACTGATAAAAATAAGCTATTAAAATGTCTATTTTTGAAAGCATTCTTACTTTAAAGCATTTTTTCATACTTGCGTAACACTTTTGCACATTACTGTATATATAAATAAAATAATGACATTTGTAAGTCTCTATGATAATGATGTAAACAGTATTAATAAAATGCTACTTTTTAATTTGAAGGAACACTTGCTCCTAAAAATGAAAATATAATGAATCTACAGCTAGCTTCTGTAAAAATGTGTCATTTTGTTAGATTCCTAAAATCTAATCCTAATCTGTTATAGGTGATTGTGTATGTTCATGCACAGAGGCATTTACCCCTATGTACACTGACGTGTCCAGTAGGTTTGGGGTTGATTTTATTGCAACGCTGCCTTTTTTTATTGACTATGACTATGTCCTACTGGTGTAGAGGGGTTATGTGGTTTTTGTGCTGTGCCATTATTACTATGTCTGTTTAATAAATTAGATTTTGCTAGTTGGATCTTATTGTTGATATGTTTGTAATTTTCAGACGATATTTATGTATAATTTTGGTCTGAGTGCCATTCAAGAATCTACTGTTTTTCTCTTTGCCCTCTTTTTCTTTCCTTGCTTTATTGTATTTAGATGTATGCATTATTAGATTTGTGGCACCCTACATGTATTACATGTGGTTATGATTATTTGCAGTGGTAATTATATATACATATATATATATATATATATATATATATATATATATATATATATATATATATATGTGTGTGTGTGCTCCCTATAATAGATTTGTACTTGTCATGTGATGCCTCCATGGATGCCATAAAAGTTCCATATCTGCAAGAAGGGCCTTATTGTTGAAATCTTGGGGTGCTAACTCCTCATCAAAAACTAAGCTTATCTCATTATCATTCTTAGGCTCTTTGCCATTTGGGGAACAATTGGAAGATCTGATAAAGAAAGTATTGGGAGGTAAGTGCTTTTTCTTACTTCTGGATCGCAGAGTCAAGACCTCACCATCACGCATTCCATTAGATCAAGGA
Organism: Rhinophrynus dorsalis; assembly: GCA_037306005.1. NCBI lineage: Eukaryota > Metazoa > Chordata > Amphibia > Anura > Rhinophrynidae > Rhinophrynus > Rhinophrynus dorsalis. The sequence goes on along the minus strand of CM074718.1, from coordinate 213,855,487 downwards.
GGCAATAATTTTGTGACACAAATAGATTTTAACAAAGCAGGTCCTATGATCAAACAAGACAATCATCCACACAGGGTTTCAGAGCAGGTTTTAGGAAGGAAGGAGCACACAGAATTCAAGGGAAAAGAGATTTTCAATGAAGCTCAGTGAGTCCTGTCTTCAGTACCAACTGGGGGGCTACTGGAGCAATTCCTTACTACCTGTAGACAAGATACAAACCTAGGCAACTAGGTAGGTCAAAACTAGTGTTGAGCGAGCATGCTCGGCCGATGCTCGGATCGGCTCGAGCATCGCTCTGCTCGGCACATGGCGGTACTCGTACGAGTACCGCATGTGCTCGCCCGCCATGTTCGGGTCTCCTCCCCGCACGTTTTGCGGCTGCTGCGCAGCCAATAAACGTGCAGGGAGGCTCTGACATCGGTGTAATGCCAGCAGCCATGTTGGCTGCTGGCATTACGCTGATTGGCTGGCCAGAACCCGTGGTCAGGTGCTGTATAGCACCTGACCATCGAGTTCGGCTCAGTCTGAGCCAGGGAGAGCTGAGGATAGGAAGGGAAAGGCAGTGTAGGGAGGAAAAAACAAAAATTGTGACAAAAAAGAACCAAAAGTCCTTTTTAGGACTACTGTGTGTGGGGGCAGCAGGTTATATTGTGTGTGGGGGGAAAAAAAAAAAAAAAAAAAAAAAAAAAATATTCTGTTTAGTGTGAAAAGTTGCAGATTAGAGCACATTCTGTTTAGTGTGCACAGTTGCAGATTAGAGCACATTCTGTTTAGTGTGCAAAGTTGCAGATTAGAGCACATTCTGTTTAGTGTGCAAAGTTGCAGATTAGAGCACATTCTGTTTAGTGTGCAAAGTTGCAGATTAGAGCACATTCTGTTAAGTCTTCAAACTAAAATATCAAAGTCACGTATTCCATTCAGTGTGCGTCGCCGCAGATTAGCAGCACATTCTGAGTACTGTGCAGAGTTGCAGAATAGGAAGAAATACTGTTAAGTCTTCAAACTAAAATATCAAAGTCACATATTCCATTCAGTGTGCTTCGCCGCAGTTTAGCAGCACATTCTGTGTACTGTGCAGAGTTGCAGAATAGGAAGAAATACTGTTAAGTCTTCAAACTAAAATATCAAAGTCACATATTCCATTCAGTGTGCTTCGCCGCAGTTTAGCAGCCTATTCTGTGTACTGTGCAGAGTTGCAGAATAGGAAGAAATACTGTTAAGTCTTCAAACTAAAATATCAAAGTCACATATTCCATTCAGTGTGCTTCGCCGCAGTTTAGCAGCCTATTCTGTGTACTGTGCAGAGTTGCAGAATAGGAAGAAATACTGTTAAGTCTTCAAACTAAAATATCAAAGTCACATATTCCATTCAGTGTGTTTCACCGCCGTTTAGCAGCCTATTCTGTGTACTGTGCAGAGTTGCAGAATAATAAGAAATACTGTTAAGTTTTCAAACTCAAATATTAAAGTCACATATTCCATTCAGTGTGTTTCACCGCCGTTTAACAGCCTATTCTGTGTACTCTGTACAGTTGCAGAATAATAAGAAATACTGTTAAGTTTTCAAACTCAAATATTAAAGTCACATATTCCATTCAGTGTGTTTCACCGCAGTTTAGCAGCCTATTCTGTGTACTCTGTACAGTTGCAGAATAATAAGAAATACTGTTAAGTTTTCAAACTCAAATATTAAAGTCACATATTCCATTCAGTGTGTTTCACCGCCGTTTAACAGCCTATTCTGTGTACTCTGTACAGTTGCAGAATAATAAGAAATACTGTTAAGTTTTCAAACTCAAATATTAAAGTCACATATTCCATTCAGTGTGTTTCACCGCCGTTTAACAGCCTATTCTGTGTACTCTGTACAGTTGCAGAATAATAAGAAATACTGTTAAGTTTTCAAACTCAAATATTAAAGTCACATATTCCATTCAGTGTGTTTCACCGCCGTTTAACAGCCTATTCTGTGTACTCTGTACAGTTGCAGAATAATAAGAAATACTGTTAAGTTTTCAAACTCAAATATTAAAGTCACATATTCCATTCAGTGTGTTTCACCGCCGTTTAACAGCCTATTCTGTGTACTCTGTACAGTTGCAGAATAATAAGAAATACTGTTAAGTTTTCAAACTCAAATATTAAAGTCACATATTCCATTCAGTGTGTTTCACCGCAGTTTAGCAGCCTATTCTGTGTACTCTGTACAGTTGCAGAATAATAAGAAATACTGTTAAGTTTTCAAACTCAAATATTAAACTCACATATTCCATTCAGTGTGTTTCACCGCAGTTTAGCAGCCTATTCTGTGTACTCTGCAGAGTTGCAGAATAATAAGAAATACTGTTAAGTTTTCAAACTCAAATATTAAAGTCACATATTCCATTCAGTGTGTTTCACCGCCGTTTAACAGCCTATTCTGTGTACTCTGTACAGTTGCAGAATAATAAGAAATACTGTTAAGTTTTCAAACTCAAATATTAAAGTCACATATTCCATTCAGTGTGTTTCACCGCAGTTTAGCAGCCTATTCTGTGTACTCTGCACAGTTGCAGAATAGTAAGAAATACTGTTAAGTTTTCAAACTCAAATATTAAAGTCACATATTCTGTGTAAGATGAAGAAGGCGGGTAAAAAGGGACGGGGAAGTGGACGTGATCCTGAAAGTTCAGGGCGCGGGTCAGGACGCGGAGAAACTGTGCCTGGTGCCAGAGCACAAGAAAGAAAGACATCCACCATACCTAGCTTCATGTGTAATTTTACAGGGCGTCGCAGGACATCACTCTCGAGGTCCGACCACTGCGAACAGGTGGTCGGTTGGATGACAGCTGATACTGCTTCCAGTCGGTTAAGCACCACCCTGTCTTCCACCAAGTCCACTCTCAGTAGCCAAGAGTCTGGTCAACATAATCCTCACTCTGATCATCCTTCCTCCCACCATACACGGTCTGGTCAAAGAAGTGATCCCACACTGGGATATAGTGAGGAGCTCGTCTCATCACCAATCCTTCATTTGACCCTCTCTCCAAGCACGCTTGCAGAGGAACATGACATCTTGTGCCCTGATTCACAACCTCTAGAGGCTACCCAATCTCAAGAAGATGACAGATGTGAACGGCATTTAAGGTCAAAGGAAGTAGTGGATGATGATGATGATGATGAGACACAGTTGCCATTAAATCAACCACTATTTCCGTCTCAAGACCTTGTTGAGGAGAATGTTATACAGTTGTCAATGACTGAGTATGTGGTGGGATCAAGACTTGAGGAGGATGATCAGAGTGAGGAAGTGGAGGAGGACTTGGTGGACGATGAGGTGACTGACCCCACCTGGGAAGGTGTAGAGCCGAGCGATGACAGCAGTCCTGAGGGTGAGCCATCTGCAGCACCGCAACAGGCTGGAAGAGGCAGTGGTGTGGCTACAGAAAGAAGGCGGACCGCACCAAACCGGCCCGCAAATGTTCCACGGAGCACCCCCTTGCGTAAATCTACCTTGCCAAGGGGTAGGTGTTCCGCGGTATGGCGTTTTTTTAAGGAAAGTGCGGACGACAAAAGAATTGTAGTTTGCAACCTGTGCCACACCAGAATGAGCCGAGGCATGAACACTAGAAACCTCACCACCACCAGCATGATCCGACACATGGCATCCAAGCACCGTAGTAAGTGGGAGGAACGCCTGGATCGCCCATCTGTGTCTGCAGGCCACACCACTGCCTCCTCTTCCCCTGTTTTCGGTGCCGGCCAATCGCCTGTCGAAGGCGCAGGCCCGCATACCTCCCGCCCTGCACCTGTAGCATCTGAAGCACCATCAGCGACCACATCCACTTCCCTGTCCCAGCACAGCGTCCAAATGTCGTTACCCCAGGCATTTGAGCGCAAGAGAAAGTACCCAGCCACCCACCCACAGGCCATAGCACTAACCTCACACCTTTCCAAATTACTGGCCATCGAAATGCTGCCATTTAGGCTTGTGGACACTGAGTCCTTCCGCAGCCTGATGGCAGCAGCTGTCCCTCGGTACGCGGTCCCCAGCCGCCACTACTTTTCCCGGTGTGCCATCCCCGCATTACACCACCATGTGTCCCGTAACATCACCCGTGCCCTGACCAACGCAGTTACTGGGAAGGTCCACTTAACGACTGACACATGGACAAGTGCTTGTGGCCAGGGACGCTACATTTCCCTGACGGCACACTGGGTGAATGTCGTGGAGGCTGGGAGCGACTCGGACCCTGGGATGGCACGGGTGCTACCCACGCCGAGGATTGCGGGCCCTACCTCCATCAGGGTTTCCACCAGCACCTACGTTATTGGCTCCTCCTCCTCCGTTTCCACCTCCGAATTCTCTACACACACCGCCACTCCCCCATCAGCCAGTAGCTGGAAGCAGTGTAGCACTGCAGTGGGGAAGCGTCAACAGGCCGTGCTGAAGCTGATCTGCCTTGGGGACAAACAGCACACGGCCTCAGAGCTGTTGCAGGGGATTAGTCACCAGACCGAGCAGTGGCTCTCGCCACTCAACCTGCAACCAGGCATGGTTGTGTGTGATAATGGGCGTAACTTGGTGGCGGCTTTGGAGCTCGGCAAGCTCACACACGTACCATGCCTAGCGCATGTATTTAATTTAGTGGTGCAGCGATTTCTAAAAACCTACCCCAATGTGCATGATCTCTTGACCAAGGTGCGCCGCGTGTGTGCACATTTCCGTAAGTCATCAACAGCTTCAGCCGGCCTGTTGAAGCTGCAGCAGCGCTTACAATTGCCAGCTCACCGGCTGCTGTGTGACGTGAGCACGCGCTGGAACTCCACCTTCCACATGTTGGCCCGGCTTTGTGAGCAGCAGAGGGCAGTAGTGGAGTACCAGCTGTTACACGGTCGTCGCCTCTCCGTTCAACTTCCTGTAATCAGAAGTGAGGAGTGGGAATGGATGTCAGACCTCTGTGAGGTTTTACGCAATTTTGAGGAATCGACACAGATGGTGAGCGGCGATAACGCTATTATCAGTGTAACCATCCCACTTCTGTGTCTACTGAAACGCTCGCTGCTCACAATTAAAACCGACGCTTTGCATGTGGAAGAGGTGGAAATGGGGGAGGAAGAGCTTACACAAGGTGATAGCCAGAGCACCCTCACTTCGTCTTCTCAGTGACAATTGGAGGAGGCGGAGGAGGAGGAGGAGGAGGAGGAGGAAGACACGGTTGTCTCCGCTACAGAGGGTAGCCATGGAACTTTAGTTCCATCTCTTCAGCGTGGGTGGGCAGAAGAGGAGGAAGAGGATGAGGAGATTGAGAGTCATCCTCCTGGTGAGGACAGCGAAATCTTGCCTGTTGGTACTCTGGCACACATGGCTGACTTTATGTTAGGCTGCCTTTCCCGTGACCCACGCGTTACACGCATTTTAGACAACACGGATTACTGGGTGTTCACCCTTCTGGACCCCCGCTACAAAGAGAATTTCTCATCTCTCATTCCTCCGGTGGAGAGGACAAGCAAAATGGTGCAATACCAGAAGGTTCTTGTTGAAAAATTGCTCCAAAATTTTCCATCTGACAACGCTGGCGGCAGAGTACGTGCTACCTTGGCCAACCGAGAAGGGGAGAAAAGGGGAGCACACAGCAGTTCCGAGAAAGGCAGGGCAACACTCTCCAAGGCGTGGGACACCTTCATGACACCCCGCCAGCACCCTCACCCTGATGCGCAGCCTAGTGTCACAAGGAGGGAAAAGTTTTGGAAGATGGTGAAGGAGTACGTAGCAGACCGTGTCAGCGTCCTCAATGATCCCTCTGTGCCTTACAACTACTGGGTGTCCAAGCTGGACACGTGGTATGAACTGGCACTCTATGCCTTGGAGGTGCTGGCCTGCCCTGCCGCCAGCGTTCTGTCTGAGCGGGTATTTAGTGCTGCTGGTGGCATCATAACAGATAAGCGTATCCGCCTTTCCACCGACAATGCTGATAGGTTGACACTTATAAAAATGAACAAGGCCTGGATTTCCCCTGACTTCTCCACTCCACTGGAGGAAAGCCCCGGGGGAACATAAACTCACTTTATATATGTTATTTACAATGATGGGAATACTCTGTATTCCCATTCACCCCTTCCACCCAAAAAACGGGTATATGGTTGACTCTTAATCTTCTCATCCTCCTCCTCCTCTTCCATATGCCCTGGGATATAATTTTTATATAGGGCCAGCTCACCAGCGGGCCCTGTGATATAATTTTTATATAGGGCCAGCTCACCAGCGGGCCCTGTTTGACAATTTTTATATAGGTCAGCTCACCAGCGGGCCTTCTCATATAATGTTTTATTGGGTCAGCTCTCTAGCGGGCCCTCTCATATAATGTTTTATAGCGTCAGCTCACTAGCGGGCCTTCGCATATAATGTTTAGGATGGTCAGCTCTGCAGCAGACCCTCACCCATAATGTTTTAGATGGTCGGCTCAGCGCACGTTTCCCTCTTAATCATGGCCTCAGTTCAATAAAATCAAGGAAATTTTTGGGAGAATTTATTTCTGTGCACGTTTCCCTCTTAATCATGGCCTCAGTTCTGAAAATCAAGGAAATTTTTGGGAGAATTTGCCTCTGCGCACGTTTCCCTCTTAATCATGGCCTCACTTCCGAAAACCAAGGAAATTTTTGGGAGAATTTGCAGATGATATACAAGTAAATATACAGCAAATATTGTTTGGTAACAATTTTTCGCCTAAAGTCGTTTTTATTTTCCTTTTTGTGTGTTTTATGGTCAGTCTGTAAAAATGGCGTACTACGGGCGAAAGATCGTTCCCAGCAGCGATGTTGGAGTCCAAGATGCATCCAGACATCCTCCCTATGCTGTCCCTGAACCATTTCTGTGGTGTTTCCATCCTTTTCTGCCCTTTTCCTATGGACCAGGCACCCTCCCCTCATCAGAGCAGGGGGTGCCTGGTGTAATGCTCGAGTCCTCCCATTGACTTCAATGGGGCTCGGGTGCTCGGCCGAGCACTCGAGCCTCAGGGGGTGCTCGGTTAGAGCACCCGAACACCCGAGCATTGGGGTGCTCGCTCATCACTAGTCAAAACCTATCTGCTAGACCTTGAGACAATGCCCCAAAAACATGTGTTCAAGATTTCAAAAGTACCCCCAAACCAATTGAAGGAAGCCCATCTAGAGAAGTTCATTCAAAATCTACTAAGGAACAACATAATAGAAACATCTCTAGGAGCAAGGAAAGAACAGGAATTTACTCCATAATCATCCTAGCCAAAAAGACAACAAGGGGATTCAGGACCATTTTGGATTTGAAATTCCTACACAAATTCCTGAAATATTGTGTCTTCAAGATGCAAATGGTAGCATCAGTCCTTCGAACAGTATGTCCAGGTCATTTCTAGCATCTGTAGATCTCCAGGAAGCATACTGAAATATATCCATCAAAGAGTTACATCTGAGATTCCTCAGATTTGCATACAAGAACAGGCACTTGCAATTCAAACTTGAGGACAACCGGAGGGAAGCGCACTCAGGACCATCAAAGCATCACCATCCCAATCGTCATATATAAAAATATTCTTTATTTGCGCTTTTCCTATGATTAAGTGACCATGGACGGTCACGAAACGCATTAGGTGACGGACCGTTTGATCCAATGTGTCATTGCTGTATGACATTTTGTTTTTCAAGTGGATGTTTTTACTTGTGCAAATAAAGAATATTTTTATATATGACAATTGGGCTGGTGATGCTTTGGTGGTCCTGAGTGTGCTTCCCTCCGGTTGTCCTCAAGTTTGTGGGATCGTGGCTGCGATTGTGGGGAGCGGCACCGGGTCAGCCGACACGGAATTAAAGGGGTGAGTGACATTAACATATCGGATGTTTCTCTATAGATTGAGCGACTAGTCATATTGTGGATATTTAACTTGCAATTCAAAGCTCTGCCATTTGTACTAGCTTTGAGAACTTTTGCAAAAATTCTGGCAGTGGCTTTGGAAAGTTGAGGAAAGAAGGCATCATGATAATACCATATCTGGACTACCTTTTTATAGTGGCAGAATCCAGAATTCAAGCAATTCAGCATGTCTAGAAAACCCTAAGGCATTAGAAACAACTAATATGGTTAATCAACAAACACAAAAGCCAACGACAGCCTTGCCATCAGTTGAGATTTCTGGGAATGATTCTGGGCACAGAAAAAAACACACTTCTCTCCCCAAAGGATCAGTAGCATTGTTAAGAGAGTAATAAAATCCATCAGAACTTCTCATCAGACACCTCAGGTTTTGATGAGTCTGTTAGGGGTATTGACAGCCTCCATCCAAGTAGTACCATGGGCACAATGTCATATGCATCCAGTGCAAAGATGGTTCCTACAGAACTGAAACAGGAACTCAGTCAATATATCTCAGAAAATCCCTTTTCCACCAAGACTAAAAAGACAACAGAAGTGGTGGAAGCAGCGGTGCAACGTGAGAAAGGGTACACCATTGGAAGATACTGCCTGGCAAACAATCATTACTGATGCAAGTCTAACACGTTGGGGAGGACATTGAAACAGCAAGGCAGTTTAAGGTCTGTGGTCAAGAGAAGAGAGACACCTTCACATAAATGTTTTGAAATTAAGAGCTATAGCAGAAAGTCCTCAAAGATTCAAGGATCTCCTGAAAAATAAACCAATACAAATTCAATTGGACAGTCATGCAGCAGTAATACACATAAAAAAACAAGGAGGCTCTCCAGTCCAGTGTTGAGCAGGGAAGCAAAAAAATAGCGAGATGGTCAGAGAAGAATTTACTAGCCATCTCAGCCATACACATAGCGGGCTGTCAGAATTGCACGGTAGATTGCCTCAGTAGGAACATGCTGAGTCCAGGTGAATGGTCTCTGAATATGGAAGTGTTTAAGGACATAGTCAGAAGGGGGGGGGAAATGTCAGTAGATCTGATGGCATCATATTAAAAAAAAATGCCCAGAGGCTTTCTCTTGTTGGAAGCACCTTCGAGCTCTGGGTATGAATGCCATGAGATACAAATGGAATTTCAAACTAGCATACATATATCACCCCAACTCCCATGATTCTGCAAGTGCTAAGGAAAATCAGAATAGACAGGGCCAATATCATTCTAATAGCCCCAAATTGGCTTACTGTTCAGCAATTTCTTCGGACTCTCAGATATTGACCAACCGGAATCGCCCTCTTGCAACTTGTTGGATGTGCACTTGTGTAATGTAGCAAGGAATTTACTGCAGTGTTTTTACGAAATAAGTCTGTGAACAATCTGCCAGAAGAATCAATGGAGATAGAGAGGTCCAAAAAGTCAACCGACAAATCTGAAATGGAGAAAGAAAGATGTATATTAAATGAATTGTCATTCACTTTGGAAATAAATTCTCTACAAAGAGTCTCTGGGCCCACCCACAAGAAGAAAATATCATCAATTAATGTAAACCAAATTAGCACATGCGATGTATATTCTTCCAATAATTCACTGAAGACTGTCTCCCTCTCCCACCAACCGAAAAACAGGTTGGCATAAGAGGGAGCACACTTGGCCCCCATGGCCATCCCAGAGATCTGCAAGAAAAACCTTAAATCAAAGATGAAGTAATTGTGACGCAACACAAATTGCAAGATATACACCCAAAAAAATATTTCGGTATTCATATCATCTAGGAGTAATGAGGAGATATATATGTGTGTTCGCTCATTTTCCTTCACTCTTTTCTATAGTCTCTTGATCTAGCCAGCCGGCTACTTCTTTTTGTTCTTATATTCTAGGCTGTTTGGTAGCATCTTTTACAACTTGCGCTCCTAGATGAAACTTGATGGTTTGACATCGGATGTTTTGACTGATGCTGAATTTGGTCTACACTATTGCGCGAGGTTTGTTTTCATTAATTGACTTGGTCACATGAGACACATCAATTTGTTTTCATTTGGTATGACTACGATTTAAATATCCAGACATTGGTTGCGTCTTTTACCCCTGACAAAGCCATTTCAGTTGGCGATACGTGTTGGGTTTGACAGGAGGGTCTTCAATATTTCTTTATTCCCTGTGTGTTGCTATTTCAATGGACAACTAGATAAGTATATTATTAATACTATTTTTACTCTTATATTCACGCGATTGCACTTTAATAAAGTGTTTGTAGAATGCACTTTATTTTTGGTTCTTTATCATAGGCACTTTGTTGGGTATGTTATGCTGCTATATATATATTTTTTTCAGGGAATACTGTTCATCCTTATGTACCAGCCTGTCAATGTTTAGTTGTTTATTTTCCAATAATCTGTTATTTTGTATTTTTGGGACTTATTCCCTGAGTGCCTCACTTAATTAAGCTTCTTTTTAGGAGAGCCCTGGGATTCTTTTTTCTCAGGACTATCCTCTTTGTTTGTATTATTGTCTTTCCAGCTTAAAGGGATAGTAATACTTTGTTTTATCTTTATTTTATTTTGTAGGCATTAAAAAAACATGAAGAACGTTATAAGTCTTATCTCTCAAACTTTTATGGTTTGAGAGATATTCATAAGCAAAGTTTCTCCTCCCACCCCTTTTACCTAGTGTAAGCCACCTCTTCTCAGATATGGAATCCAGTTCATAGACCAGACAGATAACAGAAGGGGACAATCTTCTTCCTATGGTCAATGAAACAGAAGGGGACAACCTTCTTCCTATGGTCAATGAAAGCCCTGCCCCCCTTGACAAGTTTTTCAGGTTTTTCCCTTATCTTGATTGAAGATTGTCCCTCTCTATAGTCTACCTGGGGACCTCCTTCTGATCTGGCTGAACAGTGTTACATCAGTAAAAGGGGCGGGAGGGGGATACTTTGTCATTGAATTACTCTTGAACTACAACTCTGACAGAATTGAAGTAACACTCTCCAAAGTCCAAATACTATGATGATTAATTAGAGCTGCTTTTATTATGAAACATTACTATCCCTTTAAGAGAGCACCACAGCATTTATTCTGGGGATTTAATTGTCCTTCTATTTTCAGTGTGCGCAGCAGAACCTGTGTGTTTGTTTTAATAACAAAAGTAGAGCAATTCTGGATAATACAAACTGTATATTATGAATCAAATACAAATTCTGAAAACTTCCATTGATTTAATCCTCTGCAGTGTGTTGCGTACCCCTCTGGCACTCAAAGGGTTAAATGGGGCTTTTAACCCCTGAAAGACTGAGAAGTCTTGAATGAATTTCAAAGCAGTGCATTGAAGACCTCTGGTTAAAGCCCCATTTAGATCAAGAGTAAAAAAGAGAGAAGGCTCCTCATAGGGTGATATTGTTTGGACAATGAAAATGTTAAACACAGCAGAGCTTCTCATAGGGTGATATCGTTTGGACAATAAAAATGTTAAACACAGCAGAGCTTCTCATAGGTGATATTGTTTGGACAATAAAAATGTTAAACACAGCAGAACTTCTCATAGGGTGATATTGTTTGGACAATAAAAATGTTAAATACAGCAGTCATCACACAATATACACACAAAGGGAATGACTGCATATGAATGTCTCACTTTGATAATTAGCCACTTCCAGAGGATGACGATTTCCCTTAAAGGAAGGAGAAAAACGGCCATGAACAAACCAACAAGACACACGTGGGGGAGAGGTCTATTATCAAAATGTCAGTATCTCAAAATAAAACATGTACTCACATTAAAGAGAAGCCTTTGAGAGAACTACCATTCACCTGTTGCCAGTTTCTGTTTTATGTGAGTACATGTTTTATTTTGTGATGCCGACATTTTGATAATAGCGCCCTCTCCACGTGTTTCTTGTTCATTTAAATCAATAGGATTTTTTATTTGTTCTATAAGCTTTAGTTGAATGTACCCAAAATTAATCCAATTATCAATTGAACATAGAAGCAAGATATATAATAAGTGGGTCCATGCCCAGAACCTCCTCTGTTGGCACCTTTCCTCTGCCTATGCTGTAAGAAATATTTTGAGGGCATGAAAGAAAAAATGTTGCAAATGCCACATCAGCTCAACACTTTCACAGCCCGCTCCATACTACAACATGATCAGGGTATAAAAACATTGTGCAGTGTAAGACCTTGATTAACCTTGTCAGGTTGATCACGTTGCATCCAGATCTACCACAGACAAATCAACAAGGGGCCATGTACATAAAGTGAGATGAATTCTTGGTAAACCAGTCATGTCATTTGATTTAGAGGTACTTCATCTTCATCAGCTGCTTGTTTTGTTCTCTAGTGGACAGAAGTTTCAACCTTCTGTTCTGGCTCATACTGCATCCTGTGTACATAAGAAAGAGCTCTGTCATTATATCATATAAAGTACTGTACATTCTGGCAGCCAGTGAATATAAAGTACTGCAACTTTATCTGGAGTAAACTTGAGCCTTACAATAGTTTCTGTGTGGTTAAAACTCTTGACAGTATGTATGTTTGCATCTGTCATAAAATATGTAGCATTAGATTTTGTGCTATATGCATTAACCCTTTAAAGACCAGAGTTGTTACCAATGCATTGGGCACCCATCTGGTCATTAAACCATTATAGGAATATTTTTAAAATCCCATTTAATGTTTCTAAAGCCCCAAAATTTAGTACAATAATAATTATAACAGTACAGTAATACTTATAAAATTTAATCCCCTAGATCATTGTAACAAAGTAACAGTTAAAGAGGCTGAAAAAAGACATCTACCATATTGAATGAACTTTATTTCGGGCATTACTAACCCTTTAAAGGGATAGTAATACTTCATTTTATTTTGTAGGCATTAAAAAAACATGAAGAACGATATAAGTCTCATCTCTCAAACCTTTATGGTTTGAGAGATATTCACAAGCAAAGTTTCCCCCTCCCGCCCCTTTACCTAGTGTAAGCCATCTCTTCTCAGATGTGGAATGCAGTCCATAGACCAGACAGATAACAGAAGGGGACAATCTTCTTCCTATGAGAACAATGGAAGCCCTGCCACACTTGACAAGTTTTTCATGTTTTTCCCTTATCTTAATTGAAGATTGTCCCTCTCTGCAGTCTACCTGGGCACCTCCCTTCTGATCTGGCTGAGCAGTGTTACATTAGTAAAAGGGGCAGGAGGGGGATACTTTATCATTGAATTACTCCAAAACTCCAACTCTGACAGAATTTAAATTACACTCCATGGCCCAAATACTATGAAGATTAATTAGAGCTGCTTTTATTATGAAACATTACTACCACTTTAAGTCTATTGTAATCAGTACTCCTATATTTTTCTCTTATAAGGGTTCCCAAGTAGTTTCTCAGGACGGGGCGGACTGACAAGACCCCTGGTTCCCCAGGGCCCCTGGTCCAAAAATAGGTCTGGGCCCCCTGCCCAATTACATCATTGGCCCCTACCCATGACATCATTGGCCATCCAGTACCCCCACAAGCCCTCCTGTACCCCCCAGGCCATCCAGTACCCCCACAAGCCCTCCATTACCTACACGAGGGCATCCAGTACCACCACAAGCCATCCATTACCCCCATCTGGCCATCCAGTACCCCCACAAGCCATCCATTACCCCCACCAGGCCATCCAGTACCCCCACAAGCCATCCAGTAACTCCCTCCATGCCATCCAGTACTCCCCCACTTCATACCCCCCAAGGCCATACCCACCCAGGCCATCCAGTATCCCCCTACCTGTGCTGTGTGCACTACATGGTGGTGGGGCTTCTTCTGCTGACATCTGTTACTCACTGCTGCACTCCCCAATCTGACTCCTGCTGCATGTACTCCTTGGCGAGTTAGCGGGCTAGGAGGTATTCATCTGGTCCCCTGTGGCAGGCTGGCTCTGAGTCCCACTCTCTCTCTCTCCCCCCCTACATTATCATGCTCCCCTGTGGGCCTTGATGACATGCGTGTTCAGGCATGCGCAAAAAAGAGGAAGAGGCACAGGAAGAGAAGTGCTTGCTGCCATCCACTGCCAGACAGTAACGAGCAGTGTGAGTCTGGACTCTGGCAGCAAGCGGTGGACCGTGGATAACTCGATCTTGCCCAGCCGCATAATGGTTGGGAATGGGAAGGGATCTGATCATGGGCATTAATAGTATTGTGAGGCCTCATGGAACACAGTGCTGCGGCCAGCGTCTGGTTTAAATAGGTGCGGACGGGCTGTTACGGTTCGTGGCTTTAGGTGCATTAATCTCGCACAAAGGTTTTCACAATAACAGCTGTGTTAAAATTAATGTAGTCACATACCATGTGCTCTGTACAAATTGGCATCCTCAACCATGTGGCTTGAGAACAAAGACATGAGTTGAGGCCTAGCAAGATGACGTCAGACCATGTGGCTTGAGCTCTTTCTGCAAAATGGAGTGCTCATCCATGTGGCTTGAGAACAAAGACATGCATTGAGGCCAAACCAGATGGAGTCAGACCATGTGGCTTGAGAACAAAAACACAGGCCTAGCACGGTATGCACACAGTAACGGACACTAGCACAATTATTGGAAACAATATGCATTTGCCAACACCCCAAGAGCCATCCTATATATTTTAGGATATACCCAGGGAAGTTTGTTCTAATGACTAATAACACGCTCAACACAATAACACCCTATCTGTTCTGGAACAATGTGGATGGTGCCGCAGGAAAAAGGCAGGCCAGGATCCTGGAACAGTTCTTGGGCCTATACACCACATGGAGGCCTGGTTGGATTCCTTCGGCCTCCAACAGCCAGGCTGGATGGTCACCTCTACCCCCCATCCATGGCTCAACTCCTTCCCTCCAAGACTGTAAGACTCCCCCACTAGTTCAGGGTATGGGATTAAATAACCAGTCCCCCCCTCTGTAGTTTTCCTATTCTCTCCTCCTATGTTCCACCCACTCTCCACCCATTTCCTGCCTTTTGAAAACCTATGTCTTCTTAAAACTGGAAAAACTGTTTTTCTACTGTTTTCAAGCCTGCAAGAGTCAATTTCAAACAGAGGAAATTAACCCTTCCAGTGCTGAAAACTGGCATTTAATCCAGGGAATATCTGCTTAAGTGGTGAACATAAAAAGTCTATAACTTAATTAATTATGGTTGCAAAAGTCAAGTCAACATGTTACTCATTTTTCATGTCCATAACATGGGCCCAAACAGCAGGCAGGCAAGCAGGTGTTTCTATGAATGTCGCACTTATTTCATCCCCCTTATTTATTGTAACATATGTCTATTGTAAGGCACTGTGTACACTGTGTGGCGCCATATAAATAAAGATATACAGACATACATACATACATTATAATATTAATTGCTGATGATGATGGCGGGCCCCCCCTCGGTCATGAACCCTCAGTCCATGGCTGAATGCCCAAATGGTCATTCTGCCCCTGTTTGAGGACACTTCCATCTATGCTGCTGGTCTATCCTGAGGGCTAAAAGTTGATACACAAACCTGTGGCAGTCAGTGGTTTAAGTGTGTGCCTGATTGCTGCCTGTCCTCTGTCATGCATAGCAAATGTTACCACTCATGAAACAATTGAGCAATGAGGGCCTACCTTAACCCTTTGAGTGCCATTATGTTCCCCCGGTGCTGCAGCTTCCCTTCTGTGGCTGTACTACAGATCCAGCTGAGGCCACTGGGAGTCAGAGTGAGTGACAGTGTATGTATGTGTGTGTGTGTGTATGTATGTGAGTCACAGTATATGTGTGTGTGTGTGTGTGTGTGTGTGTGTGTGTGACATATTTCTTTTCTGGTTGAGCAGTAAGTTGAGGGAGGGCAAACCCTGCCCACTCCTGTTGAAATCACACACACCCGTATCTTCTGCATTGGCATTAGGGAGGAGATTTCTATATCCCATCCTTACTGCCACCCCTGTGTGTGTGTGTGTCTCCTGAGGAGACATAAATTATCTAATGAGGCATTCTCTTCTATGTGTGTTTCTCCTGAGGAGACATAAATTATGCAATGAGGCTTCCTCTTTTATGTATATATATATTGACTGGGTGATGGTGTTGGCATAAGGAAATCTATACATACTACACTCAGAAGGTTTTCTCCTTCGCTGCTGTTTTTTCATATTGATTCTACCATGATAAGAATCTGCCTTTAATGCCAGGTACCTTTATTCCATCTACTGGTAAAGTTGCCTCTTAGATTCCAGAATGTTCTTCCTCCTCTTACAGTCCCTGTAATGACTGCCAATTTATTAGTTATCAGCTCCTAATGGAATGCTGTCAACTATACTTCAAAATTAGGATACTGTTGGTAAGTTCATGAATGCCTCAACATGTTGTTTACAGTAAGAAAAACGTAACATGTAGCACATACCTTAATTTACCTGATAAAACAACAAAATACTCTGAAACACTCTGGTGTTTATCTGTGCATTTTAAAAATGAATGCAGATGCCTTGTATATAAAATTATCTTGTGTAATGCTGCTGAGGTATAAAATATAATACTAATAATGAGCCTTGACTAGTGACATTTATGTTTTGCTAATGAAATGTGAATGCCTTATTTATAAAGTTAGAAGTTTGTCACATTACTGATATTCATATTTCTAATTAAATGGTTTGGTCACCACACAGGCCTGACCCCATGTGAAATCAAGTTTAATGTTATATCTTCTTAGTTTTCCCAAATTAATTATGACAGTGTACTGTGGACAGATGCAGAATTGTCAGGTCAAGGTGGTGTTGTTATAGAAACTATATGATGCAGAAGAGCTTATACCACAGTGGGCAAAAGGAACATGATAATGGTGTTAGTCTGGTTTCTCCTAGGAAAACTGAATGCTGTAGGAATCTCTGTCTGTTGTAAAAGGATGGGAAAACCTATGGGGACTGCTCTGTAAGGCAAAGATATGTTAATAGTACAGCACCTTAAGCAAAGCACAGCAAATCATTTTGCTATGTACCAAAGCAGATATGATTCACCTGCTCTGTACTAAACTGTCCTCATTGTTAAAAATATCTGACTTTAAATCACAGAGGTGCTATCCATGGCTCTGCTATATCTATCTATCTATCTATCTATCTATCTATCTATCTATCTATCTATCTATCTATCTATCTATCTATCTATCTAGAGAGAAGCACTATTTAGCCTTGGATATAATCACCATGTAGAACAAACCACAAAAGTGCAATAGCATATTGTATTTAACATATATGAAATGAACACATGCATTATGAAGTACAGAGGTGATGTAAGTGTGCCATAATTATGATTTTTTAAACATTTAACCATATCCTCTCTCATTTTCGAATCCTGTGGTCCTGTTGTAGCTCAATGCATGATAATTGTATACTACCAGGATGTTCTGTCATGTAACTAGAGCACAGTTTTCCACTACTGCAGTGAAACTGATGTGATAGTTAATGTTCTCATTGAGACAGTTGTTGAATTTTCAAGCTACTTTTCAGGTAGGGTCAAGAAGAAACTGACACAAGCACTCACGTATACACGCATACGCACACATATACCCGCATTCCTCTTTTTTAACATATAAGGATGTGTAAAAAAATTGCTTACACATATGGACTTTGTGTTTTAAGCATATCATACAGACAGCCTTAAATATGAATGCCATCTAAGATACCTATGTTATGACAGATTCCCACCAGTCAATGAAAGCATAACTTTGTTGGATCTTTCCAGAAGAAGGGTTATTTTCGAAATAACCATCTTGGAAACCAATCAGGTTCACTTTGTTTAGTGAACTCTTCAGAATTAGGAAAGTAGTTTCCATTCCAGATCTTTTTTAAAGAGGGATGTATGTAGCTGGAAAATGTAAATGTATGTGTCACATATAAACACACTTGATGGGAACAACTGACCTAGAGGGACTAGCTACACCTAGGCTCTTCAGAAACTTGACTGAGCTGTTTCAGGATACTCTGGCCAGGGGCTGTTTATAAATCCTGTAATAGTGACTGCCTCTCATTTCTGTAATAAGACAATCAGGACTCAATGACCCGGATGTGCTAAGAAGAAATAGAGCAGCTCTGGGGCAAGCCAATTGCATATTTAGAGACTAATAAAAAAGCCCATTGATTTAAATGGGGCTTTTAACCACTTGAATGCTGAAGAGGTCATTAATGCATTGCGGAAATTTTTATTTGTCTCCATTGGTGCAGTCAGTTTGCTTCAGAATTGCCTCAGTTCTTCTTAATATGTCAGCTGCACTGACCTTCAGCTAGGAAAGAGCCAATAGGAAAGAGATCACCTTCACTCTGACTGTCTCAAACACAACTTTTGCCTCCATAAAAAAGATTGACTGCATTCATACAAAATCAAGTTTATACACCCTAACAATATCTGATAGGAACTAATTCCTGGATGCCAGAGATCAGAGTTGGATGCCAGCTACCCCATTTGATAAGGAAAATCAATACACCTAATCTTCTTTACACTCATACAAGTAACAATTAGCACTATTTAATAAAGGGCACCAAAGCACCAGCTCACCTCTTCTCTTCTGTAGACATCTGGGTGGTGCAAACGACATTGTCAAGGACCAATATATGTTCATGGACATTACTGTTTTTATAATCTTTTTTAAGTAGTATCAAAATGTGCTAATAATTTATATGTAGCTGCATGTTACTGAAAGTGTCATTGTTAACACAAGATATATGAAGCACTATTTGGATTCCATTTAAATAAATAAGTGTATCATTCATTTTATCTTAAAGATTTCATATTGAAGTAAATGCATTGCCTGCAATGGAATCAAGCCTGCTACGTCTGCTGGCCTATGCTGTCTTCATTACAACTTTAAAGTATGAACTATTTGTCTCTGTAATATATTGTATTGTTCTTTATAGAACATTCTCTGCAGGCATAATATTCTGTTACTCCACATCTGACCCTTCAGAATGGAGACATTTAGGCAATCATGGAGTAAAGCAACTGTACCATATGGGACAAACAGAAATTACCCAAAACCCAACTTACCCAATGCGATGGAGAAATCTCTAGCATTCGAGTGGTTAGTTCAATTTAAATAAATGGGGATTTTTTTTGCTCTATTATGCAGATGGTTTACTCCAGAATTGTTTCATTTCTTCTTAGTTCTACAGATTCAGAGTGATATGTGCATAAACAATGGACAAAAGATAAATAACACAATCTGGATCTGTGACCACTTGTAAAACAACAAAATGCAACAATTCAATGGCCTCAGTGCCTCCCTTTTGCTATATAGTGTTTTCACAGATCCAGAATGTGTTCTTAATTTTCTTTCTAGTATACTATCAGCTAAGCAGAATGCTGTAGGAGTTTCTGCACTGGATAGGAAGAAATGTGCATCTTATGAATACATCTCTGAGTGTGGCATTCATGCATTATTATGTGCTTAAACCCAACAACTCTCAATAAATACCATGACATGGAGGCAGATCAGAAGGTATTTCCATCATGGCAATGAATCAGGTCCCTGTAGAAAGAAGGAGAGAGAATAGGTTGCCAAGATTGTGCAATTAAGAAACTTTTTTGGACACCCAAACTCCAAACATTAATCCTGTTGGGTCTCAGTTTTGATATAGATATAACTGAATTTGTTCAGTGCAATTCCACTTCTTTCTATCTTTTCTTTCCATCCTCCCCCTTCCCGTTCCCCTCTTTCTCCTCCTGTTCATACCTTTATCATATTGCAGTGAAAAAAATGATGTTGCCTGTAAGAAACACTGACATACAGATGCATGGGTCACACATTTTCACATGTTGGCACACACAGTCGCACAAAGACAGGCTCACAAACTAACACACTCTCTCTCTCTTTCACACAAACACACTCCCATTGCTTTAATGCTGCTTTTAACCCCCTGAATGCTAGATACTTCTCAAAGACATTGTTTGGAGACCTTGCTAGCTTTCAAGCATTAAAAATCTCCCTTAAAACAATATGATTTTTGCAATGTTTTATCTGTCCCCTATGATACAGTTGATTTGTCCTAGAATACTTTGTTTCTTCATAGTACATCAGCCTCACATGTGGGAGAGGTGTGTGACTGAGAGAGAGAAAAAGAGTATAAGAGAGAGACCTGGGAGGAGAGAAACAGAAAGAAACACGGGGAGAGGGAGGGAGAGAAATGGGGAGAGAGGGATGTGAGGGTAGACAATGAAGGAAGAGGAGAAGGGAGCAAGGATTATAAGAACATGCTTACCTGCTCCACATTGCTTCCAGACAGA
The DNA here is from genome assembly GCA_037306005.1 of Rhinophrynus dorsalis. NCBI lineage: Eukaryota > Metazoa > Chordata > Amphibia > Anura > Rhinophrynidae > Rhinophrynus > Rhinophrynus dorsalis. The sequence goes on along the minus strand of CM074718.1, from coordinate 213,835,364 downwards.
AGTACAATCAGAATTCCCCCAGTTTCCTTTGGCTTCAGTGTCTGGGTATATTTTCTCTGTGCCAGAGATGTATTCGGCAATATACTGGACACACCATGGCACTCAAAGAGTTCATGATAAGTGTCCGCACATAGTGTAGCACTCCTTCTAGTACTGCCATGCTTTGCACCAAGCACACACTGGTTGTAGCTAAAATGAACTATTCCTGTCTCTGTTTGAATAGCTGACTTGAAGGATGGGCAGGGTCTCCTCCTATTGCAATGTATGGCAACACCAGGAATAGTGGTTAACTACATGGAGGACACTTATAAAGTGTTACAAGTTTTATTAAACCTTTCACTACCAATGTATATCCAAACCTACACATGCACTGTCTGAAACCATAGCCTTTTACAGTGTCCACTGTCTGCAACTTCTGTTTACCCCAGTGTTGTTCCACTGTCCCACTGATAGTTGCAGTGTGCAGTTTTGTGTTTGTGTACACTGAAAGGGAGAGTTTCAGGACACATAAGGAAAGGGGGAAGAGGGTGGCTGAGTAGGCAGAGAAGGGAGCAATTGAGAGCATATTAGGGCATGCAGGGTGAGTGGGTCGAGAGTTAAAGGGATAGTAATACTTCATTTTATCTTTATTTTATTTTGTAGGCAGTAAAAAAAACACGAAGAATGATATAAGTCTTATCTCTCAAACCTTTATGGTTTGAGAGATATTCACAAGCAAAGTTTCCCCCTCCCGCCCCTTTTACCTAGTGTAAGCCATCTCTTCTCAGATGTAGAATGCAGTCCATAGACCAGACAGATAACAGAAGGGGACAATCTTCTTTCTATGAGAACAATGAAAGCCCTGCCCCCCTTGACAAGCTTTTCAGGTTATTCCCTTATCTTAATTGAAGATTGTCCCTCTCTGCAATCTACCTGGGCACCTCCCTTCTGATCTGGCTGAACAGTGTTACATCAGTAAAAGGGGTGGGAGGGAGATACTTTGTCATTGAATTACTCTTGAACTACAACTCAGACAGAATTTAAATAACACTCTCCAAAGTCCAAATACTATGATGATTAATTAGAGCTACTTTTATTATGAAACATTACTATCCCTTTAAGCATTAATGGGCACAAAAGGAGGGTGGCTTGTAAGGTAGTAAAAATGCAAGAAACATCTGCTTATTGATTATGGAATAGAATTGTTGAATACAACTAATATCAGTCAGGACACACATCAGCTGATCAGAGAGATATTGCAGGTGTAACAGTAGGTGTCACATAGATGAAACAATAAGAATACAAGTCAGCGCAAAGGTAGCATACTAGTGTTTAGAGAATGAAGCCCCCAATAGGCAACATATGCAGAATTACAATAAATATCTCAGATAATTAGTTCATTTTCTGCTCTGGAAATCAGACAATCCAGCCTTTTTGTTTCCATCTAAACCAGGGGTGGGCAACCGGAGGCACTCTAGCTGTTGAGGACTATTACTGCCATCATCCACAGCCAGCCAACAGCCGTTGCATTCCTAAACAGCTGGGGGTCCTCAGATTGCCCATCACTGATCTAAAGCCAGTCTTCTGAACTTGCAAATATTTCTACAGAAAAAAATTATTTGCTTGCAGATTACATAAAAATATAAATAGCTTTTGTATTGTTCAGAGATCTTCAGTTTGTAAACAACACATTTGTGTATGTCCATATTCATCTTTTGATTAATGTTTTAATAATTAGAAAATGCAAGCTATAGCAGACAGACGTTGAAAATTCATGTAACATTAATAAGCAATGCTTTATATGAAAGAGAGCCAGTTGGCACCAGTGGAACATTATATGACTGAGGATATTGAGAATATTATGTCTGGGCAATTTCAAATGCTGGCAAGAAAAATACATTAAATCTTAATTTATTGTAAACAGAGGATATCTAGATTCCGCATAACATTTGTAGCTATTTTAACCTGTTGGATACAAATGAGGCCTCCAGTGCGTTGCCTACAACTGTGTTTAGACCTCTCTAGCATCTAGGAGGTTAATTAAGATTTATATCTGTAAATGAAATATCTCCATAAATATATGATATGAAGAAAATGTACAGCACCTCAACATAAGCCAATTAATGTGCAACATAAATTGGAAATAAATAAATAAACAACAACCATAAACACGGTAGTAATCCAAAATAAGGACAATCAATAGTACTTCCACAATCCAATGAGTATTTCTTCTCAGTCATCACAGTCTTTAAAGGGATAGTAATACTTTGTTTTAACTTTATTTTATTTTGTAGACATTAAAAAAACATGAAGAATGATATGTCTTATCTCTCAAACCTTTATGGTTTAAGAGATATTCACAAACTTATCTCTCAAACCTTTATGGTTTAAGAGATATTCACAAACAAAGTATCCCCCCCGTTCAACCAGATCAGAAGGGAGGTGCCCAGGTAGACTGCAGAGAGGGACAATCTTCAATTAAGATAAGGGAAAAACCTGAAAAACTTGTCAAGTGGGGAAGGGCTTTCATTGTTTTCATACAAAGAAAATTGTCCCCTTCTGTTATCTGTCTGGTCATACAACCTGATCCACATCTGAGAAGAGATGGCTTACACTAGGTAAAAGGGGCGGGAGGGAACTTTGCTTGTGAATATCTCATAAACCATAAAGGATTGAGAGATAAGACTTATATAAATCTTCATGTTTTTTTAATGACTATAACATAAAATAAAAAGTTAAAACGAAGTATTACTATCCCTTTAATAATGACTTCCATCTCAACATACCTGCAATTTATCTTCCTGGCCACTGGTGTCAGTATTTTCCCTGCTTTTTCTCCTTCTGACCACTGCTGTCAATATTTTTTGCTGAAGTCCTTTCTATCATCTGTTTTGCCTTTATATATCACTCTCCTTCCTCATTACAGTGCATAGTATGCTGTGTTCCCGTAGTGGTTTCTTGACCTAGATCCTGACTACTGGTTTCTTGATCTTGTTGCCTGTACCTTTGCTGACTCTCTTTCTGGCCCAACTACTTTCTGATTTCCGATCATGAGTTAATGCTTACTGGTTTTTGTCGACTTTCTTTCTGTACAGTCTACTCTTCTATCTGCCAATCTGGATTTGATGCTGCACATCTATTATCAACACTCCTGCTGCGATCTGTTGGTCTATAGTACGCAGACACTCTGCTGCCACCTGCTAACATATCATGGCGTTACTATTTCTAGTATGTCTTCCTGGAGAGTTATCCTGAGGTTAAGGTCTTTCCCTATTCATCTCTTCTGTTGGGGGTTCTCTATATTTGATGGTTTGTTCCTATATGGCAAGGGTCATGGTTTGACCTTACTAGAGGTATTGTTGTACTCTAGTAACACCCAGTAGTGTTGAACCCTAGCCTTCACTCTCCCCCACAGGACAAGGACTCTTGGTGGGTTATCCTGAGCACTAGGTTCTCTGGTGGATGCTATCCAGACTTGTGGCTGGCAACTGTAGTACGGCTCAAGCCACAGCACAACCCAGCTGTGAGTAGCCCACACCCAAAAGCTCTGTTCCCTAGCATGGATTGCTAGCACTCGTTCTGTGGGCTTCCTAGATTCTAACACTCCAACTCCACTGTCCTTTTCAGCACTTAATGGTATTATTCATATTACTTTTGAATGGTAGGTGGCAGCTTATCCTTTCAGCATCAAGAATCACTTTATGTTTTATTTGATTGGACTTATATTTTATTTAATATCAGGTGTATTTTAGATTTCAGAGCTGAGGCACCATGTATGTATATATATATATATATATATATATATATATATATATTCTATCTATCTATCTATCTATCTATCTATCTATTTATCTATCTATTTATTCAAAAAACTGTGCAGCAAAATTACAGATCGGGTCAATGTTTGGTCTAAGAAGGACCTTTATCAAGACAACTAAAAATGGAGTCTTACCTCCCATATAAAGCCCAAGACTGTCCCAGCGACACTCATGAGACTGGTGACGTCATCTCTCTCAGTAACCTGATTGGTAACTGATGAGTGGATGCACCACATTGGTCACTAGAACGTACAAGTGACAACTTGTGCACCAATCATAATGGAGTGATAAGACTAAAGCAAAATGTTGTATAAACTATAAACCGTAATAAACTCTATAATACTGTGAGTGATGTATAATGCTAACTTACTGATTCAATAAAAAAGGGAGGAACGCAACAACAGAATAATCTGTATACTGCGATGTCATCCTGGAGGTCAGATCACATGCCCACATGCTAAAGAAACTCTGAATCAGTCCCTGCTGAGTAGAGGATCAGTTCAGGCTTTTTAAGAACGTACAGCTTACAGCCTGGTCATTTTAGTTCTTTCTGAACTTGGATCTCTATTGCAGCATCCCTACACATCTACATCTTCAAAGGGATTTGTGTACAGCTGTTGTTTCCATCAGCACCCAGATTGAAAACTTGGAGGAAACATTGGATATGGTAATGGAAGGCTGAGAGGGACACAGCTCGTTGGCTAAAGGAGGAAGGGGACCTCTTATGTGTCTGGGTCAGTCAATATTATAACCAATATTAAAACTGAAAAAGTACCAATAAAATAATGAACATAATAAAAAGTATGAAAAATAAAAAATCACTACTATAGTTAATGTTAGCTAAAGAATTAAAACCACAACGACTTCCTCTCATGTCAAATAATACTTTGACAGTATATAATTGTAGGAAAACGGAAGGAAATTGTTTGGTAATAGCATATTTTATCCAATGGTATAGTATACGTGCATCAGATGTGCTATTACTAGTAAACATGTATGAATAAAAATATAAATATTTCTCTGTCGTCCAATATAGCTTTGTAACGGTTTTGTAAGACACTCAGACCAGGAGGTTAGAATAAAACAGAGTTTTATTAAAATACAAGGAACACTGCCCACTACAGGCTAGTATGGAATGACAGGTAAATGATATACAGGTATATGTATGCCCTCTCAGGCCCAGTATATAGAGCAAGAACAAATACTGTCACAGGACAGGCATAAATAAGAAGTATCAGTATCAAATGGGTAAAAGTTCTAGGTAGGTAATCAGTCTCTGTTGTGGTGTGTTTGACAACGCCCAGTAGATGTTCAAAGTTACAAGAGACTGTAGTGCAAGATGTGGAAGCACCTTAGCAGTGAGGCAGAACTGACACACTCCCAGGTCAGGCAAGGAGAGGAGATACACAACACTCTGCAAGAGCTAGCACTACTGTTGAGCCGTGCGGTGCCGTAACGGAGGCAATGCACACTGCTAGAGCTGAGGGACCAAAGCCATTAGCACCCTTCCGGTGCGGTAACGGAGTCACAAACACTGCAAGAGCTGAATGGAACCAGAGCCAATAGCACCCTTCCGGTGCGGTAACGGAGTCACAAACACTGCAAGAGCAGAATGGAACCAGAGCCAATAGCACCCTTCCGGTGCGGTAACAAAACCCAGTACACTGCGAGAGCTGATGGAATCGCCCAATAGCACCACCCGGTGCAGTAACTGATACACTGCGTGTAGTAAGGGTTAATCGGAAGCACGGTGTTAACGGAGGCCACAATGCTCTGCAAGTGTAATCAGGAGGCTCGGTATAACGGAGGCTGCAATGCTCTGCAAGTGTAAACGAAAGGCTCAATAAATCGAAGGCAACAGTGCTCTGCAAGTGTTAACGGACAGGCTCAGTATAACGGAGGCAACAGTGCTCAGCAAGTGTAACGGAAGGCCCAGTATACGGAGGCAACAGGCTCTGCAAGAGTTAATGGAATGTTCAGTCTGCACAAACACTGCTACTCAGAAAGTTCAGAATGTCGCCAAGTGACACAGGATCAGGATCGCAGCTGGAACACTCTCAGGATGTCAGGATAGTCGGAATCAGGTCACGGAGCAGGAACGTCAGCCAGGCCGGGTCAATCACGGAGCAGGAACGTCAGACAAGCCGGGTCAATCACTGGGCAGGAACGTCAGACAAGCCGGGTCAGATCATGGAGCAGGAACATCAGCCAGGCCGGGTCAATTACGGAGCAGGAACCAGTGAGCGTAGTCAGATGGGCCAGGTCTGTACACAGGAACGCAGGAACACAGCAACAGTAGCACTGGTACAGGAACACCACGAAAGGGCACCTGACAGGTGCCAGAGACCCGGTATATGAAGACCATACTGGGCGGGCCAAACAAGCACAGCCAATGGGAGCGCAACACAGCAAAGAGTGACAGAGAGATCACGGGAACCGTGATAAGCTTACAGGTAACTCTGGGAAGGCGATCGCCCCTTTAAGTAGGCAAGAACAATTCTTGAAAAGAAGTGCAGGGTGGAGCCTTCCTTCCCTCCTTAGCTGGTCACCAGCCAATCCCAAACCAGTTAGATTTGTTCCTTGAACAGGAAAGGCAAACGAACAGTTCTGCTTAGTTTTTAGTCATATTTATTGTTTTCTGTTAGATATGGGGTGTAGAAATCTCCCATTAGACAGATTACCATTATTGACTTCCCAGTGGCGGATTGCTCAGTTACCAGGCGCTGAGGGGGCCCTGAGGGGAAAATCTTGAGTGCTATGTTTTTTTCCTAGGAGAAGCCCACTGAGGCTTCTTCTTTAATAATGGTAGTCTGAAGACAGACAACCTGAAAAAATAAGGTGAGCAACCCTTTGAATGCTGAGGTCCACTTGTCCCATGCTTCCCTTCTGCACAGTGGTCTCCTTTTAGAGTTCCTATTATGCACTCGTTGGGGTTACATGTTTGTCCATTGGGTTTCTGGAGCACTTGGGTTTCTGTGATAATTTAACCACTTGTTCGCCAAACTGATCACCTTTAAGGGTTTAGCATCACATTTTACTTGTCTAACCCTGTCCTGTTATCCGGTTTATGTTCTAAGTTTCTTGGGGGGCTCAGGGGGCTTTGGGCACTGTTTTTAGGGTACTTGAAGGGAAACTACATTTCCCATGAGCGCCCGCTTTATGGGCTATTTTCTGATTGGCTACTGAGCGGACGCCATTTTCTAGCTTTCCCTTCACGAGTATCCTACGCAGGGCTTGGACTCTTCCTTTTTCCTCAGCAGATTAACCCTTTGCCTGCCAGTTAAGAGCATTTTTGCTATTTCTGGGGTGAAAATGTAATCTCAGACACAGTATTTGGGTTATTCCTCATACTATCAGACAATTTAAATCCTGTTAGGATGTCAGACCCATTGGGACCTGGGGCTAGACCTAAAGACTAAGGATACTGGGGTGTCTGTGACCCCCATTGCGCATTACTCCTCATGTCAAACAGGGCTTCCTAGAGAATACTCAGGTCATTTATGCCCTTCATGCGCTGTGGCCTCTGCCTCTCCACCAAGACCCTCCAGCCATGTTGTAGAGCCACCTTGGATGCAAGAGTTAAAGACTACTTTGCAATTACTTCCAATGCAATAACAGGGGGTCATCCAAGCATGGAACCCCCCACATTATTCAGGTCTTCTGTGCCCAATCCACAGGGAATGCCTAACGTGTCAGACTCCTCTGAGGAGGAATTGTTAGTGGACTCAGATAAGGGTGAATGTTCTGAAGAAATTTGTTCCCAATTCTTTGGGGACCCCTTTGGGGCTGACCCTGAACCCTCTGCTGAGGGTCTCATCAGGGCAGTCCTTATTACCCTGAACATTCCCCCTGTTTCTGGGAAATCAAAGGATGATTCTGATGTCTTTCAGAGACCTAAGAAGCAACGTACTCTTTTCCCACCTTATTCCACTCTTAACCAGATTGTCTTGGATGAGTGCAAAACTCCTGACAAACTGCAGTCCTTACCTAAGAAATTTGCTAAGCTGTACCCCTTCTCAGAGATGGCACTAGCTCAATGTGATCCAGGTTTGCAGAGGGAACCCAGATCTCCTGAAGCTGTTGGTTTCTCTCCCCTTACATGTGGAGCTGAGTCTCTCTTGGTGGCAAGATCGCTCCAACCTGAGGAAGGGCAGACCCTTCCTAGTACCATTCTGGACCACGGTGACAATGGATCCCAGCCCAGCCTGAATAGATAACGTCTTAGCCGACTTCTTCAGTTGACACAAGGTAGACAGCGGAGAGTGGGAACTCCACCAGGATGTGTTCGACATCATCGTCCAGAAGTGGGGACTCCCCTGGTTCGACCTGATAGCGACCAGACACAAGAGGAAGGTTCCATTGTTTTGTTCCCGCTGGAGGGGTCTTCTGGCTCTCGCAGTGGATGCCATGTCAATTCCGCAGCAATTTCCTCTGGCTTATGTCTTTCCTCCCATTCTCCTGCTTCCCAGGGTATTGAGGAAATTGCGGTTGAAACAAACTCCAATCATTATAATTGCTCCGTACTGGCCTCAGCAACCCTGGTTTCCAGAGGTCTTGGACCTATCTGTGGTTGAGCACTTTCGGCTTCCCCACAGACCAGATCTCCTTCTATAGGGTTATCTGTGGAAGGAGGATGTGGACCATCTGGGTTTGACGGTCTGGCGGTTGAATCCTCAATACTGATGAAGAAATGTTTTCTTCAGTGATGAAGAAAGGTTTTTCTTCAGTGGTAGTAGCTACCATGCTTCGTGCTAGGAAGCCTGTTTCCTCTAAGGTGTACCACAGAATCTGGTCTATTTTCCACTCTTGGTGTGTGGGCAAGAATCTATCCTCCCAAGACTTCGACCTTCCTACTGTCCTGTCCTTTTCACAGGACGGTATGGATAAGGGCCTCAGGATGAGTTCCTTGAACGTTCAAACTTCTGTGCTCTCCAGAAGTGCATTGCCATCCTTCCGGATGTGAAGGTTTTCTTTCAGGGCTTTGCTCATGATCGTCCTGCCTTTAAGAGTCCCACTCCTCCGTGGGATCTTAATTTGGTGCTGGACATCTTACAGTGCCCTCCCTTTGAATCCTTGGCCAATATTCCTCTTCGTCTTTTGACTTGGAAAATGGCTTTCCTTTTGGCAATCGTCTCTGTTCGCAGGGTTGCCGAGCTTCAAGCCTTGTCCTGTAAACCACCTTTCTTGTTTTTTCACAAGGACACCTCACAGGAATGACTTCCTAAGGTGGTATCTGAGTTTCAGATCAATCAGGAGATTGTTCATTTTGTTCTGACCCTAAATCAGAGAAGAAGAGGGAACTCCACTTGTTAGATGTGGTGCGCTGCCTTAAGTTCTGCGTGCACCACACTGAATCCGTTCATCAGACTGAAACGCTATTTGTCATTCCTGAGGGTCCTAGGGCTCGTAGGCCTGCATCTAAGGTGACTATTGCTTCCTGGATCAAGTCTACCATTCGTAAGGCCTACAGACTCAGGAAGAAGTCTGTTCTTTTTCGTATAACGGCAAATCACAACTTGAAGTATTAACAGGAAAAATGTATTTAGAGCAATATATCCTAACTGAATCCCACACACAGGTGACAAGCTTAAACTGTTTATTGATAGTGAGAATAAAATTGTGTTAACACAAATGGAATGGTGTAAACAGAGCAGAATAAATGACCAATTACCAAACTAAGAAGGGATGATCAATAATATAGATATTGTACTAAGGGGAAGACTTCAAAAGAATCAATAATTCTTATAGATGTAGAGTTAGATGGGACCTCTTATATGCATTAAGCCCAAGATGGGCAATATGTGAGTGCAATTACTGTTGCTTTTAATATCTCTTGGTGTTTTATTAAACGTACTAGGCTTAGAGAGTACTGTTATCTCTTTTTCTTTTACCTTTCTCTATTTTAGTTTGCGCATTGATTATTTTCTACAATTCCCTGGATACACAGTGAACAAGGCTACCTTCGTCATTTGCTGCATCTGAGAGCAGTGGCGTAACTATAGGGGTCACACCTGCGACTGGGCCTGTGCACTCCAGGGGCCCGGCCTCCCCCTGCGACCCCTCTGCCTGGCTCCCGCAATCTCCCGCCGGCACTCTAGTAATGCAGAGTGCTGGGAGGTGATATAATCTCCCAGCGCTTAGCATTACTAAGAGGACCACGTAGGAGCTCCAGGTAAGAGATGGGGGCATTGTGGAGGGGGTCAATGTAGTCAGGGGGGTCATTTTGGCGGGGGGCCCATGGCACTTCTTATACCAGGGCCCGGAGGCTTCTAGTTATGCCTGTCTCTGACAGATTCATCATCATCCATCCCACCATCATTGTCTGCATATTTCATTATATTTCATCCTTCACGTTCTTTTCATCTATATTAATTCCTCATTTGGATATATGTCTCCATCTTCATTTCATCTATTAACAATTCAGTGACTTATCCATAGACTTTACTTTTGAGACAACATTTTCTGATGTCTTTTCTTAGTGACTGTCATTCTCATTTGGACTTTTTTATAAGTTGTTATTGTTCTCATCATTTGATATTCCACATCTTATAATTTACAATTTATTTTTTATTTTTCTGTCAGTATTTTTTATTCTTAATCTCATCTACATATCATAGGGTTTAAAAGGGTCTGTTAGAGACATAGGCTTTTTTACTTTGACAACTTATTTGCGCAAATCATTCTCCTTTTGTTAGATTTGTACCATCCTTGCTCATTGACTTAGCAGCAATTTTTGCCAAAAGAATACTATGTCTAATTTTAATGCTGTTAGACGTGGATGCAGAAGATCTTTGGATCTTACAGATCATACTAATAATATTCCTCCTACAGATGATCCCACCAGCCTTTTTAGAAAATATGAAAAATTGCAAACTAATGAATGTAAGGACTGGTTCGTCCTTATCTCTTTGGAGAATTACTCTAAACACAAAATCATCCCAGGAGGACTCAGAATATTTAAAGGGATAGTAATACTTTGTTTTAACTTTATTTTATTTTGTAGGCATTAAAAAAACATGAAGAATAATATAAGTATTATCTCTCAAACCTTTATGGTTTATGAGATATTCACAAGCAAAGTTTCCCCCTCCCGCCCCTTTTTCCTAGTGTAAGCCATCTCTTCTCAGATGTGAATCTGGTTGTATGACCAGACAGATAACAGAAGGGGACAATTTTCTTTGTATGAAAACAATGAAAGCCCTTCCCCCCTTGACAAGTTTTTCAGCTTTTTCCCTTATCTTAATTGAAGATTGTCCCTCTCTGCAGTCTACCTAGGCACCTCCGTTCTGATCTGGTTGAAGAGGGGGGGGATACTTTGTTTGTGAATATGTCTTAAACCATAAAGGTTTGAGAGATAAGACTTATATCATTCTTCATGTTTTTTTAATGCCTACAAAATAAAATAAAGTTAAAACGAAGTATTACTATCCCTTTAAACCTCCAGCTATAGCAGTAGATGAAGTACATTTTCTAACAGAATGGAATTCAATTTTGGAATAATGTTCTTTTAAACTAATTTCACTTCTCATCAAATATAGAGAAACTAGAATTGAAAATATAGAGAAATAAAAGCAACTGAAAGTAAGATCAATGCAATTCAGCTTAGCTCAGAACAATTAACAATCCAAAATAACATCAATATAAGATTGACCACCTTAGAAAAAAGGAAAAAAGACATGACACACACACACACACACACACACACACACACACACACACACACACACACACACACACACACACACACACACACACACACACACTAAATCACCAGATACCACAAGTAATATTGAACACTTCAGAATAATCCACTTCCAATCAAACAAGAACACCCACACTTTCATCACCTCCAGATCATTCACACACACACACAGATGCCTTCCCTAGAGTCAGAAGAGGATGGAGAGGAGAAAGCAATAAAAAATAAAAATTATCCAAAAAAGAATAGACTAGTTAACATCTAACATTAGCAGTTATGTGCTATTAGGCTTTAAAACTAAAGTACTTTCAAGAAGTTTGTCCTTTACTCCACACAGAGAACCAAATAAATGTAATATCTATGTGGACATACAAAATACATCCGATCAATCACTCTGAAAAGATTTTTTGCTACACATCACAACAACAATTCTACCAGAATACCCACATATGCTATGGCAGATAAATACACATTAAGACAACTAGAACAATTGGAACAACTACTGGAACAGGAAGAAACTCAGGGAGAAAACACAAATATCATTCAAAGTAATAAAAAACCAAATCTTCTTTTTGACCCACCAACTCCCAAAATGAAAATATCAAAGTTTTCCATCAACTGATCAATAAAGATATAGAAAAATTATGCAACCAACCAAACAATCTCAAATACAATCATAACAAACAAGAAAATATTGTCCTGAAAAACTAGAGAGCAACAAAGAGATTATAATAAGGAATGCAGACAAGGGAGGGGGTATTTGTATATAGGACACAAAATATTATTTATTAGAAGCCACAAGACTACATTACTGATAATACCAGCTTCAAGAAACTTTCAAAGGATACTACTGCAGATTACACAAAGGAATTACAATACTTATTGCTTACAGCTTCTCATTCTCAGGTCATTTCTAAATCAGAATACAGTTTTCTATGTAAAGAATTCCCAACCATTCCAACTTTCTATCATCTCCCTAAACTTCACAAATCTCTGATCCAACCTCTGGGCAGACCAATCATTTCAGGTATAGACTCACTCACTTACCATTTATCCCAGTTTATTGACAAATTTCTTCAACCTGTGGTGACTTCTCATGTCTCTTATCGTAAAGATCCTATGCAGTTATTACAAGATATGGAGCACCTCACATGGAATGAGGAATTAATTTGGGCCACCTGTGATGTGAGTAGTTTATACACTTGCATACCTCACTCACTAGGCATTACAGTTGGGGGTTCCACAGCACACCAGCAAAATACACCACTATTTCTCAGATAAGTTGGTGCAGCTGTATATATTTTATCTGCTATCACAGATGAAAACTTAAGAACGGAAAGGAATATCTACGGCGCTCAAATATGTTAATATACTGTGCAAATCTCACACCTACTGCAATGGAGTATTTGATCTATCACAGATCTATTATCCCAAAATATATCAAATTACAATTATTTGACACATATGTTTCTTAAGACACAAAAGTAATCTCAATATTCAGAACGTATTACTTAAATGTTCATCAAGAGGTTACATAGATCTCGATCAGTATATGTTGTTCTCCTCCCAGGTAATGCTCTGATTTCCACGACTTGCTTCACGTAGTATTTAGAAAAGATAAATAAACTGATTCAGTATTCAGTATGTCACACCAAACAAGAGTGCAATATCTCACAAGTAAGACTGATCCCGCTCCTCCAACTGGGGATATACGTAGTCTGTCAATCTTCTTCAAATCTCAAAGTCTCGCATAGATAGATTGGATCAGTCTGTTCCTTGTCACTCGTCAGTATAGGAGAGAGCACAAGCTTTCCCTTTTACACAGTGTAGTATTTTACTGATATAGAAAAATTTCTCACACTTATCAGTAGGAAACTTTGTATCAGCTTTCTCTCCAATTTGGTAGTTCGTCCCGTTGATGGTTGAAAGTGTGTCACTAATCTTGGAGTTTACCGCGTCATATAAAGGTTGTTCCTGAATGATAATAAGTGGATGCACTTTAAGGGGTTATTAATTCTTTCAAATTTAATAGAAATAAGTAAACACACAGTAAAACATAAATAAAACAAATAAAATAATTCACATTATACAAACCTGAAGCCAATTTCTCCAGTTATTAAGTGTGCTCCACCACCACCAGCAGTTGTCTACCCCTTTCAATGCCATGTTTCTTTAGGTATAGTGAAGAAAAATATAAAGGTGCTTATCCATTAAATAAGAGGTGACCGAACCTGTCCTTGAGCTCCCCAACAATGCAGGTTTTAACTCTGAGTGCCAGAGGGGTACAAAATGCATTGCAGAACAATGCACTGTATAACCTTAGGGGCATTCAAGGGGTTAATTATATACTCAACAAAACAAAGGTGACTGTCATTAAAATAGACCTGTGACTCTAAGACAAACTTTGGCCTGGACTCCATTGCAGTTATCAAAGGTATTATATACAAATTTCTCCATAGATTTCAATGGGAGTCTGTTAAGTAAAACCACTTAGCAACTACAATCCAGGTTGAAAAACATTTTGAGCTCCTCTGGTGTTTAATTGCACCTTGGATCTGTGCCGATGCATGAGTCAGACTTATTCCACAGACTTATTCCAGAGCATGGATGGTAGCCCAGCCTCAGATTTTGCACCAGGTCCCAATAGGTTCTTTTTTAAAGCTTTGACAGCAATTAGGCCTTCATTTATTTTACAGAGACATAAAATCTCCCCATATAATGTTGTGCTAGCCATTTTCTGTAAAGTAAATAGCTTTTCTAAAATTAACCTTTATATTTTGAGGACAGATTGTGGTAATTTATGCCAATTTTATACACAGTATCCTAAGTAATTAGGTTCGAGGCCAAATATATCACATATTGTGCTATTTGAAAAGACCCCAGTGTTTGGGCCCTAGATTTATTTCTAGCAGAGAATGTGGTAATATTGGCCCAGCACGGAAACTATTTAGTGTAATGTGCTACATTGTGCCACTAACAAATGTTAGTTTCTCAAAAAGTATTTATATGTAATTGGGAAAATAATGTAGTAAATGAAATGTATCCACAATCAATGTGATTTCAAATATTCCAACCAGTGTTTCCAGAAAGAAGCAAAATAATCCCAGGGTGAGATACACTACAGTGTGATAAATAGGTGATAAAGTCCATATCACATCTCTAGTGTGATAAATGTCAATGCACTAACATTTCTTCAACATGATACAGACTGTAGTGCATAGTCATCTTCACTTTATTACCTCTTTGTCATATCTTTATCACACCATAGTGCATAACTCCCATGGGAGAGATGCACTAAGGTGTGATAGAGAGGAGATAATTGGCGACATGCACTAAGGTATAACAGAGCTCTGGTAAAGTAGAGATAACTTCTTCAGCAATATCACTTCTCCAGTTACCATGTTATTCTATAGAGGCTATGCACTAAGATCCCCAAAGCTGGAGAAATCTTAGTGCATTGGCTCCATAGAAAAACATAGGTATTGGATAAGTTACCTCTGCTTTATCACTACTTTATTATACCTTAGTGCAGTTCTACTAATGGATCTAGTGATTCTACTTCTCCAGTTCCTATGTTATTCAAAAGAGCCAATGCACTAAGATTTCTCAAGTGGGAGAGAACCTAGTACATTGGCTCCATATTCATCATACCTTTGTGCATAACCCCGCTGGTATTCTAATTTGTTTGTGTAACTCTCCCCATAGTCATCAACTAGAGAAATCCTACTCTTCCAGTCTAGTAGAGCAGGAAATTATGTTTGTTTCTAGTTAACAAGTATGTTCAGCTTATCTGCATTGAGAAGACAAATTGAAGTACCTCATTATCTGTTTAATGGCAAATGCCATATTCATTCTCATACCTACTGACTGGTTTCTATTATTGCCATGTCATCACTAGGGATGGCCAAAAATTTCTGCCTCAAACTGAAATTGGCGAAAAATGGCATTTACCTCTTGGCGAAAAATTTCCTGCGGAAAGTGCCGATTTTCCACTTTTTTCTGCTTTTTTTGCCCATTGAAATCTATGGGAACATAGAAGTTACACACAACACATTACAAATAATATTTTATTTCCCAAAGGCATTGTATAAAAGGGGCATGAGGGTGCCTGTGTTGGTGGGGTGTGGGGAAAGACTCTGTTGGACAGGGGATGATTTTTGGGGGTTGTTTACTGGGATTGGGGGCACTTACTAAAAAAGAAATCCTAAATAAAATAAAAATCATAAGACATGGTATAAAGGGGTCTGAGGAGGGTGCCCGTGTTGGTGAATGAATGAATCATTTGAACAGGGAATTTGTTTTGGGGGGTTCTAGAATGCTATCTGAGGGACAGTTAATAACAAAATAAAATAAGAAATTTGTATTTAAAGTTATAGAGACAGGAACTCATTGACATAAGCTGCCACTGGGGTGGACTGATACTTGACTTGATAGAGTTTTTCGTACAGGATGATTTGTTAGATTTGTTGTTAGAGGACCAAGTCCTGAGGAAACATTGATTTCTAGGACTTAAGCTTGTTTGGCACAAGACCTAAGGAAACATTGATTTGTAGGACTTAGGCTTGTTAGAAACAAACCCCCCAAAATTGTTTATTTTTCTGTTGGACTATGTTTTTTCAATGTATTTTTTTTTTATTTTTCAAAGCACAAGCCCTGAGAAAAAAATTAAAATGCCCTATTGGCCTGGTGCCCGCAGGTCATGTTGGCCAGTAGCCACTGACCATTGTCAAATGTCCCCCTGAGTCCTGAGATGGAACTGCTGTTCATACTGCTGCTGCTGAGTTGTTTAAGCAGCAGGATGATTAGCCAACTGAAAGGGAATGGGATCAACAATACCAGTAACATGGAAGATGGATGATGAAGGTTCCACTTGCCACAAATGGCTCCAGTGATGCGCCTGAGGCAGTAGCAGAAGAATAAGTATCCCCCAGTATATGTGGAGAAAAGAACAAGTTGGCCATTAAATCTTCTCCACCTGCCCCTCCTCCAAAATCGTCATGGGAGTGTTGTTATTAGAAAAAATATTTTTCCCTTGAGAACAGGAAGTGTGGCTTCCATCAGCAACTGCAATGTGCACAGTGTGTGTGTGGTAAATAACATCTGGGGGCACAACTGAATCCAAACACCATGATACCACAAACCAAGTACTGTCACTGAACCCCTTGTCCAGACCCGCTAAGGATACATGAAAACTTGCTGACAGTTTAATAGTAATGATGAACCCTCCCTGACAGAATCCTAGCATATTCTCCTCCATCACACTGACATGTGTGGTCAGTGCACCACACAGTGTGCAATGGGTAGAGACGAATTGCCATATCCTAACATTAACAGAGTGGCTATCATTTGGCGGGGGAGGTAACAATTAATGAGGTGGATTGGCAGGAGATGTACTTGTTACCCTAGAGGAAGAAGATGATGTTGGTGGTGAGCTAGTTGTTTCACTCATCATGAAACTTCCAGTGTCTTTCTGGGTTTCTTTATTCTTCCTCCTCTTTGATCTCCACCTTTCTGAAGAGTCAGAGGGTACAGTAACAGCGGTGCTAAATTTCTGTAATGGGTGTTTGGCTTTAACATGTTTGACATAAATGTCATGGTGTCTGCTTTTCATATGTGTTATCAGGGAGGTTGTGCCAAGGTGTGTTCTCTCCTTTCCCCTTCTCACTAACTTGTCACAAATTTTGCACTGTACCTTTGTTGATGATGTCTGCACTGTGCCTGCTGGAAGAGAATAATATTCCCACACCCATGACTTCTGGGGGGTAGGATAGGGAACAGGTGGAGAAGAATGGCCTCTTTCTTCTTGTCCTCCACATTCCCCTTCAATTTTTGTGGCAGCTGATAATTTTGCTACTACTGCCTCAGATTTAGCACTGCAACTAGGACCAGGAGTATTACTGGCGTTGGCAAGTGGAACCTGTCCTAGTCCCGCATTACTTGTTGACCCCATTCCCACTGTGTCCACAGTGGTCTGTGGCACACTAGCCTTATCCTCAGCACCCTGCTGCCCTTTCATCTCAGAAATGAGAGCACTTGCAATTTCCGCTAATTCCAAAAGCTGATTGCTAGTGGTGGTGGTGATGCCCATCCTCATCCCTGTCTCCCATTCCTTCTCACTTTCTGATAAAAAGTCCATCAATTTCTCTTCCACTCCATTGTCTCCAACACCACCACCACCACTAGTCCCTACATGATGCTGCTCTATTCCAGACATCTCACTGCTGCTTGGAAGAGGTGACGAGCAATGTGGCAGAGGGTACCCTGCTGTCACACTTGGCATCATTTTCTCCTTCCCCCCCCTGAGTACCACAAGAAACACTAGTAGCAGGCAAAGTATTGGTGACAGCAGGTTCAGCACTGGCAGCAGGTAGAACACTAGTGGCAGCACATCTGGCAGCAGGTACAACACTAGTGGCTGCAGGTACAGCAATGGTGGCACTGGCAGCAGGGGCAGCACATCTTGAAGCAGGCACAGGCAGCTGACCTGTCCTGCTCTCACTAGTACTACCCTTTTCTCCCTCCTTTCCCATTAAATTCCCCAAGATCCCTTGGGGCGATTTAGGGGGACTGGACAGCATTGGTTCAGTAGTGGTCCCTTCCTCCTCCTCCTCAGACTCAGTGGACACATAACGGTCCTTCCAGCTCCTCCATTGATTATTTTTTACCCTGCTCTTAGTGATAGGAGTCACTATGAGCCTCTCCTGCCTCACTTTTTGCAAAATATCACAAGAGAACAGCACAGCACGTCTATCTCGCTCTGTAGCTGTCAAGTTTTTATAGGGGAAGTACAAAAACAACATAAATCAATGGGTGGAAACTTTCTAGCCATTGAAAAAATGTAAAAAAATGTTGGCTAATGGGAGAAAAATGCAAAAATTTTAACCGATAGTTTTAAAGCGGATTTTCCCGCAAAAAAAGCAGATAACAATGTGGTTTTCGCAAAATTTCCCTCGGGAACACGGCAACAACTTTCGCCCTCCCCTAGTCATTACCCTGTATTTTCTAATCTTTGTTTTCTCTTTTATTGAAAAAAATCAATAAACTTTTATCTATTAAAACAATATAAATGTATATATATTTATATTGCAAATAAATAGCTAGCACAATATGTAAGCAATTTTTAATTATCTTAAATGAACTAAACTTATCTTAAGGTGACACGTCTTTTTTAACTAAGACATATCATTCAGAATGAATGAGTCACTAAATGGCCCACCTGTATTCATGCGAGGAGATCCTGAAAAACTCCACTTTTGGGGTAGCGGGGCAAACATTGGTTTGAGTTTCTGTGCATAAAGTTATTACGGGAACAGTAATATTTTATTTTAACTTTTCTTATTTCACATGTTAGGTTTTTTTTTCTTTATATATCCTTACTCTGAGTTACTTAGCACTTTTAGTTATTTCTTCACTTTTATGGACCTTAGATTCCTTTACTTGAAGTTTGTAAAAACAGACTGGAACTCATCTGTATGTTCAAATGACTATAGGAACTCTGTCTGTGTGTCTCACTTGTACACAGACTGTTCAGCTTAAAATAGAGAATAGAGAGTGACACAAACACACTCCCACTATAGACTCTAAATGGAATAAGAGAAAATCCAACCACACACTCTCACACACACACACACATACACACTCACACACACACACACACACACACACACACACACACACACACACTCTCACACACACACACACATACAATGATCAAAATAATACTTAAGATTTAATAGTTAATAATTATTAATAATTTTAGTTGAACAATAAAATTATTAAATATGAACTGAATAAACCAAAATAAGAATAAAGAAATGGAAAGGTAACTATATGGAAGAAAAGAGATTAAAAGGAAGAATAATAGAAAAGGGTAGATTAAATATAAAAAAGGATAAAGAAAGTAGAGAAACTGCCTAGCTATTTACATTTAAATTATTTAAATAATGTTCTTCTTTAAATTATTATCCTATGTTTTGTTAAGCCAATGAGTAAAAATCTGTAGTTTTTTTTATTAATTGCAATACTTGTCATACGTTCTATAATGTATATCTATTTATCCTGTAAAGCCATCTGACCAGGGTATCCTATTGAAATGTCACCCTCTATTTGGCTACCATCAAATTGGCGACATCAGAATGTTGCCCACATCAAAAGGGAGACATTCTGATGTTGCACGCTTAAGTGTCGCCGAGAAAATAACGGAATGCATACCCTCCATCTGTTCCTTAATATAAATAATGTCCTCAGCCCCCCAAATAAATAATGTCCCATTATCTCCTCACCCCCCGAATAAAGAAAATAGCATAATGCCTTAACCCTTTGAGTGCCAGAGAGGTCCACAATGCATTGCACTCTGGCACTCAAAGGGTTAAGATGTGGGTGACATTCTGACGCAGGCTTGTGAGAGGAAGAGGGCATCTTAACCATTTGAGGGCCCCTCTGGCACTCAAAGGGTTAAGATGCCCTCTTCCTCTCACAAGCCCACATGAGAACGTCACCCACATCTTAACCTTCTGAGTGCCAGAGGGGTCAGAAGCTCATTGCTTTGCAATGTGTTGTGGACCTCTCTGGCACTCAGTGGGTTGAGACACAGATAGAAGGTATGCACTACGCTATTCTCTTTATTTGGGGGAGTGAGGAGAAGATGGGACATTATTTATTTGGGGGGGTTGAGGAAGAGATGGGACATTATTTATATTAAGGCACAGATGGAGGGTATGCATTACCCTATTTTCTTGGCGACATTTAAACATGCAACATCAGAATGTTGCCCTTTTGACATTTCAATATTAAACCTCTGACCAGTATAGATATAGTCTTTCTAATAAACTGCAATTTATATTTCTATACCCGTCATATAGAATTTGATTTCTTCATTTTTTTGCACAGACTATTGGCTCAATTTAAAGCAGTCCGACGCCCCAAAAAAATCCGACGGCAGTTTTTCAAGCACATTAAGCAATTCAAAGAACTGTGCTATGAACAACTGCCGGCACAAAATGAAGCATGTCGGCTGCTAAACTTAATGACCATTTCCCCCTATGAAACATACTACAAATGGCCTACACTGCAATTCAAAGGACTGCATTAAGCAGCAAGATGCATCAAGGGACCCATTTTATCGTGGGAAATACTAGACCCAATTTTTTTGGGAGTAGAATCCCTCAGTGCAACTTTTAACAGCTGACACAGGAATTGCATGTGAAATAAAGTGAAAAAGCCGCATATTAGTACATCCAAAGTACACCCAAAATGTGTCCAAAGTTAGTAGAATTAACCCTATGAGTGCCCGTGGGGTATAATTATCCCACAGGCACTCACAGGGTTAATCTGACTAAGTAACGAAGCATTAGCCCATAAAAAGTAACACTTGCCATTAATCTGAGTGTCCAGCAGAGTCTTCAGTACCCTGGTCAGCTATTGTCCATCTTCTTTCTTTTCTTTTCTTTCGTCCTCTGGTCCTTTTTCTGTCTTCCATCTTCTCATCATGTACCTGTAAAAAATGAAGACATATCAAAACAGGTTCCATAAAAAAGAACTCACACAATCCCAGAGGGGTTACGCATTACATTGCAGAGCAATGCATTGCGTACCTCTCTGCGACTCAAAGGGTTAAACAATGCTTAGATGTGCGGGTCAATAGTTTATAAAATGCTTAAAGTCCATAAATATTTATCCCCATAAATTATAAAATGCCACAAATATTCTGAATAAAAATATCATGCCCTTTTATAATTTCTCGGCCACTTTGTGCGTCCATAGTGGCGTCGGAGAAAGTAATTAACAAACCCCCCCCTTTGTACCTTAAGGGCCAATGCCCTTTCCAATGTGAGAGAATTTGAACAGAGACTGCCTTTATAAATGGGCAGTCTCTGTTCAAAAGGACTCGCAGACATTGGCTGGGATCTTTGCTTACTCATCTCCCAGCTGAGCTAAGCTGATTGGCTGGGAGTGTGTAAAGCACACAGTAACCACACTATTCTACCCAGTGGAAGGGGTGCTAGGGCGCTCGATCCTCTAGACTGAGATAATTATATGTCTAGCTATAATATCAAAGAAAGATATATGTCACAAGATGACCAAATCAAAGTACTTAGGCAGTAGCTCCAAACGTACAGTTTTTTATATGTATAGAGGCCAGTCTATTAGTTTAATTCCAGTCTTTTTCCAAGTCTTATTGACAAGCAATCGGGTGGTATTTTTACTTAGATCACATTCATTTATAATGTCCTACCTCCTGTGTCCCATTGCTTTTACTACTTTTGCTCCACTCTCCATTTGAAGGAGAGTGGAGCAAAAGTACTAATAGCAATAGGACACAGGAGGTAGGGCATTAAAAATGAATGAATCTAAGTAATTATATGTTTAATAATAGTCTTTTAATAATAAAATGTGTAAAACACACACACACACACACACACACACATATATACAGGCAAGGTATGTGGTCCATACCTTGCCTATTAACCGTTTGGGTACCAGAGGGGTAGGAAACATGCTAAGCAATGCTTTCCTACCTCTCTGGTACTCAAAAAGTTAAGTGTTGAATATCAGACAGATTTGTCCACTACATGGAAGTCCCCGAGGTGGATGTGGATGGAGTTAGTATGTCGCACATATGCAATATATGTAACATACTAAGGGGAGGGATGTGGAAGGGGGGCATTGTGTAGTGCTTGGTGTACTAGTTTACTTTATTGTAACTCTTTGAATGCCACAGGGGTGAGCAGTGCACATCCCTATGGCATTCAAAGCTGTCCATGGTGCTGAAAGCCATCTCTGTGTTCCTCTACTGGCTGAGTAGGGAAGAGCAGACTCATGTTATCCCTAACTCTCTGTTTTATTTTCCCCAACGGTGGTTTTCTACTCTGACTTGTGTGATGTTCTCCAAAAAAAATAGGCGTTAGATTTCTGGAGTGAAATGTTGCAATTTAACTCGCGTTAGCCCTAACGCCAACATTTGATTGGCTCTTGGCTTCGCTTGTACATTATCCTCTATGGGTGAGATTTTGATGTTTTGGAGACGGGTGATGTGTGTTTCAGAACTGCCGTTATTTCTTACTAGTGGGAACATTTGCATTGATTACTTGACGTACAAAACCACCGTCGCCAGTTTTTTCTTACGACGCCAACATTTGGATAGAGCCCTTAATTCTTTAACACCTAATGGTTTGAATGAGGAGATAGACCTGTGGTATCTGAGTTAGGAGGAATAATAATAATCAATATTGGTTTTTATATATAAAAATAAATATTTTTGGACATTATTTATATATATAATATATTTTTAATATATTTTTAGCACTTATATTTTTAATATATATGTTTTATTATTAATATTTATTGTTATTTATTTACCATTTCATATTTTATTTTTATTTTTTATTTTTTATTAATTTTTTTGTTTGTTTCAAGATTGTATTATGTGATATCTAGTAGCATTATATACTTTGGTTGATATAAGAAAGTTATATAGAGTGCTTACTGAATATTATAATGATAATATTATTATTATTATTATCATTATTATTATATTGAAGGTTGATGTATGTATTGTAATATCTTACAAGATTTGGAATATGGCGAACTAGATTCACTCTATGTACATTGTATATAAATGTTTTAAGGGAATTCTTGATATAAAATTCACATTATATGTAGTACGATAACTGTGAATAGCGAAATGAGCCCATTTGTTTGTTTAAGCCGATGCATGCGTTCCAATGATGAAACGCAGACACTCGACACCTCTGTATGTTATGGTTACAGGAAGTGAGGTCATTGTAGTTAGTCTGTGAATCACCGGAAGCGGATGTACTAGACTAACGCAATGGGAGAGTCACAAGGACGCAATACGGGATTGTGAAAGGTATAAAAATGTTTAAAAGTATATTTTACTGTATTTATATATATATTAAGCTACTGAAGTCTTTTTAGCCCCTGAATAAGTGTCCATATATAGGGATACGAAACGTGTAGGGTGATTTTAAACTCTATTTTGTCTTTGTCAAGCATATGTGTGTCCTTCAATGTTATTTTAAATAAATGTACTTTGGAGTATTGGCGGTTACCTGATTTGTGGAGGAAAAGTAGACTATCAGAGGAACAAGATGAGCCACACTATATATGAGAGCCCATAATAATCATCGGTCTGGTGAGCAGTGATTGGAAGGGGGGCATTATACAATATATATTGTTATCAGATACTCTCTCAGAGGGTTTGCGCCCTTTGTTTTGTGTATTCTTCTCGTGTGTAAGCACACGTCCCAGCCAATTTTCAAACATCATCTTCTGAGATAGCTGTTTTACCATGCCAATTTAAATTAAAAATTCTACAATGTAAAAATTGTTTAATTGTTCTATCAAATGCAAAAGTATAATTAATAGCTGTCAACATTAGCATTAAATCTCCATATAGAGGTATCTTTTGTTGATCTTCCTTAAACTTAATTCCAGAGGTATTATTATTAACGCTGATTGATTCTGTCAAGATTTTGAAACAAAAATAGAATAATTCTGGAGATAGTGGACAGTGCTCTCTTGTTCCACTAAGATCTAGATTTTCTTAGATTGCGCTCTCATTAATTAAGTTTTTCAAATATATAAATAGCAAAAAACTTAAGAGGGAGTGTATTGGACTTTTCAAAACTGAGATGGGTGAGTTTATTAGTGAGGATAAGGAAAAGGCCAATGTTGTAAACACTTTCTTTGCATCAGTATATACAAGGGAGCAAGGAATGGTAGAAGAGCCTCAACAAGTAACTAATAAAACAATAGAATTATCAGATATTGGGTTAACTCAAGAAGATGTCATGGGAAGACTGAACAAAATTAAGACTGACAAAGCACTTGGCCCTGATGGTATACATCCAAGGGTTCTTCAGGAATTCAGTGCAGTGTTAGCAAAACCCCTATATCTATTCTTTAAAGATTCTCTCACCACAGGCTCAGTGCCACAAGACTGGCGAAGATCCAATGTAGTGCCTCTATTTAAGAAGGGAACTAAAACAGAACCTGGAAATTATAGACCTGTGAGTTTGACCTCTTTAGTGGGAAAACTGTTAGAAGGGATAATAAAGGACTATATTCAGGATTAAAACACAAAAAATAATATCATTAGCAGGAATCAACAGGGTTTTATGAAGAATAGATCATGCCAAGCTAACCTTTTCAGCTTCTTTAAGGAAGTAAGCATTAACCTTGATAATGGCAAGGCAGTTGATGTAGTATTTCTAGACTTTGCAAAGGCATTTGATACAGTGCCACACAGAAGGCTGGGATATAAAATCAGGAAATTGGGGCTAGGAGATAACCTTTGCAATTGGATACAAAACTGGCTGAAGGATAGGGAACAGTGTGTGGTTGTAAATGGACAATTCACTAATACAGTTAAAGTGGAGAGTGGAGTACCTCCGGATTCTGTATTAGGTCTGCTACTTTTTAACATGTTTATAAATGACCTGGAAATAGATATGGAGAGCAGAATATCTATATTTGCAGATGACACTAAATTATGCAGGGTAAGTAATTCAGAACAGGATATTTGCTCTCTACAGAGGGATTTACATAAATGGCAGATTGGACGAACAAATGGAATGTGAAGTTTAATGTGGGGAAATGTAAAGTCATGCATTTGGAGGAAATAATCCCAAGGCTACTTATAAACTTAATGGAATCATTTTAGGGGACTCATTACTAGAGCAGTAGCAAAGACAAACAAAATCCTGTCTTGCATAAAAAGTGGTATTGAAGCAAGAGTGGATACATTATTTTGCCATTGTACAAATTGTTGGTAATACCTCACCTTGAATATGCAGTGGAGTTTTGGGCACCAATTTTGAAAAAGGATATAGAACTAGAGAGGGTACAGCAAAGAGCAACAAAATTAATTAAGGGAATGGAGGACTTGACGTATGAGGAACGACTAGACAAACTTGGTTTATTTACTCTAGAGAAAAGATGACTAAGAGGAGACTTTATCACACTGTACAAGTATATGAGAGGTCAATACAAGGATCTCTGCGGTGAGCTATTTATTCCAAGGCCTGATCAGGTGACCAGGGGACACCCCTTGAAATTAGAGGAAAGGAGGTTTTGACTTTAGCAGAGGAAGGGTTTTTTTACAGTAAGGTCTGTTAAATTGAGGAATTCCTTGCCCAATGAGGTGGTTATGGCAGATACAATGGATACATTTAAGAGAAGATACATTTCTTTCAAAAGGGAACATACAGAGTTATACTTATTTTAGTTGTTGGCAGATCAGGAAGGTCTGATAAATACTAACTTATTTGGTAGCAAGAAAGATATAAAAGTCTCAGTCACTGGGGTATGAGGCAAAGGTTGAACTTGATGGACTTGTGTGTTTATTCAACCTAATTTACTATGTTACTATGTGATCTTACATATGCATACAACATGTTATTAAGTAACCTTCTAATATTGTTTCTAACCTGTTGTTGTCATTGATCCTGTTTGATCTTTTTTAATTGAATATAGTTTTATTTTATTGAAATGGTTAGCTGTCAATATCCCACACACAAACATGAACGCACACACAAACACACACTAGCTTAAAATTTGAATGAAATAAGAAATATAGAAAAGCAGTCACCCACACAAACTCACACACACATACATGCACTCATACACACAAACACACTATTTGGCTCACACAGATATGCACACACTTCGCACAAACACACAGCTATTGCATTCCTTTGCAGATACCATTAAATTTCAGACCTTTTTTTTTTGTGAGTAAGTATGAATGAGGAAAAGAACTACAATAGCTGAAAGTAGGTAAGAACACAAAATTATAGAAAAATAAAACTTAGCATGTAGAATACATTAACTTGTTTTTCTATAGACGTAACATCAAATAACCTGTACTGTTTGAAGATAAATGTAAAATGGACCAGCTCTACTACTAGAGATCAACAATTCAGGTAAACTGTAGGCCATAAGGTTTAATAATAGCCTTAAGGTTGAATAAAGCAAAGAGTTCCTCAAGGACATGCATAAGTGGCGTAACTAAAGTGTTTACAATAAGAGGCATGATTTCAAGATGGAGTCATCTCCTTGAACTCATTCAAGAGGTTTGCTGTATGAATGTAACAAATGGATGGATGTGCATGTCTTGTTACAAATAAATATCCCCTTCTATTTGCAATAGTAGAGACAAAAACATTCAACAGAATTTAAAAAGTAAATTAAGAGGATGTGTTTAAAACAGACAAATAACTGTATCATAACCAACACAATGAGAACAAGCCAAAATTAATGATGACTAGAACAAGGCAATAATTTTAGAAGATGTAAATAAACCAGACAAAGGATTTTTGAGCATTATGCACAAAAGAAAATGGGAGCAATTATGCATGATAGGGAACAATTGCTCCTTTTTCTTTTGTATATAATATATGAATGTTATAACCATAATTCAAATTCAGACAACTGCCATTGAGAACATACCAAACTTTGTGGATACAAAAGAGGAACTAATTTTATCTTGTCTTCATATTTACATATAGATATTGTGCAACAAACTCGGATTCATAAAAGGAAGAGACATTTTAGGAGAATTGATTAGTTTTGCTATGCAGTTTGGAAAAGGATACAAACCAAGTGTTATTGCAATATTGGTAATAAACAACCTTCATTCTGCTGTAGGCTCCAAGAAACAGAAGGAATTGCTGCAAATCATTCTACATGATGTTGGTAGGTCTGTGAGTTTTGCTTTCAATTTGGGAAATTTCTTCAAATACAAATCTGGCTGATTGCATTGCCATGCACACTGAAAGTCTGAAGCCTGAATAAGACTAATTTTAGTGGAACTGAAGCCAAGCATCTTCATAAGCATTGAGAAATCTGGAAAATAGTCCTGAATGGCCTGGGGTTGTATTTTCAAATGGCCTGAATATGCACATATGGCCATTGTTATGAACACTTCAGCTTCAGCTTCACTGAGCTGAGTCAGTAATTGTTACAGATTACCTTGGTTCCAGCACCGCTGCTTTAGGCAACGCTCAAAATGACACTTTGGCGTCAGCGGCCATCCATGCCACACGGATGTCACTGGAATGACGCATGGTTGGACGATTCAAAGCTAGATGTGTCATCTGAAGGCATGAGGCTTCAAGCATGCAGCAGGCCTTTTATGTGTTTGATTCCTGTAGTCTCCTCCTACCTACTTCCTCCCTCTGAGCTGCTCCTCCTACCTACTTCCTGAGGAGGGGTTTAAAGGGCAGACTGAGTTCTGACTCAATTATCCTTGAGTTGTTGTACTATACAGTTCTGTTTCCTTTGGGCTCTGTGTATGACCTGACTAGTTTGACCATCCATTCTGGTGCTGACCTTTGGCTCTGTCTGACTACTCTTTTGCCTGCTCCCGTTGTGTAGTGGACACCCAATCTGGTGTTGACATGTGGCTCTGTCTGACCATTCTCCTTGTGCATTCCGATTTGGCTTAGACATCCTTTCTGGTGTAAACCTGTGGTTCTGGCTGACTACCCGCTCCGTGTATGACCTGGCTTGTCTGACTACCCACTCTGGTGTTGACATGGGGCTCTGTCCCCTGCGCATCCAGCATACCAACGCTTCAGTGGATATCCTATCTGGTGCAAACCTGTGGCTCCGGCTGGCTACCCGCTCAGTGTATGACCCGGCTTGTCTGACTATCCTTTCTGCTGATGACTAGGGGGCTGTGTCTATTTCCTCCGTGTGTTGGTCCCCTCTCCACAGACACCCATCCTAGAGCTGGGGCTCTATCAGACTTCTAGCTTACTAACTGCAGGCTGAGTCAGTGCTAGTCCTTTGGGGGTTCCGAATTAACTCAAGGTTCCAGTGGGCTGAGGCCTAGTCTTGGACAGTGTGGTGGATCTATTGGTGGACTGCTATTTCTGATACAGTGCTTGCCTCTTTGATCACCCTCTGTGTGTTATCTGTTTAGGTGCATTACTGTGATTTTTCTAATAAAAGATTGTTTTACTTTAACCTACTGACTCCTGGTTTATTCCTGGGAACCTTGACAGTAATGTGCTATAACCCTTTGCATGCCTCTTATGGTTAAATAGGAAAAGAACCAAATGGGAGTCAACATATGCGAAAGCTAATTAGTAACTAATTATTAGTGACCACCCTACAGATAAGCATCTCAGGCTTCTGAAACAAACATTTTTTTTATTATCTTGAGGAGCACAATTAGCGCTGTATTATATTAATATTACACTGAAGGGGAGTGTGATATTAAAAATTAGGTTCAGTTCAGGGCAATGTTTACTACTGTAATGAAGACTTCCTTATATGCAAATGTATTTATAATGAAAAAATGGCAATCTGCAGTCTTTTTCTATGACAATTCTCTCATATATCCCAAATATCCTGCTTTCATTAACTCTGTGACATTTCCAGAGGGAAATTTGCCACTTTCTGCATGCTTATATTCAGTATGTGAGGTTTTGCCTATAGCAGTGCAGTCGGAGGAGGCCAGAGGTCATGAAGTGTGGTTCTATGGCTACCAGTGTAGTGGGACAAAGCAATAAGTTAGTATTTGTAGTTCAAAGGCTACTGTGGGACAAGGCTACCATGGGACAGATCTGGAGTTACATCAGTGGTGGGCAACATGAGGCCCTCCAGCTGCTGGAGCAGCTGGAGGGGACTCATGCTGTCCATTGTTGTTACCAGATAGTTGGACAAGGCTGGGTTTTTAGTATATATGGTTCTGTAACTAACTTAGAACAAGATATGGAGGCCAGTATGGGACAAGGCCCGGGGTTAGTTTGTGTGATCCTATAATTACCAGAACAGTCAGACCAGGCAATGGGTCAATATGTGTAATTGTATGACCACCATGAGACAAGGCTAGTGGTCAGTAGAACAAGGCTTGGATGTGGAGTACAAAAGCGGAAAAATTATTTTTCAAGGAAATTGTTGCAAAAGGGCCTTTTTTCACTTTTGTGGGAATGTTTTCACAAAACCTTCCTTCAACCCTTTGATTGCCAGAGGGGCTTGCAGTGCATTGCTTTGCTTTACATAGTTACATAGTTACATAGTTACATAGTAATTTAGGTTGAAAAAAGACTTGCGTCCATCCAGTTCAACCCTTTTCCTATTCCTGTTTACCATCGCTGACCCAAAAGAAGGCATCCGACTCCAAATGGCAATCAGATTTCTCCCTGGATCAACAAGCCCTAACTAAATATTAATCCCAATACTAACGTGCATAGCCCTCTATATTATGCTCTTTTAAATAAGTATCCAGGCCCCTTTTAAAGGCATCTAATGTATTTGATAGCACCACCTCCTCCGGAAGTGCATTCCATACCTTTATTGTCCTTACTGTAAAGAAACCCTTCCGCTGTTGTAGACTAAATCTCCTTTCCTCTAGTCTAAGCGGGTGGCCCCTTGTCCTGTGTACTGTTCTGTTAATGAACAGGTCTTTTGAAAGCCCTTTATATGGGCCTTGAACATATTTATATAGTGTTATCATATCCCCTCTAAGACGCCGTTTCTCTAGTGTGTACAAGTTTAACTTTTCTAGCCTCTCTTCATAACTAAAACATTCCATTTCCCTTACTAGTTTTGTAGCCCTCCTCTGCACTCTCTCTAGTTCCATAATGTCCTTCTTCAGAAAGGGCGCCCAGAATTGAACAGCATATTCTAGGTGGGGTCTTACCATGGACCTGTAAAGAGGCATAATTATATCTTCCTCCCTTGAGTCAATACCCCTTTTAATACATGCCAATATCTTATTGGCCTTTGCAGCTGCCAGCTGGCACTGCATGTTACTGCAAAGTCTATTGTCTACCATTACTCCTAAATCCTTTTCATTAGTAGATTTCCCCAGAGAAACACCATTTAAACTATATGTTGCATTTTTATTATTATACCCAAAATGCATAACTTTACACTTGTCTATATTGAATCTCATTTGCCATTTGCCTGCCCAGTTACTCAATTTGTCCAAGTCCTCTTGTAATGAGGACACATCCAGTTCAGACTTAATTTTGTGTCATCGGCAAACACTGATACATGGCTTCCTATGCCCTCTGGGAGGTCATTAATAAACAAATTAAAAAGAAGAGGACCCAGGACAGATCCCTGAGGCACTCCACTTATCACGTTTATCCAACTGGAGAACTTGCCATTTACTACCAATCTTTGCATTCTATCTTTCAGCCAATTTCCAATCCACTCACAAACATTTTCCCCTAGTCCTATTTCATTCAATTTGTACAGTAACCTCTTGTGTGGAACTGTATCAAATGCCTTGGCAAAGTCTAAATAGATCACGTCAACCGCCGTGATACATTATATACTTCTCTGGCATTAAAAGGGTAAAGGACCAGTGGGTTTGTGCAATAAATTATTCTCCATGCGTTGTACATATTTCTGTTCCTCAATGGGTTAAATTAAGCCACTTCAACAACTTCAAGTTGTTGATGCAGACATTTTCAGATCAGAAGATACATAGTCATCTGAAATCTCACTTGGATTGGAATGTAATGACTGAATTTCTAATGATGTGCTAGAGTGCTCTTTTTGGAAGCAAATCAGCCCTGAACTGCTAGAATGTGATAACTTGACCAAAGTTTTATCTGGGGAATGAATCTGAGCATTAGAGAAACACAT
This sequence comes from Rhinophrynus dorsalis, assembly GCA_037306005.1. Classification (NCBI taxonomy): domain Eukaryota; kingdom Metazoa; phylum Chordata; class Amphibia; order Anura; family Rhinophrynidae; genus Rhinophrynus; species Rhinophrynus dorsalis. Next base: position 213,804,239 of record CM074718.1, on the reverse strand, counting down.
ACATTCTCTATGTTACTGCAAAAGCAGCAAATGTATTACACAAACAAACTTGGGCCTAGATTCACTAAAGTTCAAAGAGGGCTGAAAATGTTAATGCCCTGTAGCAGCAGTGTCAAAGGCACAACAACAGTATTCACTAAAGTGTCTTTGACATCACATCACCATCAGTCCGACAAAAATCTGCCCACATCAACATCCATCTGACAGGTTTAAGAATTTTCACTCATCATATCGACAGTGGCCTATTTCATATGGAATGCAGGATAACGAAACATTATCTTATGCTGGGGGGGTGTTGATATGTTAATGTGGTTGATGAAGTTGTGATCTCCCTGTACTTTCCTATGCAGTAACAGCCCTCAATCAATCACAGGCAGGGAGGGTTGTGAACTGCTGTCGATGTGAAAAGGATTTCCTCTCTTCACTCATCACCAACACTATGACAATTCTGAACTTTAAAAGCATTCTGTCTGTTTCCCTACTTGGCCAGTAGGGGAGTGAAGAGGATACTTTCAGCACCATGGACAGCATCATTCCCTTATACCTTTGAGTGCCATAGGGATGTGCATTGCTCACCCCTGTGGCACTCAAAGGGTTAAAAAAAAAGTACACCAAGTGCTACACAATTATTCCCTTAGCTCTCTATCATGTATGATACATGCACACTCCCAAAGGAACAAGACTGGGGGTCAGGCAGCATCTATTGAGATTTGTGGCTACCACTTGCCACCCAGCCTTGTTCCTTTGCCCACTGGTAGCCATAGAACCCCATATACATTGCTTGGTCCCCATACTTAGCCATAGATCCCCATGTGCACTGTCTGACCCTCTCCAGGAAGAAGGCTGGGGTGTCAGGCAGTGTATGTGGGGCTAACACACAATGGTGTTGTTTCCCATGCTGTTCAACATTTTATACATCCAACATGCTGCCCCCCAGTTCAACCCGACATATACTGCCCCTCCCAGTTCAATTTGACATGTACTGCCTCGCTCTGACATATACTGTCCCCCCAGTTCAATCTGACATGTACTGACCCCTCCAACATATACTACTCCCCTTGCTCAATCTGACATATACTGTTCCCCACACATTTAACCCTTTGAATACCAGAGAGGTAGGCTGCTCTCTCATCATTGAATCAGTCACCCGGTCTGACCCCTGTAACTGATTCAGTGATGAGAGTGCAACACTGCACTTTTTATGAATGAACCCGGTGACAGGGTTCATTCATTGAAGGCAGCTCTTCTAGTAGATGTTGCTTTTACTGCCGATCAGGTAAAGAAGGCAGAAAATGCACTCTATCATGGATAGATGATCCATGATAGGGGGCTATCAGGAGGGGTCCTGGTGCCCCCCTTTGAGGTCTGAAAATATTATTTAACCATAAAATGCGCATATAACCTATGTGGAACACTGGCAATTGATGCCCCCATGCTAGGGGGGTGTCATGAGGGGTCATGATACCCCCCTTGAGGTCTGATGTTTGTTTTCATCACAATATTATATTAAACATATATTTAAATTTTTACACATTAAATGTTTTACAACTATACAAGCAAGGTATGCAGCCGCATACCTTGCCTATTAACCCTTTGAGTACCAGAGGTGTAGGAAACACACTGCTAAGCAACATCTTCCTACCTCTCTGGTACTCCAAAGGTTAAGTGTCGAATGAAGGACAGGTTCTGTTGAATAAATGGCAGTTCCTGTCCAATGAGGAGGTAAAGTCGAATGGAGTTAGTATGTCAAATATATGCAATATATGTCGAAATACTAAGGGGTGGGAATGTCGAAGGGGGGAACATTGTGTAGTGCTTGGTGTACTGTTTCAGTTTATTTTAACCTTTTGAATGCCACAGGGGTGATCAATGCACATCCATATGGCATTCAATGCTGTCCATGTTGCTGAAAGCCTTCTTTATATTCCCCTACTGGGTAGGGAATCACAGAGAATGCTGTTCAGAATTGTTGTAGTGTTGGTGATGGGAGGGGAGGAGATCCCTTTCAGAATTGTTGTAGTGTTGGTGATGTGTGAGGGGAGGAGATCCCTTCCACACTGACAACACTTCAAAAATCCTGTATGATAATAGGGGACTTCTCCAACCCTCCCCTTCCATATGACAATTTTGGTGAATATGTCGATGTGTGTACAGATCGAATTCTTGGAAGTGATTCGAACACATTGACAATATCATACCAACACCACATCGACTTTTAGTTAATCTAGACCCTTGTGTCTCCATGAACAACTCCATGAATCCTCCCTGACTATGCCAGGATGCTTGAATGCCCCCATGTAGTAGGATAATTTTTCCTTTGCAAGCTCAGACACAATGGACACAAATATGCCAGTGCACAGGTGACAGCCTTCAATGTTAGTGGGTGCACTTCAGGGTATGCAGTATAGCATATTATCTGTTTAGGTCATATCAGTGTTCACATTACCCTGTCCTAAAGACTCTAATACCAAAAATTCCTTTGTCACTGCCCCATAAGATGCACAGAAAAATGGCACAAAATAATTCCATATCCTCTACATCTTGTTATTTGCATAGTGTTAACCAAATTGTAGAGCAAAAGAATAGACCTATCCATTGCTCTTCCTTTGCTATGTCTCCGAGTTGCATTTAAGGGAGAATTTATGGCTTAAGTAGCTTAGTAATTTGGTGTTATGCAGGAGCAGGGCTAGAAAATCAATTCCAGGGATCAATAATATTTGTACATTTATCTCAATGTTATCTGTGAGTATGTGCAGATTTCCTCACATCCACAATCCTTTTATCTGGGCTATTCTGACCTCCAGTATCTCTGCTTGAACCAAAGGCTTAGTTAGTCTTTCATAAAAGTCCATGGTGCTGAAGTGGAGATTGTTTAACCTAGGAGAGATGAACAGGATCACTCTCTGATGGCTGGGTAAATATGTGACGTGGAGAATACACACTGAGCTGGACTGATGGCAGTGAGTGGAGTGCAGAGCTTTACTTTTATCAATGGACACCCTACTTTCCCGTTGTAACATTAACTACTCCGAGAATGGGGTAGGGGATAATGGACAAAGTGCCTTGGCTTCACTTTTATTAGGTGGGCACATTGTTCACACACTTGGCCTTCAACTGGGCAACTCAAAGTGTTAAATTATACATTAAATACATCTACTGTCTACTACACTACTCAAAGGGTTAAATGATACCTTTAATGCATCCCTAATAGAGAGATACTGTTAAACAAAAATGATTAATCATTTTCTAAAATGATAAATGTACTTTGGATCACAGCCAATATCTTGTGTGAGGTACAGTACATTAATGGCTAAATTAATTCAGTGAAGTCAAGAAGCCTCCACAGTTTTACACTGTATGTGAAGAAAAAAAAATAAAAATCTCTGCTGTTCAATGCAATTTGTTTACTGGGCTGCTGCATAAAACATTAATGTTCATATTGGAGCTATTTGGTATGCAACACTCAGCACTTGGCTGTCACTAGGTAATTGAAATCAATATATGACGGATGTCTTTCCCTGAGTCAGGTAATTTGTTAACTAAACATATTTCCCTTCGCTTGAGTTTCCCACTAAATCTTCATGCATTGTTTAACACACAAGCACACAAACATACATAAAATCCATCCAAACTGGCACTCCTCAAGTTTTCACATCAACTTAATGACTAGGAACCTACATATATACATGTGTACAAAATGCTGAAAAACTTAATGGGAACACAGCAGGAATTTTTTAATACTTGTTAAGTTAATGGTGAAGCCCTCCCTTGGGCCTTGATAAAGACCATTTAGTTTTATAAAAGCCCTGCTGAGTGCCACACAGTTTGGTCCCATTATCATTGTTGGAAGCAGAGACTACTGGTTCACCAGCCTGTAATCCACAAGTAAATCTGCAACCACTGACAAACTGACAAAGGTAAGAAGTGAAATCTGCTTTGAGAGGCAGCAACTATTATTGAAGGGTTCCGTATTAAAAGGTGTGACTCTGGTGGATAGTCATGGTGCTGGCAATCAGATGTCTTCCTGGTGCTACAGCTCACATAGATAGAAGACACATTTTAAAAATTGTTAAGGAAGCAAGACAGATTGGATAGTTGGATGTCATAGTCCATTTAGGGACACATGATTTGGCTTGTAATGAGGTGAGTGTGATAAAAGATGTTTTTAAGAAGCTATGCAAGTTGCTTCCACTGTATCTGTTTCAGAGGTTCTGCCAGTGTATAAGGAAGATGATGGTAGGATGCAACGAATTAGAGACTTGCATCTTTAAACATGGCTTGCATCTTTCTCAAAAGGCAACAGAGGTTCTCAGCAAGCAATTCAGAAGTTTTGTTAACAGGTATTTCAACTAGTAAAGGGGGCAATGGAATGATACAGGATAAAATCAATTGCCCCCACAGCATTGCACATATTAATTTGATCAAGGTATGTCTGTGGCACATAGGTCAAAAAGCAGTAGACTTCAAGCAATGTGTACAAATGCCTGCAGTTTTGGGAATAAGATCACTGAACTCATTGCAATAATAACTAATGAAGATGTGGATGTAGAAATACCAGGGCACTCTCTATTTAGAAAAGACACTAGATTTATTATTTACTAATAAAGACTTGTTATCAGCTGTAGCTGTAGGAGAGTGTTTGGGCTCCAGTGATCATCAATCTGTGTGGTTTAATATAAAGACAGAGGCGGAGTTGTGCCACACAAAAACAAAGGTACTAGACTTTTTTTCTAAAATGGAAACCTTTTTTATGTCAGTCTATAATAACTTGGAGATCTTTAGATGGAGTCCAGGAGAAATTAGATTATCTGAAATGTGTTGTACTAAACACAACAGAGCATTGCATTAGGCATGTCAGCAAGAATAAAAAAAAAAGAAAACCACTGTGGTACTCCGCAAAAGTGGCAAATATAGTAAAGGAGAAGAAAAGAAGCATTTAAGAAATATAAGCAGACAGAGAAGGAAGAAGATAGGTATCGGCACAAGACTAGGCTGAAGGAGGTCAAATGCATTATTAGATGTGCCAAAGCACACACAGAGGAAAAAATTACCCAGTCAATAAAAAAAGGGGGATAAGACATTTTTAGATATATAAGTGAAAGAAGGAAAATGAAACAAGGAATAGTTAGACTGAAAAAAATGGAAACTATTGTCAGGGACTTTGTCATGGTGGAGAGTAGAGGGTTAAAATTTTGGAACCAGTATGGACTTTATAAAAATCCTTTTTCTATCCTAAACGTGTGTAAATGATCTCATATTAAAACAAAGGCCCTTTGCTTCAAAGTAGGGGGTAGGAATAGCTGAATGTCATTTTATGGGAATTTATGAGCATCTTCTAGACAATAAGGTCTAAAGAAGGTTCATTACCCTACGTGAAAATCTCAAAGTCTGGTAGGATGACATCTTTATATGACGTATGATGAACTTTTGACCATATCACTTGGGAGACAAAACAGATCAGATGTCATTACAGGTGCAAATTTTTATATAGTGTTGCTGCGCCATCTTCTGGGTCATAGAGTTATTACTGGAAGAATGCATGATTCAAATGGAAATTAGAAATTTAGAGTGTCCAGTCAGATAATACTGATGAAGTCACTGCATAATGACATGGATCTTTATCCAGTCAGAGGAGATTGGCAGGACTTTCTGATAAGAGTAATTTTACCTTAAAATAGTAAGGCCTAAGGTAGTTCCATCTCTTGGCTTCCTGGTTCTGTTTGCTGAAATATTCCTGCCAGGCCCCAAAGAAAATCTAATAAGAACCTACATTTATTGACTGGTAACTATATATTTTTTTATTTTAATTCTGCAAAAATTCAGAATCAAATATATATTTCCTCTATGTTTGAGGATAATTTTTCTTATAATTTGTCTTAATTAGACTGGCACTCAGATTAGGATTAATTATAAAAAGCCATATTGGCTGTAGTACTTCTGGAATTAAGCAGAAGTGATTAATTAATTTGTAATATTTTGCCAGATAAGTGTAAAATAGTTGATAGCAGTTAGATCTATATAGCATTGTTTATATATTAGTTAATATAATTTATCATATTTCTAGAATAATATATTGTGTTTCTGGAAAGGTTATTTAACTAATATTTGATCTGGGGAATTCTTTGAATTCGTTTATTAACCCTTCTACTGATATTTGCCTATTTTGGTGTTTTTAGAGATTTCTTTGTGCAGGTGTTTCGGCCTAACTTTTGTACAGTGGGAAGTTTATTTAAACGTCTCACTAGACAAAATAAGCCGCCATCTTGGGTGGGGCTCCATATACTTGTTGCTGTGGATTAACACTTGAAGTACTCTATAGGTGTACATAGGATTGCCATTGTCATGTTCATGGTATATGTTGCATTAAGTTTTGTAGTACTTTATGACATTTTATTAGATTTAAATTCTGAGTATATTCTTGGTATAATCTATCTTTGACATAATAAATGCAATTTATATGTTTTATTCAGAAGGAATACAACACTGAAATGAGTAAATAATTAAATTATCTAAATCTGGGATTTTAATCCAGATAGTTTCTCTGAATTTTGCTATTGCATATGATACAAGGAGATTTTCAGAGGACCTGGTTTAATATTAAAGCTTACCTACCTGACAACATACCTTAAACCTTAAGTAGCATAGTTTATACAGTTTCTGGTATTCATATATGCTGCTGCCAACTGCATTTTAATTAATTGTAAAGATCAATTATACTTTTCTATGCTGCTGAGTTCAATTATTGTTATTTAATACCACTGAATATGCCTATGTGTAGTTAACCCTTTAATTGCTGGTAATTCTAATTGTGATAATTTTTGTTTGAGTTATTGTATCTCTACTGAAATTGGTGTTCACACATTTATATCATTGTTGATTACACTTTATATATACAGTATATTTTACTCAAATAAATTATATATATTTTTGCACAAATATGCGTAATTGATTATTTTAATCAATTCTTTACTGTTAAGTAGCGTGTCAATACCTAGTATAGTGTAAAGTTCTCAGATTTATTTTTTTATCTAATTATGTGAAGATATACAACCTAATTGGGTCTCCTGTTAACTCTTTCTTGTATTTTCTTCAACACTATGTAAATGAGAATAAAGGGCTAGCTGACTGTCTCAATTAATATTTTTGTTCAGTTTTTACAGAGGAAGATGAAGGGAAGGGACCTCTGTTAGAAAAAAGAAATGGCAAGACATGGGAAACATGCATGTTTACAGAGGAAGAAGTTCTACTTCAACTTTCTAAGGTAAAAACAGATAAATCAATGGGACCAGATGGGATACACCCAAAGTTATTAAAAGAACTCAAGTGTGTTCTTGTAAAACCTTTAACACAATTATTCAATCAGTCACTATCAACAGAAGTAGTTCCAGAAGACTGAAAGGTAGCAAATATAGTACCGCTTCACAAAAAAGGTAACAGGGAAAAGTCTGCTAACTACAGACCAGTAAATCTTACATCAGTAGTGGGAAAATAAATGGAGACTATGCTAAAGGAAAGAATTGTTGAATATCTGAATTTGAATGGCTTGCAAGATACCAAACAGCATGGGTTTACAGCAGGGAGATTATCATGGTGCCCATGATCCCTGTGCGACATTGTTACTTCCGGGTTTACACTGGCTGCGCTCTTATTGGCTCTGGGTTATTGCTCCTCCCAGGGCTTGCCTTTAAATACGCCCTCCTGTCACTATACCGGTGCCCTTTCGTGGTGTACCCGTATCTAGTGACTAGTTCTTGTTTCCTGTTTCCGTGTATGACCTGGCTCACCTGACTACGCTTGTGCCTGACGCTCTTGTGATCCGATCCCATTGCTGACTTGAACTGGCTGTCTAACTACTTGTGTACCAAACTGGCTTGGCTGAGTATCTGATTCCATTACCGACTAGGACTGGCTGACTAACTCCTTGTGTACCGAACTGGCATGGCTGAGTGTCTGATTCCGTTACTGACTGGACTGGCTGACTAACTCCTTGTGTACCAAACTGGCTTGGCTGAGTATCTGATTCCATTACTGACTGGACTGGCTGACTAACTCCTTGTGTACCGAACTGGCGTGGCTGAGAATCTGATTCCGTTACTGTCTAGGACTGGCTGACTATCCGTTACACCGATCTGGCTGGGCTAGTGTTGGTGGTCCTCCTGACTGGCTGTGTAGTCCGTGTGTGCCAACCTGGTGTTGCTGCTAGTTCCATTGCTTACTGTACTAGCCTATTACCTCCGTATAATATATAGGGAGACACGGTCCAGGACCGGTTACGTTACGTGCCTATCTCCCGCTCGCTTGCCGCTCCTACTGTCTCCGGGAGCTTGTGGAAGTCTCTGCACTCACCAGTGTCTGTGTTGCCTCCGGTAACCCAATAATACCTGGGTCAAGCCAATACCACACTGTTGCCCGTGTTGCCTCAGTTTATCCTAGTGACCTAGTGTTGTTACATCGCCAGCATCTGGTGTCTGTTGTCTCAGTTAACCCATGCATACTAGGGTCCCATCACTGCCCGAGTCCGGTCTGCATTGCCTCCGCTTACCCTAGCGTTCTAGGGTTCAGTCACTATAAGTGCCACAGCCGTGTTGCCTCCGTTAACCCTAGCATGCTAGGGCCTAGTCGCTGCCTGAGTCCATTCTGTGTTGCCTCCGTTAACACTAGCATTCTAGGGTTCAGCCGTTGCCAGAGTACTGCCTGTGTTGCCTCAGTTAACCCTAGCGTTCTAGGGTCCTGTTACTGCCAGAGTCCTGCCCTTGTTGCCTCTGCCTACCCTACTCTCCTAGGGTCAGTCCTCTGCCAGTGCTTTGCCAGTGTTGCCTACGTGAACCCTAGTCCACTAGGGATTGCCCTTCAGTCACCCATCGCCTGTGTCACCTATTGCGGTGTGGGGCTGTTGAGGATATTATTGTTCCTGTAACTTGCTGAGAATCTGCCTACAAGTCCAAGATCATTAATTTTGTTTGCTATTACAGTGTTTGTAGTTTCACTATGGAGGAAGTAGCTAAAGTATGGATGTAGCAATAAGGCACCCTGCCTGCCTACACAATACACATACACAACTGGCTGCATTTGGCTGCTGGCTGAAGTGTCACTGAAAATTATTCAAACAAATCCCTAATATTTATTTTAATACTTTACACAAGAACAAAGGTGACTCTCCCTTGCGGTGGTAATAAGGTACTAGGCCTGCCTGCAGAACTGTGAGACTGGCTGAAGTGTCACTCTGAAAATTATTCAGACAAATTCCTACTATTATTTTTAATGTTAAACACAGAAACAAAGGTGACTTTCTCTTGCAGTGGTAATAAGGTACTAGGCCTGCCTATAGAACTGTCAGACTGGCTGAAGTGTCACTCTGAAAATTATTCAAACTAATTCCTACTATTATTTTTAATGTTAAACACAGAAACAAAGGTGACTTTCTCTTGCAGTGGTAATAAGGTACTAGGCCTGCCTGCAGAACTGTGAGACTGGCTGAAGTGTCACTGAAAATTATTCAAGCAAAGCCCTAATATTACATTAAATATTTTACACAAGAACAAAGGTGACTTTCCCTTGTGGATGCAGTAAGGTACTAGGCCTGCCTATAGAACTGTGAGACTGGCTGATGTGTTACTCTGAAAATTATTCAAACTAATTCCTACTATTATTTTTAATGTTAAACACAGAAACAAAGGTGACTTTCTCTTGCAATGGTAATAAGGTACTAGGCCTGCCTGCAGAACTGTGAGACTGGCTGAAGTGTCACTCTGAAAATTATTCACGCAAAGCCCTAATATTACATTAAATATTTAACACAAGAACAAAGGTGACTTTCCCTTGTGGATGCAGTAAGTTACTAGGCCTGCCTATAGAACTGTCAGACTGGCTGAAGTGTCACTCTGAAAATTATTCAAACTAATTCCTACTATTATTTTTAATGTTAAACACAGAAACAAAGGTGACTTTCTCTTGCAGTGGTAATAAGGTACTAGGCCTGCCTGCAGAACTGTGAGACTGGCTGAAGTGTCACTGAAAATTATTCAAGCAAAGCCCTAATATTACATTAAATATTTTACACAAGAACAAAGGTGACTTTCCCTTGTGGATGCAGTAAGGTACTAGGCCTGCCTATAGAACTGTGAGACTGGCTGATGTGTCACTCTGAAAATTATTCAAACAAAGTCCTAATATTACTTTTAATATTTTACACACGAACAAAGGTGACTTTCCCTTTTGGGCACAATAAGGTACTACACCTGCCTACAGGACTGTGAGACTGGCTGATGTTTCACTCTGAAAATTATTCAAACAAATTCCTCCTATTATTTTTAATGTTAAACACAGAAACAAAGGTGACTTTGCCTTGCAGTGGTAATAAGGCACTAGGCCTGCCTGCAGAACTGTGAGACTGGCTGAAGTGTCACTCTGAAAATTATTCAAACAAAAACCTAATATTACTTTTAATATTTTACACAGGAACACAGGTGACTTTCCCTTGCGGTGGTAATAAGGTACTAGGCCTGCCTATAGAACTGTAAGATTGGCTGAAGTGTCACTGAAAATTATTCAAACAAATCCCTAATATTTATTTTAATACTTTACACAAGAACAAAGGTGACTCTCCCTTGCGGTGGTAATAAGGTACTAGGCCTGCCTGCAGAACTGTGAGACTGGCTGAAGTGTCACTCTGAAAATTATTCAGACAAATTCCTACTATTATTTTTAATGTTAAACACAGAAACAAAGGTGACTTTCTCTTGCAGTGGTAATAAGGTACTAGGCCTGCCTATAGAACTGTCAGACTGGCTGAAGTGTCACTCTGAAAATTATTCAAACTAATTCCTACTATTATTTTTAATGTTAAACACAGAAACAAAGGTGACTTTCTCTTGCAGTGGTAATAAGGTACTAGGCCTGCCTGCAGAACTGTGAGACTGGCTGAAGTGTCACTGAAAATTATTCAAGCAAAGCCCTAATATTACATTAAATATTTTACACAAGAACAAAGGTGACTTTCCCTTGTGGATGCAGTAAGGTACTAGGCCTGCCTATAGAACTGTGAGACTGGCTGATGTGTTACTCTGAAAATTATTCAAACTAATTCCTACTATTATTTTTAATGTTAAACACAGAAACAAAGGTGACTTTCTCTTGCAATGGTAATAAGGTACTAGGCCTGCCTGCAGAACTGTGAGACTGGCTGAAGTGTCACTCTGAAAATTATTCACGCAAAGCCCTAATATTACATTAAATATTTAACACAAGAACAAAGGTGACTTTCCCTTGTGGATGCAGTAAGGTACTAGGCCTGCCTATAGAACTGTCAGACTGGCTGAAGTGTCACTCTGAAAATTATTCAAACTAATTCCTACTATTATTTTTAATGTTAAACACAGAAACAAAGGTGACTTTCTCTTGCAGTGGTAATAAGGTACTAGGCCTGCCTGCAGAACTGTGAGACTGGCTGAAGTGTCACTGAAAATTATTCAAGCAAAGCCCTAATATTACATTAAATATTTTACACAAGAACAAAGGTGACTTTCCCTTGTGGATGCAGTAAGGTACTAGGCCTGCCTATAGAACTGTGAGACTGGCTGATGTGTCACTCTGAAACTTATTCAAACAAAGTCCTAATATTACTTTTAATATTTTACACACGAACAAAGGTGACTTTCCCTTTTGGGCACAATAAGGTACTACACCTGCCTACAGGACTGTGAGACTGGCTGATGTTTCACTCTGAAAATTATTCAAACAAATTCCTCCTATTATTTTTAATGTTAAACACAGAAACAAAGGTGACTTTGCCTTGCAGTGGTAATAAGGCACTAGGCCTGCCTGCAGAACTGTGAGACTGGCTGAAGTGTCACTCTGAAAATTATTCAAACAAAAACCTAATATTACTTTTAATATTTTACACAGGAACACAGGTGACTTTCCCTTGCGGTGGTAATAAGGTACTAGGCCTGCCTATAGAACTGTAAGATTGGCTGAAGTGTCACTCTGAAAATTATTCAAACAAATTCCTACTATTATTTTTAATGTTAAACACAGAAACAAAGGTGACTTTCCCTTGTGGTGGTAATAAGGTACTATGCCTGCCTGCAGAACATTGAGACTGGCTGAAGTGTCAGTCTGAAAATTATTCAAACAAATCCTTAATATTATTTTTAATGTTAAACACAGAAACAAAGGTGACATTCCCTTGCGGACACAATAAGGTACTAGGCCTGCCTATAGAACTGTGACACTGGCTGATGTTTCACTCTGAAAATTATTGAAACAAATTCCTACTAGTTTAGTATTTTTAATATTTAACACAGGAACACAGGTGCGTCCCTTGTGGTGGTAATAAGGTACTAGGCCTGCCTGCAGAACTGTGAGACTGGCTTTTGTGTCACTCTGAAAATTATTCAAACAAATCCCTAATATTTTTAATGTTTTGCACAGGAACAAAGATGACTCTCCCTTACAGTGGCAATAAGGCACTAATGCTGCCTGCCTATGGCTAGCCTAATGCTAACTGCCTGCCTACACAACAACTCGACACTCTATCTCCTTCTTCTCTCTCTGAACTCCAACAACACAATGAGGAAATGCATGCTGTCTGCTGGGTGTCTGTGTCATTAGCCCAACCCCCATCATGAAACAAAGAAGCCATTTGGAATAGAGACAATGCAGGAAAGTAGCGCATGAAACGGAGAAGCTAATTGGACTAGAGACATGGAGGGAAAGTAGGTAGTAGGTAGTAGTCACTGAATTTCCTAAAGTTTCAACGACATTTGGACCAGGGCTAGTCGGATTCTTATTTTTTTTTTTTTGAGAATGACCCTTGCCTGTAGGAAGGTCGGAATGTTGCAGAATTACCCCATTTTCGTTGAATTCCGAATGTTGCTGACCCGAATCGCACAAATCTAATGAGTTTACATACTGTAAGTGTGCCAAAAAGCTGAAAACTACATCTACCTTCTTCTTTGAAAATGGCTGCCTGTACTAAAATGGTCATAACAATCAGAGACATGAAGGAAGGGTATGCAAGGTATACCATTTTGGAAAGTAGGAATTCACCCACATCAAATGAGGGGGGGGGGTTAGTCAGTGTATGTGAGTATATCTACCAGTGGGCAGTGGAGCAAGACTGTTGTGTATGTGTGTGTAAAGATGTCAGATAGTGCATATGGGGGATCTGTGCCTACCACTGTGCTCTGAATATCCCTCACATACGCTGTTTGATTCCCAGCTTGATTCCAGTACACACAGGTAGTCTGTGTCTACCAGTAGGCAGTTGAACCAGGCTGGGGGAATGGGACTGCCAGTGGGCTGTGGAACCAGGCTGGGGGTAGTTAGGGTAGGTGGGAGGGATTGGAGGCAGTTTGTGTGCATGCCAAAGGGGTGTCCAGTGCATGGACCCCCCATTGCACACACAGGGTTATATCCCTCCCCCATTATTTTTCATTCAGCCGTAGTTGGGGGGGTCCTGATGCCCCCTCAACAAGGTCTAATAATAAAATACTCCTGTGTGTCTCGCAGGAGGGTACAATGTTTTGCTTTGCAATGCGATGGACCCCCACATGGCATACATTGGATTTTCATTTCATTTTTCATTTAGACCTTATGGAGGGATCAAGAGGGGTTCTGATGCCCCCAATGAGGTCAGAAAAAAGAAATAATGAAAAAAAAAACTTTGTGTGCCACAGGTGTGTCCAGTGCAAGTCAAAGTAATGCATTGGACCACCTGTGGCTCACAGAGGGTTAATTTTTTTCAAAAATTATTATTTTTTATTCATACCTCATTGAGGAAACATCAGGACCCCTCCTGATGCCCCCTAGCAAGGTCTGAATAAAAAAATATAATAAAAAACTGTGTGTGTGTTTGTGTATACAAAGCAGATGGTTATTTTTTATATTTTGGGGAGCATCAAAATAATATTAATCCTCTGTATGCTACAGAGGGGTCCAATGCATTTTAAAGCAATGCACTGAACCCCCTCTGGCACATGCAGGGTTAAATTTTTTAGTTATTATTTTTTTATTCATACCTCATTGGGGTGAGGCATCAGGAGCCTCCACATGTCTCCCCAACAAGGTTTGAATAAAAAATAATTAAAAAAAAACCTGTGTTTGCTATGTGGGGGGAGGTCTGCATTGGACCCCCTGTGGCAGACACATGGTTAATATATTTTATTTTTAAATTTTTTTAATTTAGACCTCACTGGATTTCCCCCAATCAGATCTGAATATGTAAAGGTTTGTAAAAAGGACATCATATGTGTGCCACAGGGGTGCTTTGCAATGCGCCGGACCTCACTGTGGCACACAACCAGGGGGTTGTGGGTTTTTTTTCTTCCTCATGGGGGGACATCAGGACCCCTCCTGATGCTCCCCCAGTTATTGATCTCCCTGCCAATCGTGCTCAGAGATCAATAATGGGAACGCCATAGAGAAACATGCACTTCTGCTTCACGTCTACCCCATCTGGTAGGAGTGAACGGGAACAGGGAAAGCCTTCTCATGTCACTGGTGGACATGTCACCTGTGAGGTGAGGAGGCCTTCCCAGATCCAGCATACTTCTACCCAGAAGCTGCTGTCTTGTGCCATAATTATTGATCTCTCAGTGTGATCAGCTGGGAGATCATTGACTGTGGGGCATCAGGAGAGATCCTGATGTCCCCCCAAATAAGGGTGACATGCAGTCACTGCATGCCGGTAATAGGGGCTTATGTATGAGCTCATTTCAATTGTACAATATACGTGCTTGGCACAGTGGGAACAGCTGTCCAAGCACATACATTGTACCGGCTTGGCACGCAAGGGGTTAATTCCGATTCCGATTTGGACACTGTTAGATTTTGTAAGCTTTTTGATATTCATTTCATTTAATGGGACCTTTTTTTGAGCCCAAGTTCTCTCCATAGTTCACTCACAGTATCCATTGGTATTGTTTGGCCAATCAAATTGATACATTATTAAAAAGTAGTTAAAGGAATAGTAATGTTTCACAATAAAAGCAGCTCCAATTAATCTTCATAGTATTTGGGCCATGGAGAGTGTTATTTCAATACAGTCAGAGTTGTAGTTCAAGAGCAATTGAATGATAAAGTATCCCACTCCTGCCCCTTTTACTGATGCAACACTGCTCACTAGTGATGAGCGAGCGTGCTCGGCCGATGCTCGGATCGGCTCGAGCATCGCTCTGCTCGGCACATGGCGGTACTCGTCGAGTACCGCCATGTGCTCTCCCGCCATGTTCGGGTGGCAGGGATCTGTGCCGGAAGAGGCACAGATCCGAAGACGCTCCGCTGGACCACCAGGGACTGGAGGTACGGGGGCATTGCGGAGATGAAGGGGGCATTGCGGAGATGAAGGGGGACATTGTGGAAGAGGGGCATAGACTCTATGCCCCTCTTCCACAATGTCCCCCTTCATCTCCGCTATGCCCGTCTTCCACAATGTGCCCCTTCATCTCCGCTATGCCCCTCTTCCACAATGTGCCCCTTCATCTCCGCTATGCCCCTCTTCCACAATGTCCCCCTTCATCTCCTCTATGCCATAGAGGAGATGAAGGGGGACATTGTGGAAGAGGGGCATAGCGGAGATGAAGGGGCACATTGTGGAAGAGGGGCATAGCGGAGATGAAGGGGCACATTGTGGAAGAGGGGCATAGCGGAGATGAAGGGGGACATTGCGGAGATGAAGGGGGACATTGCGGAGCTGAAGGGGGCATTCGGAGATGAAGGGGGCATAGCGGAGATGAAGGGGGCATTGACCAGGCACCCTCCCCTCATCAGAGCAGGGGGTGCCTGGTGTCGCCCCATTCATTTCAATGGGGCTCGGGTGCTCGGCCGAGCACTCGAGCCTCAGGGGGTGCTCGGTCAGAGCACCCGAGCACCCGAGCATCGGGGTGCTCGCTCAACACTACTGCTCACCTCAGAGCAGTGTTAATGATGCAACGCTGTTCACCTTAGAGCAGCAAGACTGTCCGGATGGATTGCAGAGAGTGACAATCTTCAGTGAGCTTAAGCATCTTCCTTTGTAAAAACTGAACAGAAATATTCATTGAGACAGTCAGCTAGCCCTTTATTCTCATTTACATAGTTTCCATTTTTTGTTTTCAGCCTAACTATTCCTTGTTCCATTTTCCTCCTTTCACTTATATACCTAAAAAATGCGTAATCCCCTTTTTTAATGACTGGCAATTTTTTTCTGTGTGTGCTTTGGCACATCTAATAATTAATTTGGCCTCCTTCATACCTATCTTCTTCCTTATGCGTCTGCTTATATATCTTAAATGCTTCTTATTACTATATTTGCCACTTCTGTGGAGTACCACAGTGGCTTTCATTTACTCTTGCTGACATGTCTAATGCAATGCTCTGTTAAAAAATTATTTCTAAATGCTTCTTTTTACTATATTTGCCACTTCTGTGGAGTACCACAGTGGCTTTCTTTTACTCTTGCTGACATGTCTAATGCAATGCTCTGTTTAGAAAATTCAGCCTTTCTAAAATCTAGAACCTTTGTTTTTGTGTAGCTCAACTCAGTCTCTGTCTTTATATTAAACCACACAGATTAATAATCACTGGAGCCCAAACAGTCTCCAACAGCTACATCTGATACCAAGTCTCCATTAGTAAATAATAAATCTAGTGTGGCTTCCTTCCTAGTTTGTTCTTCTACTTAATCTAATTAATCCTTGTAAAGAATTTAGGATATCTGTACTCCTGGCTGAACCTGCTGATTGTTTTTTTCCAGTCCACATCAGAAAGATTAAAGTCCCCCATAATAATAACCTCACCTTTCACCATCATCTTAGTTACTTCCTTGACCAGCAGTTTATCCAACTCCTCTGCTTGTCTTGGGGGTCTATAAATTGCACCTATACAAGTGATCATCTTATTCCCAAATTCTCTAGTTATCCAGACAGTCTCTGTGTTCTCCTCCATACCCTGTAAAAGATTAACCTTTAAGCTATTTTTGACAAAATGGCGACCCCTCCTCCTTTTTTGCCTTTCCTGTTGTTTCTAAATAGAGAGTACCTTGGTATTACTACATCCCAGTCATTTTCTTCATTGTGCCAGGTCTTGGTAATCCCCACTAAGTCCACATCTTCACTAGTTATTATTGCAATGAGTTCAGGGATCTTATTCCCTAAACAGCAGGAATTTGCACACATGGCTCGAAGTCTACTGGTTTTTGACCTATGTGTCACAGACATACCTTGTTCAAATTAATATGTGCAATGCTGTGGGGGGCAGTTGGTTTTATCCTGTATCATTCAATTGCCCCCCTCTACTAGTTTAAATACCTGTTAACAAAGTGTCTGAATCACTTGCTGAGAAACTCTGTTCCCTTTTGAGAAAGATGCAAGCCATCCTTTTTGTACAAATAGGGTTTTGTTGAAATAGGATTGGGGTGAGAAACAAAGCCAAATCCATATTTTTGGCCCCATATCCCTAAGCATGAATTAAAGTCTCTAATTCACTGCATCCTACCATCATCTTCCTTATACACTGGCAGAACCTCTGAGACAGATACAGTAGAAGCAACTTGCTGCAGATCCTTACATAGCTTCTGAAAATCATCTTTACTACAGTCACCTCATTACAAGCCAAATTATTGTCCCTAAATGGACTATGACATCCAACTCTCCATTCTGTCTTGCTTCTTTAACAATTTTTAAAATGCGTCTCCTATCTCTGTGAGCTGTAGCACCAGGAAGACACCTGACCTCTTTGCAACCATCATGACTATCCTCCAGAGTCATACCTCTTAGTATAGAATCCCTCAATAATAGTTGCTTCCTCTCAAAGTGGTTTGCACTTCTTACCTTTTTCAGTTTGTCAGTGGTTGCAGTCTGATTTATCTGTGGATTACAGGTTGGTGAACCAGTAGTCTCTGCTTCCAGAGTTGTTCAAGTATTAAGGCGATGTTCTGTAAGTGCAGCAAAAGAATTATGAAGAGGCACAGACTGTGGGACATGCCTTTTGTCCACAACTCTTACCCTTCCAGAACCAACTGTAATCCATCCGCCTTTTCTTGTAAGTCTCTGAGGCAGTGGCAATTACATCTTTTGTATCTGTGTGGAGCTCAGAGACCACTTGTAGATTTCAGCCTTCAAATTATCAAACTCCTGCTGTAAAACAGAAAATTGCTGACACGTTGGATATCTTCTGAACCTCCAAAAGGTTTCCCGTGTGATAAAAACAAAACATCCATTGCACTGCAACATGCCTGACACGCTCACTAATGTAATCAGGGAAAAAAGAGTAAAATACTTTCAGATTTTGCAGTTGTTTTCTGACTTTAATCACCACAGATCACCTCCAGTTTATCTCCAGAATATCTCCTTGTACACTTACAATTGCTGCACTTGCATTTGCTGCTCTGCCCAGCTATTAATTAGCCCAGCTAATAACAAACCTAATTATATACACAGATGGAAACTCCCATTAATGAGCAAAACAGTATGTAACTAGATCTAACAGGTACTAATTAAAGGGATAGTAACCCCCCCAACAACTTGACGGCAAAATACAGCAATGATAGAAACATACCGAACGCACTTAGTCCCATCTCTCAAACCTTTATGGTTTGAAGATGTAAGGCAAGACAGACCTCCGCTCCCTCCCCCTTCTCATACGTCCGCTATATAGCGGACGTCATGAGATCCGGCTTCCAGCACCAGATTGCGTCTCTGCAGGAGCGCGGTCATCTAGATATCTCCGTATTATTACTTCATGGGTATGGTCTAAAACATGTGCCTGGCTTGCAAGCACATGTTGTAGACCATTCCTATGAAGTAATTATACGGAGATATCTAGATGTCAGAACTCCTGCAGAACCGCCAAAAGTCGGCCGGCCAGATTCTGCCTCTGACAGCTTTATAGCTCGTCAGGCAGAAGGGGGAGGGACCGGAGGAATGTCTTGCCTTACATCTCTCAAACCATAAAGGTTTGAGAGATGGGACTAAGTGCGTTCTGTATGTTTCTATCATTGCTATATTTTGCCGTCAAGTTGTTGGGGGGGTTACTATCCCTTTAACACAACAATCCCTACCATTATTAAGTGTGTATACACACGTATATTTTATGTATTATTTTTATCAATAAACATTTAAATAATAAAGTATGTGTAGCTTTTATTAAGTGTTGTAAACGAAATGGAGGAAAATCCATGGGTTTCTGTATTGGCAGGAATTCCTGCGGGAAAGTGGAAAATCTTGCTTTTTTTCAAAAAATTCCCACAGGAACAAAACAGGACTTTCACACATCCCTAGCTTGGATTGCCATTGGTAACCTCAAATTGGGTCATTGGATGCCTACCTGACAGGCTGGGTGCCAAACTGGGTCCTCAGACTGCTTAGGGTTTTTAGACCAGGGCAGAGAGTCTTCTTCAGGGTTCTCCTGCACTGATCCAGTCTGACAACGCAACAGAAGTGGCTCTCTGGCAGAGCTGTTTTGGTTTCCTCTGCTTCCAGTCTTCTTTTACTTAGGTGCCTATGTGTCAGCCGGGGATGGAGAAACTGCCTTTGTCGACTTGAGTCTTGAGACCAGCTTTCTGAGTAAGATTTTTTACTTGGTCATTGCTTCTGTGTTGCAGGATTGTAAGATGATGTCTCCCAAGGTATACCACAGACTATGGTGCTTGTTCTATAAGTGTTGTGAAGATCTGGAGTTGCGGCCGCAGCCTTTTCATATTTAGATCATTTTGGAGATTCTTCTGGATGGTCTTCAAAAGAGCCTGTTCTTAGCTCTATTAAAATCCAGATTTCAGCTCTTTCTGTACTCAGAATTGTATTGCCTTATTTCCAGATGTGCAAACTTTCGTGCAAAGGGTGACACATGCCTACCCAGTCTTTCAGGATCCCACTCCACCAATGGACTTGAATCTGTTTCTGGAAGTTCTTCAGAGGGCTCCTTTTGAGCCCCTGTCTTCAGTTTCTCTGCATTTCTTAAAGATATTATTTCTGACCAGCGGGTGGCTGAACTTCAGACTTTACATAGTAAGCCTCCTTTTCTGGTTTGCCACTCTGATAGGGTGGTTTTACAAACTCCAGTAGGGTTTTTTCCTAGGGTTGTCTCTGACTTCCCTCCCTGAGAAACACTGACTGTTTGAGTCCCGTATTGGAGGTGGTCCTCTTAGGTTCTCTACTTTAGGAGATTCCCTTTATTTATTTATTGGCTTCTGTTTCTTTACTCATATATTTGCTCTTTGTTAAAACTGAGCGTGGCTTTTTTGGGGATAAAGTGTAACAGGGGGGAAGTCTATATCTCTGCAAGCCTTTTAATTCAAGTTCCCTGCCCTTCTAGCCAGAGGATAGTTTACCCTCTGATCGCAGTGTTCCACATGGACTAAGAAAAAATGATTTATTGGTAATTAGACAAAATCCCATTATCTCCACAGGTTCAGTGCCACAAAGGTTGCTGTAAAGCCAGTATGCTTCCTTTATTTAATAAGAGAACTAAAACAAAAACTGTGATTTAGTAACCTCTGTAGTGGCAAAACTGCCCAAAGAGATAATAAGGGATTATATTCAGGATTACATGGCTAAAAATAAAATTATTACCAGAAATCAATATGATGTTATGAGGAGTAGATCTTGCCAAACAAATCTTTTGAGCTTCTATGAAGAAGTAATAAGAGCCTAGATAATGCAGAGCAGTAGATGTAGTTCACCTAGATTTTACCAAAGGCATTTAATACAGTTATAAATAAGGCTGGTGTATAAAATAGGGATATTGGGTCTAGGGGAAAACCTTTGCAACTAGACAGAAAGCTGGTTGAAGGATAGGAAACAGTGTGTTATTTTAAATGGAATATTCACCAATACAGTTAGATGTGAATGTAGTACCTCAGGGTTCAGTGCATTTTGCACTGCTTATTAATATGTTTATAAATTATCTAGAGAGAGCTCAAAATTTTCAGATGACACAAAATTATGCAGGGTAGTAAATGCAGAGCAGGATGTATGTTCCTTAAATAAGGATTTGCATAACATTTCAGATTGGGCAAACAAATGGAATATCACATTTTATGCAGAAAAGTTCAAAGTTATGCATTTGGGACAAACAAATAGGCATGCTACTTATGAACTTAATAGGATCATTCTAGGAGATTCATTACTAGTGAAAGATCTTGTAAACTGTAAACTTGGAAACAGTGATCAGAATCAAACAGCAGTAGTAAAAGCAAAGTATTATCTTGCATAAAAAGTGGTATAGAAGCAAGAATACATAACATAATTTTGCTACTGTACGAATCATTGCCAAGACCTCACCTTGAATATGCAATGCACTTTTGGGCACCAGCATAGAAAAAGGAAATTCTAGAACTGGAGTGAGTACAGAGAAGACCAACAAATTTAATTAAGACAATGGAGAAACTGAAGTATGAAACATTTCTAACCAAGCTTGGTTTATTTAATCTTTAGAAAAGATGCCTAAGAGGGGATTTTGATACACTGTTTAAGTATATGCGAGGTCAATAATAAGTAGGGACCACCCCTTATGATTAGAGGAAAGGAGGTTTCAACTTCAGCAGAGGAAAGGATTCTTTACAGTAAGGTCTGTTAAATGGTGGAATTCTTTGCCCAAGGATACAATTTATACATTAGCTATATTTCTAGCAGAAGGAAAGATACAGGGTTATACTGTGTATTAGTAGTTAAAACAGGACACTCTGGTAAATAGAATAACACCCATTTCCAACATATAGCTGTTTGTGCCAAGGGGAGGGCAGTGGGCTCTAATACCCCTTTAACTAATAGTTCACTGTCCCCAGACCTAGTAATTCTAATGTGCCTTATGATTAGAGGAAAGGAGGTTTCAACTTCAGCAGAGGAAAGGATTCTTTACTGTAAGGTCTGATAAATGGTGGAATTCTTTGCCCAAGGATACAATTTATACATTAGCTATATTTCTAGCAGAAGTGAAGATACAGGGTTATACTGTGTATTAGTAATTAAAACAGGACACTCTGGTAAATAGACTAACACCCATTTCCAACAGCTGGGGGTCCAAATATTGTGTACTTCTGATCTAGAGGCTGATATACTGAGAAAACTGGAGCTATTATAGAGCAAACCGACTAAACCATAGGGGACAAAACTTTCCATTTATTCACAATGGGCTATTAATCCCTTGAATATTAGAGAGCTCTCTCCTATGGTACAGTTTGTTTGACCCAGAACCATTCCATTTCTTATTTTTCTTATCAAGTGCACTGGTTACCTCTTTAAATACCACATTGTAAACAATGGGAATTTTTATTTTCATACATGGCACAGATGATTTCCTCCAGATTTTCCTTACTTTGCGCTGATGTACAAATGTGATTTCACTCAAAATCAGGTGCTGGAGTCAATTTTCTAACCTTATTCCAATCTAATGCCAATTTACTAAGTAAGTAAGTAACCTAGCTAAAATTCTCCCATTATAGCTGTTTGTGCCAAGGGGAGGGCAGTGGGTTCTAATACCCCTTTAACTAATAGTTCACTGTCCCCAGACCTAGTAATTCTAATGTGCCTTATATAGCAAATAAAACTGGAGCTTTTCTATGGAAAACTAACTGTACCATAAGGGAGAAATAGACATTTCTAAAATCCCCATTAATTTAAGTGGTGCTTTTAACCCCTTGAATGCTAGAGAAATTTCCAAGGCATTGAAAAGCAATATGTTGAAGATGACTCTCATTCAAGGGATTTCCAATGCATTGTAAAGCAATATGTTGAAGATGACTGTCATTCAAGGGTTAACAGCCCCATTTAGAACAGTAGGATATTTAATTTCTCCCCTGTGGTGCAGATAGATTGCCCAGGAATTGCTCCAGTTAGCTTTGTGTTCACTGAAACATTGCTCATTGTTTAGTTTCTCTGCACATATTTCTAAGTTTATTATCGACCACTGTAGGAGCAATCCTCGTTGTTACCACTTTTTTAATTAAATCATGAGTATATCTTTAGGGGTTTGTCCTCATGGCTTTTGGTTTATATATAATTTATGCTTGTTTTTATGCCTCTTAGGGGATTTTTCATTCCAAAGCATAATGTTGATTAGTGCACTAGCGCGTGAAATTCCCTATTGACTTAAAGGGATAATAAAATATATTTATACTGAATGGGATGCTTTTCCTTATTAAAACAACCTGTAAAAGTAGGGTGACCAGACCTCCCATTTAATGCAGGATTCTTATGGACATTTCATCTGCAGTACTTCACCGGAATCAGTGCAACTCTGTGTGTTTTAAAGGTTTGAAGTTTTTTTAATGAAAATGTTTTTAGTTATTTTTTGTTACATTAAAATAGAAATACTATTTCTATCAATTACTGTGGAGAGCCACTGTCAATGACTCAAGCTCTCCCATTGAGTGTATTGATAAAAAATGCATTTTAGACACTAGTTGAAAGCAGTTTTGTTTTATTATCTAATAAAACACCTCTAAACTGTGGGTGTATCCTTGTTTTACTCAGCATGAAAAACATTATAACATTTTTATTATAAAAAAGCTTATGGTTCTTTTAAAAAGAAGGTTTGATCACATTATGAAAACATTAGTTGATACTCAACTTTTTTGTCTATTTTATTGAGGATTTGTCCATCAGTATCAAAATATTCTCACTCCATTCTTCTGTATCTCTTATTTTACAGTTTCAGTCTATAACCCCATTCAGTTACATAAAGGGGAACTATACCTAACCTAAGACTGAAATAGGTTATGTAGACAAATACAATGCACTCTAGGTTAGCAGGTATCTGTGGCCTAAAGTCTTGTAATGATGCCCTGTGGAGAGGAGAGTACGGTCTTGAATTAGAGAAACAATATTGTGTAAGATGTCCAGAGTATGATAGGCAGTTATTGGAGATATTTTAGGAAGAAGGGGGCAGGGACATACCTAGGTGACGATAAGGTCATTTGTGCTGTAGCATTCTGTATGTAATTAAGTGGATTGAGTTGGGAGGCAGGACCAGAGAGATGAAGGTTACAGTAGTCCATGTGAGATATGATACATACTTGTATAAGAATTTTAGCTGTGGAGGAACAGAGTAAGGGACAGATTTTTGCTATGTTACCTGAGAAAGTGGCAGGCTTTGGAGAAGCAGCTGATGGTTCCTATTGACTTCTTGGATGCCCCACTTATCACCACAGTCAATAGGACTTTTATAAAAAATGAAACAAGAAGCTTGGGATAGACCTGTATGAATTGTGAAAGTAGGAGAATTAGCAATTCACTAGTAAAACACTGACAAATGTATGAACTCACCAGTGTAATTCAGTTCCTGCAGTAAGACACATACCTTTTCTCTTCAGGGCAGAGCATATGATCTGTTTGCTGCATACCAGTGCATACACTCTGCTGTCATTAAGACTTTAATGCAAGCAAGTGCAGAACACCACCCCTATAGAATACATAGGAAAATGGAGTAAAGTTATGCCAAATTCCCATGCTTCTTGATGAATGGTGTTAAACAGGGTCCCAAGAAAAAGGACACTGCCTAATTCCTGTACACTCCCAGACTGCTCTCCTCTTGACACAAGTAGAGTTAAGAAGAGACTTGACTATGTAAATGTGTTTTTAAACTGGCTTTTGGCAGGCATATCACTAGTGAATTAGTTCCAATTCCTGTTGTAGTATAGAATCATATTAAGTGCATCACTCCTAATGTTTTACTTTAGAAGTAAAATGTAATCCTTTAACCCCTTAAGGACTAGCGGTCCAGAGAAGTTACCTTCCCTTAAGGACCGCTTTGATCCTTGCAGACATGCCAGCACATGTGGCCTCTTGGGTGTCCAATCTCTCCGAGCAGGGGTTGGAGACAGAATGCTCTGGTCTTGGATTGGTCAATATCAGAACCTGTATTTACTTGCATGGCTCCTTTAGGAGCGCTTTAAGCAAAAAGTATGTGACGTTCCTGGACCACCACCGGTCCTTAAGGATATCAAAAACAGTGACAGTCCTTGCATGTCACTGGTCCTTAAGGGGTTAAGGACCAGAGGGGGTGAAATGTATTGCAGACCTCTCTGATCTTTAAAGGGTTAAAATCACTAGAGCAAAATTTCTATTTGACTTCTTCTTTTAGGTCAGCCTAAAAAGGAATCTGGCAAACTGTTTGCACTCCATTAAAATATATCTTTCTTTAACCCGACCAAACTCTATCATTATGTTGCTTTTAGAATAGAATGCTGTGTTTCTGCTTTGATAAAATCTGTAGATGTCAACGGATTGAATTTTTACATATAAATCCATTAGAATGTATTTTTCCATGTTAAATAATATTTCTGCACTCAACCTTTTGACCCAATTCAAAGGCAAGTTTGTTTTTTGCCCAAATAGCACTAAATTGTTTTTTTTCCCAAATAACCTTTACATAAATGTATTTAGAATAGTATAAAATGACAAACTGAGTCACACTGACCCATGTTTATAAAAAAAACTGGGCTTATTCTGTTGTAAACCAACTTCACTATAGGTGACTAATAAAATTCCTATTAAATTGGGCTTTTAACCAGCTGAATGCTCGTGAGGTCTCCAGTGCACTGTGGAACAACGTATTCAGTGGATTAAAACGCTCTATTCAAGTGCATGAAGATTTAAAAATGTTTATTTTTTTCACCTATGGTGCATTTGATTTACTCCTGCATAATTCATGTTTGCTTTTATAAATATGGGCCATCGGTCCCAACAAACAAGCCTGACTGGTTCTAAATAATTATTATGAGACAAAGTAATACATACATAACTGGATGGATGTAAGTCACCAAAATCCATTGCCTAATAATATTACTAATAATTAATCATTTGTATGTATGTAAAGGTAGTATAATGAGCCATATATATTCAAAGGGCCCAACATTCAAAAGAAATGTGCAGACCTCTACCATAGAGGATAAATAAACATACCTGGGAACTCTCCAGATCTCCTGATTGGCTGATCCTTTAACTTGGGGAGTTAAGTTTCAGTGGTAACCCCTCCTACTTTCTTGCCTGCCATGCCCAGTTTCCCACCCCTTCCTCCAACTCTATGCCCATTTTTAGGTGAAACCATTGTCTTTTTTTATTGGGGCCTAGGGGTATGTTGTGGAAACACTCATGGTACCAGTGCTTTCTTGTGTATACAGTGCAGTCCATAAGTATTTGGATAGTGACAAATGATAAAGAGCAGACTGTCAGCTTTAATTTGAGTGCATTTAAATGCATAAACCATGAACTATGTAGTGATTACAGCCCTCTTTATACATATTCCTTCCATTTTAGGGGACCAAAACTAATTGGACAATTGGCTGCTCAGCTGTTTCTTGGCCAGGAGTGTGTCATTGCATTGTTAGTTCATGCATAAGACATCTATCAAAGGTCTGGAGTTGATTCTGTGTCTGGCAGTTGTCTCTAAACATGAGGAGGAAAGATGAGGCAGTGCCACTAAACGTGGCCATCATAAGGCTAGATAATTTGAATAAATCAATCAGAGTCATAGCCAAAGCATTAGGTGTGTTAAAGTAAACTGTGTGGTACATTTTTATAAAAGCAAGAACACAGAGGTGAGCTTAGAGAAAATTTTACAACATACATGGTAGACCATGGAAGACCACTGTAGTGGATGACCAAAGAATGCTTGCAGTTGTAAACTGTATTAAAAAAATATGGTGTTCTGGAACAGTCTTCTGGACAGATGAGACAAAGATTAACCTGGACCAGAGTGATGAAAAGAGGAAAGTGTGGTGAATGAAAGGAACTGACATAATCCTAGGCATACCACCTCATCTGTGAAACATTTTGGAGAAATACTTCGTTGGAATAGTCTACAAAGCGTGCCTGGTTTGCAAGCACACTTTGTAGACCGTTCCAATGAAGTATTTCTTCATAAATGTCGCAAATTTGGCTCTGCTGAAGAGCCTCCGCCGGTCCCGGGACCAGGATCTGCCTCTGTCAGCTAGAGAACTGACGAATGAGAAAGGGGAGGGAGAGGAGACTTTAAATGCTGCAAACACAAAAACTATAACATTTTGAGAAATGGGAAGTAGCTTATTCAACTTCTATAGTTTATAGCTACAATAGTAGACATTTTTAAATCAAAGTATTACTATCCCTTTAAGTCATTAGAAATAATTACTCCCAAATCCCTTTCCTCTGTTGTCTCTGACAGCACAGTACCCTTAATAGTATATTTTTCCTTTGGATATTTATGTCCCAAGTGCATTATTTAACATTTATCAAGATTCAACTGCAGCTGCCACACTCTTGTCCATTCCTCTAATTTATCGAAATCATTTGTCATTTGGCTTATTCCCCTGGGATGTCTACCCTGTTGCAGATCTTTGTATCATCTGCAAAAAGACATACCTTACCTTGAAGACCTTTTGCAATATCACTAATAAAACTATGAAAAAGAATGGACTCCAGTACAGATCCCTGGGGTACCCCACTAGTAACACAACCTTCCTATGACTATAACCCTCTGTCTCCTGTCACTCAGCCATTGCCTTATCCATTCAACTATTTTTACATCCAGACACAAACACTGCAATTTATAAATGAGTCTTCTATGTGGGAAGTGTCTAATGCTTTACTGAAATCTATATAAGCTGTAACCATAAACATGGTTTCCATTAATTTTCCCAGTAAGACTTACTAAATGTAGGGTAACCAGCGAAACAACTGGACCATGTGGAACAAATATAGATTTACACTGATTAAAATTAACCTCCTAACCCCCTTCAGTATGAGAGAGGTTGCCAACACAATGTCTTGCGCTTAAGGAGTTAACCCTTTGAATGCCAGTGGGATATGCAATGCAATGCAAAGCAATTTGTTGCACCCCACCCTGTCTTGGCATTTGGAGGTGGGAAATGGTACAAGGAAATGAAGATATATTTGCTTTGACATCCTATACACTGAAGTGTGTAAGTATTTAGAGAGTGACACAAGTTTTGTTACATAGTAACATAGTAAATTAGGTTGGAAAAAGACACAAATCCATTAAGTTCAACCCTTCCCTCATAAACCAGAGAAATGAGAATTATATAGCTTTCCTGCTGCCAAATAAGTTAGTCTTTATCGGAACTTCCTGTTTTGCCTAATAATACACAATATAACCCTGTATGTTCCCTTTTGAAAGAAATATATCTAATCTCTTGAATGTATCAATTTTATCTGCCATAACCACATCCTTTGGCAACAAATTCCACATTTTAAAAGACCTTACTGTAAAAAACCCTTCCTTTTCTCTTATCTCAAGGGGTCACCTGGTTATTTCATCAGGGATTGGAATGAACAGCTCTCCAGAGACATCCGTGTATTGACCTCTCATATACTTGTACATTGTGATAAGATCTCCTCCTAGTTGTCTTTTCTGTAGAGTAAGTACACCAAGTTTGTCTAGTCATACCTCATAGTTCAAGTCATCCATTCCCTTAATTAATTGTGTTGCTCTTTGCTGTACTTTCTCCAGTTCTAGAATAAAATTTTTCAGAACTGGTGCCCAAAACTGTACTCCATATTCGAGGTGAGGTCTTAACAATGATTTGTACAATGGCAAAAGGATTTTATCTACTGTTGATTCAATGCCCCTTTTATTTCTACTGCTACTTGACACAGATCATTGTTTACAAGGATTCCCAGGTCTCTCTCTAGCAATGAGTCCCCTTAAATGATTCCACTAAGTTCATAAGCAGCACTCAGATTTTTTCTTCCCAAATGTGCAACTTTACACTGTCCCACATTAAACTTTGTATTCCATTTATTTGCCCAATCTGCCATTTTATGTAAATCCCTCTGTAGAAAATACATATCCTGTTCTGAATGTACTACCCTGCATAATGTAGTGTAATCTGCAAATATTGATATTTTTTTTCTATATCTATTTCCAGATAATTTATAAACATGTTAAAAAGCTGTGGACCTAAAACTGAACCCTGAGGTACTCTACTCTCAACTTTAACTGTATTGGAGAATTGTCCATTTACAACCACACACTGTTTGGTATCCTTCCTTTCTATCCAATTGCAAAGCTTATCCCCTAGCCCCAATTTCCTTATTTTATACCCCAGCCTTCTGCGTGGCACTGTATCAAATTCCTAAGCAAATCTAGATATACTACATCAACTGCCTTGACATTATCTAGGTTATTACTTACTTTGTCATAGAACCTGAAAAGGTTAGTTTGGCATGATCTATTCCTCATTAAACCATGTTGATTCCTGCTAATAATCATATCTTGTGTGGCATAATCCTGAATATAATCCCTTATTATCCCTTCTAGCTGTTTCCCCACTAAATAGGTCAAATTCACTGGTCTATAATTCTCAGGTTCTGTTTTAGTTCCCTTCTTAAATAGAGGCACTACATTGGCTTTATTGTGGCACTGAGCTCTGTGGTGAGAGAATCTTTAAAGAGTAAAAAGAGGGGTCTTGTTAACACTGCACTGAGTTCCTGAAGAACCCTTGGATGTATACCATCAAGACCCGGTGCTTTGTCAATCTTACTTTTGTTCAGTCTACCCATGACCTCTTTTTGTATTAACCGATATCTGACAATGGTATGGTTTTATTTGTTGCTTTTTGAAGCTCTTCTACCATTCCTTGTTGCCTTGTATATACTGATGTATATCCTCTCTAATCAACTCTCCCATTTCATTTTTTAAAATTCTAAAGCTCTTCCTCTTCAGTTTTTGCTATTTATGTATTTGAAGAACATTTTTGGATTAGTCTTGCTCTTAGAATTCTAGTTTTATTATCTATTTTTTCTAATCTAATTGCCTTTTTGCAATTTTTTGCACTCCCTGTATTTCAGGAATGAATGAATGAATTCTCATCAATATTTGGCGGTTTGCAGCATATACCCACCAACACCTTTTTTTTACCTTGCACACCACAGTTAGCCTCAATTTCTACTCACAAGGACTCCACATTATTGCCAGTTTCCTAACTAATATGACGCATTAAAATTGGATTTAACTCTTCAAATATAAGCACACACCTCCCCCTTTTTCTATTAATTCTGACTCTCTTAAACAGGGAATATCTCTCTATATTTATACAAAAGGGCTGTAATTGCTACATAGTTCACAGTTTATGGATAGAAATACAAATAAATGTCAAATAAAGCTGGCAGTCTGCACTTTATTCTGTTTGACATTGTTTTACTTGCTGGAGTACAGAGGCAAATACATATACGCTGCACTGTATAGGCTGTTCTTTTCCTTGTACCATTCCCTACCTCCAAATTCTACCCATGCTGCCTGAGCCCTGCACGTATTATGAAGATAATTGCATCATTTGAACACTCCTATCCCTAGCCCAACATCTTACTCTGGGGGCTGAGAACAAGTATGCTCATCATTATGCAAATAAACAATCCCAGAATCCCCATTGTTTGAAATTGGACTTTTAAGAGTGAAAGGGGAATGTACAACAAATGTCTTTGCATTGCATGCGTATCCCTCTGGCATTCAAAAGGTTAATCCCTTGAGTAAAAAACATTGTGTTGGAAGCCTCTCTCACACTGAAGTGGTTAAACAGGCCATTTTAATTAATGGAAATTTGTATTTGCCCCTATGGTCCAGTTGGTTTGTTGGTTACCCTACATTTCTTTTGCTTCTGAACATAGGACCATCATGGAGACCTGATCCACATTTATCTTAAAGAGTTAGTATTGTTTAAAAAAAATATATATATAAGCTATGATTTTTCCTTATAGTTGATACTATTGCTCTCTGACGTTGACACCATATCTATATCACTATAGCGTCAATTAAATTATATTATATAAGTGTCCTCCTCCCGCCCCTTTTACCTATGCCAGTCTTCTTGCCACAGAGCTGAAAGCGGATCACGACCAGAGTACGTTTTTAGGCAGAATCAGGAACAACCTGCTCTCCTTTGAGAGAAGGAAGATTGTCCCTCGTTGCAATCAGTCCGGTCTGATGACTGGATTTCAGATCTGAGAGGAGGCAGCTTACACTAATGAAAAGGGGTGGGAGGAGGACCCTTTATAATACAATTTCATTGAAACTATAGACGTATGAACAGCACCAACATCGGAGAGCAATAGTATAAGGAACAACCGTAGCTTATGTTTTATTGAAAAATTACTAAACCTTTAAAGGGATAGTAATGGTTAATTTTAAGTTGATTTAATATTGTAAACATTAAAAAAAGATTAACATCAATGTAAGTCTTATCTCTCAAACCTTTATGGTTTGAGAGATATAACTTGATAAAGTTACCTTTTCCTGGCTGTTTTACTCAAGTCTGCCATCTAGCTGACAGAGCTGAAATCACGCTATTTAGAAATAAATACTTAATTGGAACAGTCTACAAAGTGTGCTTGCAAGCCAAACACACTTTGTAGACTGTTCCAAATTAAGTATTTATCTTTAGATATCGTTATATCAGCGCTGCTGAAGAGCCACATCTGATCAGGTGACTAGAATCTGCTTCTGACAGCTTTACAGCTCGTCAATCAGAAAGGAGAGGGACCATAGAACTTTATTTTGCTATATCTCTCAAACCATAATGGCTTGAGAGATACGAATAAGTGCAAGTACTCTCTTTTAATTGTATATACCATATAGTTAATACTTTTTTTCTGACTTTACTATCCCTTTAACCCCTTATTCAAAATGATGAGTTTTAAAAAAAAAAAATACTTGTTACTTTAATTCCTCTCTACATTATAATAAAGGGAGTTTATCCTAATGGAATAGTTTGTTTTACAGAATATCAGATTATAGTTGGAGTCATTCATACAGTAGTATGATTTATTTTATAAAAAAAATTGTATTTAGCAAACGTATCACTTAGTGTGTTATTGTATCAAACATATCACTCAGTGTGTTATTGTATCAAACGTATCACTCAGTGTGTTATTGTATCAAACTCATATCATTGCTTGGATTCATACACAGCACAATGTGTGTGGTAGCACTGTCTTAGTACCAAATTCATTACCATAACCATGCCAGACCACTGCCCCAAGAAATAAAGGTTAATTTCTCAAAAACAATATACATATTACAAATAGATGAATAGTACTACATATAGGCAATTTTTTATTCCCTTTAAAATCAATTAAAATGAACTTTGCATGACAGTAGATTACCTCGGGGTTCAGTACTGTGCTTTAGTATACAAACTGCAGTACAATGCAGCATAACTAGAGCTGTGAAGAGATAAGTAACTAAGAGAGAGTAATGTGGGGAAAAGAATGGTCTATAGAAAGGGATATTCCAAGAATATACTTTATTAAGAAGCCTCTCCTTTACCAATTCATGAACACACAATGCTATCATAATTAGTTTCCTAAGATCAGTCTGGACCTGTACATTGACATTCATTAAAGGTCACCATAAATATATTTATATTGCTTTCTAAGAAAGTCTATGACGCATCAAAATGATGTGAAAATTAAATGATGCACAAAGCTATAGCAACAAATGTTATTTTTAAGGATATTTTTATAAGTAGATTTACTGTCCATTACATTCAACAAGGCACAGAGAAGGCTCCTGTTTCCATTTTAAGGGGATACTAATTAATAATACATGCAGCAAGGCTAAATGCAGAATGCACTTTTTATGTGTCCTCTTAACCCCTTAAGGCTCAGCGGTCCAGGGAAGTTACCTTCCCTTAAAGACTGCTTTGATCCTCACCGATGTGCTGGTACACGTGACCCATTACAAGTACCAACGTGCTGCTTCAGGGCCTAAGAGAGACCACTCCAGTCTTGGAGCGATCAGTTTTAGGCCCTGTTTTTACTTACGGTGCTCCGTGTAGAGCGCTGTAAGTAAAATGTATGTGATGTGCTATGACCATCACCAGTCCTTAAGGGTATAAGGGCCATGACCTTAAGGGGTTAAATACAACTGATTATGGAATGATGGGTGTGTTTCCAAAAACATAATTTTATAGAATGTCTTTCTTTTAGTTTTAGAAAAGCTTTATTAAAGAGAACAAAGGGATGCTGTACAAAGAAATAGAATCAGTTGCAGACGTGGGTGCAGGAAAAACATTTCCATTTACAAACAATCAGTGACATTTATACACCTACACATAGCTGTGGAATGGAGTTAAAGAGTAAAGAAAATAATGTGAGAAAACCCCTGAGGGCCTGCAAATTGAGATGGAAACTAAAATAACGAAAGAAATCTCAGATGATGATCCCAACTTAAAACACAGAGAGGAATGAGACCATGGAGGAGGGTAGATGTGGAACTGTACCCCTGGTTCTCCTCGGTCCCTCACACACACCGCCTAAGTACTTTCAAGGTTTCCCTGTTCAGCACCCAGCCCTATGAACAGAGATGCACATCCAGAACCCCATGCTGGACAGTTCCCTAGCCTGGGATTGCTACTGCACTTCTGGATTGGCTCCCCCTGCCTGGCTTGCGCCAATGTGTCCCCCTTTTACCCCTGCTTGCCTCAGACATGTCAGTGATTGACCAGAGTAGTGGTTAAGCCCTTTCACTGCCAACCGTGTGGGATAGGCAGACCTGCTTCAGGTTTCCCAGATCTTAGGTTAGTGGCACCAGTGTATTAGCGGTAGACTTGGAATGATGTGTGTTTGGGGTCTGTACTGGCAAATTTAGTTAGATTTAAATTATATCTAATGAAATAAATAGGAGGAGCTGAATTTATATTTTAAATTGTAAAATTGTATTTATTATGTGTTATAAGGTTTTCCTATATGAGTAAGCCTGTTGGCTGCCTCAAATAAATTCATCAGGCTGGGCGACAGTGCAGCTGTTTGCAGAGTACCTCTGGAACTATGAGCATCCCTGCAGGGGGTCCTCCATTGTAATAGAACACTGGTGCTGGGTAAGGGAGAGACCAAAGCTGGGGCAGGAAGGACTGTCAGTATCTTTATAATTGTTAATTCTCTTACTGGCAGATTTAGATTTGCACATTTCTGATTTGCCCTCTCCTTCCAGGCAGATATGATTTTTGTGGCTGACACAGGGCTCCAGTTGACTGGGTATAAATTATGTGTTTGTGGCCTGATGAAGTATATAGCGTCAGTGTTTGTTGCGCGATGGGCCTACACACCAATCAGGCTTAGTCGTCCCTTACTTGTTGATTGTACAATAAATGTGTGACATTGGTGAGATTCAGCTTGATTTTGATGATTTCTTCAGTCAAATCCATGGATTGGTTCTGCTGTCAAGTTAAGCTTCTCCATATAAGTAAAAAAGGGAAGGGGGTAAGGATGCATGGCTCACACTTGGGCAGAGGTTTAAGTATCAACCAATGACAGGTCGGAGGACCAGTGTTTCCACTCATCCTCAAAGTCTTTCAATTTATTTAGTCTAATATTTTTGCAGCTACTCCATTTCAAAGATGTGGAGAAACCAAAACTTCCAGTCTTCTTGGGTAGGGGGCTTTACTGACTCAATTTCTTGAAATACAGGCCTTAGCAGTAGGGGCGGGTGAAAGCTCTCACCGTGTTCCCACGAGACATTCAGCGAAAACCACATTGTTGTCAGCTTTTTTGTAGGAAAATCTGCTTTAAAACAAGTGATTAAAATCTTCACTTTTTTTTCCCCATTGGCCAAAATTCTTCACCATTTTTTCAATGGCTAGAAAATTTTCACCCATTGATTTGCTTGGTTTTAACCTTTGTGCTATAAAAAAGTGATGTATTTGTGGAAGTGAAACACAATAGAAGCAGCTACAGAGTGAGGTAGACTTGCTCTGCTGTGATCTTTTTGCAACATTGATGATCATAGTGACTGCTATCACTATGAGAAAGTTTAAAAATAGTAAAAGGAGGAACTAGAAGGACCCCTTATGTGTCTGCTGAGTCTGATGAGGAGGATGAAGTGTGCACCATTGCTGTGCCTGCTGTCAGACATGCTGCCCCTGCTGCCACTAGTGTTGTGCCTGCTGTCAGACATGCTGCCCCAGCTACCACCAGTGCTGTGCCTGCTGCCAGTACTGCCCCTGCTGCCACCAGTGCTGTACCTGCTGTCAGATGTGCTGCCCCTGCTGCCACCAGTGCTGTGCCTGCTGCCAGTGCTGATCCTGCTTTCACCAGTACTGTGCCTGCCATCATACGTGCTGCTCCTGCTGCCACTAGTTCTGTGCCTGTCACCAGTGCTGAACTTGCTGCCACCAATACTGTGCCTGCTGTCAGACTTACTGCCCCTGCTTCCACCAGTGCTGTGCCTGCTGCAAGTGTTGAACCTGCTGCCACCAGTGCTGAACCTGCTGTTAGTGTGTCTTGTAATACTCAGGAGGGTTGAAGAGAAGATAATAGCAAGTGTGACAGCAGGTGACCCTAAGTCACACTTGCCATCCCCAAGCAGTACCGCCAGTGCTAGTGCTACTATTACTAAGGTCCAGCAAATTGTTAGCGTTTGGAGTGAAGGAGAGGGCAATCAATATCCTCACATTAATAGTGACTATGAAGAGGAAGACTCTGGGACTGAACTTGATGTGGTTGGTGTTAGTAGTAGTAACAGTAATGGTGAAGCAACCAGGATTTGTGTTAGGGGAGTGGTAGGGAAGCATTTGAGAGCATCCAAACTAGTGGTCAAGGGAGCCCACACTATTTCTCTGGCCCTGGGAGTCCCCTTCCCTTTACTACAGTGTCCAAGTAGAACATGATCCTGAAGAGGCCAGAACTGTTGGGGGATAGCAGGCGCAGAAGCAATACCACCACCACCCCCAGCAGGAGCACAAATCAGCTGCTTGTGCCTGCTGCTACAGCTGCCAATCTGCCTTCTTCATGTCACCAAGAAATGGCAAGTGTGACATTAGGGGACCCTCTGTCACATCCCTTGTCACCTCGTCCAACCAGCAGTGAGATGTCTGTAATAGAACAGCAGCACGTATGGACTAGTGGTGGTGGTGATGATGATAGTGGAGAAGATGGGGTGGAAGACACATTGATGGCCTTTTTAGCCCTAACTGAGAAGGAATGTGAGACAGGGATGAGGATGGGCATCACCACCACCACCAGCTTTTGGTATTTGCAACTGCTCTAATTCCTGCTGCTGCTGAGTTACAAGGGCAGTAGGATGCCGAGGAGCAAGCTAGTGTACCACAGACCAATGTGGACACAGTGGGGATGGGGTAAACAAGTGATGCAGGACTAGGAAAGGTTCCACTTACCAGTGGCAGCAATATTGCTGGTCCTAATTGCAGTGCTGATTCTGAGGCAGTAACAGCAACAGCAGCAACAGCATCCACTTCCACACACAATGAAGTGGAATGTGGAGCACAATAAGAAAGCGGCCATTCTTCTCTGCCTCTTCCCTCTCCCTATCTTTTGAAGTCCTGGGTTTGCTACTATTTTTCTCTTGGGGCAGGTACATTGCAGTCATCACCAATGGCACTGTGCACAATTTGTGACAAGTCAATGAGATGAGGAAAGGAGGGAACACACCTTGGAACAACCACCCTGATAACACACATGAAACACAGACACCATGACATTTTTTCAAACACGTTAAAGTCAGACACCTTCCACAGAAATCAAGCACCACTGTTGCTGTACCCCCTGACTCTCCAGAAAGGCAACAAGAGGCGAGGCAGAGATCAAAGTGGAGGAAGAATAGAGAAACCCAGACAAAGACTGGAAGTTCCATGAAGAGTGAAACAACTTGCTTGCATCACCTTCTTCCTTTAGGGTAACTACACCTTCTGCCAATCCACCTTGTTCATCATTACCTCCCACGCAAAATGATAGATGATGTTAGGATGTGGCAGTTTGTGTCCACCCATTACACACTGTGTGGTGCACTGACCACACATGGCAGTGTGTTGGAGGAGAATCGCAAGCTGGGCATCAAGAGGCATCTGAGGAGATTCCATCCCGCTGAATACGCTAAGATGGTGGCAGGGAGGGTTCATCAGCAAGTTCAGCAAGTTGTCATGTGTCGAAAGCCGGGTCTGTATTGAGAGATAGAGATAGAGAGCTCTAAAGATCTGTGTCGGCTGACACGAGTAGGCTCTTCAGCAGAGCCGCAATAGCATGATTTAAAAATAAATACTTAATTGGAACAGTCTACAAAGTGTGCTTGCTTTGCAAGCACACTTTTTAGACCGTTCCAAAGAAGTATTTCTTTTTAATTTGTGCTATCGCGTCTCTGCTGAAGAGCCTCCTTGTGTCGGCAGACACGGATCTCCTTCTGTCAGCTCTACAGCTGACATCAGGGACGGGGGAACTTTAGAACCCTCTATCTCTCAAACCATAAAGGTTTGAGAGATAGGAATTGCATTGATGGATTTCTTATTTTATGGTCTACAATATTACTGTTTATATAATTAAGACAATACTATCCCTTTAACATAATTTAACATGCTAGAAGGCACTCACTGGTGGAAGATTGGGTCTTTGCCTTTCAGATAACTTTCTGGCTGTGTCATCATCTCTCTCACTCTTAACTTCATCTGTATCTGAAGAAGAGGAGGATACCGGAGGGATATATTCTAGATATACATCATCATCATTAGTAATTAGGTCATGCTCAGTGTAACTTGCCACGTCTTCCCCACTATTTTTAAATTCCTATAGGCTTTTAGAGGTCTCAAACAATTTATTTTTACTTTTCCCCATAGAAGGATTTTTCACAAAGTTTGCTACTAGGTGGTTTTTGTGTTTGTTTGTCACACTGTCAGTTGCAGCAGCTGGTTGAGCTGCTGCACCTTCTTCCACTATGCCATCAACACTAGAATGCGTCTCGTCATGTTCAGTGTTTCTAGATGGTCTTTGACAAACTGCTTCCTCCTCAGGAGGCAAGGGATCACCATCATTTACTGCACTCACTGCTGCAACCATGGCTGCAGTTAGATTTTTGACTACCACTTTACTCACACATCCCTGCATTGCTCCTACCCCTTTCACGCTCCCCCCTATCCCTTGTGTGCTTGCTGGACATTATTCAACTACTGTGTGTGTATTTTTATAGTGAAGTACACAATAGAACTGATTGTGTGTGATTTTTTGCCCTGGCCCTCTATAAAATACTCTGTTTTGTTTAATATCAATCTGCATCAGTCACATTGCTTGTCAGGGTCCCCGTGTGTCAACTATCACACTTTTTTATTATTAGTTTTTTAATCAAATGTCCCCCTATCCCTATCATTGGCAACAAAAAATAAATAAAAAAATAAAAAACACACCCCCTGTTTAACTGCTTCTTTCCATAGGCTCCCCTAGCAGAAAGTTAACAGACAAATCAGGAAGGAACTTGGATCATGGCTGCCTGTGACTTCCCAATCAGTCACACAGAATTTTGGGATATTTGGACTAAATCTTCTTTGCTCCCTTTTCACATCCCTAGATTCCACTAGCACAGAGATAACAGCCAGATCAGATCAAAACTTGGATCATGGCCTGCAGTGTCTTCCCTGTAACTCCGTCACATAGAATTTTGGGGTATTTGGGATAAATTTCCTTTGTTCCCTTCTCACACCCCAAGACTCCCTTAGCACAAAAAAGAAATTACAGCCAGATGAAGAAGCAACTTGGAACATGGCTGCCTTTATCTTCCCAATCAGCATACAGAATGTTTGGGTATTTGGGGTCAACCCCCTCTCTTACTTCCTATCCCCCCAGATTCCCCAAACACAGATTTCCTGTGTACAAGACTCCCTAAACTAAACCTCAACTCCACTTTATTATTAGTATTTCTCATCCTCTCACAAACACAGAATGGCATACTGTGAGAACCTGGCACTGGGAAAATAAGGGAAACTTGCCATGTGACGAGGGGAAATTCGATCTTCCCATTGATTTCAGTGCA
This sequence comes from Rhinophrynus dorsalis, assembly GCA_037306005.1. Taxonomy (NCBI): domain Eukaryota; kingdom Metazoa; phylum Chordata; class Amphibia; order Anura; family Rhinophrynidae; genus Rhinophrynus; species Rhinophrynus dorsalis. Next base: position 213,765,518 of record CM074718.1, on the reverse strand, counting down.
ATGAGCTATGTGAAAAACCCCTGATAAATCAGCACTTTTTAAGAAAAATTTCTCATTTTCCCTGTTTCGCTTTTGAGGCGGAAAGTTTCACCCATCGTTACTTAGCAGCAGTAATAGCCAGGAACTATTGGTAGAGGCTCAGCTTATTACCCTGGCCAGTATGAGATAACAGAGTTAGGACGGTCAGTGGAGAGAATACAGTTTTATAGTTGGACACATTGGCTATCTCATCCTCCACATTCTTCAGAAATGGGTAAGGGAGGGACAGGTAGACCAAATGTGTAACAGGTTGCCCGCATCAGCCCCGCATCTCTGGCTTAGAGGGACACATTTTGGTCAGTCGTATTGGGGTCAAGTAACATCTCATCATAAAATTATAATTTGTTTCTCCCATTAAAATATTGGATAGAGATTGTATTATATATGTCTGATTCCAAAGTTAATTTTTGCTCTTGTGGGGGTGGGGGTACGGATTCCCTGCTGAATAAAGTAGTCAGTGGAATTTTCAAAATAGTTTTTTCAAAAATATTTAAAGGGGGTGAGTGGTCTATGCTGGTAGCCCTGTGCCACAAGCTCATGTAACAAATGATGGACCTGACACTGACTCATGGATATGGCAATTCCTGCACAGGTCAGTGAAAGATGTAATGTCATTGCTGGGCTTTAGCTCTCTCAAAGTGGAAACATGATTCAGTTGACAGTTGATATCAGGACCACAGGACACAAACTTCACCAAACCTCCAAACAACTCCCCTATAGCATGCACAAAACAATGGAGTAAGCTAGGTCAGTTTCCTCTGCATCTTAGTGGATAGCTTTAACTCTTTGAGTGCCAGACATTTGGAAAATTTTGACCTCTGAGTAGGCTAGGCATTTTTTCCATGATTTTGCTATCCATCTGTTTAGGTATTATTCCTGGAAGTAAGGTCCTAGTTATTTATGGAAAACTATACATTGTTTTTTTCAGAACATATTCATCTTTTTCATGGTGCCTCATAAGAAATAAATTAAATATAATTATGCAAGTTATGATGTCATAATTACCTATTTTGTTAATACCATACACTATATATCAAAAATATTTAAGTTGGTTGTGAATGTTTCAGTTATTTGTAAAAGCCTTCTCCCCCTGAGCACAAAAAATACCTAATATGTATAGTATAATCTATGATTTTTTTTCTTCAATTTCTTCAAATCTGACTTGCCTGTACTAAAACTATTGTAACAGCTACAGAAAAGAAGAAAAGGTACACAAAGCATACCATTTTGGAAAGAATATAACCCACTCTAGCAAATAAGGCATGACTTGCCTTTCTACCCCTATCCTAATGGGCACAAATGTTTCCGGAAGATGGCACTAATGGAAAAAAATATCCAATTTGTTTATATGTCCACTCCTTCAATTTGCTGAACTGTTTGAACACTATGGACTGCTTTACTTCATTCATTAGCTAATCCTCCAAGAAAAATGGTACCCCATTGGGTCCCAGAAGCACAAAACTATACCTACCTGTTTTCTTGTTTATGTAGGCTGCCTGCACTAAACTGGTCCTAAGTTATACCATTTTGTTAAATAGACCTTTACCTGCATCAAATATGGGGTTATTTCTATCTCTGGATTGGTGTGCACAAATATTTCCATACACATTTGTTTTTACATTTCAACCACTTCAAAAGTACTAAAACCTTTGAAAACCATTGCATTTCCTACTGTATTCAGGACCTACCAGCCTGAGAAACATGGTATGGGTTGGCATGGGGTGGAGAAGCACTAACCTAAACCTACCAGTTAACAAGGGTGGAGAAGTAGACATTGTGTGTTTTTGTGTGTGTGTGTGTATGATTTGTCTACCACCTACCAGTAGAACAAGACTGGAGTATCAGACACAGTAATGTGTGGCTCTGTAGCTAGGAACCAGGCTGGGGGGGAGGTTCAGTGGAGCCAGGCTAGGGGGTCAAACAATGTAAGTGGGTCAGACAGTGTATGTGGTGTATCTGTGGCTACCTGGGGGCAGTGGAACTAGTGTAGGAGTTGACAATGTATGTTGGGATGTGTCACTACCGGTTGGACCAGGCTGAGGATTATCACAGTGCATGTTGGGATCTCTAACTACCATGGAATCAGTTTTCTCTGTTGTCCAATACAGGTTACTGGTAACTTTGGGTAGGCAATCAGCCCCTTTAAGTAGGCAGAAACAATTCTGCTGCTGGGTGGAGCCTACCTCCTCTCCTTAGCTTGCAGCTAGCCAATCCCCTTACAGTAAGACACAAGGCAAGAGAACAGTTCTGCTATAGTTTTAGCTTTTTTTATTATTTTTCTGTTAGATACGGGATACCATCATTAGGCTGATTACCATCACTGACAATTCCCATCACCCAAATGTGGATAGCTCAGTTTACCAGGTGTTTTGTGGACCTAAGCCCTGGGGGGAACTCTTGGCTGCAAGTTCTTTCCCCAGGAGTTGCCCACTGAGGCTTCTTCTTGATATATGTTAATCTGAAAACAGAAGACCAGCTGAAAAGGTGAGCAGCCCTTTGAGTGCTGTGGTCCACATGTCCCATGCTTCCCCATCTGCACAGAGGTCTCCTTGGAGTTCCTATTACAAATGCATGCACTCATTGGGTTTATCTGTATGTCATTTGGGTGTTTGGAGCACGTTTCTGTGGTAACTTAACCCTTTAGCTGCTGGTTGGCATACTTTTCAGGGTTATGAGCACTTTCCCTACTGGGTTCAGTGTTTATTGGGTCTCCTGACTCGTTCTAGTGGTTCTTTGAGTGTGGTTTACATTTTGTAATCACTTTGCTAAATTTATGAAAGGCGCGCGTTTACCGCATAGACTCCATTGCTCCATTCTCTCCTATGGAACTTATCTCTGCAACCGCTCCATGTAGCGAGGTCAGAGATGGCTCATGTTGTTGGTCTGCCTTTGCTCTGTCTTCTGGTCAATGTTCTGGGCATGTTGGGGGGCTCAGGGGGTTTCAGGCACTGTTGGGGTACTTTTTTTGAGAAACTACAATCTGATGACATCTGATGTGTCTGATTCCTCTGAGGAGGAATTATTGGTGGATTCCGATGATGATGACTGTTCTGCTGTTCCTTCTTCTCAGTTTTTTGGGGACCCCATTGAGGCTGATCCTGTTCTGTCAGCCGAGGGCTTGATCAGGGCTGTGTTGAACACCCTGAACATTCCCTTGGTAAAGAAGGATTCCTCTGATCCTTCTGATGTGTTTCAGTATCCTGTACAACCCCATACTTGTTTTCCACCTAATCCCATTCTTAACCGCTTGGTGTTTGAGGAGTGGGAGTTTCCAGACAGGAAACCGTCTGTCTCTAGGAAATTTGCTAAGCTTTATCCGTTCTCTGAAGTGGCCCTAGCTCAGTGGGTTCATCCTCCAAAGGTGGATGCCCCTGTTTCCAGGCTTTCTAAGTCCACTGCCTTTCCTGTGGCTGATGCATCTGCTCTGAAAGACAGGACTGACAAAAAGCTTGAGACCTCTCTCAAGGCCATTTTTGCAATGGCTGGTTCTGCCCTGCTCCCCTCATTTGCTGCGGCGTGGGTGAATAGGGCTGTGGCTGTTTGGACTGAACAGCTCACCTTAGCTGTCCGTCAGGGAGCTCCTATTGCTGATATGTTGTGGCTCCTACCCAATATCTGTGATGCCCAGCATTATGTTTCAGCTGCCCTGTTTGACGCCGTTGGATTGGTGGCCAGGGCTTCCACCATGTCTGTGGTGGACAGACGTGCTCTTTGGCTCAAGATCTGGTCTGCTGACACTGCCTCCAAGAGGGCTATCCTGTCTTTGCCCTTTCAGGGCACCTCACTGTTTGGGCCTGATTTCAAAGATCTGACCAGTGAAGCCACTGGGGGGAAGAGTACTCACCTGCCAGTGGTCCATAGGAAGAAGACGCCTGTCAAGCGGAATAGTTTTTTTCATCCCTTCCAGGCTGAATCGCGTCCGGCGACCCAGGCGGTGTCTCAGGTTCCGTGCACCTCATCCAAGCCTAAGCAGCAATGGAGGCCCAAGTCCTCTGCTAAGCCCAAGGCTTCCACACCTTCTTCTGCATGGCTCGCTGAATCCGGGTCCCCACCCGCAGGTGGGAGGCTGCTTGCTCCACTACCTCTCGGCTTGGGAAGCCTCTGTGGCGGACCCGTGGATTATGCAGGTGGTGGCTGTGGGGTACAGGATTCCCTTCACCTCCCTCCCGGACCTTCTATTCTCGTTCTCCTCTGGGCTCAGAAAAATGCCACCTTTTCGAGGGAGCCATTCAGGCCCTTCTAGACAAGGCGGTCTTAGAACCAGTTCCTCCTCAGGAAAGGGGGTCGGGATTCTACTCCATCCTCTTTGTGGTTTCCAAGAAGGACAGCGGCTGTCTTCCCATTTTGGATCTGAAGGACCTCAACTCCTTTGTGGTCAGGTCCCAGTATTGCCAGGAGTCACTGCTCACGGTGTTCGCTGCCATGTCCCCTGGGGAATTTCTGGCTTCTCTGGATCTTCAGGATGCATACTTTCACATTACCATTCATCCAGAGAGCTGGCAATATCTCAGCTTGGCCTGCATTTCAAGTTCTCTGCCCTCCCCTTTGGCCTGACCACAGCTCCTCAAGTCTTCAGCAGTGTCCTGGAAGGCTTGATTTCTGTCCTCCATCAGGACAGCATCAGAGTTACTCTGTACATGGACGACCTCCTTCTGAAGGCATCTTCTCCAGGACTCTTTCATCAGCAGGTGCAGGACTGCATTCATGCTCTGTCCCGTCATGAGTGGATCATCAATCTCAACAAGTCAGACCTTGTTCCTTCCCAGAGGATGGTTTTTCTGGGCATCCCCTTTGACACTCAGAGAGGGATGGTGTTTCTCATGGATGAAGTGGCTCATCAGGCTGTCCTGAACCAGGATCCGGTTCTGGCCAAGAAGTTGTCATCCCTGGTGGGGAAGTTAATTTCCACCATAGAAGCGGTTCCGTTTGCCATGGCTCACTCCAGTGATCTCCAGAGGTTTCCAATCTTGGCTTGCAGTGGTGGACCGGATCTCCTGGAGAGGTCCCTATCTCTCCCTCTTCATGTGGAGCTGAGCTTCTCATAGTGGCTCAACCTGGACAATCTGCTGAAAGGCAGGCCCTTCATGGTGCCATTCTAGATAACAGTGACAATGGATGCCAGCCTCCCTGGCTGGGGAACGCTCCTGGGGCACTTGAATGCTCAAGGCCGGTGGTCCCAGGAAGAATCTCTCCTTCCCATCAATGTCTTGGAGCTTTGGGGCAACATTTCATGCCCTGTGCCACTGAACGCACCAACTGGAGGATTGCCTGGTCAGGGTCTAGTCAGACAATGCCACAGTGGTAGCCTACATCAACAAACAAGGTGGCACAAGAAGTCTTGCAGCTTTGTTAGAGGTCAAAGCTATTTGTCCTGGGCAGAGGAGCATGTCCCTGCCATTTTCTCAGTTCATATTCCTGGCATAGACAACGTTCTGGCAGACCTCCTCAGTCAACACACAGTGGACAGCAGAGAGTGGGAACTGCATCAAGAGGTGTTCGACCTCATTGTCCAGCGGTGGGGGTCTTACATGCATCGACCTGATGGTGACAAGACACAACAGGAAGGTCCCAACGTTTCTGCTATTGCTGGGCAGACCCCCTGGCTCTGGCAGTGGATGCCTTGTCGATTCCATGGAATTTTCCTCTGACATACCTTTTTCCTCCCATTCCCCTGTTGCACAGGGTTATAAGGAAACTGAGACTGGAGCACTGCCCAGTCATTCTGATTGCTCCGTACTGGCCTAGACAGGCTTGGTTTCCGGAGCCTCTGGATCTCTCTGTGGTGGAACCTCCGTCCGGATCTTGTTCTACAGGGTTACCTGTGGAAGGAGGTTGTTCGTCGTCTTGCTTTGATGGCATGGAGGTTGAATCCTCAATTTTGAAGAAGAAGGGTTTTTCTTCTGGTGTGGTGGCTACTATGCTTAGTGCACGTAAGCCTGTTTCCTCTAAGGCCTACTATCGAGTTTGGTCTACCTTTCTCTCTTGGTGTGCTGATAGGGACCTGTCTCAGGATTTTGATCTTCCTACGCTCCTTTCTTCCCTCCAGGATGGTGTGGATAAGGGTCTGAGTTTGAGTTCTCTTAAGGTGCAGACTTCTGCTCTCTCTATTTTCTTTCAAAAGCGCCTTGCTATTCTTCCTGATGTCAAGGTTTTCTTCCAAGGTGTTGCTCATACCAGTCCTGTGTTTAAGACTCCAGCTCCTCAGTGGGACCTTAACTTGGTTTTGGACATCTTTCAGCGCCCTCCCTTTGAGTCCTTGGCCACTATTCCTCTACGTCTGCTGATGTGGAAGATGGCCTTTCTCCTGGCTATCGTGTCTGTTTGCCGTGTTGCGGAGCTGCATGCCCTGTCTTGTAGGCCACCCTTTTTGGTGTTTCACAAGGAAAAAGCAGTGCTTCTCACTTCGCAAGAGTTTCTACCTAAGGTGGTGTCTGAATTCCACATGAATCAAGAGATTGTGGTTACTTCCTTCTGCCCTAATCCTACTTCTGACAAGGATAAGGATCTTCACCTGTTGGATGTTGTGCGTTGTCTCAAGTACTATGTGTATTGCACTGAGCCTTTGTGGCAGTCTGACACGCTTTGTGTAATTCCTGAGGGTCCCAAGGCAGGGAAGCCTGCTTCAAAGGTAACCATTGCTTCTTGGATCAAGTCCACTATTCGTAAGGCTTACGTCCTTAGGAAGAAGCCTGTTCCCTTTCGGGTCACAGCTCATTCTACAAGGTCTATTGGGGCATCTTGGGCCTACAAAAATCAGGCCTCTGCTGATCAGTTGTGCAAGGCGGCCACTTGGACGTCTGTGCATACCTTTTCTAAACACTGTTGTGTGGATGTGCTGGCATCCTCTGATGCCAGTTTTGGGAGGAGGATCCTGGAGGCAGCCTTGCCTGTCTAGGATCTCCCTCGTCTCTTCAGCACTCTTTCACTTTTGAGCCCTGTTGGCTCTAGTTCAGTGTGCTGTGTAAAGTTCCTGTGGTCTGTTTTTACCCCTATTCAGTGTCAGCTGACACTTTGCGGGTATTGTTGAGCTATTCATGATCTGTTGGCTCATTGGTGCGCTGGTGACTTTGGGGGCCTGCACCTGGTCTTTGCCTTTCTTCCCACCCTGGGAAACTTAATGGTTGGCATCCAAAAGTTACCAGTAACCTGTATTGGACGACAGAGAAAAGAGGATTTTAGTCTTACCTGTTAAATACTTTTCTCTTAGTCCATACAGGTTACTGGTCTCCCACCCTGTTTTCAAATCTACTGGAAGGGGATTGGCTAGCTGCAAGCTAAGTAGAGGAGGTAGGCTCCACCCAGCAGTCACTTCTCAGAATTGTTCCTGCCTGCTGATCACATACCCAAAGTTACCAGTAACCTGTATGGACTAAAATAAAAGGATTTAACAGGTAAGACTAAAATCCTCTTTTGGTTGGGTTAGAGTGTATATGTGGGATCTGTAACAACCACTGGGCAGTGGAGTCAGGGTAGGGGGACATACAGTGTATGTCTGTGGGGATTCTGTGACTACCAGTGGGCAGGGGAACAAGACAGGGAAGTTAGACAGTGTATGTGGGGAATATGTGACTCTCGGTGGGCAGGGGAACAAGACTGGGTGGGGTCAGACATTGTATGTGGGGAATATTTGAATTCATTGGGCAGATGAATAAGGCTGGAGGGCTTACACATTGTGTGTGTGTGAGGAATCTGTGGCTACCAGTGGGCAGGGTAACAAGGCTGGGAAGTCAGAAAGTATAAGTGGATAATATGTGGCTACGAGTGGGTAATGGAACCAGACTGGGGGGCCAGACAGTAAATGTAGGGAATCTTTGGCTACTTTTGGGCAAGGGAACAAAGCTGGGGTTCAGACTGTGAAGGTAGGAAATCTGTGGCTACTAGTGGGCAGGGGAACCGGCTAGGGGGTCAGACAATGTATGTGGGAAGTCTGTGGCTACCAGTGGGCAGGGAACAAAGCGTGTGGGGACAGACAGTGTATGTGGGGACTCTGTAGCTACTAGAGGGCAGGTGATCAAGGCTGGGGGGCAGAAAGTGTATGTAGTGAATCAGTGTCTACCAGTGGGCAGAGGAACAAGGCCAAGGAGAGTAAGACAGTGTAGGTGGAGAACCCCCAGTCTTGTTTCCCTGCTCGCTGGTAGCCACAGATCCTCACCTACACTGTTTGACCCTCTAGCCTTGTTCCCCTGCCCATAGATTCTCTACAGGCACTTTGATACCCCAGTTTTGTTCCCCAGCCCACTGGTAACCACAAAGTCTATAAGAGAAATCTGTGGCTACCATTGGGCAGGGTACCATTTTTTCAGGCTCATACAATGTACTGAATACAATAGGAAATAGTATGGTTTTCAACGATTTTAGTATCTTTGAAGTGGTGTAAATTTAGAAAATATGTATTTTTTCCTATAGTGCCAGTTTTGGAAATACTTATGCACTTCAACTTAGAGTAGAAAGGCAATGACCCCTCATTTGATGTGGGTGAATGTCTACATTCCAAAATGGTATACCTTGTATACCTTGCCTTCATATCTCTAATAGTTATGGCCATTTTAGTACAGTCAGCCAGGCAAGGAAAATCTATGGCTACCATTGGGCAGGGTACCATTTTTTCAGGCTCATACAATGTACTGAATACAGTAGGAAATAGTATGGTTTTCAAAGATTTTAGTATGTTTGAAGAGGTGTAAATTTAGAAAATATGTATTTGTTCCTATAGTGCCAATTTTGGAAATACTTGTGCACTTCAACCTAGAGTAGAAAGGCAATGACCCCTCATTTCATGTGGGTGAATGTCTATATTCCAAAATGGTAGACCTTGTATACCTTGCCTTCATATCTCTAATAGTTATGGCCATTTTAGTATAGTCAGCCAGGCAAGGAAACAGGTAGGTGTAGTTTTCAGCTTTTGGCACATTTGAAACTCATACCAATGGGGTGCCATTTTTCTCGTAAGTAGCTAATGAATACAGTAGAAAATTCCATAGTTTTAAAATATTTCAGTACATTTGGAGGGATAGAAATGGAGAAAAATGTTTTTTTTTTTTCCTTCAGCTACACTTTCTGGAAACATTTGTGCACACCAGACTAAGGGTAAAAAGGCAAGTGACCACTCTTTTGATGCGGGTGAATGTCTAATTTATAAAACTGTATATCTTGCCTACCTTTCCTGCATATCTGTAATGGTTATGAGTATTTTGGCGCAAACAGGTAATTTCAAAAAGAAAGGTAGCTTGTAGGTTAGTTTAGGGGGATTATCTCAGTGCTCTATTAGCTATACACTGTGGTGAGTGATCCCTAATGCTGCCTCCAGCCAACCTGCTATCACAGAAGGAATACAAAATGAAATACAAGGAAGGGTTTTTGCCGCTAGCGCTTCTGGGATCTCGATGTAATTTCTTATACTGTACACTTTGGTATAAAACACAGAATAGGGCACACATGTATTACAATGCTATACACAACATGCAAATATTAGGTTTGAAAAGTTTTTGAAAACAAGACAGAGTATACAAGTTTGGAAAGTTCTAATTGCAATTTTCCACTCAAATAGCATATCCTTGTTCAAGAAGTATATTGTCTGGCTTTCAAATGGATCATGCAAACAAAAGAGAGAAATATTATTTCATAAACTGGCTACCACATCCAATATCCAACTTACATATAGGTTAGCACTGTATTGCTCCACTCTCCCAACGGTATTTTCAATCTGTTTTAACTTGTTCCTTATTTCCACATAGACGGAAGAGGAGATAACTTTGTATCAATATGCACTTTGATCTTGATAGAGATTAAGAATAATATCCACTCACGTTTGGGTAGGCTTCCTGTCGCTTCCTCCAGGATCACTCTGCTGATGTCCCTATGTCTGTTTCGATTTGCTGGTTTGCTTCACTTATCTGTGAGGCAGTTTCTGCCTGGGATTTTTTTCAGGGGACTCTTTATTCCTCCTCTGTAGTGCGGGTCGAATGAGAGGGTTAATCAGGTTACGTTTAAATGCTTTATTACATCAGTTGAAAGAAAAAATGTATACACTTATTGCCACCAGCAAAACACACAAAAGTCTGCCCTTCTTTTAGCCGAAATGGACTAACAGCATCCGCTCCGTGGTGTGGTATTCAATTTAACACATTAAGGCCTCTAGGTGCAAGTTAAAGAGCGAGTATTGGTATATATGTCAATGTTCAATAAAGTGTCAACCCATCCCATTTCTTTCGTTGAGCACTTCCTCAGTGTAATGTGAAAGGTTGTTACTGTCTTAGAAGTGGTTTATATAGGGGTTTGGTCCATGACTCCATGGCAATTAATTAGGTGCTTCCTAGTTGAAGCTTCTAATTGGCAGTCTTTCTACATCCCTGCATTAACCCTAGACGGCATATGTATTAAATTATAAAATACACAGTACACTTAAAGTTACACTTCAGTTAAGACAAACGATAATAGGGTAATAGGTTGTGTTTATATCTAATAGAACCAACATTCACTAAACCCTAATTAACCCTCAACGATTTGATTTTACAATAATATACATTTAAAATAAATAACATACAAATAAAATCAAAACTAGGATAATGCAGCTTTTGACAGATATCCAGGTATATAAAATATGCAGTAAGTTCTAATAACTTTCCATGGGCATATTTATCAGTTCACAATTCTGTACATAGTCGCATATTGTTCAAACATAATCAAACTACATCGATTGAAAGAGGTAATACACTGGTACATTCCCTTCTTGATACTTGCTATCTGATATTTTAAGGGATCCTCTGCATCTAATTATATATACTGGATCCTAATGAAGGTTGTATACTATATTAACAGTCATATGACACTCCACAGGCCCCCTTGATTTTGTGGGGATATTTAATCTTATCTTGTTGATTTGCAGTATAGTATTACTTACAGAAGTTGGTTCTGATTTGTAAAGTGGATTTCTATATAGTGTCTAGAATATGAAATGTACGCTAAGGCGTGAGAGTAGTCACTAATAGTTGCCCTATTAATTTAATATGTATGGTGGTTACCAACAAATTGTTATTTATGTATTCTAATTATGAGCTGGTCACATGTTGGTCACATGTATATATAGTATGTCGTAGATAGATTCCAATTCCAATGAATTGCGTTTTAGCCTTCATTCCATGGTATATGGTGATTCAGTCAATGTTGGTATCAGTCACACAAGAAACAGTTCAGATCAATACTGATGTTAAGTCCCCTTGGGGTCAGAGTTTTCAACTCAGTTTCTTTGCGACTTACTTTATTACTCGTATTCTATCCTCTCCAATGTTCTTTCATGTATTCAGTCCCAGTGAAGGAGACACGTGATGGATCTTTATTGTGGGCCACTCTGAAATGCTCAGATACACTATGACTGGTAATGCCTTTTTGAATGTTTTGCATATGTTCCCCTATTCTCACTCCAACATTCCTGATTGTCCTCCCAGTATATTGCTTACCACACTGCATTCTAGTAGATATATCACATTCTTGCTCTTACAAGATATGAAATCTTTTATTTTGAAGGTCTCTCCCATTTGATTCGATTTGAATTGGTGTATTGTTTTCTTCTTGTCACTACTGGTTCTGAAAGTAATGCAATTTCCGCATTTGTGGAAGCCCTTTAGTTCCTGTTGGAAGAATGGTGTTTTAGGCATAGTGTAGTTAATGTAGCTAGGAACCAGATGTTGTTTAAGGTTCCTGCATTTTTTGTATACTAAACTTGGTCTATTCTGCAGAAAGGGTCTCAAATCTTGGTCCTTTAATTGAATAGGCCAGTATTTGTCACTTCTGAGTGGTTTTCATTATAGTCAGTCACAAATCTGATCTTCCCTTTGCTGGTTTCCTTCTTTCTTGTCTTCTTTACTATTCTTTCCTAGAACTTCATTCCTGGCTCTTCTCAGGGTATGTTCTTTGTACCCTTTTTCCCTAAAGAGTTTTTCTGTTTGGGTAATCTGTTTTTCACAAACTGTTATGTCTGTGCAGTTGCATCTGATTCTACTGAATTACCCCTTGGGGATATTCTCTAGCCAAGGCTTGAAGTGACAGCTGTTCGGTACTATGTATCCATTACTGTCCGTTGGTTTCTTGTAGGATCTTGCCTTTATCTGTCTATCCTCAATATAGATAGTTAGGTCCAAAAAGCTGATATAGTCTTTACTATATATGGTAGTGAATTTCAGACCATATTGATTCTCATTGATGTATGTTAGGAAGCTGTTCAGGAAATCCTCGTCCCCATCCCATATGAAGAGGCAATCATCTATGTACCTTTTCCATAGAATTAGACTGTTGTTTTTTTTTTATTCATTACATCAATAAATTCCTCTTCCCATTTACCCATATATACATTAGTATAGCTAAGGGCAAATTTGCTGCCTATAGCTGTGCCCGTCATTTGCAGATAGAATTTATTTTCTGCCCCAAAAGAATTTTTTGTTACAATAAACTGTACACATTCTAGCAGAAACTCAATGTGCTCTGCTTGAAGTTCATCTTTCTTATGTAGAGCTTGAGAAACTGCATCCATTACTATTTCATGTCCTATGATTATATATAGTGACGTGACGTCGCTTGTCACTAGGAAATACTTGTTCTTCCAAGTGATCTCTTTTAGGGTTTTAGTTGTTGTTCCTGTGTCTTTTAAGTATGAGGGTAGAGTTTGTACTAGTGGTTGCAGAAAGGTGTCCACATAATGAGACAGATTTGATGTTAGCGATTTTATTCCTGATACTACTGGTCTTCCTGACGGGTTCACTGTATCCTTATGTATCTTGGGCAGGATGTAGAATATAGGAATTCTTGGTACTTGTATGATCCGGTATTCAAACTCCTTTATGTTAAGTATCCCTTTATTTCTTTGCTTAGACAGCAACATCTCTAGTTCTTTTTTGACGCTAGGCAACATCCAGCAACCATCTCCCTATGGAATAGGATGTTCTCCCTCTCCAGGATATTCTGACCCAATAGTCCTCGTAGGAGTATTTTGGGTACTGAAGCCTCTTCTTATCAGCTCCAGTCTGGGATATGTCAGCACTCTGACTTGAATGGCCTGCCTGAGATGTCCCTAGCTGTGTACAGTGCTTCGCGACAACTACCCCTCATCCCACTGGCAGGTCTGTCCCTGTCCTCCATATGACTGTCCTTGACTGGGTTCCCCTTCACCCCAACTGATCTCCCTCTCCCACTCCTACCCTGACCGAGGATGCCCTGCTCTCCTTTCTCCTCTTCTGCTCCTCTCTCCATCCTCCTTTCCTCACCATCTCGTACCCACTCACATTCAGGCACTCACACAAGTCCTTGCAGACACACTCGATCACACTCACTCTTTGTCACTCTCTGTAACTCATTTATTCACACTGTCAAAATAAAAGATAAAAATGTGTTATGATAAAAAAGCTATGTGTGTGTGTGATTGTGTTTGTATTCATGTATAGCAAATGTGCAAAGGTGTATTATGTGTAGATATAACTGAAACCTGCCTCTAACGTACAGTCTTCTCTCTCACTCTATAGCTATCCTCTGCTACTGGGTCCTGTGTTGTAGCTCACCAAAACTCGAAATACAGACAAGGTATGTCAGTTATTTTGTGGTATATATAGGTGTATTTGAATGTATTTGATACTTTGGTTTGTAGACCGTTATCTTTTTCCTTGGCATTAAACGTATCGTACATTAATTATCGGCTGATTGGGAAGCACAGTGACGTGAAAAAAGGTGCAACACAGGTTTTGAGTTACATGGATTTGTTGCGTCTATGCTTGTTAGCCATTCTTGTAGAGTACTTATTACATTCAACGTAATTCAGATATTATAACCGAACGTTGGCCTATTTTGCCTTAACAACGGTTTTAGCAGACAACTGAATCGAGGACTTACTATTTAACTGTAACTATCACCTTATGCAGCCAAGAGAGTGCAGTGTGGTCTTCCAGAATGAAAGTCATGTTTTAGTCATGTGTAACCCATGTAGAATCTGCTTAAAGGACTAGTAAACCATGATTATTAAAAAAAAAACATATTATAGAACACTCACATTTCGGGCAGTTGTTTTATTCAAAAGCTGTCAACTGATGAAACTGGTATAATCACATTCTATGGAGAATTCTCCTCTTCCATGGAATTCAACAGAATACCTATCATGTTGCAGGGTGAACTATAGGGGTGTTCTCTGGACATCAGAGGGCACTTAATATAAAAAAGCCTAACAGTTTAAATGCTAATAACCTTGGAACAAAACTTTTCCCAGCATTAGCAGTAATCTTGTTTAACTCAGCAGGAAAAGCACTATGATATTTATTTACTTTATTTATTTTAGAGAAATATGTGGATGATAAGGTACTCTGCTTAAAAAATGTATTAATTAAATACAATATTCCAGTATATACAGCCTCAAATGAGAGCAAACTACAATCCCAACAAAATTAGTGTGCGCAATTGTGTAACTAATCTATAACTGGATGATAGGGGAGCGCTGTATCACATGAACCATACTCTAGTTGCATAGTGGCAAAAAAAAGAACAAACTAAATATAGATAAATATATACAGACAAAATAAAAACAATATTGCATATAGACACACACACATATATGTATATATATATATATATATATATATATATATATATATATATATATAAAAACATAAAATTAGTCCATATGAAACTGAAGAGGAGAATGGATGAATATGAATGCATTATTGTTTTTACTTCTAATAAACTTTGTGTTTACATTAAAAGGATGAATATAAATGGATTACCTTATGTTGGCAATCTCTTCGAATCCAATTAGGTAGAGAGCAGTTCTAGTAAATGTGAGGAGTGAGGGCAGAAATGCCTTCACTAATTTGATGAGATGTCAACTCCAAGCAGGCAGAGGTTCCCTTTAGTTTAGTGATGCAGGATCCCAGCGATAATCACTTAGCTGCTTCACAGAGTGAAATACTGAAGAGACTATCTCATAAATTTAGTAATGCTTCAAATAAATACACATAAACTCTGGACTGATAATGGTAATACTGGACAACCTTTACAAAGCACTTTGCTTTTATTTGGAACATTATATATTTATGAAAAGAGTATTTTAAGTATTTCACTCTGTGAACCAGCTAAGTGATTATTGCTGGGATCCTGCATCACTAAACTGAAGGGGACCTCTGCCCTCTTTGAGTTGACATCTCGTCAAGAGTAGTTATTGGAGGCACTAGTGCCCACAGTCCTCACACATTTATAAGAAATGCTGTCTACCTAATTGGGATTTGGCCGAGACCACCAACATAGGGGAATCCCTATTATCCTGCAGATTGCTTCCGCTAGAACATCAGCTGCATTTACACAAAATACTCATTAGGGGACAGCTGAGAACAGTAGATGGGAGAAACCACACATATTCAACTTAGGTATGTCCTCATACATATGGACAAGGTAAACCAGACTGTTTCATTGCTTCCTATCAGTTTATATTCATCCTTTCAGTGTACACACAAAGTTTATTAGACTCAGAGACAATAATACTTTAATATTCATATATTCTCCATTCAATTCTTCAGACTGATTTTATGTTTTTATATATAGGGTATGTCTATATGTATACTGTTTTTATTTTGTTTCTATGGTTATATTTAGTAAACTATAAATTTACCTATAGTTTGTTCCTCTTAGTCTTTTTTTGCCTCAATGCCACTAAATTATTTATTGTAGATATATGGTTAATGCAATATATAGAGCTCTCCTATGGTCCAGTTTTAGGTTTATTTACTATTGTTTACATAAACATTTAATATTCCATTAACTTTACCCCTGGAATATTAAATTTGCTTTGGAGGCATTGCTAGCATCCAAGAGGTTAACTGTAATTATTTGTGATTGCAAAAGCTTTCCCACATCCTAATCTTAACTCATACATTTGTTCAGGTCATTTGAAGCAGATTTAAGGGTGGCTTGATCACATTGAAAGGCCACGGTGACATGTGCAAACATTCATACACCTCCATAATTACAAGTTAAAAAGGTCAGCCCTGCATCTTATTGAGTCTCCAACATTTTAAATAAAAGAAAAGAAATTGACAGATGTTTCAAAATTATGGAAATAGAGAGCATGACTTGTACATAATCAGAAGCGGCGTGTATATTACAATAAAATAGAAAGCTGAATATTCCAACTCAATGAGAGAGATGCATGCACTAAGGTTCAATGCTGTGGTGATGTGTGTCTAACAATGTGTGGGGAGCACATTGCCTTGTAGATGTAGCCACACATGGCCATATGCACTATGAAATAGGGATGCAAGGGGAGGACAGGAGGAATTCCCCATTAGCATACAGGCTTTTCAAACTGCTCAGGATTTGTAAGGGATGCCCCCCTCCATACTCATCGCCAGCATTAGGCAACCCTGAACATCCTCTCTGCATCCCCACTTTCAAAGTGGGGGAACAGAAAAACAGTACTACAAACAGTCTCACACCCTTAACCCTTTGATTGCTGTAAGGATGTGAATTGCACACCCCTGTGGCACTCAAATGATTAGAAAAGTATAGTATACCAACCAGTACATAATCATCCTCTCAGCTCCATGTCATTTTTTTAAATTCATATTTGTAGTGCACACACACATTATTCTAATGGAATTGAACCCCTTGGCTGGTAGAGATGTGCTCATTGCATTGCAATGCATTGGAGACACATTTGGCAGCCAAACGGTTTGCTTCCTCCTCTCCTGTATGTATGAAGAAGAGACCTTTTAGAGTTAGTGAAGAAGCTGCTGCTGATTGACCACCAGTGGCTCAGCCCTGAGCTCTCCACCATCTTGGCACCGCTCTCCCCATGCTAGCTGTGTGCCACATTCATTGAGGAACCAGAACCACTTTCTCACCCCCTCCTCCTCCCATTTACCACTCTCCTAGCCCCATTGTCATCTGTCTCTTTCAGTGCCTTCCGTACCCTCCTCTCCCTTTGTCTTCCACTCTGCAGATGCGTTGGAGACATCTCTACCAGCCATGGGGTTAAAATTGAGTTTTTAGAATAATGAGTGTGGACTTCAAATATGAATACAAGAGTTGAGAGGATGACTGTGTACTGGCTGGTATACATTTTAACCCTTTGAATGCTACAGGGGTCTGCAATGCACATCCCTTTGGCACTCAAAGGGTTAAGGGAGTGATGCTATTTGTGGTGCTGCAAGGATCCTCTCTATTCCCCCCACTGAACAAGTAGCACAGTATAGAGAATGCTCTGAGACTTCAGGGTTATGTACTGCTGGAGATGTGTAAGGGAGGGCATCTTTTACACATCCCCAGCAGTATGACAACCCCACCACTTCACATTCTTACGATTGATTGAGGGCTGTCACTGCAAATGAAGCTACAACCTCGGGTAGCCAATGTTGGGACTGAAAACTCCAGCACCAGAGGCTGCTAGCAGAAGCTGCTATCTGAGTTTTATTGCATGTGGCGAATATTTGTTTTACATTTATTTTTTATCTCTGTCTCTATCTCCTACTCCTTTTCTCCTAAATGACATCACACTGCATTACGAGAAATTTTGGTTTTATATGTTATTTGGGTGGGGGTTTTTGCCCTATTGGATAATATGCAGGAAATGTAACCATTCTCTTAAAATGCTCTGTAGTCTTAGGGAAAATCTGTGGGTTTCTCTATGGGTGAGATTTTTCACCCATTCCTAGTCTGGATTAGCCTCTAGAGATGGGCGAAAATTGAGATTTATTTCTTGAGAGAATGTTGCCCTTTTCCACTAATCCCACTTTTATAATGTATGTTTAGTTTTATGGCAGTTGGATAAGACTGTGTCTCTTCGGAGGTCAACATGTGTGGTTCAGTCATTACCAGTGCAGTGGATTGGACTGGGAGTTCATCATGCATGGCTTTATTGCTACCACTGAACTGGCTTTGGGGAGTTCAGTATAAGTGGTTCTATAGTTACCCTGGGACAAGGCTGGAATGGTGGACAACAGGAGGCTGGCGGGAATGAGGGATGTAGTCTTTCAGCAGCTGAAGGGCCTCGTATTGCCAACTGTGGACAAGGCAGGGTTCACAGTATGTGTGGTTCTGTGGCTAACAGTGAAGTGGAACTAGTCTGGGGGTCAATAGCTGTGATTATATGGCTACCAATGTAATGAGACAAGGGTGAGGGTCAGTATTTGTTGTTTTATGGCTACAACAGGACAAGGGCAGGTGTACTATACATGATTTTACCACTACCAATGCATTGGGGGCGGCATCTGAGAAAAAGCAATAACATTTCTCTGGAATTCTCACTGAAGCAGAAAAGTATTTTTTCTGCCCTTTTTTCCTTTTAGAAGAAACATTTTGCCCTTCCCTATTGGCTGCTAGGGATGGATGAAAAGTTCTGTTTTCCTTTCAGATCTTTTGCCGGTGGATTTCTGCCATAATTGGTTGCTAGAGGCAGGAATTTCTTTCAATATATAATTTTCCGCTGTCTTATGATATTGATTAATAGAAACATCCCTTAATTTCCTACCTCCCTGTATTATAAATGCCAAGAATTTCCCACATTTCAGCATGGGTTTTGCTAGTAGAGGTATACAGGTGTTGGAGAAGAGAAGAGAGTGATCATTGAAAATAAATTATGATTACTGACGTTTATGAAGTGAGTTAGTGTTAGGGAAATAAGGGTCAGTCAGTGATAGGAAAGTGAAGGTGAGTCATTTAGGTGAGTTTGTGTTATGGCAGAGAATGTCATTCAATTGTGTGAATTAGTGTTAGGCCAGTGAGGGTCAGTGAAGTTTATAGGAATTAAGTGCATTTTTTTGTCTTTATAATACTTATATAAAATATATGTATTTTTATATTGACTATATAGATAGGAGAATATCTACTACAATCATAAAAAACACTAGTGGGTGATAAATAATAAATGTAAAACAGCAAACACATCCCTAGTTATTGAGAGGGAAGCACTCAAACTATGTAAACTACAAAAAAGGCAGCACCAGTGGAATTTATAGATAAAGCAACAAGGCAACTTTATTTTGTCAATGTTTTAGTCCTGACTTGGACCTTTCTCAAGAGATAGATAGATAGATAGATAGATAGATAGATAGATCAAAAGGTATAATAAAGGCCTCTCGTAGATACAATCCTGCCACCTAAGGGTTAAATATTAAATGCACAAATCTTCATATATATATATATACTAGAAATGTGGAACAGCATTGCCCGTCATGTTATGACAGTTGGGCGTACATTTGTGAAATGTAGACACACTGATAAACACAGACATGTGCCACTAATATCTCCTAAAGTGGGAGACTTGGGAGGTATGAAGCAGTAATATCTCCTAAAGAGGGAGACTTGGGAGGTATGAAGCAGTAATATCTCCTAAAGAGGGAGACTTGGGAGGTATGCAATGTTGTATTTTATTTCTCCTTTACTTTGGGCCAGATTTGCTGTATTTTTCCTGTGTGTGTTTGGGTTGTGCAAATGGAAATCAGAAAATAAAAGGAGCATTATACCAGCATGTTAACCCTTTGAATGCCAGAGTGTTTGCAATGCATTGTGCACCCCTCTGGCACTCAAAGGGTTAAGGTATAGACTGGCATGTCAGAGTTAAATAGCAGTGGGAAGTGTATTCATACCTGGGAACTTTGATTTGAGGAATCCCTTGGGTGGACTCATGTGTTGCTGATGTGGAGAGACCACTGGGGCAATTTGTGGTAAAAGTGGGCAGGGCTTAATTGCGATGATGCATTGAGACTTTCTCTTTCATATATATATATATATATATATATAGATATAAATGTCTATATCTAAATATATCTATCTCTCTCTCTCTCTCCCGTTCTCTTTCTCTCTCTCTCTCTATATATATATATACTATATATATATATATATATATATATATATATATATATATGCCAAAACTGCAAATTTCTGCCCAGCCTGTCACATGCACCACCATTACCACCAACAACGCTGCCACCACCAGCAGAGCCACAAATGCCAGAAAGCCCCTGTTAAGACACAATGAATTCTTTCAGTTTTTCTGTCTGTGCCATTGTGTCATTGACAACTGCTGAGTTATTGTCAAGGGTAAACCCCTTTGAACTACTTCATTTTTAACATTTACATGAGTGCCCCTATAATTGGCTCTTTTTTCCTCCACAATGCAATCTCGTGGGACAAGGATTTTTATGTATCATTTCACACAATCCTCCAAATGTAGCACAAATACATTAATTTTAGTTTTAAAGCAAGGATCCAGCAAAGCAAAAAAAATGTACTCCTCGTTGGTTTTAATAGAGACTCTGTGATGATCATACTGGAAAAAGATAACATGTTATTCTCCAGTTCACCGATGCCTATGTTATTATTCTTGTTACAATCAGTAAGCATGCTCTATAATGATTTCTCCAGTAAATAAATTAGTGGATGGATCTCAGAGTCCCAAGCTACTATGACTCACCAACAAGATGGTCCCATGAATTGGCTTCAGAAGCTATCACAATCACAATTAAACTGCCATTGACCCGGGGACAAAGACGCCCCGTCCAAAGTCATACAGTGAAGCATTGTGTACTCACTGATTACTTTTTACTGTTCATACATACTTTTAAGTTGATAATATTCCATATTATGACACTATAGCAAGGCATGTAAGGAATTTTACACATTGTAGGATCTGCTAAAAGATCTTGCATGCGCTGGTCAGCATGCCTCTTATTGATTCATATTCTGAGAGGAAATGAGAAACAACTAGATTGAGGACATGGGACGAAGCAGTGCACATGCATCATTTATCCTATTCTCAAGCCAGCTAAAATATTAAAGCCATTGTTGGAGGACACAATTCCAACTCTCAATGACCGAGGTACAGGCCACTCAGCTATCACCTGCTTCAGTCTGTTTAAAATATCAGCTGCTTTGTTGGATTGTCTCTCAAAGCTCTGAATGCATGAACTAGTTTGGAGATGAAGTATGTCCTTTTGCTGGCTTTTACTGGAACAGATAGCACTGCTGGTGGTGATTTCACTAGAAGAGACCTGCTGAATGATGCCAGCTGAAGGGATACATACCCAGTGAGCTGTGTGTCATATAGTCTGTACTTGTCATGATCTGCCTGTTTTTTTTTTTCTTTTCTTGCTTTTTGTGATTCCTTGTATATTCTAGAAAGAGGAGCCCAAAGGAACAGCATAGTAGCATAGTAACATAGTAAATTAGAAAAAAAAGTCCATCAAGTTCAAACTTTGCCTCACAACCCAGAGACATGAGAATGTCTTTATCAGACCTTCCTGTTTTGCCTATTAATACACAGTATAACCCTGTATGTTTCCTTTTGAAAGAAATATAGCTAATCTTCTCTTAAATGTATCCATTGTATCTGCCATAACCACATCCTTGGGCAAGGAATTCCATAATTTAACAGACCTTACTGTAAAAAAATCCTTCTTCTGCTGAAGCTGAAACCTCGTTTCCTCTAATCTTAAAGGGTGTCCCCTGGTTATTTGATCAGGCCTTGGAATGAATAGCTCACCACAGAGATCCTTGTATTGACCTCTCAAATACTTGTACATTGTGATAAGATCGCCTCTTAGTCATCTTTTCTCTAAAGTAAATAAACCAAGTCTGTCTAGTCATTCCTCATACATCAAGTCCTTCATTCCCCTAATTAATTTTGTTGCTCTTTGCTGTACTCTCTCCAGTTCTAGAATATCCTGGTGAACTGGTGAAAAGCATTATCTTTAGTCACATCAATTTCACAAGAAGTACAAAGACACTCACCAGACCATAAATTTTATACAGGCATGTAAACTACCGGTCCCAAAAGCCACTAGCTGTCTGCCCCCATAATAGTCCGATACTGAATATCAGCCATTTGAATCCTCTAAGATTCTTCCAGCAGCAGTTAGTCATTTTCTCCTTTCACCTCTGCATAGATGTTGATACCACAACTGGAGAAGATAATAATATAAAAGCACTCTAAGAGCACCGTATAGGTGCAACAGTGTTCCAATCACCAGAACACAAGCAATTAACAAGGGGTGTAACCGGGAGTCACTTACAGTCATAAAGATGTCTGGTTAGGACTATTCACAACCCAAGGCCTATAGTGGCTAGCTTGTCACTTCCTGAGGGGTTACAGCATAGAATACCTGACCGCCCTATGTATATGCAGTAGTTCCACCTGGTAGCCAGGTGTATCACTTGCCAAACATATGACTAAACATTGCAACATGAATGAATAGCTTAATAATATTTAAAATCTTCAGATCACCCCTACTTGAAAATCTATATATTTATTAAAAAATTAAACACAAGCTTAAATATAAATGACACTAATCATATAATCTTACTCTAAGAACTAATCCATATTATCCAATTTGATGTGATATTATTAAGTAAAGATAATAATACTATTAAAAGGAAATATAGCCACAATACAACTAAAATACTAAAATACTGCAAAAAGATTAAATTGGGGAAATATTACAACTGTAACTCTACATTTGTAGTGCAAATGATCAACTGTGTATGTAGAATACAATAAATTGGAATAATCAATAGGAAACTCAAAAATAGACTGAGAAAACATCTGAGGAATATTACCAAGGGTTTTGAGTATCATTGTGTCTCTAGACACTTTGAGGAAAAACATAACTGCAATCCTGAAGGTTTAACTATGCAAGTGATAGATCAAGCGCCTGCCCATAGAAGAGGAGGTAGTAGTTTATTGACTCCCAGGAAATTGAAGACCAGGTAGATTCAAGAGATGGGGACTCTAGATCCGGGGGGGGGGTCTTAATATTGATTTAGCAGCATTTATTGAGGGGTAGAGAGACCTTGGGGTATTTTATGGAGGAAAAGGGGCCCAGATTGTACCGTGGGCTTTAGTTCCGGGGCTCCTCTTCTTCGATTTTTCCACTCTTCTAAGTTTTTGATGTATTTTATTATTTGAATTGTATTGAGGCTATATTTCCTTTTTATAGTATTATTATCTTTATCTTATAATACCACGTCAAATAGGATAAATATGGATTCTTTTTAGAGTGAGGGTATTTGATTAGTATCATTTATATTTAAGCTTGTTTTAAATTCTTTTTATAAAGAAATAGGTTTTCAGATTGGGGTGATTTTGCAATATTTAGGTATTACTAAATGGTTCATTCAATGTTGCAATGTTTATTTATATGTTTGCCGAGTGATACACATGGCCACCAGGCTGAACTATTGCGTGTATGGGATGGTCAGGTATTCTATGCTGTTATCCCTGAGGAAGTGGCAAGCTAGCCATGATAGGCCTTGGGTTGTGACCTAACCAGAAATCTTTGTGACTGCAAGTGACATACGGTTATGCCCCCTGTTAGTTGCTCACATTCCAGTGACTGGAACGCTGCTGCACCCATAAGGTGCTTTTGGATTGCTTTCATTTTATTACCTTCTCCATTTGTGATGTGAACATCTATGCAGAGGTGAAAGCAGGAAACCGAGGACTGCTACGGGAAGAATTGTAGCAGATTCAACAGGTTGATATCCAGTATTGGACTATTCTGGGGCAGACAGCTTGTGGCTATTAGGACCAGGAGTTTACATTCCTGTATACAATTATGGTCTGGTGAGTGTCTTTGTACTTCTTATGAAATTGATGTGAATAAAGATAATGCTTTTAGATGCTTTTCCTTTGTGCTCCTCTTTCTAGACTATATCGTACAAGGGATAAGGTCCTAAAGCTTGGATGCTGCAGTGGAATACATCTGGGAAACCAATTTAAATGAAATAGAACTAGTTTTAGTGTGTTTATGATGTATCATCTTCTCATGCTTCACTATTCTTCATCATAATATTCATGCTATCATCCCATCCATCATTGTCACTATAGATAAGTATCATCAGTAATAGGATCTATTGTGGAATAGATCATATACACTGTGTGCACAATTATTAGGAAAGTTGTATTTTTGAAGATTTATTTTATTATTGAACAACTACAGTGCTCTCTGTCTATCCAAAATATTAAGAAACCTTAAACCTGAATATTTAAGAAAGTAAAAGTGAGATTTTGGCTTTCTTTGGAGAATATCTATGTGTGCACAATTATTGGGCAACTATTAGTGTGCAGAATTATTATTAACTACAACTAAATGAAAAATGATAATTTTCCCATCTTACGTGTTTATTTTCATCTATTAAAGTGAGAATACTAAACAAACAAATCAAAATTTACAAATAAACATTTGTGACATTTAAAAAAAAAAAACAGTGACCAATATAGCCACCCTTCTTTTCAGTATCAATCATAAGCCTTCCATTCATGGAGTCTGTCAGTTTCTTGATCTGTTGATGATCAACTTTTTGTGCAGCAGAAACCACAGACTTCCAGACACTGTTCAAAGAGGTGTACTGTTTTCCTTCAGTGTAAATCTGCCATTTAAGAAGGGCCTACAAGTTCTCACTAGGGTTTAGGTCAGGTGAGGAAGGGGGCCATGCCATTATTTTTTCATCTTTAAGGCCTTTACTGGCTAGGCACGCAATGGAGTACTTTGATGCATGCAATGGGGCATTGTCCTGCATAAAAATCATGGTCTTCTTGAAAGATGCAGACTTTTTCCTGTACCACTGCTTGAAGAAAGTGTCTTCTAAAAACTGGCAGTATGGGAGTTGAGTTTGAGTTCATCTTCACCCGCAAAAAGGTCAACCTTGCTGGTGTCTGAGTTGAAGTGGAGCTCTGTGCCCGTTACTGATCCAGCCATGGACCCATCCATCTGGACCCTCAAGAGTCACTCTCATCTCATCAGTCCATAAAATCTTTGAAAAATCTGTCTTCAGATATTTCTTTGCCCAGTCTTGACATTTCAACTTATGTGTCTTGTTCAGTGGTGGTCGGGTTTGAGCCTTCCTTACCGTGGCCATGTCTCTGAGCACTGAACACCTAGTACTTCTGGACACTCCAG
The DNA here is from genome assembly GCA_037306005.1 of Rhinophrynus dorsalis. Taxonomy (NCBI): domain Eukaryota; kingdom Metazoa; phylum Chordata; class Amphibia; order Anura; family Rhinophrynidae; genus Rhinophrynus; species Rhinophrynus dorsalis. The sequence goes on along the minus strand of CM074718.1, from coordinate 213,740,559 downwards.
GTAGGTTGCAGTTCTGGAATATGACAGCACTGGAGGATAATGGGTTCCTGGTAGCTTCATATTTAATTCTTCTCAAATCTCTGGCAGTTAATTTGCGTCTTTTTTTCTCAACACGTTTCTTGCGACTGTTGACTATTTGCAACAAAACGTTTGATGGTTCTGTGATCACGCCCCTGTATCTTAGCAATTTTAAGAGTGCTGCATCCCACTGAAAGACTTTTTACAATATTATACTTTTAAAAGTCAGTTATATCTCTTTTTCTGCCCATTTTGCTTGAGGAAATAAAGCTGCCTAATAATTATGCACACCTTGACATAGGGTGTTCATCTCCTTAGGCCACACCTTCTCTCATTGCACAAATACACATTACCTGATATGCTTAAATCCAATAAGCATTCAAGTTTATACAGCTTGGAGTTGGAAAATATGCATAAAAATGATGATACGGTCAAAATACTCACTTGCCTAATAATTGCGCACACAGTGTATTCTGGATTCACTATTTGAACTGTATCATTGGACATTTGTTTCTGCTTTGCCTGTATTTGTCATAGTATCTTTTGGGCAGTGTGTATCTTGATACATTTATGGTTCTCAGTTACTAGTTTTTTTGTTTTGGGATCATTTCAATTGGTCAGTAGTCCTTAGTTAGATTAGTCTACTTGTCTTAGCTATTCTGGTAAATCTATACAGTGAGCAGGTGTATTGTGTTTGGGCTTGGATCAGGAAGAACGTGCTTCCTTCACGGAGACCGCTTTTGATCCCTGTCCCAAGCCCCAACACATACTTCCATTCCAGTTTTGTGATTCCTTGTCTGGCTTTTCTTTTGTTTTTCCCCTTGGTATCCAGATCCTGGTTCCCAGCCTTGTCTTGTGTTTCCTCTGAGCTGTTATATAGCCTCAGTGATTATGAGGAGATGCACAATCAAAGCCTTACTGTAACGGTTTGTTTTGACACTCAGACCAGTAGGTAAAATAAAACAAACTTTTATTGAAAGAAAATAAATACAAATGATCGCCCTCTACAGTTGATAGCAACAATTGCAAGCTATTACACAGTACACATAGCTTTAATAATATGGCTAGAAGGCACCCAGCATAGGAACAGAGAATAGGGAACTGGCCCCTAAAGGGTGAATGAGAGCAATTTGTCAGTCTCAGCTGTGGGGTTTGGCACGCCCGTGTGGTGTAGTGATCAAGTGAGCAAATGTGCACAGCACAGAGTTCATATAAAGATGGGTAGTAGATGTTCAGTGACCAATGTGAGTTATAGCAGCACAGTAACCCAAAATAGCCCCCATGGGCGTTCGTCAATAGACCACTGAGCCTGCGAGTGCGAGAGTATGTAGCCCCCATGGGCGTGATCGAGACTAGCCTGAGATGCGAAGCTGGCGTTTTAGCCCCCACGGGCGTATAACCGGAGACCAATGTGAGCACAACACGAGCCAATAGCCCTCACGGGCGTTTACCTACGGATCTAGCAAGAGCTTGGAGCCTAACCTTGCCACCAATAGCCGCACCGGACACCTCCGTTGATAACCGTGAGACCAAGAGCCAAAGATGCCCAACCGGCCTAACAGGATAGACTACTCTGCAAACGTAACCGGGAGTCGCCGTCCAAGTAGCGGCCAACTCAGCAGCAGTAGACTTACAAGGTAACGGTTCTGTATTTAGAAAGGAGGTCCGGTCAGAGAGCAGCGGCAGTGCAAGGGTTAAAAGGTACGTTTGAATCTCCCAGGCTCGGTATGGTAGCTTAGCTCTGCAGCATGTAGAGGCTCGGTACAAGAGGCACAGCTTACGCAAGTCAGCAAGGTACTCTGCACTGATGGATGGGTTAACCAGGAGGGTAATGGTCACACTCGATCGGCACAGCGATGCAGGATTCAGAATGTCGCGGCGGCGACAACAACCAAGCAGGCCGGGATGATCTTGAAGCAGGAAGTCGGCCAGCCGGATCGTAGCAAGTAGAGGGTTCTCTGACAAGCCGGGTCGTAGCACGTAGAGGATTCTCAGACAAGCCGGGTCGTAGCACGTAGAAGATTCTCAGACAGGCCGGGTCGTAGCACGTAGAAGATTCTCAGACAAGCCGGGTCATACACAATCAGGAACACTGGAGAGTAGTCAGGACAGGCCAAAGTCGGTACACAGGAATCGGATACAGGAACACAGCAACAGCAAGTCTGGCTCAGAAACACCACGAAAGGGCATCTGACAGATGTAAGAGTCAGGTATAAAAAGGTCACCAAGGGGCGGGCCAAACCAAGTGAACAAATCACAGTCTGCCACAGATGAGAGTGACAGAATAATCACAGGCACTGTGATACTTCCAGGTCATGAACCTTAGTTTCCTGTCTGATTCCTGATTTCGTATGTATTAATCGGGCTCTTCCTTCCTGTTCTACAATTTGGTACTGTGCTCATCTGATATCCTGTTGCTGACTTTGACTCCGTTGTTCAACTACTTTTGTGTCAGCTGCCTTGTACTGTTTTGCCCGTTCCGTTACCGACATTGTCTGTGTTATTCGACCATTCCTCTGCCTGCTTTCTTGTACTGCAGTGCCTGCCTTTTCCTGATTTGGCTTGTCTGACTGCCCATCTGTGTTGACCCTGGTGGGCATCTATCACCTCGACCATCAGTCGAGCAACGACCACTAGTCCAACATAGACCACCTCTACCACCAGTCAGACTTCACCCATCCTGTTCTCTCTCTTCTTAGTCAAGCTCCAGGCATCAGTGTTCCTGTACAACAACTATGACTATACTGCAGGTGGGTTATTCATTCAGTATCCTCTTCATCCTCAAAGGGTAGCTGCTGTTCTCTGGGTTGTCATGCAGGGTGTGGGCGAGCTCCTCTTGTCAGCACTAATCTGGCCTAGCAGCCAGCATCTCTAACTCAGCCTAGGACACAGCAAGGCAACCCAAAGCTATGTACTCTAGTCTTCGCTCCCAAGCATCTGGCCAACTAGGGCCTGCCTTGCAGTATACCTGTATTGTCTGTTGTTGTGCTCTCGCCTGTCCATTTGTTTGCATATCTGTGGTCAGTTGACTATAGTATTTCTGCAACCCTTTGCCAACATAAAAACAACAACAAATGTTTTTAGAACTCTAGCACTGATTTCCTAGAGAAAAACTTGGAATTTGCCAGAGGGGTGCAAATAATAATATTAATTCTTTTGAAAGCTTTGTTTTCAACAAATGAAAGGAGCAGCATGTCAACTGCCAACATTTTTGCAAGTTTGACACTGCTCTTGCATACTTTTGGATGACTTTTGTAGTAATTTGTGAATCCTTTGAAAGCCCTCAGTAGACTTGTGAAAGTCAAAAATTTTTGATAAAATTTGATGCCGGACAAATTTTTTTTTTTCATTCGTCAACTCTGCAATTCAGATCCGACCTGTTCGACTCGGATGAAAGTCGGCAACAGTCCGAATTATTCGGCAAATTTAAAATTCCTTTAAAAATACAATAAAACATGAAAATTAAATGAATGGAACCATTTCCAGGGTCTAAATGAAGATGGTGGAACAGGGTAAGGTGGGCATTTAGCCTTATGGTACTATGGATGAAGTAGCTAAAGTATGGATGTAGCAATAAGGCACCCTGCCTGCCTACACAATACACATACACAACTGGCTGCATCTGGCTGCTGGCTGAAGTGTCACTGAAAATTATTCAAACAAATCCCTAATATTTATATTAATACTTTACACAAGAACAAAAGTGACTCTCCCATTAAAAATAATAGTAGGAATTAGTTTGAATAATTTTCAGAGTGACACTTCAGCCGATCTCACAGTTCTGCAGGCAGGCCTAGTACCTTATTACTAGGCCTGCCTGCAGAATTGTGAGATCGGCTGAAGTGTCACTCTGAAAATTATTCAAACTAATTCCTACTATTATTTTTAATGTTAAACACAGAAACAAAGGTGACTTTCCCTTGCGGTGGTAATAAGGTACTAGGCCTGCCTATAGAACTGTGACACTGGCTGATGTGTTACTCTGAAAATTATTCAAACAAATTCCTACTATTATTTTTAATGTTAAACACAGAAACAAAGGTGACTTTCCCTTGAGATGGTAATAAGGTACTAGGCCTGCCTATAGAACTGTGAGACTGGCTGAAGTGTCACTCTGAAAATTATTCAAACAAATTTCTACTATTATTTTTAATGTTAAACACAGAAAAAAAGGGGACTTTCCCTTGCGGTGGTAATAAGGTACTAGGCCTGCCTGCAGAACTGTGAGTCTGGCTGAAGTGTCACTCTAAAAAATTATTTAAACAAAGCCCTAATATTATTTTTAATGTTAAACACAGAAACAAAGGTGACTTTCCCTTGTGGACGCAATAAGGTACTAGGCCTGCCTATAGAACTGTGAGACTGGCTGATGTGTCACTCTGAAAATTATTCAAACAAATTCCTGCTAATTTAATAATTTTAATATTTAACACAGGAACACAGGTGCCTCCCTTGTGGTGGTAATAAGGTACTAGGCTAAATGTCACCTGAATTACCCCATTTTTATCGAACTGCGAATGTCGCCAACCTGAATCGCACAAGTCTAGCCCTTAGCAATTGTGCATTGGCAGGATATTGGTCTGTATAAGAACTTAATCTGTCTATGCACATTATCATGATAGCTACTAAGAGTTAGGGTATTAGTGGTAATGGCTAGTGAACAGGTGATGTTGGGAGTGGGGTGCTACTCCCAGTAGTGGTGATGGATTTTCCACTTTTTCCCGCTTTTTTCGCCTAGCTCATTGCTTTGAAATCAATGGGCACAGTCATATAAAAGGGTGTCAGGCTCTCACAGCATGCCATTCTGTGTTTGTGAGAGGAGAGAGCAGCATGTTTTTGAGCTACAGAAGATAGGCAAATAAAGGGGAATTAAAGCTTTGTTTTATGGAATCATTTAGATAGGACATTTGTTCTCTGTAATAGGGGAGTCTGGGGGAACAATGGGTATAAGGAGAGAGGAAGGAGGTTGACCCAAAATACCCCAAAATTTGGTGTGACTGACTGGCAAGACACAAGCAGCTGGGGTCCAAATTGCTTGATGATTTTACTTTTATTGTCTATGTGTTGGGGAAGTCTGGGGAAAGAAGCTGTTGATTCTGTGAATTTAGTTATATATATATATATATATATATATATATATATTTGGGACTACCTGGGATAAGATTGGGTGGACAACTTAAAAATAAATAAATAACTAGAAAAGAAAAAACATACATAATTAAACAAATAAATATATTAGACAGCTGGCTGGCAGCTCTGTGACAGAGGCAGACTTGATAGACAGGAGGTAACATTGAGAATTTTATTGAGAGCCAAAACAAGACATCACACTCCATCAATTTTGAGTAAAAACCACACATAGTAGTTGAGTAATATTGTGCAAATGCACAAGTGAGAGGGGGAAAGGTGGAGGAAGTGCAGGGACCTGGGAGTAAAGTGTGAGTGCAAAAACTGACTGCACCAGTCGTTGCTGCAGCATGTTCAATAAATTATGATGATCCCTCTCCTCCCAGGGTGCAAGCAGTTTGTCATGGTCCCACCAATCACATCACACCAGTCCCCCCCCACACACACACCATTACCATAAACATTTGCCACACTGTAGGTTGTACTTAATTTTTTTTAATCACTTCACAGCATTATGAATACATGCCAGTGTCACTTAAGCAGGAAGTGTTGTGGATAAAGGACAAATGCACTCTGCATGTTAACACATTTTTAAAAGTATATGTTGCTGTACAACTCACAACTTTGACTTCCAGCTACTTATTTCTCTACTACAGCCCTCAGAAGAAGTAATGTTGTGCTGCACCATATTAAACATTGGAAAAAATATGTTGGAATAGGAAAAAAATGTGTTACAATAGGAGAAAAATGTGTTTGAATGTTTTAGAATAGGAGACAAATGTGTTAGGATGGGAGAAAAAGGTGTTAGAATGTGTTAGAATAGGAGAGAAATGTGTTGAATAGGCAAGAAATGTGTTAGACTAAGCAAAAAATGTTTTGGAATAGGCAAAACATTTGCTGGCATAGGCAAAAAGAAGGAAAATTTTGCATTGGAGAAAGACAAAACTTTCGCGAAAAAAGTGAAAAATCGACCGTTTTTTGTGAAAAGTCATGTAGGAAATTTTTCCCACTTTTCGCCCACCTCTATTCGTTAGGTGTGTTTAATTAATAGTATGACTTTAATTTGTAAGTTTCTATAATAATTCATTGAATGTGCTGAGGACAGGTCCAGCATTCAAAGGTAAAGCTGTTATGGCTGTAAAATTCAAAATTCATTTTATTTGCACATGGTAATTTTATTTTCAATATGATTAAAAGCTACGGAAATATAATTAACTCTTTGAGTACGAGAGGGGTGTGCAGTGCAATACACAAACTCTGACATTCAAAGGGTTAATCATATGTCAGACACTTTTGATTATACTGTTTATAACATTGCCTTGTACTCAGGAACTCAAAGTGATATTTTTTTTCTATCCTTTCACAGTCACTACTTTCTTTTTAAATTTATATATGTAAAGATTATGGGCTCGATTCAATAACCTCCAATGGCTAAAAAACAGCCGACCGCAGACTCAATACTATTAGCTGTGCCAAAACCAGTGTTACAGTAAAAACAAGTACTGTATATTTTGCAGACATGTTTTACCTGTTTTCTATTGTAGAACCATGGGAAAACAAAACTGGCGTAGGCCGCACATGTTGCCTTACTAACAAAAATGGCTCTGTTTGCTTTTATCCAACTACGCCTTAAACTATTGCTTAAAAAATGTGCTAAACATCAAAGTCCAAGGAAACAGTTGTATGTTTCACGTCAGAAAGGTCAAGTTAAGCATTAGATGGCCTAGATTCACTAAAGGTCCATGCTGTGGCAATATGATTTTGTTGATGTGTTCAAAACACTTCTACATTTCATATACAAGGAGGTCAGTGTATGTCGAATAAAACTGGAGAAAGAAAAATGTCGGATGGGAGCACTGTATGTTGAAAGAAAAATGGAGAAAGTTAGTATGTTGAATGGGAGCACTATATGTTGTAATAAAAATGGAGAAAGTTAGTATGTTGAATGGGAGCACTATATGTCGAAATATAAATGGAAAAAGTTAACATGTTGAATGGGAACATTATATGTCAAAATAAAAAATGGAGAAAGTTAGTATGTAGACTAAGAGCACTATAGGTCAAATTACTATGGGGGTGAATATGTTGAAGTGGGGCACTGTATGCTGGATTTCTAACATGTTGTGCAGCATGGGGGAACAACACCATTTTGTGTTAGCCCCATATCCACTACTTGACATCCCCAGCCTTCTTCCCTTGTCCAGGCAGTGGTCATGGGGATTTCTGGCTAACAGTGGGCAAGTGGAAAAAGCTGGAGAGGGTCAGACAGTGCACATGGGGATCTGTGGTTATCAGTGGCCAAGTACACCCAAAATGTGTCCAAACTTTGTATAATTGACCCTATGAGTGCCAGTGGGGTATAATTAGGATTAATCCGTGTAAGGCACTAAGCAACAGTGTGTGCAAAGTAACAATTACCATTAATCCTGATGTCCTGTGGAGTTTTCAGAACCATGGTCATCTGCTTCCTTCTCTCTCTTCCTTCTTCACCATCTTCTTTCTTCTTCTCTCTTCTTTCTTCTATTTTCTTTTCATGTAGCTGTAAAAAAAAAAAAAAGACAGACATAAATCAATTTGAAATTTAAATAACCCACACACCCATGCATAGATTAAACCACTGACTGCCAGAAGGGTACGCATCGTATTGCTGAGCAATGCCTTGCATACCTCTTTGGGACTCAAAGGGTTAAACTATGCATGGATGTGTGGGTCAATAGTTTATAACATGCCCAAAGTGTATAAAAAATGTCCCCATATTTCATAAAATGTCAAAATATGTTGAATAAAAATATCATTGTCTTTGTCCGTTTCACCTCCTATTTGTGCAGCCGTGGTGGCGGCGGTGAAGGTGAGTGACAACCCCCCCTTGTACCTTATGGGCCAATGCCCCTCCCACAATGAGGGAATTTCAACAGAGACTGTCTTATATATGGCCAGTCTCTGTTCAATTCCCTCACAGCCATTGGCTGGCATGTGTGTTTACTCACCTCCTAGCCAATCAGCTTTGAGCACCTCCCGTAATGGTAGATGGCAGCAAACCTTCACATCCCTCCTCCTTATCATTGTCCTCTGTGCTGCTGTTAATAATACATGGCATGGCTTTTCCAGTCATGTGTGGTTTTGTCTTCTTCTGCTACCTGATACTCAGATGGTATTAGATGCTGGCTCATTTTTAAGAATGTTAGTCTCCCAACACTGCTGCTTGATAGGAATGTCCTACTGTCATCTACAATAAAACCAGCTGCACCAAAAACATGCTAAGACTCAATGCTTTCTTGTGAGCAACTAAACGTTTCCATAACGGTACGTATCAGTGCTGGACACCCAGATTGTTTTGTTTGCCAATAGTCATAATTTCTGGCGAGAACGTAGCTATCCCGCAAGTATGCTGAGACCATCTCACATGCAGTCGGACCACTCCTAGGAGCCACACTGTGTTCCTGTATATCAATTACCAACCCATACTGAGGGAACAAGTCTCAAAGAGAGGTACTGCCACCCCCACCACCAGTGTTGAGTATTTGCCACCCCTAAGACCCATGAATCCTCCTGTGTTCAGAGTGGGAATGGGATGTTCTGGTTTATGTAGCTGCTCCTGCAGCTGCTGCTGGTAAATACCCGTTGCTGCCTTCCTTTTCACTATACTTTCTAGCAGTATTTTGGGCCCTATCTTTCTCCCTCTCATCCTCCATAATGCAGCCGCCTACTAAATCAGTAAGCATATCTCTATATTCCTTGACAGAATCAGCTTCTTCAGAGAGATGCTGCTGATCATCATGACTCGTTATTATGACACACTGATCATACTTTGGCAGATATTCTAAAATTATTTGTTTAAAGCAGGGGTCCAGCAAAGTGGCAAGAATATATTCCTCATTGCTTTTAATGGACGCTCTGCGAGGATCATGCTCAAAGTACGCTAACATGTTATTTACCAGCTAGCATTTCTGTGTTGTCATTATGGTAAGATTCATCAGCCATGTTCCTCAGTTTTTTTCTGCAATTAAGAGTGTAAGATTTTTGGTAATTGCTGCCCCAAAGCTACTAACCAGTATGGTTGCCTCCTCAAAAGGTTTCATCAGGTCATAAACATTGCACATTAGTTGCCCTTGCTCAGGTGACAAAGTGGCTCCCTCCAAAACCTTCCAGTTTTGCATTGTGTACTCTCTAATGGCCTTATTCTGCTGATACAAACACTCTAACATGTACAGTGTATAATTCCATATGGTAGTGACCTCCATTTTCACCTGGTAATGGGGTAGGTTGTTATGCTTTTCTTATGGAATATAACTCATTGTGTGCAGTGTAAGAGCTGCTAAAATGGGCACAGATTTTACGGGCAATATTCAGCATCTCTATGAGGGTTTCAGATACTGCCAGGAATCTTTTCACTACTAAATTTATAAACACATAAAGAACAAGAGAAATACAGTACTGGGTTGCATGAGATGATTGTCCGATCAATTTGAGTGACCCCTCTTCATCCCTTACTGTATAGTGACCAGTTCAATAACTTTTATTTACTGCACATGCTACCATTATATCTTTCAGCAACAGACGCAACAGACATTCAATCACTTAACTGACGCTTCCAGGGGTTTATATGGAGTGGCAAACGCCCCAAGATGAGTTTGGCCAAATTAACCCAGCCTAAACGGTCTGGCGGGTTTAACTTCCCACATCTACGATTTTATAGTTTAGCCTGCCTTCGGTATGTGAAAGACTTGCTGGATGGCATCATGGTTTATACAGACCCTGATAGGGACCAGTGTTTTTGTCCGTCATTGAGTCTTTCTTACATTCTGCATACTCCCTTATCCGCTCTTCCCCTCCCTGTGTGGCTAATCCTTTACTGGTATCTACTGTGAAGGGTTGGCAGTACATACGATATCACCTTTTCAAGTCATGTTATGTTTCAGTTTTTCTACCCTTTATGCGTAACTCCTCTTTTCATGGTGGGGGAGCTGAAGCCAGTTTTTTCAATAGGCCTCTCGGGGTATAACATCGGTGGGTCACTTGCTTGATCCCGTAACTCAACCGATGTACTCTTTCCCAGATTTTAAATCCAAATATACTCTACCGTCTAATCATCTTTTTGCTCTTTTACAGGCCAAACATTACGTTCAGTCTCTTCTACCAGCTTTGTCCAAACAACTTACGGATAATTCGCTGGATTGTTTAATTAGAAAGCAATGTCTTTCAAAACTTCCCTTATTTACTTGCACCTAGTACAGTGTGGCCACACTTGATATAGATACAGTTGCAACAGAATTCACTTATTCGTTAGCTGCCAATATAGTTACTGACATTATTGTTTATTGTGCTTGTATAGTCCTCGATACTTAGTGATCTTATCTCGATAGAAGCAATCTCAATTAAGCCGCACAGTAAATCTGATGATGAAAGGCAGTTAAAATGAGCAGTTGAAACGCTGAGGACTTAGTCATACACTGAATCACTGTCCTTATTGGCTTATGTTGTTCATTACTGCCTATGAGTGAATTAATGAGTTACATACTGGTCAGTTCTCACTGGCAGCCCTCTCAGTAAAGCCACAATCAAAACCTACTTATAGGAGACTGTAAAAGTGGATGATAGAGGGTTAAGAACTTAATTACAGAGCTTGTCTATCTGAGTAGGACTCTGCGATCGATAAGTAGCTAACCCTCACAGTTAATCCGCATTCTAGACTAGCTAACTGTTTTCAAATGGACACATGGTGTAGACATAAGTAGCAAACTATGATTTCATGTCCATAAAACTCTAGGTAGTACCACCCTACATGTTTCACTGCATTGGCATCTTCATCAGGGGATCTGTATAGTCTTTAGACTATTAAGTTCTTAACCCTCGATCACCACTTTTACAGTCTCCTAGAAGTAGGTTTAGAATGTGGCTATACGGAGAGGACTGCCAGTTAGAAATCACCGGTATGTAACTCAGCAATTCACTCATTGGCACTAATGAACAGCATAAGCAACAATAAGGACAGTGATTCTGTGTATGACTAAGTCTTCAGCATTTCAACTGCTCATTTTAACTGCCTTTCTTCATCAGATTTACTATGCAGCTTAATTGAGAGGGCTGCTGTCTAGATAAGATCATTAAGTACTGAGGTCTCTACAAATACAATCTTAACAGCCTTGACACTCCACAGGTATGCTTTGGGATTGTTTTTGTGACTTTCCCAAGAACTCTGTAAGTGTAGATTGAGAGTACATGGCAGAAGAACCCTGTAACTTGATTTCTTTAACAGCATGATGAGTAGAGGTGAAGGTGGAGGCAGCATGTGCAGGCAGTCTATGACTCTTGTCATCTCCTACAACAAACTCAGTCATACTCCTCTGCAGAAGGAGCCATAGGTGTTTGACACATCAACATCACTAGTTCTCTTATGTGCCCCAGAGCCCTGGGATCTTTTATGAGTGCTTCTACTGCTGCTGATTGTGGAACCTCTGACCTGTTGATGTTGTGTCTTCCAGTCAGAACTGTGGTTGAGCTTCATGTGGGATCTCATTGAGGAGATGCCTAGGTGTTATCCTGCTTTCCCACTTTCTTACATGATGTTACACAGACAACAGACAGCAACATGCTTAGCTTTTGGATTTTGAGTGAAATATCTCCATACTGTGGACTTCATTGACTGATACTACAAGGGCTGATACTACTTCTGGGGCTAAACTACTAGGTGTCAGGTGCTGCATTTCCAATAGCAGCAGAGGTAACCATTGTGGCAAAAGTCGTGGATGATTATAACCTGTGTTGTTGTTGTTGCTGCTGGTTACTCAGCACTAGTGTGTGTGGCTGAGTGGGGCTTGGACTTGGAAGCAATGATGGTGCTGATGATGACTGACAGGATGACTTTTGGGCATCTTTACTTATCTAGGACCAGACTTTCCTGTTGTTTTCTCATACAGTTTATAGACAGGTACAGTCCTACTTTTCAGTGGTGGACCTTTGCATTTCAGATAACTTAATGGCCATGTCATCATCTCTCTCACTTTCAACTTTATCTGTATCTATAGAAGGGGAGGATCCGGAGGGATATATTTTACATCTACATCCGCGTCATCATCAGTCAACATCAGTTCATACTCAGCATTGCCCGCAGCTTATTGCCTGCTACTTTTATAATCCTCTATGATTCTAAAGGTCTCAAACAATTTCTATTTACTTTTAATTTCACAACATTCGCTACTACTTTCAGGACAGGTGTTTTTGTGCTCGTTTGTCTCCCTTTCAGATGGAGCAGTTGAAAACATGTATAGTTTGAAACATGTTGCTGGATCTCTCTGAGCCCGCAGATTGGAGTGGGGTGATGGTCCCATGTGAATAGTGCAAACTCTGCATCCACAGGGGTATACAAGACTATGAGATCTAGGTCTATCTATAGTCTTTGGTTACACTTGATTAAAACATTTCCATATGCAATACATTTAAAAAAAAACAAAAAAAACAAAAAAAACAATATATATATATATATATTATATATATATATATATATATATATATATATATATATATATATATATATATATATATGTGTGAAAAATTGCCTTGTCAGATAAAAATGTGAATGCTGAAAGTGAGAGAATAATAAAATACACAATATTATTTTGTGAGTTAATTGTAGTAAATATATATGTCTGTTGGGGAATAACGAATAATAGTATGAACAATATTTAATGTTTGGGATAAAGATTATTTAGAAAGTTATGGGAGAATTAATGTTTATGATTTGTAAGTACCTCTTATTTTATATTAAAGCATCCCCCTCCGCATCAATAGCACTCTCAGTATTCACTCTGGTACCTCCCCCACCCCCTGTGTGAACCCGGCCCTTGTCCAGAAAACCAGCCCACACTGTCTCGTTTTTTTCACAGGGTCTGGAAAGTCGAAGCTAAGCTGGGATGAACCGTCATTTGCTCAGTAACATTTCCCAAAAGAAACACCTGAAGAGGAATAACTGATTCAGAACTTCCGGACATTTCTTCCTAAAGACTTTTAGAGGCACAGGACTTGAAACAAGAGGGCCTTCAAATGGGCACAGTTCATTCTCTGTAAGGGGTAGGCACCCCTGTGATGCCATGAGGCCTGGATGGGCTGCATGAGTGCACAACTATTGGGGGGAGTTCATGTTCATATATGTTTTTTAATAAATTCCTACACATAGTTTTTCATTCTGTATGCCTTCTTGCAAGTTGTATCTTTTTTTAATTGTTTTTTTTATTGAGGACACAGCTGAAAACACATGTGATACAGATATTCATTCAGAGTATATTACACTGTGAATTAACAGATGTATAGGGTTATTCTTCTGCATTAACAGAATATGGAAGCAGTTGTCCAGAACTCAATGCATGTTATATCTTTTATTACAGTTGTGTCCAGTGTACAAGGCCACTTCATATAGCAAGCGGCATACAGATCAATTGAACTGAATTGATTTCATCCTCATCCTACTAAACATCTAATTCATCATCACCATTATTACTCTATGAACTAACTTGACTATGGATTTTTTACTTCTTAGAAAATAAGGTAATTTGTTATTGGAATTATATCACTTTGGATACTGAATTTATTATCATGAATTGCTTAATTACTACTTTACCATCTCTTATATGAACATGCTGGACTATCTTTGAATCATTTGTATTTATTAATTTAATTATTTATATTTCTAGTAATGTTATATATAGGAGCCATCTATTTTTAACTGTGATTTATCATAAAATTACTCTATTGCTGGATTTTTGCTGATATTATTAACTCTTTTTACATAGGGATTTTTATAAAATTCACAGTGTATTAGTTCAGTAATTTTTAATATGTTTTGTGCAGTTTTTATTTATATGATTTATGATTGGAAGTGGCATTTTCGTTTTCCTCTTGATCAACAAAATAAAGGTCTTATAGCAAAGGATGAGCTATGTTATTGTTAGGTTGCAGTGTTGTGTTAAACGTGACCTGGAGTGATATACCATTCAAATCAACAACACAGCACAAGGTTGCATTACAATATCAGGCTTTAAATTAATCTGTCGCTATAAGACAAGCATTCCAGTTTTGCATTGCATACTCACTAATGGCCTTATTCTGCTCGCATAAATGCTCTACCATGCACAATGTGGAGTTTCACCTGATAGGAGTCTCCATTTTCAGCTGGTGATGGGGCAGGTTGTTACTCTCTTGCATAGAATATAATGCATTGTGAGTACTGTAGGAAAAAACAAAGCAGGATCTTCTCAAGGCAGCTGTTATCTTGGAGCCATTATCAGCAGACACAAAACCAGCTTTCAATGAGAGGGGTACAATCCATTCTTCTATCACCTGCTGTGTTTTATGTAACACATCTATGGCATTGGGGAATTGCCTCTCAAAACTCTGCATGCCAGTTGTATGGGCTAAACTTCTACTGTCCTTTAATAATATTAACAGACCAAAGGCAAGATGACTGGCTGTGACCTGATGCTGCATCATATTATTGCCACTGGTAGGAGGGAAACCAAGTGAGCAGTAGCAGTCATATATTATGTACTCTGCCCACTTGTCCTCATTTCTATTGTCAGGTGAATTTTCTTTCCATATTACGTTTCCATACCTTTGCCCACCACATTAATCACCTGCTTGTAACTATGCTTGGAATATGCCAGTCAGGTGCAACATATTACGACAGTTCTTTAAAACCTTTCTACAAAAGAATAAGCAGCTTGTCAACTGCCAACATCTTGGCAACTTTGCCATTCCACAGGAATAGTGGGTTGGCAGTAAACAGCAGAAGAACAGTGCAACTTTATTGCTTTAACAACATGACTTGTAGAGGTGGTGGGGGTTTTGGCGGTGGCATGTGTGGGCACTCTACAGCTCTTATCATCTCCTACAACAATTCACACTCCTCTGCATCAGACATAGGTGTCATTTCAAATGAATGAAGTCTTGGCACACTTTCTGACACTTTAACATCACATCTATTATGTGCCTCAGAATGCCGGGAACTTTACTGAGTGCTTCTTCTACTGCTATCTGTGGCACCTCTGACATTTTAATGGTGTGTCTCCCATTCAGACCTGTGGTTGTGCTTCAGGTAGGATCTCAATGAGGAGGTGCCTAGGTTTTAGCTTTCATTCCCCTTACTCATGCTTCTTACACAGACAACAGATAGCAACATGTTTAGCTTTTTGGGTTGGGAGCAATGTATCTCTGTACTATGGACTTCAAAGACTGAGGGGCAACTACTACTACTGTTGCTAGTTGTTGCTGCAATTGTACTAATAGGTGTCAAAGGTGCAGCACTTCCAAAAGCAGCAACACTCATCATAGATAGGGCTGTGGATGCTGATAACCTGCATTTCTGATTACTCAAAATTAGTGTGTGTGTCGCTGAGCGGGGTTGGACTTGGATTGGTGATGAAGACTGATAGGATGATTGTGTATTTTTTTAGATGTTTACTTGTCCAGAGTCAGACTTTCCAGTAGCATACTCAAACAGATTATAAACAGACACAGTGATCCTTTTCACTTGGGAAAGATTGATTCTTTGTCTTTCAGCTAATTGTTTGGTCATTTCATCATCTTTCTCACTCTCAACTTCATCTGTATCTGAAGAAGAGGAGGAAACTGGAGGGATATATTAGATCAACATCATCAGTCATTAGGTCATCTTCAGCATCAACCCCTGCTTCTTCAGCACTACTTTTATATTTCTCTAGGCTTCATGAGTCTCAATTTCTTTTTACTTTTCCCCTTATTGGGATTTTGACAATGTTTGCTTCTACTTTAAGGACAGATATTATACTTGTTTCTTGTACTGTCAGATAAAGCAATTGGTTGAACTACTACACCAACTTCCATTATGTCATCAATGCTAGAATGCAACTGGTTGTCATCTTCAGCATCCTTAGAAAGTTTAGCAATATTACTGATGATGGAACTTTCTATGGGACTTTTACAAACAACCTCCTCTGGAGCAGAAGGACCATCATCATTTATTGCACTATCTACGGCAAACATGGCTGCAGCAGTTTTTGGACTCTCACTTTACTAGCACATCCCTGCAGTGCTCCTATTCCTTTTGCCCTCCCCATGACCCTAGTATGTTTGCTGGACATTATTAAACTAGTGACTGTATTTTAACAGTGAAGTACACAACAAAACTGATTATATGTGATGTATTGCACTTTTTACAAAATACATTCTCTCTTTTAGTATCTATATGACTCAGTCACAGCTCACATCAGGGTCCCTGACTCTGTCACCTATCAGTCAAACTATTTTTTTTTAACTTTTTTTTTCAATTGTCTCTATCGCTATTAACAAAAAAACAAACATTCCCTGTGCCACATCTTCTTCCCCCTCTTTGCCTTTAGCTAGTGTCAATAAGATTTCAGCTGCTGGGTTTTCTCCCAATTTCATTGAAGTCTTTATTTTATCAGTATAGATGATGATAGACCTTACTAAATATGCTTGCCTTTCTTCTTCTGGCTGTTAAAGGAGTCAGTGCCAGTTGAACCTGTCTATTGAGTGTCAGTCTGTTAAATATTCTGCTGGTCAGCAGTCAGTGACAGAGGCTCAGCCTTCTCATTAAGGAACTTGGAAATGCCTTGTTCTTCTGTCACGCAGGATTTTGTGGCATTTCGGGCAAATCTCCCCAAACACACACCTCTGACTCTCCTAACACAGAGAACAGCCAGGCGAAAGGAACTTGGACCACAGCTGCCTGTGTGTTCTCAGTCACACAAGATTTGGGGGTATTTGGAGTAAACCTCTTTTCTTATTTCACACACTCCTAGATGTCAATAACACAAAGATCAGCCAGCAGAAATGAACTTGTTCACAGCTGCCTGTTTCTTCACAGTCACACAAGGTTTTTCGGGCATTTGGGACAAATCTACTTTCTTCCTTTACACCGCCCCCAGACTCCCCTAACACAGAGAAAATCCAGCTCAGGAAGGAACTCTATCTTAAATAGCTAAAAAATTGTGCTACTTTATCTGCCTGTAACTAACACGGAATGACATGCTGAATTAACCTTACGCCACTTTTAGATTATCCCTACAGGAAAAGAAGGGAAACTTGCCAGGTGTGTGTGTTTGGTGGCGGTGGGGGGATTTCAGTCTTACCATTGATTTCAATGCAATGAGCTTGTCAGGAAAAAGGCGGAAAATTGGCACTTTCACTCATAGTTTCCAGATCGGCAGGATGTACCATTTCCTTGCGGCAAACATTTTGGCCCATCCCTACATACCAGGAAGTGGACTGGGGTGCAATTCACAACATCGCCAAATGGGTCATTTAGTGCATCTTTCTCTAGCTCATCTTAGAATATCATCCTCAGTGTCTCAGGAAATCTTAATTATAGTAATGGTGTCAGGGTCATTGATAAGCATAAAGTTATGTGCTGGTGCAATTTGGCTGCACTGATCATTTGGAAACTGGCAACTCTTCTGATGACAGCTTTTACATGTATGTGCTAGAATAGCTATATTGATCTCCTCTAAATAACCTCCATGAGGTCAAAGGTTGAGTTCATTAAAAACAAATATGTATGAATGTCTTAATAAAAACAATAAGACTAATTTATTGAATATGTATGGAGTGTTTCATTTGTTATATAATTAGAAAAATGCTGTGATACATTAACATCCATATTTTATATTTTACATTTATCTTATGGCACTGATGGCACAATAGTAATTAAAGAAGTTAAATACACATATTATTTACCCATAAAAAAGAACTAATACAAATTCAAATATAAATAGAATAAAATTAGTAACAATTGCTATATTATTTGTCATAAACATCATGCCAAGGAAAAATTAAAACAGGAACTTTATAAGAAAAATGCACTGTAGAAAATTAAAATTAATAATTAGCTTAAGTGATATGCTGCATAAAATAATGGTTACATTATCTATTTTGTATATTTGTATTTCATTCATATAAAATAAACATGGCATGATAAATATACATATTTTTTTTTTAATAAATCCATTTGACTTCCAGAGGTGTACTCAACACATTGTAAAGCAATGCGTTGTTTACTCCTCTGGCACTCAAAGGGTTAAAGTTTAATTAATGTATCACATTCATTTTGTTATGAAGCATAATATTTTTCCAGTCATTATTGTCTATTATATATATGAATAATAATGTAAACCTTAAAAAACGTATTACTTCTGTTCTTTAACCCCTTAACGACCCTTGACGGTCACAGTACGTCAAGGGTCGATCTGATTGAATGACCCGTAACTTACTATGACAGTCATGGAGTTCCGGGCTCCCCCTGCGGCTGCATGCCGCTTGGGGAGTCCGGAACCAGAAAAAAAAAAAATGTTCCACGCAGCCGCGAAGATCGACCGGTCGTTAAGGGGTTAACATTATTACTCACACAATTTACAATAATAGCTAAAGTATCTATAGTAATAGTATTCATACTTAAAGGAATAGTAATGTTTCACAAAAACAGCAGCTCCAATTAATCTTCATAGTATTTGAGCCATAGAGAGTGTTATTTCAATACTGTCAGAAATGTGGTTCAAGAGTAATTGAAAGATAAAGTTTCCCCCTCCCGCCCATTTTACCTAGTGTAAGCCATCTCTTCTCAGATGTGGAATCTGGTTGTAAGACCAGACATTTAACAGCAGGGGACAATCTTCTTCCTATGAGAACAATGAAAGCCCTGCCCCTTGACAAGTTTTTCAGGTTTTTCAAAAATACCAACCAACAATTCTCAGCGCTATTACACCAATAAATCAATATTGACTTGTATAGATGTATAGCATAACCTGTAATAAAATCTTTGGAGATCTTCTTTCAGTCCCAGTAGCAGTGCAGCCCTCTCTTCTGGGCTTCTGGTCGTGCCCTTGTTTCTCACAGATAATCTCCCCCCAAAAAAAGAAGAGAGAAAAGGCGCACACGATCTAAATGCAGACTGTTTATAGATATGTGGTTTATATGCTAACATGTGGGTGTGGCAAGAAGTACGTTGGACGTAAAAAAAGGGAATTCCGTAAAAGGATAGGGGAGCATAGAAGAAGCATTAATAGAAAAGATTTGGAGTATAGTGTTTCTAGACACCTAAGTGAATGTAGGAAAGGAGAGCAGGAGGGATTCAAAATTAAAGGTATTGAACATGTGAGTAAGTTGGCTCCTAATAGATATAGGACATTATGTAGGAGGGAGTCCTTCTGGATACACAAGTTGGAAACTGTGGCTCCGGGAGGACTCAATGAGGAGATGGACTTGGGTGGTTTTGTATAGTTTATGAGAAGTGATGGTTTGTTATATGTATGTGTATGCATATATATATATATATATATATATATATATATATATATATATATGTATGTGTATTCAAGTGAGGTTTTTTTTGTGGGTGGTTTTGTGTGTAACACATGGAGAAGTAGATAGTAGTGTTTTATAAAAAGCAATGGGAGATTTAAGGGTTTAGTTTTTTATTGCTTGTATACATTGAATTACCTAAGTTTCTTCTTATGTATCTGATTGGTTGTAAATATCGGTGCTCCTGGGGGGGCCAAATGGAAGTGGATGAGAAGGTTCCCTGTTGCGATCTTGGTGGATGTGTGTTTTTGTGTGACTATTGTCGGTATGAGGTTGGGTTGCTGGAGATCCGTTCATGTGTGATCGTGTGTCATCTTTGGATGAGAAGTGAGGTGTGAGAGTTAAGGTGGAGTAGTTGAGGCCACGATGATATTTTGTATCGGGAAAAACCCGGAAGTAAGGGTTGGGCACCCTTGAAACGCATATGCGGTTCAGATGTAGTCATACACCGGATGGTGAGTGATATCACTTCCGGTAGAGCGCTTTGGTACGCTGAGATCGATGGTAAGGAAGGGTTAAGTTTGAAACGCATGTGCATTTCGGATGGAGTCACATCTAGGGATTGCAACTATTGGATAGTGTTTGTGACACTGAGGTTGACGGGAGGTGTATGAAGGAATTTTTGGTGCCAAACGGAGCACCGATATTAGGTATTTAAACTGTATATGTGAAATCTTAATGTTTGGATAGAGACCCCTGACGAAGCAGCGTGAGCTGGGAAACGCGTTGGGCTAGTGTTTTGGGCATTTTAGCAAGTTTTTAATAATTATATCTGTGCAGATAAATTTATTTTTTATTGATATATATTTTTATATTGGATCAATAAATATTTGTGGTAAATATATATTTTTTTCGTCCATAATTTGAAAACTCCTAAATCCAATAGTGTCCTATAGAATATATCATCTTCCCTAGATAGAGGGAATTAAGAATTATATTTATTTTGTGGTGAGAGAATTGGAGGAGCTATTGAAGAATCGGGAGTTTTGGAAAGAAGGAGAGGACGTTAAGATACCACTACTGGGGGTTATCCAGTACAAGCTCATACACCAAGAGGCTGGCCTGCCTCTGTAGAAGGTGAGTTTGCAATCTATTCCATTGAATGGTGTTTCTCCATGGTGAAGGAGGTGATAGTTTTGAAGTGTAAAAGAACAGAATCCACCTTGGTGAAGGGGAACTTTATATATAAAGGAAGTTATCTCTATAAACAGTCTGCATTTAGATCGTGTGCGCCTTTTCTCTCTTCTTTTTTTGGGGGAGATTTTCAGGTTTTTCCCTTATCTTAATTGAAGATTGTCCCTCTCTGAAATCTACCTGGGCACCTCCCTTCTGATCTGGCTGAGCAGTGTTATATCAGTAAAAGGGGCGGGAGAGGGATACTTTGTCATTGAATTACTCTTGAACAACAACTCAGACAGTACTGAAATAACACTCTCCAAAGTCCAAATACTATGATGATTAATTAGAGCTGCTTTTATTATGAAACATTACTATCCCTTTAATATTAATGACACTACACTGTCAAAGTGGATTTTCACCATGAAATAAGTGGTTTATTTGCAAACTTCAGACAAAACCTCCATGTCACGATGCTACACAAAATGCCATGTCTCTCAGCGTAGCTTTTTTGATAATTAATGACTCAGTGAAGCACAAAACTTAACCCTTAGAGTGCCAGAGGGGTACGCAACACATTGCAAAGCAATGCGTTGCGTACCCCTCTGGCACTCAAAGGGTCAATTAACATATGGAGCTGCTGCGAGTGAAAAGCAATCTCCATCCCAAAATACTATTGTTAATTTCTCATAAACTAGACATCTGTTGGGAATTTAGCTACCATGAAGCATAACCAATTTAATTCCTATTGGCAGGTACTCTTTAATATTGCTTGACACAAGATAAGATTATTCTATCACACACATACTTAATCAAGGGTGGAGTACTTTAGAATGAATTTGCAGCATATGAATGGTACTGAATCATATACAAGCACAGGTAAATATTTTATCTCTTTGTATGCACTATTTTAGTAATCTGAAACATTCATTTGGTGTCATGGTGTCTACTGTCTATGTTTCTATGATGTCCTATGCTCTCATAAGTTACAGCAGTAAACCCTTATTTTGAAAATATGTACCTTGTAGGGATTTTCCTGATAAGAAAAACAAGAGTACTTCCACTGCTAAAAGGTTAATTTATGGATGGTAAAAAGGTTTCCAAAATGTTGCTTCTCAAAAGTGTTAGAAACCGCCCTAGCATGGGATTCATTCTTTATATAAGTCAATTACTCTTACACATACTTCTTCCAGTCAATTTCCAAACATGCTTTATTCTTTCTGAATGATTTCTGAATTCAGGCCCACTTAAGATTCTCCAGTTGCTATGGTATTCCATGGTGCATAACAATCAAATAGTTTGAATCATTCCCTATCCTTGTTATCTAAGCTCTGCAGAATACCATAGGAATTGGAGAACATACACTTACTGGGGTTTTCATGCTTCTTGATATGCATAACCAAGGAAGAACTATGAGTATTCTAACTTACAAAATACAAAACACAGAGGTTATTATGCCAATGGAGCTGCTTATGAAGCTGGTGCTACACTGCAAGCCCTCAAGGACCAATGTGGGAGCATGACAGGTATCTGAAAAGAGACCCAAGTACACCTTCATTAGCCAGTGAGAAGAGACTGAACTGCAACACTTGTGTTGCACTCGGGGGGAGCAATTTTCTCAACTCCACCACAACAGCTAAAAGGAGACATTTGGAGGCTGCAGTCTTCTTACTAACCTACTCCCATAGAGGCAGATTTAGTAATATGAGATAATTGTCATTTAAAGGGATAGTAATACTTCGTTTTATCTTTATTTTATTTTGTAGGCATTAAAAAAACATGAAGAACGATATAAGTCTTATCTCTCAAACCTTTATGGTTTGAGAGATATTCACAAGCAAAGTTTCCCCCTCCCGCCCCTTTTACCTAGTGTAAGCCATCTCTTCTCAGATGTGGAATGCAGTCCATAGACCAGACAGATAACATAAGGAGACAAACTTCTTCCTATGAGAACAATGAAATCCCTGCCCCCTTGACAAGTTTTTCAGGTTTTTCCCTTATCTTAATTGAAGATTGTCCCTCTCTGCAGTCTATCTGGGCACCTCCCTTCTGCTCTGGCTGAGTAGTGTTACATCAGTAAAGGGGGCGGGAGGGGGATACTTTGTCACTGAATTACTCTTGAACTACAACTCTGACAGAATTGAAATAACAGTCTCCAAAGTCCAAATACTATGCTAGTCCTTTAAATACTAGCTGTTAGTTGTGGATATGGCCAGTGCAATCCCAGAGTCCCTGTACCAGACAGACACACTCTTGGCTTATGGTTGCTGGTTTATTTACCAGTTGATATATCCCTTTTATTGACTATTATTTAAAGGACTGGACACTAGAGAGCTCTCCAAAGCATTGTTTTATTTTTTGCCTCCAAGTGGTTTAAAGCAATGATGTAGTTCTAAAGGGCTCACTCCTCTTTAAAGTCACTTGTCCTTTGCCTATCCATATTTTCCCCTCCACCTAGCCACAACAAATGCTTTCTACAAGTTATACCAATTTTTACTGCAGTTATCAATAGGATATTGGAACTGTGTGACACATAAGATCTTATTCCATCCCATGCCCAACATACAGGTCATAGAGCAGATTCAGATCATAAGCACCAATGACAAAGTGCACTGCACCTATGTGATAGCCTTGCTCACTGGATCAAGGTAGGAAAAAGACATGTGAGGAGTAGGGTGTGTGGCTATGGGTGGAGATAAGGGCTCTGACATGCCTCATTTGATTTCCCCATCACTGCAGCTTTCATAGTTTCACTAAGTGTTTCATGAAAAAAATCATTTTTTGAAAAAAGATTATCAAAAGCTTTATAATATTGGTAGATAAATCACATTTTCATGACTTCATGTTATATACAATTAATATCAGATAAGATTTATATTCCTAAAAACTAAAATGTGTTTAATCATTCATGCTAACTCTATTTTAGCAGTTGTTGATGTTGGGGCATCCATAGATACTGCTCGCTAATGACATACTCAGAATTTAGCACGTGACATATCAATTGTCATAGACCCTTACATGTGCTGTTATGGCATCAGCAAAATAGACACAATCCACATGTTCTATCAGTGCCTTTGTCACTTCAATATACAGTACAAATTAAATGTGAAATTAGAGGAATAATACTAATACATCTTCCTAGTAGATATTAAAAGGAAAAATCAACTCTAATTATAAAATAATAATTCATAGTGCTTCCACTTTCAATCAATGTTTCATTGAAAAGTTATTGCCCTTTTATCATTATTATTGTAGGAAAATACCTACTATATACACACACATATAAAAATATATGTATATATATATATATATATATATATATATATATACATACACTGGTAGGTAGAAGCACTCACACTTATAGGGTTTGGTGCCTGAGTGCTATCTATCTATCTATCTATCTATCTATCTATCTATCTATCTATCTATCTATCTTAAACTTTATATCTCCTTTAATTATATTAAAATAAAACTCCGTAGCTTTTTAATAACACTTCTGAATTGGAGACCTCTCTAGAATTCATGAGTTAATGATCTGAATAATGTTTGTGTTATGTTAATAGTAAGTCTTAAGAACTCATTGTGAATACATTTTTTTGAAACTGGCTTGCCAGTCCCATTTATGTGCTATATGTTTCCAGTGGTAATAGATTAACCCTTTGAGTGCCAACTGGGTGTCCAAAACGTTGCTCCAAAATGCACTGGACACTGGGGGCTAGATTCTATTGCAGGTGCTAAAAGTCACCACCCGTTTTATCAAACATTTTCCCATTGAAGTCTATGGGGAAAACTGGAGATAAAAGCAGAGATAAAATTAGCACTTGTAATAGAATCTAGCCCCAATCTGGCACAAAAGGTTAAAGGCTGATAACCAATACAAGTATTATAACTATAAGCATATCCAGAACAGAGTATTTAGGTGACCATAGATAAATAAAGCAAATAACATATGGAAGGAAAATCTATTTTAAAATGAATTCCACTGTATGTATATACATCCTATATAATAATTCGCTCTGATGTTTGTCAGAAGCCGTCATGCGCAGTAGAGACTGCCCGAATGCACAGAATGCTGGGAGTTCTGTGCTGGGAGCATTCTGTGCTTTCGGCCAGTCTCTGCAGTGCATGACCGCATCGGTGGCAGGACACAGAACAGGACCAGCCTCTTAACCCTTTGAGTGCCAGAGGGGTACGCAATGCATTGCAAAACAATACTTTGCGTACCCCTCTGTCACTCAAAGGGTTAAAATCACCTGGACCTTCACAGGCTTTTACACTAGTAACTACATAATGTGATAATGAGGAAATTTGCTTATTTATGGGCATTAAATGGTACAGTATATCATTCTAAATAAGTAAAACTAAGCTTGTTAAATTTGCATTTTTGAGCTAGATAATAAACACAGTAAAATTATTCATTTAAAATTATGCAATCTGACAGTGCAGAACAGAAAAGAGCTCAATTACATTTTGTCCATGTAATGTAAATGCCTCTGTTATTCAGATGCTCATGGCTTAATAATGGCAATACATTAGCTGATTGTAGCTAATGGATCTAAATTGCAGATGGATTCCCATTTGATAGTAGCATGTTTAAAACCTTGAACAGAATAATACAGTTATAATATTAGGAGAACAGGACCATTTTAAGCCACTGCAGGGGCTTGGGCAAAGTATCATGCTAACCACTTACTTGCTTAAGAGGTCCCTAGTGCGTTGTTTTGGAGACCTCCTAAAACAAGGGGTTAAATAATTTGTACATCTGCTTTTTCCTGCTACTAAGAGTGAATACTCATGTTTATAGGGTTTAACATAATTTTGACCTTACAGATGACTGCTCACCCCAAGAGTGACATAATAAGAAGAGCTTGTACATATGGTAACTTGACAATATACTGAGTTTTCTCACCCATCTTCACATAAAACTGAGTTTTCACACCACATCACATATTGATTAGACTTCATTGTATTCTTCACATTATTAAGTATAGGCCTGTGTAGATGGTTCCAAACAAAGCTTTTCCTTGACTGTGGGGAGCCCTTTCCTCCACTATTGTTGGAATAGCCAGGTGTGCCAAATCCTATATAATAATTTGGTCAATGTGTTTGTCAGAAGCCGTCATGCACAGTAGAAACGCTTCATGTGCTGCAGTCATGTGCACTACAGACTACCTGCGCCGCGGCTGATAACGGAGTGGGGCTCAGAATTTAGACCGTAGTCCTCTCTGCACACCTTTGGTGCACAGAGAGGACTATGGTCTGAATTCAGAGCGACCCACTCTGTATCAGCCGTGGTGCGTCTCTACTGTGCATGACTGCACCGCGGCGTTGCTGGGTGGCACTGCGGCCCGTGTACATGGGCTCTTCAACTAGTCTCATAATAAAATTATTCAGTACCAGAGATGGAATTTATACAGTCACGAGAGGCAGTTGTTCTGTTATGCCTCAGGTAAATGAAGGCAATGAATATCATTGGGGTATATTCTCTTTTCATTTTTAACCCATTAAGGACCAGAGGTGTTCTCAACACCTCCTTCGCCAAGGAGAGGCATTCCTTCCCCTGCACGTCTGTTTACATGATATACTAACAGGAGCATAGTAAATCTGTACAACATTACATGAGTTCTGTGCGCATGCTACTGGAAAAGTGTTGTGGCGCTCGTCTTAAAGGGAAAGTAATACCTTCAAATAATAAACCCCAACTTACTTTTCTATGG
Organism: Rhinophrynus dorsalis; assembly: GCA_037306005.1. NCBI lineage: Eukaryota > Metazoa > Chordata > Amphibia > Anura > Rhinophrynidae > Rhinophrynus > Rhinophrynus dorsalis. The sequence goes on along the minus strand of CM074718.1, from coordinate 213,714,235 downwards.
CCTATCTGAATGTTTTTCTCTTGGATAAACATACAAGAGCAAAAATTGGTGGGGCCATTAGGATTTACTGGCATAGTAAGGTAAATGGGAGGTAAGGTAGGAGGTGTTACTTTCCCTTTAAAGTCTTCTACATAGCGGAGTATGTGCACCGGAATGCAGTAATGTAATCATATGATCTAGGGCTGGATTCTATTACAGGTACTATTTTTATCGCTGATTTTATCTCTGGTTTTCCCCATAGACTTCAGTAAGAAAATGTTTGATAAAACAGGTCTTAACGTTTAGCACCTGCAATAGAATCTAGCCCCTAGTGCATATCCCAAAGTGCGGCCTCTGGAGTAGCAGGCTAACGCCAGCAGAGCCGCTCTGTGGATTCTTACATTTTACCCAATGAGGAGGGGGTACGAAGATGTACTGGATTAATTCTGGAAAATACCAACTACACCACAAGAGAAAAAAAAAAAAAAATTGCTCTTAACCCCTTTAACCATTTGAGTGTCAGAGGGGGGCGTTGCATACCCCCTCTGGCACTCAAAAGGTTAATTCAATGGAATTATTGTCTTTCGTTTATGGTGCAGATCCTTTGCCTCAGAATTACTCTAGTAAAGTTCTTCATTAAAGTAGCTTTAATATGAAATGGAGACATTCCAGGGCAAACCGTTTGCACCATAGGGGATAATGCTAGAGGTCTTCAATGTATTGTGAAGCAATTTAAAGGGATAGTAATACTTAAAATGTAAAATAATATATGTTGTAGGGTTTATCCCCATGAGTAAAATAAGGGTACTCCCACTTCTGAGAGATATTTTATTAAAAAATTATAACAGCTCAAACTTGAATTTTTTAGGTGCAATATCACAGTGGCCTGAAAATATACAGTGGCGCTGTTGCTACACCATCCTGTGGAGATTTATGGTCTACAGACCAGGGCAGTCCATAGGATGGTGTAGCAACAGCGCCACTGTACATTTTCAGGCCACTGTGATATTGCACCTAAAAAAATTCAAGTTTGAGCTGTTAGAATTTTTCAATAAAATATCTCTCACCAGTGGGAGTACCCTTATTTTACTCAGGGGGATAAACCCTACAACATATATTTTTTTACATTTTAAGTATTACTGTCCCTTTAATTGTGACTTGCAAAGCATTGAAGAACTTAAAATCCCCCTTTATATTAATTTTTAGTTAATCGTTGTGGTGTAGTTGGTTTGTCCTAGAATTTCCCAGTTTTGTAATATATATATTTGTGCTGGTATTTATTTATAGTACAGTATTTGCTTATACCCTATCACTGAAATTTATCTCATGGACTGAGTACTGCTGGTAATTTGTCAATTCCTTAGCTAGCAAGACAGATTTGATCACTGGTCTTGTCAAATTGAAAAGTGACGATCTAGAGGAAAACATGTACATTGATTTTTTTTAAAGATTCACTGATATCTATTATTCAGTGTCATGTATCTCCCCTTCCTATAATGGAAATAAAGGTCCCCAGATATTGCTGTCAGTCTCTGCCCACCAGCTTAAGATCTTTAAATAGCCTTCTGGGGCAAACCAACTTCAGCCGCACTATAGGAGACAATTACAAATTCCCAACATTCCATCTGATTTAACCCCCTTGAATGATAGAAAGGACTTCAATGCACTGTCACACAACCACTGCCTCACCATCTCTGTATGTCACAGATCACTCTCTGCACCCAGATATCAGTCTGTCTTCACATTTCTTTCTTTCTTATCATAGCCTCTCTATGTCTACTGCAGATCACTTTCTCTCCGTCCCCAGATGTCAGTCTCACTCTCCTCAGATGTCTTTCTGTCTTATCACCACCTCTCTATCTCTGTATACCAAAGATCACTTTTTCATTGTCCCCAAATGGCAGTCTCACTGCTTTCTTCAGCTTTCTCTCTGACTCATCACTGCCTCTGTCTGTATATCACATCCACTCTGTTACCAAATGTCAGTCTTACTGTCTGTCTTCAGATTTCTCTCTGTCCTACTGCAGACTGGCCATCTCTGATCACCGTCTCTCTTCCCCAGTGCTTCTTTCTCTCACTCACTTTCCTGCTAGATGCTAGTGCTGCAGGGAGAGTGTTACTGTTCTGCTTTGATAGTTGACTTACAATAAACCTCTCAGGAAATTAAACTTCATTGAGCTTACTGTCAGTGAAATAAATCTGTAAAAAGTAGGTGAAGATGAAAAAAATAAAAGTAAAAAGTATAGACAATTTTACTGAGGTTATTATCCTATATAATAATTCACTAAAAAGTTTGTAACGACGCAGTCATGCACAGTAGAGACTGCCCGCTCTGCGGCTGATACTTCAGAGAACTGTACAGCCGCAGCGCTGGAAGTCTTTACTGTGCAATGACTGCCCCGCGACCGGCTGGCACTGTGGCCCGTGTACACGGGCTCTTCAACTAGTATTAATTATAATTTGACTATAATTATTATGTACTTTTTGAATATGTAATGACAAATAAAAGGTTACTATCACTTTAAAGTATTTGTATTGCATTGTACATTATTAAAGAGACCATCAGTCAGAGTCTTAATTACTAAGTAGTTTCAACGGCTTAATGCCACATGACGTGTCAGGACAGTCTTTGAGGACAGATGATGGTCCTGGCATGTCATGGGTTAATGATCACAGCTTTCTGCAGGGTTCACTATGAACATGGCAGCGAGGCTGTAACAGACTGCTCCATAATAGAAGAAGTCAGTTTAATCTATTTCCCGATGGTTTCACACATGTAATTGCTGCTACAGAGATCACGTGCAAATGGAGCCACATGACAAAGGAAATGGAAACATTGCCTTTGTCACTGTTCTCTACCTCTCTCCTCTTCATTGTGATCATGAAGCAGAGGGAGACAGAAAACACAGCACTTAACAATTCAAATGGCCAGAGAGGGAGGACTTTTGTTTTAGGTGGTGTTGATGGGTGCAGGACTGATGGATACAGCATATTTAGGTTCCTTTATGACCTTTTGACATTTCTTTTGTGTAGCTAAATAAATGATTTAGAGCAAGGTCAAAGTATTTTAAGTACACAGAGTAATTGATAAACATATACTGAGGTTTAACCAAACGTTAATGTGAGTTTTATTTCTGTGCAACAATGTGATACATTTATATACACACACCACACAGTCTGATCTCCTATACAGATGGACACCAGGGTGGGAAAGAGGGACAAAGACATTTTCATCTCAAAGGGACAGTACCCCACTAAAAAGGGACGCTTGGGAGGTAGGAGTACACTTTTATACTTTTTATCCAGTCCTTGTTAAAAAATACACTACTTGAGTACATCATAAGAAAACATATAAAAATGTGTTTTTTTTTCAGTGTTTCTTCTTTTTATATTATCAAATTAAATGATGGGTTTTACCTATAAACATGACATCAAGAAAGTATATAATTTGTGTGGGTGTACCAAAGAAATTAGAGGACAATATGGTTCAACAAAGACGTATTATAAAGGCCAACATTTTTCTTGCTCTCTAATGTAAATAAGGTGTTAACAATATTAGCATATCTATTCCCTCCCATCACCACCCCTTTCAGTTATGTCAGCCCCTTCTAGAGTGAAGGGGTTGACTAGGTCAGTCGACCAGCAGGTGTTCTGTTACTGCACTATACATTACATACAACTGCAAACCCTTCCTTCTCCCCATTCCATTCCCACCCACTCACCTTTGAAAAACAATCTAGGCAAGTAATTTCTCAGAGCTAATCTCTAAGCAGATGCTATTATCAATCAGCAGAGTCAGCACTGGAGTAGAGATAGCAGTATTCTGTTCTACTGTCAATTAGTGGGAAAAACCCATACTGCATTATGGATATCACTCATTGTTATTCCTGGAGTAGGTTCTATAAGTTATCTTCCATTAGAATGAATTCCACCTCTATGAGGATTCAATGAGCAGTCTGCTGAATAGGAGGATATGCCTTTAACCCTCTGAGTCCCAGAGGGGTGTGCAATGCATTACTCCACAATGGGATGCATACCCTTCTGGTACTCAAATGGTTAAACATGTATAATAAACACAAAGGTCCAGAGACAATGAGTAATATATATATATGAAGACAATGGTAGAGCAATTTTTGGAGTCCCTTGATTTAAATAAGGCGTTTAACCGCTTGAATGTTAGAGAGATCTTCATAAAGTGTTTGAGACCACCCAGTCATTCAACCTGTTAAAAGCTCCATTTAAATCGATGTCCTCTATGGGGAAATTGGTTTGCCCCAGAACGGCTCCACTTCTGCTCTAACCCTTTGAGTGAAAATGGGTACGGAAAGCATTGCAAGGCAATGTGCTGCATACCCTTCTGGCACTCAAACGGCTAATACATAAGTCCTACTGTTTTTAGCAAATATTTGCACAAAATATTGCACAAAAAAAAAACAAAATTCTGGAATCTGAGATTAGTTAATCATGTTTCCTCATAACCATGGAGGTTTTTATTGGATGGCATATCCAAGGTCATATTTTCCATTAACCTTGTAAGTGCCAGGGAGGTGCCCAACGCATTATGAAGCAATGCATGGACATCCCTCTGGCACCCATTGGGTTAAGCAGAGTAGAGCACTGCATTTTGATTGGCCCCAAAGCATTGCTGAGGGGTCAGTCATAAGAAAGCATTGCTTGGACTCCCTTCCTGCACTAAAAGGGTTAAGTAGAATAGAGCACTATGTTTTGAGTGGCCCTCAGAAATGCTGGCTACACCTACATTATGCTTTGAGGTTGTGACCACAACAATCCCAATCTTCCTCCAGCAAAGATCCACTCCTTGTTTATTGTAGCCTGGTGATTTTACAGCTTTTATAGTGACTTCGCCAGTTTATTTACCAGTATGCATACCTGTTTGCTGTCCATTATTACACCCCTTAAACAACGCATTTTACAGCAATGTTTTCTATACCTCTCTGGCAGCCAAAGAGTTAAGAACATGCGTGTACTTGTATTTTATAGGCTAAGACCAGTGTTCCCTCTCAGGTGGACAAAGGTGAGAAACCCAACAATGATAAATGATTAATTATGCAGGTCTACATTGGAATAACAGATACACCATGAAACATGGCACAGTGGTGGTTAGTGCTGGGTTTCTTAAATTAGAGGGAACACTAGCTAAGTATTTCCTGTGCCAGGAGCAAAATAGATATCAGTAGGTGAGTGGTCATGTGAGGAAAGGGGTGTGGACATGGGACTGGCTTAGGTGATTTGCCTAGGGGTGTCTGAGATATAAAACTGACCCTGATCATAACTATGTCTACTTCATGTAGTCCTCCGTTATACAGTAATACACATACAGACGAAAGGAAGTTTCAGTATATTAATATTTTGAAATCAAGAGGTGATAAGGCAGCTGCAGTCCAGTAGCTGCCTCTGTCCATTCTTCAGCATTCAGCAATAAACTCCATATGATGGGCTGGTGTTGTTCTTTTCATATCTAAAGAAATACATTTAGAGACAATATCAGCATACACAATATGAAATTTAGAGACAATAATAGCATATACAATATGAAATTAAAAACAAGTATACCCAGAATTCCCAACTTTCCAACTCCAAAAGTTTATGTTGTTGTTTTCAGTGTGCTCTAGGAAATGCATGCGTCCAATTTCTATCCACATGTTTATATTTTAATAAAGGAGCAATACCCTCTATCATGTTGTCTGTGCCATAGGCAAAAGGTAGTACCGTGTTAGCTGTAGAAAAAGCAGGAGACTGGTAGGGTCAAAGGGATACCTTTTTTGGCTTGCAAGCTTGCATTCTAAAGCTATGCAGTTATATAAATCAGTTAATTGTTTAAATCCATTCATTCATTCATTCATACACTTACACCACACATTAAAATGCATCACACTTTCTTTGATGTTGGAGGTCCAGCCGTGTCCTCAACATCCAAGTCCACCAGTATCCGCAGTATACATAAAAGTAGAATCAAAAAACTCTAATACCCTGCCACAATCATTGCCAAATCCACCTCTATAACACTCTAATAAATAAAATTTTAAAAAGCCCTTTTCGGGAAGAACAGGGGTTGGCTTTTATAGGTTAATCCCTGTTCAAATTAGTAGTCACACTGCCAGGGTAGCTAGAGGGGTGATGTGCATCCGTGATCCCTGTAGCTAGATGCTGATTATATGTGAGAAGAGGTTACTCGGGGGCATGTTCTGTGCCCTGTGAAACCCTACAATCTCAGCCAATGGCAGCGTGGAAACTAATTTGTGAAGGACTGGAGGGAGTATTTTATTTATTAGTGGTGGCAGTGTCTGTGGTGATAAGAGTATTAGTTTTGTGTTTTTTTTCTTAATTTTCTTTTATTTATACTGAAGATGTTGAGGACACCACAGGACCTCCAACATTAAGGTAAGTGCGATGCTTATTTGACATGTGGGAAGGGGGCATGGAACATGTTAGGAGTGGGGGTTATAACTGTTTCGGTACCTGAGGTGTATGAAATGCATTGCCTTGCATACCCCCCCTCTGACACTCATTTGTATGATTCTTCAAGCACTCAGAAATAGCGGTGAATGAATTCTGCCAATTAATTTGTTCACTGAAATTCTGACTAACTGAATGTGGTGCTATATGAATTTTGTTTAATCTGAATCAGTAAATAATTATTTACCGGATGAATCGTACAAAACTAAATTTTTTGTGCATTGGCTCCAAAGAATAACATAGAAACTGGAGAAGTGATTACACTGGAGAAGTGATTACATTGTAGCACCTCTTTATCACACCTTAGTGAATCTTCCCCCATGAGTAATCCTGATACAAATGAACTGCACTATAAGAGACTATTACAAATACCCACTGATTTTAAATGGGAAGTTTTAAAGGTGCCCTATCACCTAAAATAACTTTGAAAGAACTTTTAGCCATTTGTTTTTAGAAAAATAGTTTTTGTCTTAGTTAGGTTTATAGTTTATCGCTATTAAAGGGATAGTATTGGATCATTTAACAAAATGTAATCTTGTAGCTATTAAAAAATAAATTAAATGATGCCAGTCCCATCTCTCAGACCTTTATGGTTTGAGGGATATTCACAGCTAAAGTTCCTCCCTCCCCTGCACTGACGTCAGTTCTCTAGCTGACAGCAGGATATTCTGGTGCCAGGATCAGCCGACAGCTCTTCAGCCAAACTAGCTATATTGAAAAAGAAATACTTCATTGGAATGGTCTACAAAGTGTGCCTAGCATCATTTGATTTATTTTTTTAATAGCTACAAGATTACATTTTGTTAAAACGATCCAATACTAAAACTTTAAGGCATGCCAAACAAGCACTTGCTGTCTTATTACCAACATCACCCTACCTTACCCATCCCACACATTGATATTGAACTTTATCAATGCTAAGGGAGTTAGGCCTACTTACAACATGAAGTATCAGTAAATGGCAGAGCTAATGTGCAGGCACGGCATGCCTTTATTAGTATAATTTATAAATCTAAATAACTAAAACATTAGTTTTCTAAATAAAAGTGGCTAATATAAGGTATAGAGGATTTTGAAATGTTTTACAAAAGCACCACACTTGCTTTAGGTGAAGTCCTAGTAACCTTTTGAATGCTGGAGAGGTCTGCAACGCCTTGCAAAGCAATGCATTGGCCATCTCTTTGGCATGCAAGGGGTTAAATGCCCCATTTCACTCAACAGGGATTTTTTTATTATTTTTTTATTTGTGTCCTGTGATATAATTTATTTTTTTCTAGAATTCCTGCAGGTCTTCTTAGTGCATCTGTCTCATAATCGTTTCAGAAATAAAATATTCCCAGATATTCCCACGGCCTGTCATTTCATGGTGGTAATGTTATTACTGCAGTCTATTGAAGGCTGTTTGTCAGCGCATGAACACTTTGGGTGTCAGAGTATTCCACCGCAATGCATAGCAATGGGGCGGACACCTCTCTGGCACTCAAAGGGTTAAACATGCAAGGTTGAGCTGTACGATCTTTTAAATTAACCCTTTGAGTGCCAGATGGGTATGCAACACATTGCCAAGCAATGCATTGTGTACCCCTCTGGCACTCAAAGAGTTAAGCATTTCTTAGGAGTGTGAGTGTACTTGTTTTACTCAGCAGGCAAATCCCTATAATATATGAATGTTCATATTATGCAATACTTTCTCTGTGAGCCCCAACCTACAGGTGAAGAAAACATTATTTTTCCGCTATTCCATATGAACTGTAAGTCTCAGAGTCAATAGGAATCACAAAAGAAGTGAATCTCATTATGGACATCTGGGCACCTAATTGGCCACCCATTGTATTGTGCCGGTCACATTCAGGGAGGTAATGTGGAGCAATTCTTGGGTAAACCAGCTACATTGCAGGGAACATAAATTCCCAAATGATTTAAATTGGATTTGTTATCCAGTATCTTCAGTGAACTGTGTGAACACTGGCTGCAGCACTTCCTAAATGATGGATTTGTGGTTATCACACATTTTTTCTTTCACTGGGCATACAATACTAAAGAGAACAGGGCTCATTGAAATGCTTTACTTTATGTGCAGATCCTTCCATGGTCGATAATGAAACTAAGAGCACTCAAGCAGTACTATATGCTCATTATATTTTAGAATACTTTGGACTGCTGCCTACGTAAAGTTAAAGCAGCAGTTTATGACAACTTAGGTTCATTTGAGAAAGTGTTGAAAATGACATTTATGTTATGTTAGCCATTTTTGTATATAACCCTTAAAGGTCCAGATAGGTGTGTAACACTCTGCAAAGGAATGCATTGTACACTCATATAGTCTTGAAAGGGATAAAATAATGTTAATGTATTGCATGTTCTTGTATGTGGCAGTGGTAGCTTGGAGGTCAAGATAACAGCTAATTCTGCAGTGTTTGTATATGTTGAAAGGAGGAGGATTATGAAGCACCTTGTGATAGGATTGGTGAGAGTATATGGGACAGTGTTCTGGTGTCCTCTGTGGTTTTATAGTTTTGTGGACATGGATAGTGCAGCCCCGTTGTGCTGTGAAGTGAGTGAACAGGCAGATCAGGGGGCATTCTGCATGAGGGTAGTGGAGCCTCGTTGTGCTGTGTGTGGGTAGTGGACTGGAAGATATTATGAGGGATTCAGAGGTGGCAGAGCATGTAAGTGAAAGAGGCATGATGTGCCAGGAAGTCAGAGGTGGAGGATCATATAGGATAGATGAAGAAAAAGGTCTTATATGCAGTGCGTGTATATGTGGAAATGGAATCGTTACTGTGGTGTGAGAGCAAAAGACAATGTTACACAATTCCTACAAGGTGTTCCTGGCAGGGGAGAACCTTTATATGGACATAGTAGCATGTAGGTCAAGATAACAGTTCATTCTGCAGTGTTTGTATATGTTGAAAGGAGGAGGAACATGAAGCACCTTGTGTTAGTGGTGAGAGTGTATATATATAAATATATATATATATATATATATATATAGAGAGAGAGAGAGAGAGAGAGAGAGAGAGAGAGAAAGAGAGAGAGGGAGAGAGAGGGTGAGAGGAGAGACAGAGAGGGGGAGAGAGATTTAGCTTGGTTTATCAGTGTATGGAAGTTATACAATATGGCTGGCACAGATATGTGCCAAATACTACCATTCTATACCATTCTCCCTTGTAATTGCTTCTCCCTCATGATCTTGAACATGTCTTTACTATTTTTATTTTTTTTCACTTAATAGTGATGTCTCGTGAGCCACCTTTCTCTCTAACTAAAGAACGTAAGAGGGAGGAAGAAGAGCAGTTGGGGGGGGGGCAGTATGAACGTTAGTATTTGACACTGGGCTGTGACTGCCAGTACTGTCTGACTCACATAAATGGATAAATAAATAAATAAATAAAGCCAAATATCTCATAAACTATTATTTTACATTAATGTAACAAACATACAGATGATTTTGAAAGCTTTCTCAAATAAAACTAAGCTGCCAACAGCTGTTACTTCCACTTTAACCCTTAAAAGCTTTCAAAATCAACTATATTTATGCCATTTTTATTTCAACGAGCAGTCTTTTTATGAAAAACAAAAACAACAAACAAACAAACAAACATATAGTGTATCCCCACTGCTGGGAAATGCATATGCTTAATAGTTATTGAAGTTCATGCTGTTATTTTCTTATATTAATATTGCCCTCTAGTGGTCAGATTTCAACTAGTTATTTTATTGAATTATATGGAAGAAGTGAGTCACTGACAAACAGTTCTCTGTAGAATGTGAAAGAAACTGCTGAGTCATTTCCTGACAGTCTGAGCTTTCCGTAGTAACGATACTTGTCTCATTGTACAATCTGAACAGTTATAACTTTTGAATAAAATAACTGACAGGAGGCAGAAAAAGAACTATAGCATATTTCTTTCATAAAAAGCTTACCGCTCCTTTAAAACAAGTGTATTAAATATTTAAAATGATTTATTTCTCACTTTATGTAAATTAAACAGCACTGTCTGGTACACTTGTCAGACACTGACATTCCATACTGCTCCTCATCTCAGCTACCACTCCCAGTCAGCCAGTACTAATTCTTCTGCATAAAAAGACAAATAAATAAAGCCAAGTATCTCATAAATTATGTTTTGAAATAAAACTGGTTAAGAAATATAGGTGATTTTTAAAGCTCTTCCAAAATCACACATTTGTTATAAAGAAACAGTGCCAGTTTAAGGACTCTTAAAAGATCCAGAATGGAGAGTGCTCCTTTTCTTTCATTAATATGTGATGCTAAATTGGCAAGGGTCCAGCTAGATAAAGATCAACATTTCAGCTTCTTTCTGAGAAAGGTTTACTGTATAAATGTACAGAGTGAATAGACTGCAAAAGTAACATCTGCAATAGAGTGCAGTGAACCCTCGGCCATGAAAAGGTTTTCCTGACTGACATTAGTATCTGCTGGATCAGAATTAGCTGTTCTAGTTTTACATTTCTAATAGCCTCATATTCCTGGAACGAACATGAGTCATATGTTTACATGCAGTGACAGTTCCAAACCAGTTATTAATTTATTAATCCACCTAGCATCTGATGTGAAAATAATATTCCATTATATATGACCTCTAACAAAGAACGGTTATAATTATTTTGCCATAAAATGAAGTAGACCCAAGAGTAATATAAATACAGGAGATTTTTTTTTCATGTAGTAATAAAAAATAATTAATCCGAATTTCTTTTAGCCATGCAATGCTTTGCTTCAAAGAGGGAACCTTTGGACCACAGTGTGAACTACAAAAGCCACAGCTAAGCTTCAAATGTCCTCTCTGATTAGCACTGTAAAAATAATGATTTAGACATTGAGGAGCTTTTTATTTTTAAGAAGATGTTTAAGAAAAGGTTTCTTAAATTTACATAAATAGTTGTTAAAAACTGTGCATGCACATGTAACTTTTCTTTGCCCAGTAAAACTTAAATATCTGCAATCTAAAGGGCATGATAGTTTGTTTCTAAGGCAGTGGCTTAACTTATTAATTACCCAGTTTTCTGCAGTTTTGAAGTGGGTCAAGGCAACTGGGTAATATATGGTCTAAGCAGGGACAGACTTCCAGATTTTGTCAAACCCTGTTTTACAGTTGAGTATGTGCAGTCTTACATTTGGCTTTTTTGGATGCTCAGTAATAATACACAGTTTGAGCAGGGAGAAAGTTTGTCCCTGCTCAGACCCTGTATTCAAGGGGAAATATGTACTGACAGAAACTGTAGAGGGACTGGTATGTAACATCATGTAGAAAGATAGGGATGTTTGCTAGACACAGAGCCACGTGCCTATAGGTTACAAATCATTTTATACAAGTTTACTCTCCACTTAATACTTCAGAACCTGTTCTAAAAATATGGCAATATAAGTAAATAAATCCCCTAATATCTTTTCAAGGAAACTCAAAAGAAAAAAAAAGTAAAATGGAAACCTGAATCTTACATAATTTAGGCTTTTTTTGCAGGTTTTAATTGTGCAGGTAGATTTATCATACAGAAAAAGGACCCAATGGATGATTATTTACTGATGCACTCCTAAACAAGGTTCTCGCATTCACAAAAGTGTGAGAAGCAAAAAATATGATGTACTAAGCAGCACAAGATGAATGGAGATCTATGGCTTTCACAATGGTATTGTAACAATTTGGTCAAGGTACTTTTAGTAAGTAATGTACTTAGTTATGAATCTGGATGTGGTACAACATTTACATTGATATAAATTTGATTCACTATGGTCTGTTATAGAGAAAAAACCTTATTGAGCATAAACTCAGGTTGAAGTGTGGGCAAAAAAGAAGAACAACACGTATTACATGTCAAAGATAACATACTATAATTACAAATAGACGGTGGTGAAGATTTAAAAAATAGTTTTAGGAAATCTCATCATGAGGGCTCAGGTAGGATTGAAAAGGGAATTATACTCTTTAACCGTAAAACTGTATTTTTTGAACCTAAGAAACTAAGAAGGTGTCTTTCATTTAGCAGTCCTGTACATCTATAAATGCATTTGCATTGGAACCATGCTTCAATGTCTAGCTAGAAGCTGTAATTTAGCTATCTAAAATGGTTTCTTGGCACTAAAGTTACTTTGGTGGGGATTATCACTACAGTTTATTTCATACAGACTGTTAAAGTGGACCTGTTACCTACACAGCAGTTTAACTGGATATTATAATATAAGCAGAGATTTATTTTCTGTCCTGCTCAGATAAAGTCCATGACCAGAAAAATATACCTTCTTAGGCTGCTAAAACATTTTTATTAGAGGGGTGGAATATACTGATAAGGAAGAATAATCAGGCAAATGCTTTCAAGATGGGGATTCCACTAAGGAAAGACTTAGAAAGGTGCTAGGTCCTATTTACTGTCCACTGTATGTTGTTAGAAAGTGTTCTTTTGAAGCAACCTAAAATAGAAATGCAGGAACCTGCACATACAATGCAGAAAATATCTATTAATAGAGGTAGTGATCTACTATGTGAAAAACTGAAGGACAAAACTGAGAAATGCTGTAGCTGTTAAGGGAACAAAACAAAACATATATTTGGTTAGATTTTACTACTCAAATCCCATCTTTAAAAAATGAACAATAATAACAATTGTCTTGGGTTGCTATGGAACCAGGAAAGCCTTTTCTCTCAGTCCCTCCTCATCTGATGATGCCAGCTGCAGAAATTGCAGTTGGCCTCTTGCTTTGGATTTCTGCAAATGTTGTGAAATATAAAAATGTAATAAATTCAAGGGATGCGAGAAAAGTCCTATTTTTTGTGTGGAAATTCCTGTGGATAGAAAAGCCATTAAAATGTCAACCTGTTCACTACTGTCAATGAAATTCCTGAGAGAACAGCGATTTCCACCTATGTTTTCTGTGGACATAAGAATTCCTGCTGCTGCACAATAAAACACTGGAAGTCACTGCCATGCTTGGCAGTCAGAGAGAGTGTTTGTGGAGAGTGAAACTAGAGACTGAGTGAAAAAAACATGGAGGAATTGCTGATATTCCTTACTTGACTTTTTTAAATGATTAAGAGGGATTGTTTGGTTGCTGCTGTGGAAGTGGGGAAATCTACAGATGAAAGTAACATCACAAGAAGCACTAATAGTGGTAATGGCAGTGGGAGAGCAGCCAGCACCAGCAGACAATACTGCTGATCCTGACACCTCATCCTCAGGAACATGGAATATGTTGTTTCTAAAAGGGGAAACTTATGATTTTCCCCAGGTGGTTGTGTGCAGTAGCAACATAGAGGTGAAGCTGCACAATCCTGCTATGTCTGGGAGTGTGACACCCGGTGCACAACCTATTTCTTTTCTCAAGCAAACGAGACGGCAATGGTATCACTAACAGTGACATTATGGTCTTTCTTAATTTAGGACGGAATGCAAGAAACATGTGCAATCACTATTTACAGTGTACTTTTGATGGCAAAATGATTAGCACCGAAATGTTACAGAATTGTAAATGTTTTTTCTCAGTTAGTGAACGTTTGCTCATTTTTTAGTGAATGAGTTTCAAAAGGTGTGTGTGGCTAAAATGTCTTCGATTTTGTGCGAGGATTAGCAATTACACCTAATTTGGCAAAGCAGTTAGCACATATTTTTATACGTCTGGCTAACTTTTCCATTAAATTAGGAGCATGTGCTATTCAGTATCAAGGCGTTAATAGTTTTCTTGCATCAAAACCTGAGCAATCACAAATATCACCTAAATTTATGGCTTTTATGAATACTCCACTTTCTTGCATTCCACCCTTAGGTCCATCTGAGTCATCTGAGCCCCAGATGTCATAGTATCAGGTAGGCCATAGACCACAGATGGTCCACTGAGGAAGACATGACAGATATGGGCCGTTTTTTCAAACATTAGCAAGCAGAGCTCATGAGCCAATAAGGAACAGATGGGTGAGTAACAATTGCAAAACACTGCATCGCACACCTCACTGGTCCTTAAAGGGATAGCAATATTTCACAAAAAAGGAGCTCCAATTAATCTTCATAGTATTTGAACCATGGAGAGTATTATTTCAATACTGTCAGAGTTGCAGTTCATGAGTAATTGAATGATAGAGTATCCCCCTCCCGCCCCTTTTACCTAGTGTAAGCCACCTCCCCTCAGATGTGGAATCTGGTCCCTTGACCATACAGATCACTGCAAGGGACAATCTTCTTACTGTGATAACAATGAAAACCCTTCCCCCCTGACAGGTTTTTCAGGTTTTTCCTTATGCTAATTGAAGATTGTCCCTCTCTTCGATCCATCCAGACAACCTTGCTGCTGTGAGCTGAGCAGTGTTACATCAGTAAAAGGGGTGGGAGGGGGATACTTTATCATAAATAACATGTCAGCTCTTCAAAACTATGGATTTATTTATTAAGTCAATGACAAAAACTGCTATTTAACTGTTCTTGAACTGTAAGGTACTAATGGTTGGTTATGCCTTACTGGCCTAGTAGCTCATGTGTACTAGTTAATTCGGTTTTTGTTAAGTATCTCAGACTGGCCACACTCAGGTTTAAGGCGAGCCACATTTGGCCCACGGGCCGCACAATGGATGCTTATTGCCTAGGGAATTAATTATGGTCTATACCGATAAAAATATACACTGCCCCAAAAAAAAATTAAATGTAAAAATAATGAGTGTTTAAAGTAATGCACTGTGCATTCAGTCTTCATTCTCATTATACAGAATGGTTGTGATATGTTTTAGCGTATAGCAGGTCTCAAAAATGTAGGATATTAATACAAGAAAAAAAGAAGTTAGGAAAGAATAGGACCATATAGATCCTGGAGAGACCAGTTCAGTGCTGTATAGGCACAGGATCTACAATATTGGGGGAAATTCCAACACCAAAAAAAAGCAAAAAAAAAACTTTACCATTGTTTATTCTTGTGAAAAAAATTAAAACAATGTCAAAAATTAGTAATAGTCTTACAATGGTTTTAAAACCGTCACTACTTTCCTGACCAAAAGGTGTCTGTCCACTCTGCAGTATGCTTTACATATATCAAAAATGTAAAAATATATACTTTTTTTAATTTATTTTTGTGGTGTTGTTCGAATTTCCCCCAATATTGTAGATCCAGTGAATATACAGTATTGAGCTATATAGTCCTATTCTTTCCTCTTCTTTTTTTTCTTGTATGAATATCCTTCATTCTTATTATTCCTGAAGAAGAAACCTTGATGTCTTGAAGGCTTGCATCCAAGGCCAATTAGTTATCCAACATAACTTACAGGCGCACCCCATAGAAGGGCGCCTATGATTGGAACCAATTTTTTTTTAAAATTATTTTCATCAGTAACCCTACCCACCACCCACGCATGGTGAGGTCCTGCTGTTGCTCCCTTGTCGGCTCTTTATCAATGCAGAGCGCTGGGAGATGACATCACCTCCCAGCACTCTGCATTCCTAAAGAGAAGACTGCGCGGGAGCAACAGCAGCTACAGGTCTGTGCAGAAGGAGGCACAGACCTCTCCTGCTGCTGGACCACCAGGGAGGTAGGAAACGGATACTGGGGGCAATGTGAGGGCAAGCTGGAGCTGATGGGGGCAATGTCAGGGCAAGTTGGAGCTGATGGGGGCAATGTGGAGATGATGGGGGCAATGTAAGGGCAAGCTGGAGCTGATGGAGGCAAGTTGGAGCTGATGGAGGCAAGTTGGACCAAGCTGGAGCTTATGGGGGCACGTTGGACCAAGCTGGAGCTGATGGGGGCAAGTTGGAGCTGATGGAGGCAAGTTGGACCAAGCTGGAGCTTATGGGGGCACGTTGGACCAAGCTGGAGCTGATGGGGGCAAGTTGGAGTTGATGGGGGGGCAAGTTGGACCAATTTGGAGCTGATGGAGGCAAGTTGGAGCTGATGGGGGCAAGTTGGAGCTGATGGATGCAATGTGGAGATGATGGGGGCAATGTGGAGATGATGGGGGGCAATGTGAGGGCAATATGGATATAGGGGGGTAATGTGGAGATTTGGAGCATCGTGGAGGTGTCCAGTGGAGATGGCCAATGGGGGGCGGGGACACTTCAGATTTCTGTGCCTACAGGCTCCTGAGATGTAAATCCGGCCCTGTTAGCCAATAAAGATATAATTTTCACTCTACTAGTCTCCTGCTTTTTGTATGGCTAACACGGTACCACTCTTTACTCATAAAGGTTCATTATATTTTAAACTACATTTAGAAAGTTCTAGCAGGTATTTAATGCATTGTATATCAGTAACACAAATGCATTGCAGAAAGCAGAATAAAAGCTTAGAAGGTGACAGTTCTGTGCATGTATCACTACTGCTCTGTATATGAAGACAGTGATACATAACAGGCGGAAATACTTACCAGAATCTGGAGTTGCTGTTTTTACAGAAAGCAGTTTAACACTCTCCTTGTTTTGGGCAGATCTATAACATTAAAAGGACAAACGAATATACAATGTTTAAATATTTTCCCTTTACGCCCAACAGAAAAATATTTTCTATGGTGCAAGCATAAAATGTTTTCTTTTCCCGTAAAATTATTCATTAAGCTCAAATCAAACAATATTAGATCATGGGCAATTAATGTTAGTAGTATTAGTTGTGTAAGGATTATTTTTTCATATGACTCGTATGTTTAGCCAAGCCTTTGTTAAAAATGAATTGTCTTCTAAAAAATCATTTCATAACGAAATTGCTTTTCTTTAGTATACTTAAGTGGATGCCCTGAATTATGTGATTAATTGTACTTTGCATTGTGTCATAGGGTAGCGACTAGGAGATACTTTTACTATGGCAAAGAAAGTTAGAAACTATTCCAGGCAAATCATGGTATTATGTACAAAAATATCTTGTTTTTGTAAATATACAAACCAATGCATTATCTTTGACTTCAGTGGAGCTAATTTAGTTTGATAAATATGGTAACAATTTTATGCTGATTTTATTACATGTCAATGCTGGAGGGCTTTAACCCCTTAAGGATGGCCAATTGCACATGCAGCCGTCACTTAAAGGGATAGTAATACCTAAAATGTAAAAAAATATATGTTGTAGGGTTTATCCCCCTGAGTAAAACAAGAGTACTCCCACTGCTGAAAGATGTTTCATTCAAAAGTTATTAATTTTCAAAGTTGAATTTTTTAGGTGCAATATCACAGTGGCCTGAAATTGTACAGTGGCGCTGTTGCTACACGATCCTATGGACAGCTCTGGTCTCAGGACCATAAATCTCCATAGGATGGTGTAGCAACAGCGCCACTGTAAAATTTCAGGCCACTGTGATATTGCACCTAAAAAATTCAACTTTGAAAATTAATAACTTTTGAATGAAACATCTTTCAGCAGTGGGAGTACTCTTGTTTTACTCAGGGGGATAAACCCTACAACATATTTTTTTTTTACATTTTAGGTATTACTATCCCTTTAAGGACCACGGACCTTTTTTTTTTTTTTTTTCGGCATCCGGTCCAGGGCTCCCCGAATGGCATGCAGCCGCACGGGGAGCCCTGAATTCCATGACGGTTCTGGCACATCATGGGTCCTTAGCACAAATCTACCCATGACATGCCATGACCATCAAGGGTCATTAAGGGGTTAAGGAGCAGTGATGTTTAAGTATGAAAATAATGTAGTATGTTTCTTGCTGAGTAAAACAAGTGCAGTCCCATTTTTGGGTGATGCTTTATTCAAAGGTTATTATAATTCAAACCATCATGAAGAGGTGGAGCTGTTACAATATTTTTTGATGGAGGTGGAACTGTTACTATCACTATAACTTTCTGTTCAGAGCAGTGCTTCTTAACCCCTGTACTCAGGGCACATTAACATGACCAGGATTTAAGGATTTCCTTGTTAGAGCACAGGGGAGATAATCAAATTATCTGAGCCTCTGATCAACCCACCTGTGCTCTAGCAGGGGAATTTTAAAGTCCTGGCCTTTTAGTAAGCCCTGTGGGCCATGGGTTGAGAACCACTGGTGTAGAGCAATCACTTAATGCTCATCTCTACTATAGAGAGAGTGTACACCAGTTGGCACTGTTGCTAATAGTTAAATAATAAACACATTTTCGAGTTGTGATAACATTTGAATGAAGCCTCTCAAGGCAGTAAGCGTACCCATATTTTACTCAACAGGAAATGCAATAAAAATGTAGATTTTGAAGGTCAAAATTTTGCCTGTTGTGACACGTAAACCCAGGCCTCTATTTAATTAATTTTAGCTTAATAACTATTTGGAAAAAGCTTACTTACACTTTTGGTCCAGTGCTCTCTGCAGCTAAAACATAAAATGTTATGTATTATTGTAGTTGTTTTAAAATAAAAATCAATATTATATTATGTATCATAAGGGATTTGGGGTCCAAAAGATGTCATTCAAAGAATCATAGAAACATAGAATTTGACGGCACCTAAGAAACATTCGGCCCATCTAGTCTGCCCATTTGTCCTACTGTAAAAACTTCAAACTTTATTTGGTCCTTGGTCTTGTCTTATTCTGGAGCAAGCCAGCTTCAGTACAGAGAGGGAGGAGGACTAAAAAGTCCCATTTATTTAACTGGATGTCTAACCGACAATGCTTTAGCAACCTCTCTAGTCTTCAAGTGGAGAGAAGCCCATTTAAATCAAATCTGATAAGTGGCCCTCCCCCCCTCAGTTGCTCTTTATCTCATCCCACAATGAGACTGAACTGTAGATCATTAGAGGCTTGTGGTCCAGTCTAGGGTCTGAGAGAACAGACCCAGTATAAAGCATGTATTACCAACCTGTGCTCAAGAAAGGGTTTCCTTAAATCATGTCCTTATGCAGCCCTTAAGGAGGGCAATGGATACCCCTACTTAAAGAGGAACTACAAAATACATTAACCTTCCCAGCATTGCCTCATATCTTCCATTGTTCCCTTACATCTTCACCCTGACTGACACTGGCTGTTGTATTTTTGCTAACACAACAACAACACTGTTCTCCACATGACTAGTATGGTACACTAGCAAACAAGTAGGTCAGTAGAAAGCTCTACTTTACATAGCTGCAAAAAAACCTGAGCTATTTTTCTGGAAGGGTAGATAATGACCCTTAGTTGCTTTAGCAACTGACACGACACTACATATGTTCAAAACACACGTGTTCAGAACACAACTGCAGAAATTGTTATCTTTATGTTATACACTATTTTACTTTTAACAATGCTGTATTATGCAATGCAAAACTTTCAGCGTAAGTTTACTCTAGACATATTTTTGACATATTCTCACACTATTCAGTGTTTCAGAAAATATATTCCTACCTGGAGGCTTTCTTTGACACATCTTGTAGAGAAATACAATGACAACAATACCGATTACAACCACAACGCAGCTCACTGGAATTAGAAATCCTGCAGACAGAATTACATCATTGCTTTTTTTGTCCTTTTTATCTATCCTTTCATACTTAATACTGTATACTTTTAATCAAAAATAGATATAATGTGATGCCATTGAGCACATATAATGTAAGGTAGAAGAGATACATATGTTAAGTTAAAATTACAATAGTATTTAAAACCAGGCCCATATTTCCCAATAGGCAGTGTAGGCAATTGCCTAGAACTCCACATTTTGAGGGATGGTTCAGCTGTGCAGGCCACACCCACATTCTGAACTGCAGGTGTGGCCAGAGCAATCTTAATGTCCCTACACCAATTTTATACCCCATTACAGGCTATTATTTAACCCCTTAAATGCCACAGAGATCTCCACACATTATTTAAAAATAAATAAGGTTCTATTTAAACGTACATTCAGAGATGTATATTATATTTTGTCAATGTATTTTTAAACATTACAGGTCATACATCCAAAGGATTACAGGAGCAATTATGAGGTAAACCAATTAGGGTGGCCACATGTCACAGATTGCTGAGGACAGTCCCGGATTTTAAATGTGTATCCCATGTCCCGGGCAGCCCCCTTCTGGGACTATACAAAGTCCTTGAATAAGCACTCCAGAGCACAGAGTTCTAAACACTGAAAGGAGAACTACCCATTGACTACTGTGACAGGAAGTGATGCTTCTGAAGAGCTACAAGAAGATGGCTTCCAGGTACAGCTCTAAACACTAGTGAGAGAACTGAGCCCTGATCCTGACATCAAACAGGAGCTTGCAATGCATTTTTGTTGCAGTGTAATGCTAGTCTAAGGCTTTGGGTGTGATGTACATTATCTAGTAGCCCACCACAGGCATAGGTTTAGGTCACAGCAGTCAATGGACAGTTCTCCCTCTCCTCTAGTGTTTAGAACTCTGTGGGGCCATAGAAAGAGCAGGTTGTGCACTGATGTCCAGTGATGTATACTGGCCCCTCTCACATAGCTGCACTACAGCCGAGGACAAGTACACTACTGCTCTTGTCTCCGCAGTGTTCCTGAATGTCAGAATAGAAATGTGGTCACCTTAAAACCAGTAGAACCAAAGGTAGCAATAAAAATGCCAGGAATTCCTGTTGAATTAAATGGGGCTTTAAACCACTTTATTCCTTGAAAGATCTCCAATTAATTGATTTTCAGTACATTATAAATAAATAGGCATTTGTATTTCTATCCAATGGTATACCTGTGAGTACACACTGATATCTTTCTCATTTTCAAGTATGTCCTGGAAAACCTTGATACAAAATTACCCATTTATACACAAACAGAAATAAATAAATGAATATAAATCAATAAAAATAACATATTAACTTGTATATACAGTTACATGCTGCCTTTGAATACAAAGAAGCAGATAATTTTTAGGTATTGGGAGAAGATTTGATTTTTTCTGGTAGTTTCTGAGCCTTGTCTTTCCTGTTGTTTTGAATAATCAGTGAGTTTATGGCAGTGGAGCGGAGGTTATAGGTGGTGTGGAGATCTGGAGAGAGAATACTGCTCAGGTAGTCTGGTAGTTTTCCACAGAAGTGGTTATAAACTAGGCAAGAAAGGTAAAGGATACATCTGGATCTGAGTGTAGGCCAATTTATTTCTTTAACCCCTTAAAGACCCATAACGTACCAGGACCATCATACTGATTCAGACACTTAAGGACCTGTGACGATCAGGGCAAGCCATGGAATTCTGGGATGGCATCTCTGTTGCACACTGCTCTGCCATCCCAGAATTCATTTTGCTAAAAAAAAATTCTGTGGTCTCCCATAGGCAGGATCGGACAGTAGTTGAGGGGTTATATGATGATTAATAAAATTATATTGGTGAACAATGTGGCATAATTAATCACACACAGTGTTGAGTTTACGAAGATGGATTTGTAGAGCAAAAACATATACTACATCCCTGTAGTTCATGACTAGCATTAATATCTGTGGCATAACACATTTTCTTACCAGGGATTTAGATAGGATTTGTTTCTAAACAGAACAAGGACTCTGATAAATGGTTAAATCTTCAAACACTTATACATTTTGAACTATTTCAGAAAATATACTGAAATTTGAATCGTTTGGAGTCAGTGCCAATCCTCGCAACATCTGCAAATCTAATTGAAGTCCATTTGGTAGGAAAAAGTATGGGGTGGGGTATGGGGTGATCAAAATAATTCTTATTTTTGAGTGGGCTAAAAGACTACAATTTACCATTGACTGATCAAAGTATCTGGGTCTGGACTGAGTTTTCTTATCTGATTTCCATTCTAAACAATGCAGTGTGTACTTGTATAGGAGAGATGTTTTCATATTTATCTGTATAACATGCCTGAGGAAGCGACCTAAGAGGTCTTGAAAGCTTGCATCCTAAATCTGCTTAGTTAGCCAATAAAGGTATGAACAACTATATTTGCCTCCTGTATTACTGTTATAAAACAGAAAGTAGGTAGATCAGTTGGTCCAGATGAGGCTCATCCAAAAGTGTTAAAAGAAGTTAGATCTATGCTTGCAGCACCTTTAGCTGACATTTTTAACGAATCTCTGTTGATATGAGTGGTTCCAGATGACCAAAAATTAGACTTGCAAGGTCATACAAAAATCTGCAACAGGGTTGACACAGGAGGAATAAACCAAATGAATAAGGATTTAGAAAAATTGGAGGAATGGACAAAGGTATGGGATCTAAAGTGTAATGTTGCAAATGGCAAGGTAATGCATTTAGGGCACAACACCACATCAACATAGAGGCTTAATAATACTTTGTTGATAAAAACATAAGGGTAAAGGGACATGGATGACATGAAGGCAGTAAAACAGTGAGAGTGAGAAAAAACAAACAAGATTCTGGAACATATAGGAAGAGGCATTAGCAGTAGTAAGAGAGATGAACTATAGATAGATCAATATAATACTATAAATAGATCACTGTTCAGTCCTTACTTTGTACAGTTCTGGAAATCACATCTCCAGAAGGACATTTAAACATTGAAATTAGTTTACATAAAAGCCACTGTGCTCCAACTTCAGGGTAAAGGGCATCCAGATTGAGAAAAGTATCAAAATCTTTTAAACAAATAATCCACTAGACTTTTGGCTAACATGGCATATAGGCAGTTTTAAATGGTTTTCAAATATGCAAACTTAAATCAATGTGACAGGTTCACTTAATTTATAGTACTGTGCAAAAGTCTTAAGCAGGTGTGAAAAAATGCTGTAAAGTATAGACACTTAATACTTTATTATTCTAGGTGCAAGTGTACCTAGAAGAACTTATGCTGTTTTGAAGGAAAAGGGTGGTCACACCAAATATTGATTAGATTTAGATTTTTCTTCTGTTCACACACTATCATTTTGTTAACTGATAGAAATAAACCATTAACATGTCAATTTTTGAAAGCATTCTTACTTTACAGCATTTTTTCACACCTGCCTAAGACTTTTGCACAGTATTGTATCTGCTTAACATTTTTCTCTGTACCACAAACCATTTGAAGATATAAGATCTATGTATGAAAGTCCTCAGCACCAAAACAATTATTGCTTTTAATTTATTTTTCTTGAGAGCTGAATTATTTAAATCTTGGTTTCTCAGCCTTGAAATGTGAATTAGACCCATCTGTTGCAATGACATACCTTTGCCCTTTAATGGTGACATGGTTTTAGAATCATCTGCTGACATGTCAGGCTTAATTGTGGAATAATTTTCAGTGTCTATTTAAATGAAAAAGAAAAAATACTTCATATTTTAATGAAAGAGAGATGTGTATGTGTGTGTGCGTCTATATCTGTCTATCTATATCTATATAAATCTATATCTAGTGTATCTATCTATCTATCTATCTATCTATCTATCTATATACAGACATTGCTACCATATATACATACTTCACAGGCCATAGTCATAATCAGTTAGTCATTTGTGCTTGTTGGATTGGGTACTCCTAAATTATATGTAAAGTTGCAAGCTATTGATACACAGAGCTCATGAATGCACAGCATAATTTCAACATGTACTTGCAACATGTATGCACATAAGGCATTAGCATATAGTGCATCATTTGTGCTCACTTTCTTGAAAATTCACATGCATCCTTACATAAGGGACATATGCAGGATTTCCACAGAGGAGTTTGAAAAAGTTAAATTAAGTATTTGATTATAATATCTATTAGTTATTTTTGTGAAATTTGTCATTCAAAGGATAGTGTGGGACTACTGAATATGGAGCTCTGTGATACCTTAACCTTTTCTGCATTTCAATGCATTGGATTCATTTCTAGAATCCAAGAGGCTGTTATTAGGAGAATAGGCAAGCATTGCATGTTTACCTCAGGTCAACAGAGCTTTACAGAAGACCCACAGACCAGTGACTCATCATTATATGTGACCATTTGAACATTACACCATTACATGGGATCAGTCAAGTATTACCCCATGCCCCTTCAAAACAAACTCAGACCAAAATAACATTATCTCAAATCACATAATATTACCCCAGGCCTGCAGTGGAGTGAATTGATTAGAGACAATCAAAGTGATGTAGGAGATGAAGTCATGTGAGTCACACACAAAAACATAAGACAGCACACCCAGCAAAGACATGGAAAACCTGCAATAACATTAATAATACAGATATTTCATGGCATGGTTGCACACTTAACTTTTGCCTATCCCATTTGCTTTGCTTGGTTTTCAATACAGCTTTCAAGTCTGTTAATTGGGTGGACAGAGAGTAAAACTGAGGTAGACCATAACATAAAATTAGATGGGCCATTGTTCATAGCTATTCCATTGATTATAGCAGAAGGTGGCTGTGGGTATAAGACTTCAAAAAAGTGGTGATAACTCACACCAAAGGCATGTTCCTGTCGAATTGGTCTGCGTAGGAGTGTAAACTGGCAAACAAAATCCCCAGTCTATTGGGGAGCCAGCAGGTACATATACTTGTCTTGAATTTGGGTTGTGTAAGATTGGTGATTAAAGAGCATGATATCAGATCTAGGGCTGGGTACATGCATTAAAAGGTTGACTGAGTTCTTTTTGTGCAGGCCTGATCAGCTTTCCTGTATTGTTTTGACTGTTCGATGGAGAGGGGGAAAAGGACTGTGCTTGGGAATGAAGAAACTCATCCCCTGAGCTCTCTTTAAGGGTTGATGTTATCCATAACCCACCAACAAGACAATGAAATGTGGAATGTTTTGTAGTCCTAACCCATCTACCACCTCCTGCTATGATCAGGGAGGGAAATAAGAGACTACTGCTGCAATTGTTTTTCTCAGGGCCATCAAAGTGGGTGGTGGGAACCACAATCTTCTCCACTGTTTGAGAGCAGCCTAATTTTTATTGGCTGTGGAAACAACAGGAATCATCAGCTGCCTCTCTGGAGCTCACAGCACCAGCTCTGAGGAGAAACTCACAGGGTACATGTACACGCACAGCTGTAAGTTTATAGTGCTGCCCTTTCTATGGGTTAGAACAGCAGTGATTAACTAATAAATAATGCACACACAAACACACATATATTATGTATTGTAGAAAATATACATTTTTTAAGTTGCGTTTCACTAATGATTGCTGCACAAAGAGTAGTGAACTTGGAAGCAAACTTAAAAAAAACCCACAGTAAAATTTGGTTCCATCTGACTCATTCAGAGTGCTTTGCATTAGTTAAACAGTGGCAGGAAAACTATCAAATTAATTTGACTTTTGCGGTAAAGTCCATAGGTACCACATATATTTTTTGGAAATACCAGTTTCACAACTGGTGCTGTGGAAACTGGTGTATTCTTTCATGAATATGTTACAAACCCCTTTGTAATGTCAGTTGGCTTACGCCTCCCCACTCCCTCCTTGTTATCAATAAAGATTTATGAACTCACAAGCCAAATGAGATTTTTGGTAGGGGTATGCAACAGTATGCCAAAGGGGGTGGTATTCAGATGCACAGAAACCCTTCTTACTCTCTCAAAGAGAGACGCATATTTTTCACTTCCAATAATGTTTTTTTTTCTACTGCTGTGTGTTTTGTATACGTTTGCCAGGGTGTGTATCAAGCAGCCCTCCAGATGTTATTGAACTACAACTACTAACGTTCTCAGTTGGCCAAAAGGCATAGCCTGAGGATGATGAGAATTATAGTCGAAGAACAGTTGGAGGCTAGCCACCATTTACCCAATTCTAGTCTATGCTTAGGTAGCTGTAATGGCTTTTGGATGCAGAATCATGCCAAATGAATTTTACTAATTCTATTGAATACCTTTTTTGGAAACACCTCCCTGAAAATTCCATGTTTGTCTACGGAATGATAGATATGGTAAATACATGCCTTGTTTTGGTATAAAGTTAAGGTGATTAATAGTTGTGGTTATTGTTGTATCTTCTAGACTATCACATAACAGGATTATTATGCTAATTATATCTGTGCAGAATCAATGTTTTGGCATGTTCATTCATTTTATCGGGACAAAGTATTTGTCATAAATGTTCTGCATGCCAGGATTTTGTCACAGATGGAGTGGACATACGCCTAGACAAATTTCCTGGGACCATTTGAAATTTACTAGTCTGGGCAAAGCAAAAGTTTGGCAGCTTTCTTGCAAATAGCTCAGCATTATTTCTTTTTGTGGCTGATATATGAAACTATTGTTAGGGTAAGTTGAACACATCTACAAAATGCACAGATATTAGAACGGTGACATCAAAATACATTTTAACGAAGAATCTCTGACAGGATAGGTAGGGCCTAGGACAGAGGTGAGCAACCTGTGTCTCTCCAGCTGTTTTCAGACTATAAATCCACTCATCCCCAGCTAAATGGGAGTTGTTTCAACAACATCCAGACAACCAGATGTCTAGGATGTATAAATAAATAAAGTCAGAAAAAATAATATTTATTTTAATTCCCTTTCATCACTGAACTTTATCAAATGACAGTGCTAGCATTAGAGCCAACTTGCTAGAATATAAGATAGAGCTAGAATATGCTGCTTTTTAAGAATGGTATCAGCAACAGAGCTGAGTGAATAAGAAAATGATGAGACAAACACTCACTGTGTTATTAAGGGCTGGATTTCCCTTTAGCAAAAATAGGAAACTGCCTATACAGTCAAGTTTTGAAGGGTGCCTCTCAATCAAACCAAGGGATTAAGAGTTTTTGCAGGCTAAAGTGTAATTATTTGTTAAGAAACATTAGATGGGGTTAGGGTGGAGCCAAGTAGGGTTGTGGCCATGGGCAGGGGGCAATGGGCACCATGTCTGCTTTACCTAGGAGTGTTGAGATATAAACGCAGTATATTTAGGGCAGTGTGTTTGTGTTTTTTTAGGCCCCTAACACAAACATATTCTCCAAGGGGCATTTTACCCTGAGGCTGATGGGCCCGGCACCCTTGGATGCTGGGCCCAGTCATAACTGCACCTTCTGTACCTTCTGTAATTAAGTCCCAGCCTCCTGAGTTTTTAAAGTGAGAAAGCATGTTATGGAGATTTTCAACCATATAACTCCTTTGAGACATCCTAGGTTCCATTGCATTTACATACCATTTGGCTCTGTTGGTGCTTTCAGAATAACTCCAGATGTTCTGTCATTCCAGGATTCAGTTGGATTACTTCTGGGATGCCCTGAAAAATTTCTTTCTAAGGAAAAAACAAGATATCTGTTTTAGTTGAATAGACTGATATAGGCTTAATCTAATTGCCCCTTGGTATAATTTTACAACACAAAGCAAGTTTTGAAGTCTAATTTATGGCATATGAAAAGAGAGATTAAAAGAGCAAAAACTAATAAAGACAAAACTGTGTTTTCTAATGTTTAATATCATATATTTCCAGTTAGCATATATAAAAATGAGTTATTTTATGTTAGATCCCAAATCCTAAAGTTGTGTTTTAATGCAAGTATAGACTGTCCTATATAGACACTATTTGATTGTGTTTGTGCTGTTTGTAATGAGAGGTAAGAGCATGGGAGGGCTGGGAATATATGACCTGGGGGGCAAGTACAATCAAGTGGCCAATTTCTTGCATCAGTCTAGCACAATGTCCCAGTCACCCTCTGTTTTGTTAATTTTATAACTGGCATTAATGCTTTGAAGTACAGCAAGTGATACTACAGAGTTTCTAATTGAACTAGTGGTACACTACTGATATCACAGATATTACAGTTGTAATAGAGCTATACTACTGAGATCACAGAGCTTACATCTGAAATGGAGCCACACTAGTGATACCACAAAAATTAATATTGAAATGTAGCTACAATAGTGGTATCACACAACTTACAATTGAAGTGAAGCTACACTAGTGATGCTACAGAACTTACAATTGAAATGGTGCTACACTAGTGATACCACCGAGCTTACAGCTGAAATGGTGCTACACTAGTGATACCACCGAGCTTACAGCTGAAATAGAGCTACATTACTAATGTGGCTCTATAAACTCTGTTTACTCCATTTGCAGCAGCAAGCAGGAAATTGAGTGAGGAAGTGGCTACTGGCTTAGACTTATGTGTAGCCCGGGATCAGTTGTCCACCTTCCCCCCAGGCCAGCCCTCCCCTGGATAAGACCTAATGTATCTATTTAGATTACTACCCACTGCTCTTTTTTCATAAAGCTATATTACCTTATATCGACCCGTTTACAGACAAAAAAACATTAGCACCTCTGAGACACTAAAGATTGTGTTAATTGGGGCCCTGGAAAGGGCAGGAATGGAGCCTCCAGAGAACATATTTAAGAGTACATTTTAGGCCTCATAAAATGAATAAAGAGTTTGTGCAGATGCTAGGCAAGGTATTTAAGTATGAATTACCTCAGATAAGGTAGGTGTTATTGTTCCTTTAAGCTCAGTTCATGATGTCTCACTGTTGGCTAAATACTTTTTTGATGATAGCATCACAATGAAACTCAAATGCTGTTGTTTCTGCTGTAGTTCATGAAGTAGCTTATAATTGTTATTACACAAAAAATAACCCAGTTGTTTCAATGTAAACTTTAACTATAGCGATATGTGACTCCTCACAATAGGAAATAAGTATCAATAGTCTGAATGAAAAAAAAAACATATAGAGGAAAGTCCATTCCATGATTCTGTAGTATTATTGAGGCTGATGTACTAAGAAGATTTGGGGCAGTTCTGGACCAAACCACCTACATCATAATGGTCAAATAAAAATATCCCCAGATCTCCACTGGTTTAAACGGGGTATTTATCCCCCTGAGTACTAGAGGTCTACAACTCACAGAGAAGCAATGCATTTGGGATTAAAAGCCCCATTTCGATCAACTGGGCACTGTATTTGTAGTGCAGCTGGTTTGTCCAAGGATTGCACTGATTCCTTTAATGCTTCAGTCTCATTATGAACTGGAAGCCATCAGTTATAGACTTCAAGAGAGTGACACATGCCTATGTCCTGCTGTTAAACAAATGAACATCCACAAATTCCTGTAGGTTTAGTTTCCTTTAAAGACCCTGTGTATTAAGTAGAGAAGCCTTATTTGATCCCTTTACATTGGTTTGTTACAAGGGAAGTCATCTACCAATGATTTCAGCACAAACGTTGCATTATAGCTCTTTTATATTGGTTCTCATCTTATTTTTGTTTTACGCTAGGCATCACTAACGTGAAATCTGAATTTTTCAGGGCAACCTCAAAATTCTATAGGTAATAGTTTACTAAGGATGCAAATACATAAAGTTATTCTTAGGTATCATAATCAGAAGGAGAATAAACACCATATTGCACATATAAATGCATTTGAAACTCAACATTTACATTTTTTTCAAAGTCTTAAACCTTGAAGGATGAGAAGGGCGAGCAGTGCGCTGGTTTGCAATGCATTGCATACCCCTCTGATCCTTAAAGGGTTAATAGAAAAAAGTTTCCAGGGCAAAGTAAAGTGCCATGGAGCCTTTTGTTGAGAACCACTGCTCTACTGGTACAAGGTTCTTCTATGCCTGAAAAAAATTTCATACAGCACCTCAGAGCATAGTAATGTTTTATAACACCTGGGAGAACAGTCCTTCATACAGCACCTCAGAGCATAGTAATGTTTTATAACACCTGGGAGAACAGTCCTTCATACAGCACCTCAGAGCATAGTAATGTTTTATAACACCTGGGAGAACAGTCCTTCATACAGCACCTCAGAGCATAGTAATGTTTTATAACACCTGGGAGAACAGTCCTTCATACAGCACCTCAGAGCATAGTAATGTTTTATAACACCTGGGAGAACAGTCCTTCATACAGCACCTCAGAGCATAGTAATGTTTTATAACCCCTGGGAGAACAGTCCTTCATACAGCACCTCAGAGCATAGTAATGTTTTATAACCCCTGGGAGAACAGTCCTTCATACAGCACCTCAGAGCATAGTAATGTTTTATAACCCCTGGGAGAACAGTCCTTCATACAGCACCTCAGAGCATAGTAATGTTTTATAACACCTGGGAGAACAGTCCTTCATATAGCACCTCAGAGCATAGTAATGTTTTATAACACCTGGGAGAACAGTCCTTCATACAGCACCTCAGAGCATAGTAATGTTTTATAACCCCTGGGAGAACAGTCCTTCATACAGCACCTCAGAGCATAGTAATGTTTTATAACACCTGGGAGAACAGTCCTTCAAGTGCTGATGGGATCTGGTATTTTCTGAAATACTACCTATGCCATGCACTACACCACAAAGGCAACAGAAGATTAGGGAGTTAAATGCATGTCTAAAGGCTTGGCGTAAGTAGGAGGGGCTTGATTTTCTAGAGCACTGGGTTTTATAATATTGATGGATTGTACCTAAGTGGAAAGGGGGCTACTGTGCTGGGGTTAGGAGGGAAAAAGGGAAAGGGGGAGGATGATACAACACAGGATGCGGTAGGCAGTGTAAATGAGGCAACGGGCTAGTCCAGGAAGGTGCCTATGTTGCAGCCTGATAGAAAGCAAATCGGAATTTCAAAGAATGTAATTCTTCAGAATTGCAAAAATAAAAATGTATGCATGTAAATGTTCATAGTCTGGCACTCATTGCACTGAATGAGTAGTATTATCTGATTAATGTGAGTGAAACCTTTTTAGATGATATTCATGATTGAGCAGGCAGTCTAGAGGGTTATTTGCCTTTAATGAGGGATAGGATTAATAAAAGAGGAGTGGGATGTGCCTATATGTAAAGCATTCCTTAAAACCTAGTATAAGGGAAACACTTCTGAAAGGCTCAGTGAGAATGTAGAGGCCCTGTGCGATTAAATACACACTAGAGGCCTACATAATCAAAATATATTAATAATATTTTGCTACAAGCCACCTAATACTAGATAGTTTGTAGAAGCCCAACTGTTAATGCAAATGGAAAACACTTCTCAGTCAGGAAATGCAATCATAATAGCAGAATTCAACCACCCTGAAATTGACTGGAGAAACATGACTTTTCTCACAATATTTCATTTCCCAACTCGTAGAGGCGCTAACTAGAAAAGAGGCCATGCTGGACCTAGTGAAGCAGCTCACAGCTCTGAAGGTAAACAATATACAAGTAAGGAAACATTTAGACAGCAGTAACCATAATATGGTATCCTTTGAGATTTGTTATGAGAAACCCAATAACAAGGGTTTTAGGAAAATATTCAGTTTTAAAAAGGCTAATAATGAAAAGCTTAAAGCATAATAATCTTCAAAGATAAAAATCCACAAGAAAGATGGAATTCTTTGAAGTGCTGTTAGGTAATATATGCATCAATATACACCACTGATAAATAAATACAGGAGGAGCAAATTGAGACCAATGTTGCTTAAAATGGAACTGTCACATTCCAACTTCCAAGCCAAATTTGTTTCCTGCC
Organism: Rhinophrynus dorsalis; assembly: GCA_037306005.1. NCBI lineage: Eukaryota > Metazoa > Chordata > Amphibia > Anura > Rhinophrynidae > Rhinophrynus > Rhinophrynus dorsalis. Next base: position 213,682,553 of record CM074718.1, on the reverse strand, counting down.
CCCCCGATTAGCTAAATCCCCCCCCCCACCATGAAAACTAAGTAATTATTCCCCCTTGGAAGAAAAAGCTACTTTTCTTCCTTGGTAGTAAGAGAGAGAGTGCTGCCATCTTGATGACATTCAGAATGATTGGCAGTGCTCTCCCTCCACCCTAAGCCCGCCACCATTCCTTCTTCTATCAGGGTCACTCACTAGTTAATGTGCCTCTGTACGTATTTGGCAAAGAAGCATGTGCAGCAATCCTCCTCTTCTTATTGTGTTTAACCCTTTGAGTCCCCCTCTGGAACTCAAAGGGTTAAACACAATAAGAAGAGGAGGACTGCTGTACATGCTTCTTCGCCGCATACATAAGTGTGTGGATGTGAGCCACTTCAAACACAAGTAGCAATTCGCTTCACCTTCTTGCTTAACCCTTTGAGTGCCAGCAGGGTACACATTGTGTACCCCTCTGGCACTAAAAGGTTACAGTGAGGGAAAAATGTATTTGATCCCCTGCTTATTTTGTACGTTTGACCATAATTGTAATGGTAGGTTTATTTGAACAGTGAGAGACAGAATAACAACAAAAAAATGCATTTCAAAAAAGTTATAAATTGATTTGCATTTTACTGAGTGAAATAATATTTGACCATTTGCAAAACATGACTTAGTAGTTGGTGGCAAAACCTTTGTTGGCAATCACAGAGGTCAGACGTTTCTTGTAGTTGGCCACCAGGTCTGCACACATCTCAGGAGGGATTTTGTCCCACTCCTCTTTGCAGATCCTCTCTAAGTCATTAAGGTTTCGAGGCTGATGTTTGGCAACTCGAACCTTCAGCTCCCTCCACAGATTTTATATGGGATCAATGTTCTGGCTGAGGGAAGGAGGTTTTCACCAAGATTTGACAGTACATGGCCCTGTCCATCGTCCCTTTGATGCAGCAAAGTTGTCCTGTCCCCTTAGCAGAAAATCACCCCCAAAGCATAATGTTTCCACCTCCATGTTTGACGGTGGGGATGGTATTCTTGGGGTCATAGGCAGCATTCCTCCTCCTCCAAACATGGCTAGTTGAGTTGATGCCAAAGAGCTTGATTTTGTTCTCATCTAACCACAAGTTCTCACCCAGTTCTCCTCTGAATCATTAAGATGTTCATTGGCAAACTTGAGACATGCCTGTATATGTGCTTTCTTGAGCAGGGGGACCTTGTGGGCGCTGCAGGATTTCAGTCCTTCACGGAGTAGTGTGTTACCAGTTGTTTTCTTGGTGACTATGGTCCCAGCTGCCTTGAGATCATTGACAAGATCCTCCGGTGTAGTTCTGGGATGATTCTTCACTGTTCTCATGAGCATTGAAACTCCAAGAGGTAAGATATTGCATGGAGCCCCAGACCGAGGGAGATTGACAGTTATTTTGTGTTTCTTCCATTTGTGAATATTCACACCAGCTGTTGTCACCTTCTCACCAAGCTGCTTGACAATGGTCTTGTAGCCCATTTCAGCCTTTTGTAGGTCTATAATCTTGTCCCTGACATCCTTGGACAGCTTTTTGGTCTTAGCCATGGTGGAGAGTTTGGAATCTGATTGATTGCTTCTGTGGACAAGTGTCTTTTATACAGGTAACAAGCTGAGATTAGAAGCACTCCCTTTAAGAGAGTGATCCTAATCTCAGCTTGTTACCTGTATAAAAGACACCTGGAAGCCAGAAATCTTGCTGGTTGATAGGGGGTCAAATACTTATTTCACTCAGTAAAATGCAAGTCAATTTATAACTTTTTTGAAATGAGTTTTTCTGGATTTTTTTGTTGTTATTCTGTCTCTCACTGTTCAAATAAACCTAACATTAAAATTATAGACTGATCATTTCTTTGTCAGTGGGCAAACATACAAAATCATCAGGGGATCAAATAATTTTTCCCCTCATTGTAAGCATGAAGAGGAAGTGAACTGCTATTTGTGTTTTAAGCAGCTCACATTTACTGCGCTCCACTCGTGTCCCAGCACTGTGCCTCCAAGCCTGCCATTGTGACCTGATTGAACTGCATGAAGCAGTAGCACTGGATACAAATGTAAAACAACAACCAATTAAACAGAAAGACAGTGCAGCTCTGTTCAAGTGTTGTCATTAAACCTTGCAATGTGATGGCGTGACGCTACTTGTATCACTCCATCACATTGCAACTCTTAATGACTGAGACTACATACATATTGGTGATGCAGACAGTGACACTTATTACACTATCCACTTCACCAATATGTATTTAGCCTCAGTCTACTAGCATCACGCCATTTAGTAGAGTCATGCCATCACATTTCAATACTTAATGACAATGCTTGAACAGTGCTGCACTGTCTTTCTTTTTAATTGGCAGTTGTTTTACACTGGGGTGCTTCTCTAGAATGATGTGACTACCAGTGACAGGCTAGGAGATAGCTGAAAACCTCCTGAGGAAAAAAAAGCTAAAACAGCAACTTAGAAGAGACCACATGTGGCAGCAGAGAGAACCACTATGATGCTAAGAGACCAGTCAGCAAAGCAATCTGCAGTGGGAAAATCAGACAAATACTCATTGATTGAGGAATGCTTCTGACTGCTCACTGGAAGGCAGATAAGAACGAGCAGTACTGGTAGTGTCAGGAGCAATGGAGCCGGTGTAACTGCTTCATCCAGTTAGTACTGATCATCCGTGACTGCACACGCATTATGGGCAATCAAAGAGGGGACACTGGAACGTCCTCGCTCCCGGGAGAGCTGAGTGGAGGTGGGAGGAGATTTTAGGAACAGGAGACGTCCTGCAGATCTATGCAGCACAGATTCTGCTGCAGGGAAAGAATAAGTGACCTCACTTGCAAAGCTTTGATCTAATAAAGTATGGCGAAAAAAAAAAGAATGACAGTTTTTGATGCTACATCAAATAAGACCAAGTGTCTTCAAGGTGAAAGTTCTCCTTTAATAAAGATGTGTGCAGGGAAATGAGAAAAAAGAAGCAGGCTTTTAAACTGTTTAAGTCTGAAGGGTCAGATGCATCAATTAATAAAAAGAATGTAATAGAATCTGCAAAGAAGCAATTAGGCTAGCTAAAATTGAACACTTCACACATTCTTTTTTTGTATATACAAAGGAAGCAACACTGGCAACCTATGAACAAAAAGAGAGAATCACAGAATTTCCTTCATCATGTACATGGTTTACTGAGGACAAAGTCCAAAATAGACTAGAAAATACTATGGTGAATAAAGCACCTGGATTTTATGGCAGACATCCACATGTACTTAACCCCTTAAGGACCGGGATAATCTGAGGTGGATTCCACTTAAGGACCGGAGCAATTTTGACTTTTTTGACAATGTCATCGTTCAACCATGTTTTCTCTTTAATTCCTTTTGTACACCCACACAAATTATATACTGTTTTTTTAAGTACAAGTAGGGCTTTCTTTTGATACCACAATTATATGAATACCTCATCGTTTTATTTGATTAAAATAAAAAAAAAGATTTTGCTTACATTTTCCTGTCAGGATTTGCATACCATTAGTTCATTACAAAAAATATCCCTAAATATATTCATTTGCTTCTCCTGAATATAAGAGTACCCATATGCCTAGTATTTCAATCCCTTTCTCACATTTACAAGGTAAATATTACAAGATGGACATCATTATTTCCAACCTGTAATTTTTCAACAATTGGCATGTGAGCATCATAGCTTAGTTGATGGTGCCAGAAACAAAAATGTCACACAACGGTATATGTTGCTGAAAACTAGACAACATAAGGTAAATAATTAGGAGAATTTTGGAGTTTTTTATGCAGCTATTTTTCCAGAAATATTTTTCAAAAATTGTGGTAATATTTTGTATTTTTGCAGTTTTCACACTTACATTTCAATTTTACTGTTGATATCAAACACGGGATAGTTGAAAATTTTAAAAAAACGCATTGATTAGGGTTCAGCGCCTTCTTATGAGTACGGCATCATCCCATATGCATAGATTTCTCAAGGTTTGTGGAAGCTACGGGGCCCAAATTGGAACATGCCCTTTTCCAGTTTCACACTTTGAATTTTCACAGCTTGTGTCACTGGTGCCATGTCTCATTTGAGGCTGTGTACCAGTGCCCCACTTTAAGATTTACTCCCAAAAGTGTATGTTTTTGGAAATTAGGCAATACCCCATATGCATAGGTTTCTTAAGGTTTGGGGGAGCTACCGGGCCCAAATTGGAACATGGTCTTTTCCAGTTTCACACTTTGAATTTTCACAGCTTGTGTCACTGGTGCCATGTCTCATTTGAGGCTGTGTACCAGTGCCCCACTTTAAGATTTACTCCCAAAAGTGTATGTTTTTGGAAATTAGGCAATACCCCATATGCATAGGTTTCTTAAGGTTTGGGGGAGCTACCGGGCCCAAATTGGAACATGGTCTTTTCCAGTTTCACACTTTGAATTTTCACATCTTGTGTCACTGGTGCCATGTCTTATTTTGGGCTGTGTAACAGTGCTCCACTCTAAGATTTCCCCCCAAAAGTGTATATTTTTGTAAAGTAGACACCCCAGGCTTTCATTTTATGTATGTTTTCAAATTTTTTACACAGCCATTTTACCACCAATCTCTCATAAATCTTGAGGGAAGTAAAAAAATCTGCTTTTTTCACACTTTAACTTCAATGTTCATGTGAATTTCAAGCACATGATAGGTGAAGATTTTTAGAAATGCATTGTTTAGTGTTCATGTCATTCTTCTGAGTATGGCAATACCCCATATGCATAGGTTTCTCAAGGTTTGGGGAAGCTACGGGGCCCAAATTGGAACATGGTCTTTTCCAGTTTCACACTTTGAATTTTCACAGCTTGAGTCACTGGTGCCATGTCTTATTTTGGACTGTTTAACAGTGCTCCACTCTAAGATTTTCCCCCAAAAGTGTATATTTTTGGAAAGTAGACACCCCAGGCTTTTGTTTTTTTGTATGCTTTCATTTTACCACCTATCCCTTGCAAAACTTGACGTAAGTAAAAACATCAGCTTTTTTCACACTTTGACTTCAATGTTGATGTGAATTTCAAGCACATGATAGGTGAAAATTTTTAAAAATGCATTGTTTAGTATTCAGCTATACGCATAGGGTTCTCATGGTTTGGGGGAGCTACGGGTCCCAAACTGGAACATGCGCGTTTCCAGTTTCAAACTTTGAATTTTCACAGCTTGCGTCACTGGTGCCATGTCTTATTTTGGGGTGTGTAACAGTGCTCCACTCTAAGATTTACCCCCAAAAGTGGATTTTTTTTGGAAAGTAGACACCCCAGGCTTTCATTTTATGTATGATTTCAAATTTCTTACACAGCCATTTTACCAGCAATCCTGTGAAAACTTGACATAAGTAAAAAATTCAGTGGTTTTCACACTTATATTTCCATGATGATGTGGATTTCAAGCACAGGATAGGTGAAGATTTTATAACCTGCATTTATTAGTGTTCAGCTCCTTTTTCTGAGTATGGCAATACCCATATGCCTAGGTTTCTCAAGGTTTGGGGGAGCTATGGGACCCAATTTTGAACAAATATTGAATTTTCACATCTTGCTTAACTGGTGCCATGTCTCAATTGGGGCAGTGTAACAGTTGTCCAGTTTAAGATTTTCCCCCAAAAGTGTATATTTTTGGAATCTAGACACCCCAGGCTTTCATTTTAGGTGTGTTTTCAAATTTTTTTATGCAGCCATTTTACCACCAATCCTGTGAAAATTTGACATAAGTAAAAAAATTCAGCATTTTTCACACTTTGACATCAACGTTAATGTGAATTTCAAGCACAGAAATTTTTCCCTGTGCTACTCCTAAACCTAAATCTATCCCTAAGCTTTACCCTAACACACATATTCCTTGAACCTACCCAATCCAACTACCTATCTAAACTAGCTTATAATTTAAAATACATTTTTAAATAAAATAAACTTTTTTTTTGTTTTTTTTCTACGCTACTCCTAAACCTAAGTCTAACCCTAAGCCTTACCCTAACACACGTATTCCTTGAACCTACACAACCCAACTACCTATCTAAACTAGCTTATAATTTAAAATAAATTTTTAAATAAAATAAACTTTTTTTTTGTTTTTTTTCTACGCTACTCCTAAACCTAAATCTAACCCTAAGCCTTACCCTAACACACGTATTCCTTGAACCTACACAACCCAACTACCTATCTAAACTAGCTTATAATATAAAATCAATTTTTAAGTAAAATAAACTCCGGTATCGGAGCCAGCCCGCGCTATCCCATCGCTCCGTGTGGCAGCGATGGGATAATTTGGACCGTCATGGGTCCTCAACTGGAATCTACCCATGACGGTCCTGGACCGTCATGGGTCCTTAACGGGTTAAGGGACTTAGCTCAGTAATAGCAAGACCTTTATACTTATTCATTATTTACTATCATCAGGCACTGTGCCATGTGAGCAGATGTAGTACCATTATTCAAAAAGGGGTCAAGGTCAATACCTGGAAATTATAGACCTGTGAGCTTGATTTCCATAGTAGGTAAGTTATTAGAAGGGTTATCTACTGAGTATGTGATGTCAAATAACATTATTAGTAGGAGTCAACATGGTTTGATGAAGAATAGAGATTTTTTAAAAGTAATGGCAGTAAAATTAATGATTTTTTTGCCTTGGAATGCAGTGCTAGAAGATACTAGTTGCTTTCAAAAAATAACCTTGCATATTAAACCTCATTTGCCACTTTTCCACCCATTCACTCAGTTTATCCAACATTTTTGGCAAAAAACCCATCCTGCTCTGTATGTATATCTGTACACAGCTTACTGCCATCAGCAAAAGATGAAGACCCTACTTTCAATACCTACTTCTAGATCAATAATAAACAAATTATGGATACCTTTGTAGCTCAGAACAATATTGAGAATTATGGCAGTTGCTTTCAAAACAGATAGGATGTTGATCCAGGGAAATTACTGACTGCCATTTAGAGTCAGGAAGGAAATTTTACCCACTTAGGGCTTAATTGGAAATGGCTTCAATGGGTTTTTATGCCTTCTTCTGGATCAACTGGGGATATATGGCATGGACTGAACTTGATGGACACATGTATTTTTTCAACCTCATCCACTATGTTACTATGTAAACCAGTTACACCATATAGATGATAATACCCTTGATTTAAATGGACCTTTTAACCCTTTCCATGCTAGAGAGGTCTCCATGATTGCTGCAGTCATCCAAGGGGCTCATCAGCCCCATGGTCTAGTAGATTCTGGATGCGCTGTGGGAGAATATGATTCTGTTAAAGGGCCCTATAAAAATGGCTAGTTATACCACTGTTCAAATGGGTGAGTGACGCATTTCAAAATAATGCATTTGACACCTTTCTGGGCCTTGAGGGGTGAATGAGTTTACAAACAGCAACATACTCTGATTTCCTTGAACATTCAGCTATTCTCTGTTTGATAAATAATGACCTTGTATTTTCTTGAACATTTATGTATACTAAATACATGCAGGGTATATCAGTGCAGAGACTATTGCCATCCTAATCTAAATGCATGATAATCCCTAGTATTATTACCTCCATACTCTAAACTGCAGCAAGTATAAGGTTCTACGCTCTTCTGCCAAAAATCTACAGTTACACAAAAAAACAAACTTATCAATACAATGAGCATAGCATAGAAATAAAACTGCATTGTGCCATCTGCCAGAAGCTGGAGTGTACATATCAGTCTTATAATACCTAACCTCTTAAGGACCAGCAATGCATTGCACATCCCTCTGCTTTTTAACCCTTTCAGTGCCAGAGAGGTACGCAACACATTGCAAAGCAATGCGTTGCGTACCCCTCTGACACTCAAAGTGTTAAAGGCTCGATGGAACAACAACACTTCCCACTCATAACAACTCTCCACTTACCTTATTATGCCCAGAAAATCCTCATGGCCACCGTGAAGGTTACCTTTGTTGCTTGGTTCAAGAGATAACACATTTAAAGTGGAACTACCACCCCTTCTAAACTTGCCCCCAAATAATAACCCATCTGGTGACTAGCTGCTCAGTAGTGCTAGTCACCAGAATTATTACCGTCTTATTGAGAATTCCTACTGCTCCCGGACTGACAGACAGGAAACAGCACAGACATCTTTGCATAGTGACATCTGTGTGCCTGCGCTGTCAGTCCCATTCTGCTGTAGGAGGCGTTGCTAGGAGCTGCACGACACCGGAAGGAACTGCCAACACAGGAGCGCAGTCATCACTATGCAAAGATGTCTGCACTGTTTCCTGGCTGTCAGTTCCGGGAAAAGTAGGAGTTCTCAATAATGCAGTAATAATTCTGGCAATTAGCACTATTGAGCAGCTAGTTGCCAGATGGGTAATTATTTGGGGGCAAGTTTAGAAGGGGTGGTAGTTCCGCTTTAATCAGTACACCTCAAACGCCTCCCATCTGTCTCCTCACAAAAATACTAAGGAGGCTGAGTGATGGAGCTTACAGAAGATGTCAGTATTGCAATAGAAAGAATTATGGGAGCAGGAGGCCTGGCAAGCAATGTGTTAGATACCTCTCTGACACGCAATGGGCTAAAGTCTGAACAATGATGGTGTATGTGCAAATGCTGTATATGTCACATGTTAACATAAAAGTGCAGGAAATTAGCTGAGCTGGAAGATTCATGCAAATTCCTCATAATCACTTGAACCAATAAACAGAGCAAGATTTCTAGTGGCTATAAGGATTTTCTCACCATATAAAATTAAATGGGATTCATTTTCAGGAGTTATTAATGTTCCTTTAGCTCTCTGAGGGCCAGATGGGTGTGGAATTACTCCGATTCTCAAATAGTTAGACAAACCTTATCACACCTAAACAGTAACACACAGTCAAACAAATGACATTTTCTCTGCTGTAATTACTTGAGCTAAGCTAGGTATCCTTGTTAGTTTGCTTCTGGCAAAAAAGTTCAGACTCAGTTACATAAAAATGCTGGATGATCGTCTGGCACCGTGTAGACTAGACTATAATATTTAGGCAGCAGTAATGATGTCCTTGAATGTCTTTATGTCTAAACCCAAGTCTGTCAGAAGAGCAGTGCAATGAATTATTTAATGATTTTTTATCTGATATGTGATATAGATTTTACCTCTGCCCCCCACAATGTTTACTAATAGGAGTGTGGGGGTCAGAAGATGCACTGCTCTGCTCACTGTGGCTGAAGCCACTGCTGAGTGTTCCATGTGGTAGAGCTGGCAGCTGGGATCCCCTGCTGGGACTGGGGAGGTGGCATCTAGCCGGTTCCTTCCTGAGTGTCTGCTGTGCTGGGTGTTGTTTGAGTCAGGGGCTCATCCACAGGATCCTGGCTCTCTGGCACAACAGACACTGTATGTGAAGGATAATGGGTGTGAATTAGTTGTATAGCCAATGACAACATGTTCAAATGTGACCTTCATCATAGCAAACTATACCCTATCCTGTACAATGAGATCAATGTCATGTTGTCATGCACCTGATGTTGGGTTTTCATTTGTCACTTTTTAGATGTCAAGGGTGATTGGACATCATTTTAAAACAGGGTAGATGGGCTTCTAACACCACTATATGCATTATCGATCATGGTGCCCACAACAACTGGATGGAACAAGTTTGCCTATCCCTGTCTTGATAGAATGTTAACTCTGCAGATGATACAGCTCCGAATGTTTCAGGGTTTCATCCTGCTTAGTGAAATGTGTACTGCCACTGCTGATCTTGTTTTTTTGCAGGGTCAAATCAGTACAGAGGTGCTACTTTACTCAGCATTGTGATGCTTAGCTACATTTTTGGTTCACAAATGGGTGCTATTAGCCCTTTTACAAAACTATCTCTGACACTCTACGTATGTCATTTGCACATATCAATCAATCTGTATCTGCATGTTGGGTACCAATGTTACATCTGAGATGAGCATGTATGGACAATGCAGAAATGAAGGGATTAAAATATTACTTCAACTCTATGAGTTCCAGAGAAGTACTCAAACGCACGGCAGAGTTATGGCACTCAGAGGGATATACTAAGCAAGAATGTATGGTGTCAGAGAATCTGTCCTGGCTGTATAGAAATGGTTAAAGAGTCTGTTCAGTAACAATTTTGTCTGTGTATATATGAGACTGTATCTTTAAAGGGATAGTAATACTTTGTTTTATCTTTATTTTATTTTGTAGGCATTAAAAAAACATGAAGAACAATATAAGTCTTATCTCTCAAACCTTTATGGTTTAAGAGATATTCACAAGCAAAGTTTCCCCCTCCCACCCCTTTTTCCTAGTGTAAGCCATCTCTTCTCAGATGTGAATCTAGTTGTAAGACCAGACAGATAACAGCAGCGGACAATCTTCTTTGTATGAAAACAACAAGTTTTTCAGCTTTTTCCCTTATCTTAATTGAAGATTGTCCCTCTCTGCAGTCTTCCTGGGCACCTCCCTTCTGATCTGGCTGAACAGGGGGGGGATCTTTGCTTGTGAATATCTCTTAAACCATAAAGGTTTGAGAGATAAGACTTATATCGTTCTTAATGTTTTTTTTAATGCTTACAAAATAAAATAAAGATAAAATGAAGTATTACTGTCCCTTTAAGCAACATTTTGTAGAAAGAAACTTTAGACTTTCTCATGAATACATCCTTGTAATACAGTTATCTGTCAGGATGGAAGTTACACCCCCTTGCCATAGATGTAACTTACCTGTAACTATATGTTGGAGTTTGGTACACATTCTTCAGGAAGCGATAATGTTTGAGGCTTCTATTGTATTTCAATTTTTTTTAGCGAGTTTTGATTTACTAACTTTTCCTGATAGTAGGCTGCCAGCTAGTAACATGGTAGATTTAATGTTTTAAATATGTTTATTAATATTTATTACCTCATGTGCAAATTCTTTAAGGGTTGACCTATGAGAGAAAAATAGACGTATTCTTCCGTAAAGGGGGGCTTAGGGTAATAAAAGCATTGTTCAGGAGGAATACTGGGGCTTCTGAGGGTTGCCGACTTTCCTGGTCCCTGAAGTTAGCAGAACGGTGCCGTGCCTGAGACCACACCCTGTTATGAGATTTGTAAAGTACAGTTGAGTTATTGTCTATACACTGTATAAACCTCCAGAGTTATCATACCCCAGTGAATTCTGGGATATTTTAATTTATCTATTACTTCCCAGTAAGACCGGCCACCCTGCTGAGAACGAATGAAATTCGGTAGCCATTTGGCTCTAAAATTTAGTATAACTTTTGGGAATTATGCAGTCCAATCACATTAGTAATAGGGTAAAGATCAGCATGACAGCAATTTTAGATCATTGGGAGTTACAAATTAGCTGATATAGCTATACCTGAAGAGCCAGTTGTTTGTTGTGCATGCAGATGTCTATGCCTGGTTGTAGTAAGATGCATTTGTAATTACTACAGATAGGCATAGAAAATTCACAATAATATGGTTCTGAGAGGGTCATTGTACTCCAATATACAGTGTTCTGAATCTTTCTGTTTCTTTATCTGTGATCTGGTATTTATTTTTGGCTGGTTCTGTTCCAGATTGCTTTGTCTGCTTGTAATATCTAGCGTGGACTGTACCTTTGAGATAGTCACACTTGTGAAAATTGTGACGGAACAAAACCTTGAAATGTGTAATTGGTTAATCCTTTCTGCTCATAACTTCAATTAACCTCTTGCGCTGAGATGTGTGCAGACATGATTTTGTCATTATAATCTTTAGGGTTTATATGCTTTGATATTATTTCATGTATTATTATCATTATATTGTTATACCAATATCTTACTTTAATTGCTTAGGATTATATGTAGTAATGCACATTTCTACTAGGAAATGTATTTCATTATTCTGTGCTCCATCCAGAGGTATGCATAAACTGAAACCAGCAGGTATATAGTTAATTTCTTTATTTGGCTGATCTGTGACCTTAAGTCTTTCAGTTAGTGTGTTTATTATTGCAAAATTGTGCATCATGGTTATCAAGGGGTTGTCACTTAACCTGTGTCATAACTGAACACAACTCAAGTGACAAGTTTCCTGCCACTTAATTGCCTTAGTACCTACGGGTGGGGAAGGTGTTGTTTCACTGCCACCTATTGTACTGTCTTAAATTGTAGGAATTATTAACCTTCACTATTGCTGGATTCAATATTGCTAGCTTATCTGGATACCTATATATAAGTATAACCCTATAAGTGCTTGTGTGTTATTTATGCAGTTATCTGATATATCCTATCGTATTATATTTTCTAATGCCATAAACATATATATTATCTTAGTCTAGAACTGTTGCATTGATTTATTTATATATATATATATATATATATATATATATATATACATATATATTTATTTATGAGTCAAGTTTGCAAAACTCTATTCCCAATTCACCGATTACTATTGTTCTATATATCACATTTTATTTAGCTTTAAATAAAATTACATATATTGTTTCATGAATATGAGTAATTGATTTTTTTTTCAGTTCTGTTCACTGTGAAAAAGTGTGTCATACCTAGATTGTGTGCAAGATCTCTGATTTATTTATTTATATTGTTTATTTTTATGCGAGAGATATACAGAACACAGTCACCTGTTGTTTCTGTATCTTATCTTATCTCTCGACAATGGTGTATTACTTTTACAGAGACAGATGAACATTTACAGTCAGCTTTTACTATGAACGTAGGGTTTCTCACCTACGGAGATTAGTAACACATATGTGGAACTACTACTGTGACAACATATCTAACAGGGTTTTGTTGAGGGGGATGGATAGGAATAATGTTGCTTACCAGGGACCTGGACAGTACTGTCATCTACTGTGTCACAGCCACAGAGGACACCCTCAACTGAGATCGTAGATAGGTTCTTTCAGATCGGCTCCTCCCAGTCATTGAAGGTAATACTTGATACTGGCCCACCACATGTTCCTCTGGCATGCACAGCAAGATCCCCCAGCTAATTCTTTACTTTCCTCTTGCAGTCTGTCCAGCACTTTTTAATCTCATCAACTGTTCGCAGGTACCTTGACACAGAGTTGACTGCCTCTTCCACCTCACATCATGCCTGCTTTCTCCAGGCACTTATTTCCCCAGCTGAAGAAAAGGATGCTCTCCCTCTCCAGTATACCTCGCACTAAGGCCAAGTTCTCCTCATAAGTGAACATGGGTTCTCGAAGCCTGTCCCCCTCCATTGCAGTCTCAGCTTGCTGGGTTGACGTTTGAGCCCCTGCCTTTGTTGACCTTGGCTGTGTGTATCCCTCCTCGACATCCACACCTCATCCCACTGCCAGCTCTGTCCCTGTCTGGGTGTACCTGTCCCTTGGGGGCAGCTCCCTCCATCTCTACAGCCTTCACTCCTCTCCCTGCCATCTCTCCACTACTCTCCACCACTGTCACGGTTTGTTAAGACTCTCAGACGCAAAGTTAGGTTAAAACACAACTTTATTGAAAAGTTTAATACAACCCCGTAGGGTAACATACACGTTCATACATATATATATATATATATATATATATATATATATATATAGCAAGGACAGAAAATAGCGATACAGGCTCTACCGGCCCTGCCAATATACCGGGCAAGGCAGCCAGGGAAGTAGGTACAAGGAATAGATAGGCTCTACCGGCCCTGCCAATATACCGGGCAAGGCAGCCAGGAGACTGGTAAGGAAGAAAGAGGCTCTACCGGCCCTGCCAATATACCGGGCAAGGCAGCCTGGAGATAGATGTAGCTAAAACGTGAAGGCTCTACCGGCCCTGCCAATATACCGGGCAAGGCAGCCTGGAGATAGATGTGGCAAAAATGTGAAGGCTCTACCGGCCCTGCCAATATACCGGGCAAGGCAGCCTATTGACAGACAGCAACTATAAAGGCTCTACCGGCCTTGCCAATACCGGGCAAGGCAGCCAGGAGACTGGTAAAGAAGAAAGAGACTCTACCGGCTCTGCCAATATACCGGGCAAGGCAGCCTGGAGACTGGTACACGTAAAATAGGAGGCTCTACCGGCCCTGCCAATATACCGGGCAAGGCAGCCTGGAGATAGATGTAGCTAAAACGTGAAGGCTTTACCGGCCCTGCCAATATACCGGGCAAGGCAGCCTGGAGATAGATGTGGCGAAAACGTGAAGGCTCTACCGGCCCTGCCAATATACCGGGCAAGGCAGCCTACTGACAGACAGCAACTATAAAGGCTCTACCGGCCTTGCCAATACCGGGTAAGGCAACCCAAGATGGTACAGAGAGGAATAGGTTCTACCGGCCTTACCAATATACCGGGCAAGGCAGCCTGATACAGAGTAGGTGGCAACCACTAAAGCCTCGGTGACTTGCTAGGTGGCAACACCAGTCACACAGATGACATGCGGCGGCATAAGGAGTTAAGGCGACAAACCAAGGACATTTACAGGAGACCACCAGTACCCGCATACTGGAGAACCAACGGAGCTGCCTAGGACTTGACAGCAATAGTATAGCATAGATAGAACCAGTACCCGCGTACTGGAGACACAATATCTCTCAACCAATGCAACGATACTCAGATGTGGTGGAGCAAACCAGTACCCGCGTAGTGGGGAGACCAATCTCTCATCCGGTGCGAAAGCAGCCGGTGAAATAGGAGTGAGCAGTACCGGAATCAATAACGGTTACCGGCGCACAGCAGCCGGTTGTTGGTGGAGCAAACCAATACACGCGTACTGGGGAAACTGTCTCTCTTCCGGTGCACAGCAGCCGGTTGAATGTATAGCAAACCAGTACCCGCGTACTGTGGATCAATGACTCTATCGGTGCAACCGCAACCGAGTGCGTATGGAGCGATCTAGTACCTGTGTACTGGGAACCCATACCAATGGTGCGACAGAAGCCTAGTGAATGTGGAGCGAACCAGTACCCGTGTACTGGGAACCCAAATATCTACCGGTGCATCAGCAACCGGGTGACTGAGGAGCGAACCAGTACCCGTGTACTGGAGAAACACAATAGCTACCGGTGCAACAGCAACCGGGTGAATGTGGAGCGAACCAGTACCCGTGTATTGAAGTAACCAGCTAGGAATAGAAATGTTGCCAGAGCGACTATGGAGGACTAGCCCACTACAGGCGATACTGGATCAGGAGCACAGTGGAGGAAAGCAGGAACCAACACTCCAGACGGTCAACCGGATCAGGAACGGCAGCGGGGACTAGCAGCAGGAAGCAGCAATACAACAGCAACCTCAACCGGATCAGGAACGGAAACAGGAACCAAGGAACTGGTCTCTCAGGAACTAGACGATCTCAGGCTAACAGGAAAATAACCAGGGGCCCAGGAAGCTCAGGAACTCAATGGAGAAGCGAGCAGCATAGAGACAACATGAAAGGGCAACCAAAGGATGCCCAAGCTCAGTCTAAATAGGCAATGCAGGGCGGGCTGAAGGCAGACAGCCAGTGGAGAGCCCCCTACAGGTAACTGACACAAAAAGGTAGCAATCGCGGCACCGTGATAACCTCCCTCGCACACCCACTCCCACTCAAGCACTCACGCAGGCACTTGTACAAGCACTCTGTTAAATCACCCTCTGGTACTACCTTACACTCACTCAGTCACACTGTATAAAATAAATATAAATGTGCAGTGTGTCAAAACAAAAGATCTGTGTTTGTGATTGTGTGCGGATGTAATGTGTGCAATGTTTTCAAAACTGTATTATGTGTTTTTTAGAATGCATAATGTTCCGCTATCCTCTACCTCTGTCCAGTGTTTGCTCCTCTCTCTCCTTTGCTAACTTTATCCTCCAGTCCTGGGCCCGACGCTTCAGCTCTATGAAACATGAAACACAGACAGGAGTTGGACTTTTTTTGGGATATATATACATTTTTGTAATGATTTTGTTACTTTGCTGGATGTGGATTGGTTGGGGATTTGAAAAGGAAATCAACACATGGTGCTGAGAAAAATAGGTGACATGTTTTGAGGTAAAGTTGATCGGTGCAGTCTACACTGGTTGTTCCATGTACTGGGTGAGTTATAGGATAGCTGCAGAACACAAGAACGTTTCTCTTCCAGTGTTTGTTTTTCCATTACCAAATATTTTACAGGTATATATAGTATCGACCCCTCAGTGAGATGGAGGGAGGTGGAGAGAGAGCAGTGTGAAAATGGATTTCATTTCAGGGCAACATTTTGAAATTAGCAGAATGCTAATTAGTTACTCAGACTTTTTTTTTTAAATAAAAACTGGGTAACAGAAAATGCAGGTGACTTGTAAAGTTCAGTCGTCTTTCGAGTTGTTATAAGATGTTTGGTTCACTTTAAGTTGACAAGGCTCCTTGTGCTACAACGCCCAGTTTCAGTCCCATCGTCCGGTAGTCATTCCATTGCCAAAGTGTTAATCTTTATGATAACAAAAGTCTATTGAATCATACACATACTCTATTAAAGCATCTGAAACAATCACTGCTTAAAATGTTCTCAAGCAGAGATATCCTGAAAACTTCTGGTAGCACTTGAGGTCCAGGGTTGATTTTGCCTATTTTAAAGGGACAGTCAATTTTCACAAGAACAACAGCTCCAATTAATCTTCATATTATTTGTGCCATGGAGAGTGTTAGTTCAATACTGTCAGAGTTGTAGTTCAAGAGTAATTGAATGATAAAGTATCCTCTCGCCCCTTTTAACCTAATGTAATCCGCCACTCCTCAGATGTGGAACTGGTCCTGGGACAGACAGCTCACAGGAAGGGGCAATGTTCTTACTGTGAGCATAAGGAAAACCCTGCCTCCCTTAACAGGTTTTTCTGTTTTTTCCTTATGCTCACTGAAGATTGCGTATCTCTGAGATCCATCCGGACAGTCTTGATGCTCTGAGGTGTGCTGTGTTACATCAGTAAAAGTGGCGGGAGGGGGATACTTTATTATTCAATTACTTTTGAACTACATCTCTGACAGTGTTAATACTCTCCGTGGCCCAAATACTATGAAGATTAATTGGAGCTGCTTTTATTGTGAAACATTACTATACCTTTAAAGCAATAGAAAGCATCATTTATCTCTCTAGCAGTTGGAGACTACAACTCCCATCATCCTCAATCAGCAGTTAGCTGTCTAGGGATGATGGGGTTGTTAGTCTCCAACAGTAAGAGAGTCAGTGGTTGCCTACCCATTTCTAGAACAGTATTATAGAAGCTTTGATGTATTGATCTAGTTATTGTTGGCTTTTGTGCTCTATACATTATTGCGCTGTCAGGGTTTAGTGATTAATGATCACAGTAGTAGTCCAAATAGGCCTCATTAGGAATTTAAAGGTCTAGTTCTACACTGGATACCTCTCTGGCATTCAAAGAGTTCATAAAATAGAAACGGAACCTTTCTGGCCTGGAATTGTCCTTGTATTATACTCGGGGGGGGGGGGGGGGTGCATTATATTCATCGTGTCAATGACTTCTTATTCTTTTTTTAGGAGAAGTTAAAGTGATAATAATGTTTCACAAAAACAGCAGCTCCAATTAATCTTCATAGTATTTGTGCCATAGAGGGTGTTATTTCATTACTGTGAGCGTTGTAGTTCAAGAGTAATTGAATGATAACGTTTTCCCCTCCCGTCCCTTTTACCTACTGTAAGCCCCTACTCCTCAGATGTGGAGTCCATAGACCAGACAGCTCACATCAAGGGTCAATATTCTACTGTGAGAACAATGAAAACCCTGTCCCCCTTGACAGGTTTTTCAGCTTTTTCCCTCATCTTAATTGAAGATTGTCCCTCTCTGCAATATACCTGGACAGTCCCTGCTGCTCTAAGCTGAGCAGTGTTACGTCAGTAAAAGGGGCTGGAGGGGGATACTTTATCATTCAACTACTCTTGAACTACAATGCTGACAGAAGTGAAATAACACTCTCCAAGGCCCAAATACTATGAAGATTAATTAGAGCTGCTTTTATTATGAAACATTACTATCGCTTTAAGGAGAGTGTATGTTTTCAGGGGAAATTGAGAATTTCATCATCCCCTGTATTATGAACAGAAGAGTCTTCCAACTTTTTATGACACTTTGACTCTTTAAGGACCTTTGACCATCATTCTAGTCCTCAGAGTCTTAATAAAAAAATGTCTTCACATCTACATAATGAGGAAGGTTGCCTTAGAAGAATTATGTTAAAAAGAAGGACTTAAAGGAGCAGTAGCCTTTTTTTCAACTAGTGTTCAGAAGATTGTTTAGAGATCATCTCTACAGGAAAGACTGAGTCATAGACTATGAGTCTCCATAGACTAATGACCCCAATAGAAAATTGCAATTTGCAGTACATTTTGAATGAAATAATATGTGTTTTTTATAATGAAAATTAACTGATCCAATGCATTTCACCACTCTCTGGTCATTAAAGGGATAGTAATGTCAGGAAAAAAGTATTAACTGTATGGTAGATACAATTAAAATAGAGTACTTGCACTTATTCTCTCAAACTGTCTTTTTCAGAAGAGCTTGCAATCTAGAGGACTTAGCCCTTTGATTTTAAAATTAAGAAGTGCAAAATGATCCTTACCAGCATTTTCTTCATTAAAACAAATTCATTGTATTACTTCTGTAAGTGGGGATGTCATTTTTATTCCATGAGTGTGAGAACCTTATACACCAGCCTAATTGCCTCAGGTTGTAAGCTCTCCAGAGCTGGTCCCACGTTAGCATTTGCTTCTGTTTCTGTATGTCATTTCTCACTGCATAGCACAGTAGGATATGTTGGTGCTCTACAGATAAAACTTCCCATTGAATTAATAATCGGCTTTAACCCTTTGAATTGCAAAGTAATGTGCTGGAGACCTCTTTGACATTTAAAATTTTAAAAGACCAATTTAAAAAAAATGGAACTTTTGATTTATCTCCTATGGTTCAGGATTACAGAAGAATTGCACCACTTTGCTTTATACAGCACGGCCTGCAGACTCTCCCCTGCTCCAGACACTGGGCCCCTCCCAGCCATGCCAGCTTGGGAAACACCGGTCTATGAGGAAGCCAAAGTCTTGTCACAAATAGTGTATTCATCAGTATGGATTGTTAACTGTCCCTAGGGTCCAAAAAAATAATCCAGCTGCTTGTACAGCTTGGCCACTGCCCACTGGAACACTATGAGGGTTAAACAAGGTCACAGAG
Organism: Rhinophrynus dorsalis; assembly: GCA_037306005.1. Classification (NCBI taxonomy): domain Eukaryota; kingdom Metazoa; phylum Chordata; class Amphibia; order Anura; family Rhinophrynidae; genus Rhinophrynus; species Rhinophrynus dorsalis. Next base: position 213,663,421 of record CM074718.1, on the reverse strand, counting down.
TGTGAATAAAGTAAGTAGCTAAAGCTCAGAAAAAACATTGAAGGATAAGTCATCAGATACATAAATACACAATAGTTCACATACTCTTTCTAAGGCCATTTAAACATGGTCATTGTTAGATATAACAGTGAAGAGATAATTGTTAATTTAAACCTTTATGAACAACCGTATCCAAAAAGTCTATCCACTTTGCTTCTTTTTATAAAAGCTTTAATGCTCTATCACCTTTCCTCCTCAATTGTAGAACCCAGTCTATAGCCATGTATCTTAAAGGTGGTAAATACTTAAATGTAACAAAGTGTGATGCTAATGGTTCATCTTTGATCCTCGAAAGTTGTTTTCTACTGGGATTACTCTGTGCTTCCAAAGCTGTTTTAATTGCCAAATGCCATTCTTCATTTGTTGCTTGTAGTTTTGCCCACATATGTTAATCCAAATGGGCAAGTGATAACATAAACAACAAATTGGCTGGTGCACATAAGGTTGTGTTTGATAGGGATCTTAAATCCTTTACGAAGATGTTTCAACAAAGTACTTGTCAGTAAGTAGTTGCGTGTCACACAAGAGGTGCATTTGTAGCATCCCCTTTGTTTCTTCTCCTCATTCTTTAAATAACACTGGCATGGATCTAGTATATCCTTAAGATTGTGACCCCTCCTGTAACAGAGCATAGGTGAGCTTTTATCTAATCCTGGTAGATGGCTCTGCAAGGCTATGATGGGCCAATGTTTATATACACTTTCTTGGATCTTGGTAGTCTCTACATTGTATGTAGTTTGTAACGTTAACTGATCTTTCTTCTTTTGGATGTTCCTTTTTGAAACTTTTTTGTCTGCTTAGTTACAGTTACACATTAACCTTCTGTTGTTAAATCTATCTTTTATTATATTCACTTTGAATGAATTTCTCCTCCATTCTGTCCAATTCTACTGCTAGTGTAGCATCATCACTAATAATTCTCTATAATGTCAACATCTGTGATCTTGGTAGGCTTTGTTTTAGATGCTCTGGATGATGGCTAGTGGCATGTAGGAGATTATTTCTGTCCATGGATATGGTATATAATGTGGTATATAAATGGCCTTCCTGGTTTATATAACCAGAACGTCCAAAAACAGATTATATGATAATGTTAATTGTATGTTTGGATGTACAGAGTTCAGGTCAGTTACTAGTTTAGCTAGATCCCCAGAGGTACCTTTCCAAAGATAAGCATATCATGTACATTACTGCATGTTGTTGGAATAGTGCATGGAAGATAAGTATTATTTTCTCATAGAGAGACATATATATGTTTGCATATGCAGGCACCATATACACTTCCATAGCTGGGGCTGTTTTTTTATAAATAAAATGTATCCTCAAACATAAAAATGTTTTATTTAAGGCATAGTTCGAGTAGAGAAATGAATAAAAATCATCTGGTGAGTGTTTATAATTATTATAATGTATACATTTTATGTATATATATATATATATATAATATATATATATATATATATATATATATATATATATATATATATATATATATATATATATGGGTGTGGACCATAATCTGCCATGCTGGTCCAGTGCAGGTTCGTAGATATTTAACCCTGACGGGGACCAGAACCTATACCCTGAGGTTTGAGCAGATTCCACAGCTAGTGCATTTAGCCAACTGAGCTACATATACTATATGTGTGTGTGTTGATAGAGGTCCATAATATGCCAAAGAATTAACAGTTAAATATTAAAAAAGTAGAAAAACCTGTGAATACCTATTTGCTACATTACTATTACCCAATTGCATTGCTGTGCAGGGAGTGTGAATGTCACAGGAATAAGCTAGTTTTTTGAGGATGCAGCCAATCTATGTATGTATATATACATACATACATACACACAGCTTATAAATGCATAAATTCCTGTATAAAGAAATAATTGCTATTTGCAAAATTCGCAGCAAATGAGCTTTTCTGTTTGTAGTATGTTATCTGTTATCCATTATAAGATGCCTTTCCTTCTGTAGTTTGTATGTGTCAGCGTTAGACTGAATCAGAATTCCATATCACGTCCGAAGGCTTTCCAAGCATTCTGTTTAGTCACTGCTGTCATCTTTTTTATGGTATTTTGCTCTTACTAAATGAAAAGAGCCACAGGGATGTTGAATGACCTGCCAGTTCTACCTAATATTAGCAAGAGGGAGGAGCAGAAATGTTTCATAGCCAGGGTCTGAAAAAGCAGTTATAACACAACATCAAAAAGATACACATAGAGCAGAATTTGCTAACCTGTGGCTCTCCTGGATGAGCTGCACCAGGGTAGGAGAAACCCTCCAGTTAGATTAACCCTCCAAGCTCTAAAATATTCTATGGAGCCCATGTAATCAGATAGTAAGTTCCTTGGGGCTGGGTTCCTTTCTTAAGGTTTGATTCCCATTGCTGCACTTTCCCCCCTAATAATGCAATCATCCCACTTTAGCTTGATATTCTTAACCCAGTCCTGTATTTTATTACTGTGCTATGTAGATTTTTAGCACTATATAAATAAAGGTACATACATACATGTACTAAGGACCTTAAATGATAACTGAAATTGGAGTAATTCAGCAGTAAATCATGACCATAGGGGAAAAATTCCCAATGATTTAAATTGTTTTTTTTTATAATTTAGTTTCTATTTCTCAGTGAAGATGTACACAACAGCACAATAATAATTTAAATACCTTATACAGTACCAAATACAAGCATCATGCCACATCAAGAGAAGGGAAAAAAGCCCAAAATGCCTGAATGCTAGAAAGGTCTTCAGTGCACCTGACACTTTAAATCAGTGGTAATTTTGTGCATTTTTATATGTCCACTGTGGTGAAGATGGGTTGCACCAGAACTGCACCTCTTTTCTTATCGCATACAGCTGGCTCTATTATCTCTCAAACTTGAAAAAGAGACTTCATAGAATAACATAGCAATTGGATAGTTTATCACCATGAATATTTTATCTCATCTTGCTTGGGTAACCTGAGGCACTCTAGCTGTTGAGAAATGAAATTCCCTTGAACCCTCACCAAAATAATACTCAGATGTTGTTGGACTCTCCTATCATTGCTATTAGTAATACTGGTTATTTAGTCTGCAAAGGACCCACTAGGTGGTGCTACAATTTCACTTTGCCTTTGATATTTGGTGATACCTTTTTATTTGAAATAATAGTTTTATGACAAACTTTCAAGACAATACTGTACCACAGAGGGATTAACTAAGGGATTATTCTTCTGGTCTACCACCAAACTAGATCAAATTCAAGTTTACTTAGATTTGGAATAATTCTTCAGGATTCTGTATTTAAAGGGGTTTTTCTACATTAAGAATATGACAGAAAATACAACACTAAAAAGAGCAACAGCAACTTCAAACTACCAGGAGGATGTAATACCAAGCTTGACAGCTACATAGAGCAATTCAGATTGCTAGCAACCTCACTAATGTCAGCACTCAGCACAACAGAAAAAAACATTGTACAACCTATCTTCCCTGGAAAGATTTGCAAGAATTGCATAACCACAAGAGCACCATCAAACCAGCAGACAAAGAAGATGCTGTTTTTTTATTAGGGATTCAACTAAATATCTATGCCTATCATAACAGGGATGAACACACTATCAGGCCTTGCAGAACATATCCTTCAACCTTTAGTCAAAAACACCACCAATTTCATACATGATACCACAGACTTTCTAAACAAACTTTACGACCTTAAAAAACTGCCTCATGACATACTGTTGGTTACCATGAATGTAGAATCTCTATACTGAAGAATTTCTCACAAGGATAGTATAGATGCATGTTACAAATTCCTGACACCCTCCTAAAATAAGAATACAGTGCTAAATTATGACTAATCTGATTGGGTTCATTCTTACACACAACTATTTCACCTTCTACAAAGAGACTTACCTTCAACTTATGGGAACAGCTATGGGTACAAAGATGGCACCCCAATATACCAAACTATTTATACACTTTCTTGATGACAGATTTCTAGCCATACACCAATATAAATCCTATCTATCTATCTATCTATCTATCTATCTATCTATCTATCTATCTATCTATATTCCACCACTGTATACAATTTCTTGAAGAAAGATTTCTTAGCCATAATCCACTACAAATTATAAAATGGATTATTATTCTGGAGACTCTGTAATCGCTTTAGTCACTACAGTATAATTGAAGAGTGGTAAACTTTACATATCTATATACAAAAACTCCCACAATCTGATGTAACTTCCTCCACAATTCCAGCTTCCACCCATCACATAAAAAAGGCAATAATATACAGCCAAACAACCAGATACCACCACTGTTCTGACCAGAATAAGAACCTTAAATCCCTAGCTAAATTATTCAAAGAAAAGTGTTATGACAATTAACAAAAATACAAATTCTGTACTTATAATACCACTGGAATACCTGCTGCAATATAAGGAGAAAAAACACATGTATATTACTAGTAGCCACATATATGCCAGTACTAGAAGGTATATGAAAAATAATGGAAGATTTACAATCCATTAAAATAAATATTTTCCCCAAACCTTTAATTCTCACATTCCGGCAACCTAGAAACCTCAGACAGACTTTTAACATCACAGAATCAAACTTCTGCACATCCACAAATCCTATATAATAATTCGCTAGGATGGTTGTCACGATGCAGTCATGCGCAGTAGAGACTGCCCATGTTCGGGTTTCTACTGCACATGATTGCATCGCTTGAGTGAGGCGACACAAGACTGCATTGCATGGAGCAGTGAGGTAGCGACCTCTTAACCCTTTGAGTGCCAGAGGGGCGTTGCGTACCCCTCTGGCACTCAAAGGGTTAACATTACCCAGACCTTAGCCCGTGTACACGGGCTTTTACACTAGTGTAGTATATATGCCTGAATGCAATAAGTGACACTAAGGATGCTACAGTAGGGAAACATGAATAAAAGTATAAACCCGTATGAACAAGCACAGACACACAATAACATATCACTGTGATAAAAATTATTTTACTAACGTTGGACACCAATTTCTCAACCAGATCACTCAATGAACAATCTTACAATCTGAATCCTTAAAAATAATTTTAAAAACAACAAAAAGAGAAAACCTTTTTAACTAAGGATTATAGTTTTCTGCAGACACATAAAACAGGACTCAATAAATATGTGGGATTCTCATCTCACTACCAGAAATTCCTATAACCAGTCCTTAGTCTGTAGTTTCCCCATCCTCCATCTGCTCTTCACCAAACCACTGCTCAAACAATTCTTTATTTATTGTCCACACCATTTACATAGATATCACTTTTTCTCCCTTTCCAAGCTTTCCCTTTAAGCATCCTATATTATCAAACTGGGGAACTATGCATTGTTTTGAGATGACTGTGTGAATGAATATACTTGAACTGAGGAAGAGAAATGATCACTCAAAAGCTTGTTTTAAAATATTAATTGTTAGTCCAAATAAAAAAAGTATCACCAAATACCAAAGTTCTCATATCTTTGTATTACTAAAACTGGACAAATACAGTTAGAACAAATCAATTCACATTGCCTGAATTAACCTAATGTAATTACATACACACTCCAGTCACCCCAACCTATTCTTTTTTGGGCCAGATGGAGGTTATGACCTCTCAACCTGACATTTATTGCTATATAATCAATTATCAATTTGCAATAGGTTGGGGTTTTATACTCTCTGTCTGTTTACCATTTATATTCTTTTAGACAGAAATAACAATGTATTTCTCCAATCCCCTTTCCACCCCCTACTGCTGTACAAAAGAACCAAATAATTAACTTATTAACTTGATTCCAAGCAATAACAGGTGCTGGAATTGGCTCTGTCCCTACTCCATCCTAATGTCAATTTACTAAGCACTGACACCCTAAGCTCTCCCCTTAATGTCACATGCATCAAGGGGAGGAAAAGGGGGCAGTCTGTGTGTGTTTATGGGCATTCTTTTCCTCTATTCCTTGCTTAGGTCAGTGTATGAACCAAGGCATGGAGGTAATCATGTTAGTGTATGTCATTTACCATGCTAAGGTGCTGGTGTATAGGGTTTTGTTGGAGTTCAAATCCAACTCTGGTGGAGTATGTCTGCTGGTATGCACTGTATTGACCGAGCTTTGTGGTACATGTCCTGAAGTGTGGCCACTGGCATTAGAGACTAACATTAGAGTGTCTGCACTGCCGAATTCATGCATTTGCCTGCCTGGCTTTTCTAATCATGCTACCCAGGAAATTCAGTAGGTAAGTATGTGAAATATTAGTTTTGGTGCATAAGTGTAATTTGTAACCCCCTAAAGGACCAGATGACGTGCTATGACTGTCATGGTCCTTATACCCTTAAGGTCCGATGACAGTCATAGCACGTCACGTACATTTTACTTACAGATCTCTCTACCAGAAGCGCTGTAAGTAAAATTGGGGCCTAAAATTGACCTCTCCAAGATGAGTCTCTCTTAGTCCCTGAAACGGTGCGTCAGTATGCGTAACAGGTCATGTTTACTGGCGTGTTGGCAGGGATCAAAGCTGTCCTTAAGGGAAGGTAGCTTCCCTGGACCACTGGTCCTTAAGGGGTTAAATAGTGAATTGTGATTCTGGGGCAAACCTACTGCACTGTAGGGGACAAATAAAACTCCTGATGATATAAATAGGGCTTTTTAATCCTTTTTGTGCCAGAGGAGTGTCCAATGCATTGAATCCTAGCAAGATGTCCAACATATTGTTTCATCACAGGTAAGAAATACCAGTCCTCACTGATATAAATGGCTCACCGGATCTCTTTAGCATTCAGTGAGTTGAATAATAGATTATGGGATATTTTTACTTTCTCACAATAGTGTGCTTGATTTGCTCCCAATTTGCTTATCTTTGGCTGTATGTAGTGAAACGTATAAGGATATTCCTCAAAATAGAGTGAGTGTAGACCAACAATGGACAGTTAAATATAGAGCAGAATCTAATGAACCGGTGTAGGCAATGGGAGTTGCCAGGTTTCCAAAAGACATGGGGCTTTTAACAAGAGACCAGGGGCTTAGAATAACCTAATGCAGGGGCAGGACCTGAGATAAAAAACCCCAAATCAAGATGTATCTCATATTCCCCCAATGGTAAACTAAAAAAATACAACCCAAAAAATAGAAGGAAAGAGAAAAGAACAAAAGGGTGTGCACAACAAAATAAGCATATAAAATGCATTTTACTGATCTGCAATATAACAAGAAAGGTATGCACAGCATAATGAGATAGTAACAAGCAGACACAGTAATCAATATACAGCATGCAGTGAACAATCAGAAACACAGAGAAAATAAATACAATTTAAAATGAATTATACCTGAATATAAAATTAGGAATACCCAGAAGAACCCTCGGTTCTGACTGTGCAGACTATTCTCTTTTTAAATTACTGCACATTAACAGCAAATTGCTATAGTTATGATTCCCCTTTAAGGATATCCCTCCAGAGCAATGTGCTAATCAGTTGATCAGTAAAGTAGGCTTATTCACCTGTGCATGGGCTGACAAATCCATACAAACCTGCAGTGAAGAGTTGGGTAATTCTGCTCTGTATAAATTTTTAGAGGCTGATCTAGTAAGAGGAACTGGAGCACGGCACAACAACAAAAATTCACATTGATTTTAACACTTTGAGTGCCAGAGCAATGCGTTGCGTACCCCTCTGGCACTCAAACGGTTAAGGGACAAGAGGCATATGTATCACACCAATACCACGCAAAAACAGGCAAAGGAACCAGTTTTCTGTCCCTAAACATTCCTAACATCAAAATACTAAACCGTGTATGCCAAAAAGCCTGCCACTTGTGCCAAGGGGAGGACAGTGGGCATTCTGAGGGTGTTTTGGGGTGGTCCTTTCCTCTACGTTTAGTTTAGACCAATGTAATAAGCAAAGCCTGGAGGAAATGAAGTTAGAATACAACATCTCTTTGAGAATGTTATGGGTCTTGTGGTGCTGGGTTTGCTGGCATTAAAGTCCAATGCTAGCAGAGTGTGTCTCAAGGTTTGCACAACAGCGATCATACACTGTAGTGCATAACCCTTGAGAGCAGCCACTGGCATTAGAGACTATTAGTAGATTAGTCCACTGTCACCTAAAGCAACTTCCAAAATCCCCTGTATGTGATATATTTGCATACCTGGGAACTCTCCGGATTTGCCCTGGAGACTCCGGTTTTGACAGCGCTTTACCGGGTCTCCAGGGCAGAGGCAGATTCCTCCGGATGTGGGGAGTTTCTATTGAAACTCTGCCACATCTGCTGTTTCTCCCTGTGTTCCTCCTTCTCCAGCCTTCTGTGTGTCACCTTTAAGCCCTGCCTCTCCAACTCGCGTCAAGCCCCACCCCTTTTTGACGCAATCTGCGTCATTATTGTCACCCCCTGCTGCACCAGAGGACTTCTCTCTCAGAAGACCTCAATTGGAACTTCCCAGGTATGTATATTTGGTATTAGCCAATTTTATTTCAAAAACTCGTTTTTTACTTATTTAGATATATAGATTATTCTAATGAAAACATAGGGGGCAAATATAATCAAGTTGATACCTTTATTGGCTGACTAAGCAGATTTAGAATGCAGGCTTTCAAGAGCTCTTAGATCTCTTCCTGAGGCATGAGGAAGAGACAGAAGAGGAGTTGAAAGCTTGCATGCTAAATCTGCTTAGTTAGCAATAAAGGTATCAACTTGATTATATTTTCCTCCTGTATTTCTATGGCTAGCACGGTACCAACTCTCATCTGTAGTGAAAACACATGCATTGAATGTGTAAGAAGTGTCAATGAGTGGTGGAGGTAATGCAGAGCCAAAACAGGCATTGCCTACACAGCATGCCTTAATTAACATAATCTATTACTCTAAATAAATCAAGAACTAGCTTCCTAAATAGAATTTTTCTAAATAAAAACCATCTTCCTACAAAAGAAAAATTGCTAATACAATTTATAATTGATTTTGAAAGTTCTTTTAGTTGTTTTTAGGTGATAAGATCCCTTTAGATATTTTATTTTGAACTCCTTGAATGCTAGAACGATCTGTGACGCAATGCAAAGGACTTAAAAGCCCTATTTAAATCAATAGAATTTGGGGAGTTTTATTTATCCCCTATGGTGCAGTTGGTTTGCTCCACAATACCTTCAATTATTCTTAGCACAGTTCTACAGCCCTTTTTCTGATACATACAATTGTTGAGATGCTCTATTACATATGTCCTTTGCAGAGGTCTGAAATGATGACGCTTCCCATATTTACTTCTAATAAAGCCAGACATATGGATGGATTTCATTGTAGGCGATAACGTTATCAGTGCATTTGTCTATAAATTTCAGCCAGAATCTGTGAGATAAAATCAGTGATAACATTTTTCACATGTAATGAAATTCATTCCAAAATTGACATGTTTTGTAGTTGCCTCAGTTCAAGCAGCCACATAGACCAAATAGATAACCATCCTTTTTCTTGATGCTTCTACAAGTTGACTAAATGGTAAATATAAAAAAGACAATATCTGCTGAAAACAAGTGTATGTTTTCTGAGGCTACGTGACTGATGGCATAGATTCCCTTTAAGGAGGATATTTACCATAGGAACAAGTGACTCTTGATTTGTTAACTGGAAGACTAACCTAAATAGATATTCTTCATATAGCAGTCATTTCTATCTACATACATTTTGGTTTATCACTCTTGTAATCCACTGCTGTTTCTGTTACAATCTGATAAAGACTAGTGTCCCACATGAGCTATTCAGATCTGCAAATAGAGATGCCACAGTGCACTTAATACATCTGCCGTTACCCAAAAATACTGAATCAAATATTTATCCAAACAGGTGAGAGCGTAGAGTGGTGCTACAGGGGAAATAAATAGTATAGCTATTCAGATCTATTGAAGCCCATTGTTTGTTTTGAGGAGGTATGAACTAGAGGCAATCTTGAATAGAGAAAACTACATACAAAGCAAACTGCAGATATAATGAAAACCAAGCAAGCTGTTGTATGAAGGAAAACTACTGTTGTAATTACGAGTAATTTATTCCAACGGTACAATTTTCCTTTAACCACCTGAAAGCTAGATCCACATAAAACTCACTGCTTCTGGATATGTCTCCAGCATCTTTCTTTGAATAAATAAAAATATCAGTGGAAATTGGCCATTTAGCTACCCTGTTGATAGTGTCTAACACCAGTGACTGCATACCATGGTAGGCAATACAGCATATGATCACTGTAGTGCATACCAGCGGACACCCACATCACATGTACAAGGAACTGACATACACTAATGCCATTTCCTTTACATCTTGCTTTGTGTATTGGCCTAAGCATGGTGCAGAAGAAAGGACTGCCCTAAAACACCTACAGGCAGCACCCCCCTTGGTACAAGCAGCTTTGAATGCAGGATTTTGGCATACCTATCTTAGTTCATTGACTTTAGGCAGGTGTAGATACTGAGATCAATTCCTGTGCTTGAATTAGTGAAGACTTGGTTTTGTACATTCAAGCCGGGAGTTCACCGGAGTAAATTCTATTGCTGTGTGTTTGATGATATCTCATTCTAGTTATGTGGTAAGCACTTCTACTCTACTAGTCTCCTGCTTTATCCAATATTAATGCACTTTCACTTAAAAGAGATTTTAGAATTAGTTTTCTTTACATTTTGTTGTTCTTGGGTAAGAAATGTATTGGGTCACCTCTTTATGTAATGGTATATTGCCCTGCTGGTGGCATTTAATGGTGTATTGATTCTGCTGGTCTCTTGTCAAACAGATATAATAAGAGGTGCAAGGTCATCGACCTGACATGACCTGGCTGGAAATCTGCTGTTCTGTCATGTATCTGTATGCATAGTAATTAGTAAGAGGTGAAATAATTCATAAACATTGCTGACAGTGACCCAGCTGTAGTCCTGCAGATTTATCCTTGTGAAACATATAATTAACCCCTTAGGCACAAGAGATGTATACAATGTATTGCAAAGTGATTGCGAAGAATTCTGTGCAGGATCCAAATATAAAACAATATTTATCATTTTAGCACTCTCAAAGCCAGGTATGGGAAAGATACCACCTGAATGCTTATTTTTTCTGGCCATTGGATCTGACTGGTTGTACAACTAAAGCAGGTGTGGTAAACAGAGAAAATACCTCTTCTGGCTTTCTCTGCTAGGGAAGAATGATACCTTTCGTACAAACAGAATGTGATACAAAAGTATCATTCTCTCAGTGCAAAACAAGCTGGAATTGATACATTCTCTTTACAGTAGCACAGCTATTAATCAAAAGCACAAGAAACAGCCAGACATAACCCTCTTTCACTTGTACTCAGATCTCAGTAAGAAGGGTGCTTATTTATTGAGCAGGGGTGTTATAAGTACATAAGCACAACCCTTCAACATTATATTAAACAGACATGTGGCTTTTGGCAACATTATATTAAACAGACATGTGGCTATCTATAGCTATCTGCTTCTATCTATCTATCTATCTATCTATCTATCTATCTATCTATCTATCTATCTATCTACACACACACACACACACTACGTACACATACTGTTTAAATCATTTATCTTAAGTATTAGCTACCTCAAGAAACACAAATCTAGAAACCTTCACTTCTTAAAGAATGCTCTTTCCCCTCGAAGACATATTATTATGAACAAAGTAAAGTCAGCAGCAGTTTGTTCTGACACATCTACATGTGCAATCTGAAGCATACAGAGGCATTCCTGGTTTCCATGGCTACGCTCATGGCCTCTAAACTGCATCCAAGCGAGCATTGCCTGAAATAAACTTCAGATCTCCCCTTGCTCTGGGAATAGTGTATCATGTAATGAAAAGATCAAACGCTAATACTGTATGCTTTTAAAAGATCATATATTAATATATTCTACCTGCTTTATGTAAATATGGTGTTAATATTGCCTTACTGTATTAACTGTTTGAATGGCAAAGTCTTTTGCTACACATTGAAGGTGATATATCAAGAAATGGAGTAATTCTGGGTCAAATCAGCTGCACCAGATTTGCTCCCAATACTCTAGTGCTTCAGCCTCGTTGGTTTGTAATAAATTGCACACTCCTCTGGCACTCAAAGAGTCATACCTGGGAACTCACAAAATCCTGAAAATATTATCCTTTGAAGTTCCCTGTAATATAGGCTCACAGAGATAGGTCCCTGCTTTCTGTAATCCAGAGATGCTCCAACTACTCTTTAACCCTTTGAGTGCCAGAAGGGTACGCAACGCATTGCTTTGCAATGCGTTGCATACCCCACTGGCACTCAAAGGGTTAAGGAATCATTAACATGCAACAGCTTAGAGATCTCACTTCTTGTTCACATACAAGCCAAGCACAGTTTTCCCCCCTCCATTCCTGATAAAATTGAACCAATTTAGAGCAGTGGTTCTCAGCTCTGGTCCTAGGGGCCCACTAAGACACCAGGGTTTAAGGACACCCCTGATTAAGCACAGGGGAAGCAATCACAATGACTGAGCCACTGATTACACACCGTTAACAAGCAAAGATATCCTAAAAACCTGCACTGTCAGTGTGCCCTGATGGACTAATATTGAGAAAGAGACAAAAGGAAAACAGTTAATTTAGAGACAAAAGGAAACAGTTAATTGGTGCAGTTCATAACGTCAGTAACACTAGACTGTTTCACCCTGAGATTTTTGTCAACTCCTACAGTGCCCAGGTATGCAAATGGTTAACCATCTGGATCAGTGTTTCTTCAACCTCTGTAACCTTAGTAATCAGTCTCATTGACCCCTTGGATGCCAGAGAGCCCTCCATACATTGAATTATTCTGAGGAGGATTACTAAGAGGAACAAAAGTTTCCAGATCATTCTATCTGCACTATAGAGTGCTTTCAACACCTTCAGAGATGCAATCACCAATAGGCAAACTAGGCACTTGCCCAGGGTGCCAGATTTTTAGGGGAGCCTGGCAGTGGCCTGCCACGCCCAATGGCCCACCTACCAAAATACCCACTAGGGGTGTTGCTGGGGGGGTTAAGGGGCTGAAGCCGTGTGTATTTCAGTGGGTAGCCCCGAATGGAAACTCTGGGCCCCAGTCTCCTGTAAGTCCCTCTTTTGGTTAGGTATGTCATTTAACCTTTCAACTCAGTAGCATTTTTGATAAGACTGAAAAAAGATGTACGTCCATCAAGTTCAGCCCATGCCATATTGGTCTTCCAGAGGAAGGAAAAAAAAACATTGAAGCCATTTCCAAATAAGCCCCAAGTGGGTAAAAAAAATCCTTCCTGAATCGAAATGGCAGTTGGATACTTCCCTGGATCAACACCCTATATGTTGTGAAAACTCTCATTTTGTACAACCTTTGGTGAACACGGGCAGCTTCTTTGCACTTCCAAAAATTAAAATATTTTGTAGTACAGAAAACACATTAGCAGCAGGTACATGCGTTTCCATTGACACTCACTGCTGCCTGCTGCTGTGTGTTACAGTGCACTCTCTCTGCTCCACCACTCCCCTGGCCTCTGGTGTGGAGCTCTCTGTCTGAGTTCTTCCTTACTGAGTCGTAGCCTGCCCTTACCACCAGCAGCTGCAAACAGAAGGCCTCATGGCTTAAACATATATCCTGGTACTAGTGACAGAGTTTAGCACATTGCAACACTCTCTCTGACATTCAAAGGGTTAATCCACAAGTTGTAAAAAGCACATCCACACCCACTGTAGGGAAGTAATTCTTTGAGTTCTGGGGGGTACCCAATCCCCTGGAAACCAAAAGGTTAAAATGGATTAACTCTCTGAGTGTCAGAGTGGTGTCTAATACATTGTGTTAGACACCAATCTGATAGGCAAAAGTTTATCCCACTTTAAATTCAATGCCAGAGGGCGGCTGGGCACCATCTCAGCACTCAAAGAGTTATTGTTATGCATTAGGTATGTTCTACAGTTCTACCAGTCGCTGTCCAGCAGTTCATGTGGGATGGCTGTTATGTGTGGGTAGGGTCTATTGTCCAAGAACATGTTGCATGCTGGGGTGTTCTATTGAATCTGGTGTCAGTGTGGTGTAGATTTGAACATATTAGACACAAACCCCAGTATGCATACCATTCTCTCTTAGAAACTGTTTTTGTGATCCAGTTGGAGAGTGTACTGGGATGCATGGAGGTAATGTGTTGTCTGGTTCCCCCAAAATACAAATGATTTCCCAGCTCTGTGTCTCTCTCTGAATGCCAGTGTCTACAAGAAAGTCTGTCATATACCTATTACAGATAAAAGAGTCACAAATTACAGGGATTCTTTGTCAGGTGCTGATGACAGAGGCACATGGAGAAAGAGTGACCATCTGGGGATTCTTCTCTATATATTGGGACACTCACATTTGTCTTTTCTCCTAGAAAGAGGGACACCAGGGTGGGAAAGAGGGACAGAGTTATTTGGATCTCAAATAGAGACTGTGCTTCTTAAAAAGGGACACTTGGGGGATATGTACAAGTCTCCCCCCACTTTTTCTCTCTTCATCAATCACCTTCTCACTCTCTCCCTTCATCAACATCCCTCTCCCCATCTCCCTCCCTCAATCCATTCATCTCTCTTCCACAATTTCTATTTCTCAATCAATCTCTCTCATAGCCCCTCCTCCATCCATGTATTTTCTGTCCCATCACTCTTTGCTGTAAGAGGGTCAGGAAACATTGCCTGCATTTCTCCTATGCACCAGAATCTACCTCTGCAGTTTTCATCTAATCATTTGATTACCAGATGAGTGGCCAAAACCAACAGGCACTGAATGGGTTAAACAATGATAGGTGCAGACTCTGAGATGTGCATGCAGATCTAACTTTAACCTAGCATTGGTGCCCTTAGTTTAATCTGTTGGACATCCCTCTGGCATGCAAAAGGTTATATTATACATGGCAACAATTAAAAAAGTTCAAGGGACACTCACACTGCAGAATGTCCTCCTCCCTTTCTCTAGCTTCTCTCTCTTTCCCCAAGTCCCTCTTTATCTGTCTCTTCCCCAGGCATCATGTCTCTCCCTCACCCCTCCTATCTCACCGGTCCTTTTTTCTGTCTCCTTCAGACACTATCTTTAAAATGTTAAATATATTGCCTTTCTGTCTCACTTCCCAGCAGCCCCAGCTCTCTCTCTCTCACTCTCTCTCTCTCTCCACTTGTATATTTCTAAGACACTTGCTCTCTCTGCCCCAGCAGCCACCTACCACAATCCTATTAGTCTCCTTTTGGGTTGATGCTTGGCTTGTGGTAGTGAGTGTCGGAGCAGTGCACCCTCACTGAAGTGTATTGTGTGGGTGAAGCCTGGGGTCAGATACCACACCTCTCTTCTTTTTTTCACTATATCTGAAAAAGTACCCACTTTTTTATCTCGAAACACAGGAATCAAATATTTATAAATGATCTAATTGTCTCACCGAGTTGTCTATCCCAGCCTGTCTTATCCTGATCATTAATTCCCACATGGAGCACATGCATTGATTTAACAATGTGCTTTACTTACATATTATATTAAATAATTCTGTCTGAGTATCTAATATACTTAATTACCTATTCGAGGCTTTGCCTCATTATAACAAGAGCTTTACAAAATTATACACAATGAACCTTTTTTGGTGGCATCAGAACCTTTTAGTACTAATGAGTCTTAAATGTAATGATTGCAGTGGGCTTGCAGTCATTGCAGTAATTTTAATAAAATCTTCCTTTGATACCACAAACAAGGAGAACAAAGAACAAAGGTTAAGTTTTCAAATGAACTAATAAAAGTTGAATTTAAACAGTCTACTTATCTTGTAAAGGTCACTTATGTTTTCTGTATGTTTGATATATATACTCCATCAATATCTAAAACATTTTCATCCACCTCTGGAATACTGCCATATTACTTGAATAATGAATCTAAAAATGAGTTTGGCCACAAAAGAGGGTGTGGTTAAATGAGGGGTGTGGTTAGGGGTGTTTTGTTAAGGCAGGGCTAAGTGCGCCAGAGGCTGCTGTGTCTATGGGCGCTTGATATGGAAATCCACGACTGAAGGTGTTCAGGCTAGAAAGGGTGTGCAATGTGTTAGAGACAGCATTCAATGGGTTAAAAATCTCATATAAATCAATTGACGTTTTGGGAATATTATGTGACCTCTGTGGTGCAGTTGGTTTTCTATAGAATTATTGAATATCCTCTTAGTGCATCAACCTCAAAATATCATAAACCTCTGCAGCATACAAAAGATTAATTATTCATTTGAGTGGTGCCATTTCAAGACCTCTCTGGCATTCAAGGGGTTAACACTCACATTTCTATTAATGGGAGCTTGTATCGTATCAATTTCAATCTTGTGGTGCACTTGGCTTACTCCAGAATTGACATCTTTGATCTCATAGATCTGAGGACACTGCGAGGGGTTTAAAAGGGTCTTTTCTGAACATATACTGCCCCCTTTAAATATGCATTTGTTGGTTTATTCCTAGCATGGTTACAATGCAGTTTTGAATGAAGTTTACAGTTTTGTTAGTTGCCCTTTAAGTTCTTGAAATTAGACATACTGCTGATAAAATCACTCCCAAGTTATTTCTATGCAATTTAAATGCATTACTGAACAAGATTTCCATGGTAACAACACATATTTACTGTACAGTGTCCCTGTTTGAAAACATTGCTATACTATATTATAGCTTCTCTCATATTAGAATTTAGCTTGCGTTGCTTTTCCCCTCCTCATTTTCCATCTTGTAATAACATATATATATCCAACAATATTTTTTATTTTTAATCTGTCTTAACCCTTTGAGTACCAGGGAGGTATACAAAACTTTGTGTTGCAATGTGTTGGATACCTCACTGGCGCTCAAAGGGTTAAATAAATTACTTTGTTTAACCCTTTGAGTGCCAGAGGGGTATGCAACGCATTGCTCTGCAATGCGTTGCTTACCCCTCTGGCACTCAGAGGGTTAATGCCTTGATTGCCAAAGACATCTCAAACTAATTTCTTTGCAATGTGTTGGAGAAAAGAATTGGCTGAACACCTCAGCAAAGGATGACTGGGTCTAGAATTTTTGAGAGATTTGGAAGATCCAGAGATTAGGCATAACTGGATAGCATTTGGTTTAGACAAATCTGAACCCTACTTAATGCCAGAGTTCCCTAGCATGAAAATCACTACTTTAGGCTACACCATTGAACTATCAACTGTTTAATTAGTCACCTAATATTATGTTTGCATACTTGAAAACTTCACTCACAACCACCTATTCATCATTCTAAATCAGTGTTTCTCAAACAGGGTGCCCCATTTTATCTGCAAGGCTTTGACAAAAATGTGAATGTAGAGTTACAGCTGTATATTTGTGGAAATTACTATGCACAATATGTTTTTATATTAGTTGTGAGATCTAATAATAACTGTATATTTATGTATTTGTAACCTTCGTTGCACCATTGACAAATGACATAAAATGTTAGGTGCGCCCCAAAAATTCCATACTGCATGTTAAGGGTGCCTTGAGCAAAAAGGCTTCAGAAACACTGTTCTAGATTAAAGGGTTACTAACGTTTCATAAAAACAGCAGCTCCAAATAATCTTCATAGTATTTGGGCCATGGAGAGTGTTATTGCAATTCTGTTAGAGTTATAATTCAAGAGTAATTGAATGATAAAGTATTCCCCTTCCGCCCCTTTTACCTAGTGTAAGCTGCCTTCCTTCAGATGTAGAATCTGGTCTTGAGTCCAGACAGATCAAAGCAAGATACAGTCTTCTTACTGTGATCATAAAGAAAACCCTCCCCCTTGACAGGTTTTTCCTTATGCTCACTGAAGATTGTCCCTCTCTGTGATCCATCCGGCAGTCTTGCTGCTCTGAGATGAGCAGTGTTACATCAGTAAAAGGGGTGGGAGGGGGATACTTTATCATTCAATTACTCTTGAACTACAACTGTGACAGTATTGAAATAACACTCTCCATAGCCCAAATACTATGAGGATTAATTGGAGTTGCTTTTATTGTGAAACATTACTATCCCTTTAAGGCCAGCATTGTATATTAAAGAATTTAAGGTGGTTTTAATACTGTTTTTATATTTTTATTTCCAGAGGTGATCTCTCAGAGCAGTTTGAGATGCAAATTAAGGCCTAGATCTCGTTGCGGCCGAATGGTGCATCGGCAGACAAAAACAGGAATCAAAAAGTCTATTTTCTAGCTTTTTTTTTTTTTTTTGCAACTCAGTCCATCACATTGACTCCACTTGAAAATTCTGCACACATTGCAAATCTCTGTTTATTTTTTTCAGTTTCCTGGGCATTAGACCAGGAACAGGGCTGGATTTCTGTACAGGCAGAGTAAGCAACTCCCTAGAGCTCCACAGCTGTGCTGTTCACACCCAAATTCTGAATTGTGGGTGTGGCCAGAGGAATCTCTTGCATCAGTTTTATACCCCTTTTCTTGCTATTATTAAAGCCTTTGGATGTTAGAGAGATCTCTAGTGCATTGCCTAGCAACATGCTGGGGATCTCTCTGGCAACCATGGGTTTAAAGCTTTTTTTGTTCTTGATTGTTATAGGCCAATGGTATTTTTAGTACCCACAAAGGACTAGAGGTGGGCTTTTTTTAATTAGTTTTAGTAGTGTCAGTTTGCAGCAGTGGGTTTTTTTTATTTTGTTTACATATTTTACAGAATGGGTGTGAGGAACTCAGGAATATTTTCATCCTCCATTATAGATGTATTCATTTTATCCTCTGTTCCTAGGATACCCTCTGTAATGCTCGATTGATCTAAAACTGTGTATTGGTACAAACAGAAATTATTTTTAAACAGGATTTATGTAGTTTATATATATATATATATATATATATATATATATATATATATATATATATATATATAACCAGCACTCACATAACCCCCTATAACTTCTATATATATATATCCTGTTTTGGTTTCTACCATGTAATTGCTTCCTGTTCATATCCCTAATGTATCATATATTGTTTGCCAGGTACAAGTAGATTATAGTTTGGAATTATCCTATATCATTCTGCTATTATAATTTCTTTTTTCATGTTCCAGATTTATATGTAGTATGTTTCTATAGAGAACATGAAGGTGAAAGACTATTGAGACCTGACATTTTGAAACTAAAAGAGACACATATATCAGAAAAATTAGGATACATATCCTAAATTTCTTACAAAATATAGTATTTCTCATTGCAAAATAAAAGTTTTTTTAAATTAATACTGGCTGATCCTATAACAGGATACTATCTATTTAACATAATATCTAATACTGCAAAATTTATTTTCACCAAGACTATAAACTTAAAAATATATAATTATTAAAAAAAATCCCCCAAAAAGTAATTATTTTCAAGTAGTATTATGGAACATATAAATGTGGAAGAAAGAAGTGTACTACCTGTAAATATATTACACATAAAAATATAAAGAACTTTCTAAATTGTAACTCTTTTAACATATTTTATTAAATCTCCTGCCCCTGTAATCTAAGATTTATAGGAAGAACATAAAGAAAACTTAGGGATTGCTTTTTAGAGCATTGCTGAGAAATAGAGTCCAATAAATACCCTGTTGTTTCTGAAATCCATTATGTTTCACCATAAATGCATTCTTCTTTACCATGTGGTGATGATGTGAAATTGCAGTGATGAATCCATTTAGTACTTCCTTCTGCCTCAGCGCTGGAGTTCCATAATCCAAAATGTAATAAAAATATAGATAGAGAGCGGTCAATATTTTCATTCCCAGTCCGATCTGCATGTAGAAGAAAATATTGACCACTCGTTTTTTTTATCACACTCTGGCACTTTGTCCAATCCAGACTGAGAAAGGACTATGATGAATGGGAAGTCTAGCATAATAGTGTTCTGGAAGGTACTGTTACCTTATGGGCAATTGCTTATGAATTATCTGTATTTTTATTTATATAGCTATAATATGCACATATAATGTAACTAGTTGAACAGCCCATTACACGGGCCACAGTGCCTCTGGCAGCCGGTCCCGGGTCTCCCGCGCCTCGGCTGATGCAGAGCCTCTGGCAGCCGGTCGCGGGGCAGTCACACGCAGTGGATACTGCCCGCGCCTCGGCTGATACAGAGCTGGACGCTCCTTCGGAGCGTCCAGCTCTGTATCAGCCGCGGCGCGGGCAGCCTCTACTGCGTATGACTGCCGCACGCGCAGCAGTGTCTACTGCGCATGTCGGGCGTTACACACAACTTGGCGAATTATTATATAGGATGGGCCATAGAGATATACAGTGTGATTGAGTGCATTATGGAAAGGGTTAAGCTGAAGTCAGTGATATCTCCTGGGGCCATGAGTCATAGGAGTTGTTGCCAAAACAAGTTATCACAGCAGCTGTACAACCAAATCCTGTTTGATTAGATGGAAGCTGGCAGTATTCTTTTGTCCAGATGAGAGATTATGATTACCCTCTATTTATATCATATCTAACACTCATACACCCTGTATTCCTGATGAGTAGGGAATCTGATGTGTTGTTCACCTGTCCAAAAATATTGCCAAGGGGAGATTGACTGGTTTATTGTACTACTAGTTGAACAGCCCATTACATGGGACACAGTGCCACTGCCACGCGGGGCAGTCATGCGCAGTAGAGACTGCCGGCGCCACGGCTGATACAGAGCTGGACGCTCAGCCGCGGTGCGGGCAGTCTCTACTGTGCATGACTGCAGCATGCGCAGCAGTGTCTACTGCGCATGTCGCGGCGTTACACACGTTTTAGCGAATTATTATATAGGATTGCTCCAAGTCACCCAATGAGATCAGGGCACAAATCCCATCAGCTTGGAGTAGTATTACCACAGCCAATCAGGACTCAGCATGGTAGCAGATAGGGGAACAATATATCAATGGAGACCCACTGCTAGGGAATTAATCAGGAGAAGGAGGAGAGAGGAGCTGATCAGAGAAAGGACTCCAGCAAAGAAGAAGCAGGCGCATACTGAACAGTACTGGAGGAACCTCAACATCAGGTAGCTATGTCCATTAGTATGTGCACATGTAAATAAGATTTGTAAATATTTTGGGTGGTTATGTTACTGTATTGTTTTAGTTAGGATGTATATTATTTGTATTGTCTATGTCTTGCTGTAATAATTGGGCCTTATAAGGAAAACTAACTAATGCTGTGGATTCTGGGATATCCTGTCTGTTGTATTCTAATAAATTCCTGTTGATTTTGAATGAAGCTGACTCTTTCATGCAGAACCCCCATAGTCTAGGTAGTATAGACAGGGAAATAAGTGTTAATTGGAATAAGCCAGGTGGTACCTATTTTAATGTATGTATGATAAATGCATTGAGGTATTCACTATCTGGATAAGTCTAAACAGGAGTTATCATAGGTAGGAAGACAAATAAGCCATTGATGGATATATGTAGATATATATGCTGTATTAATGTATATGTGTTTATGTGTGGCTGTTAATGGATAAGTGCACATAGCACACTTATATTGACATCCTTTCCCATATGTATATATATGTAGATATTGATAGTTAAAATAAGATTAATATATATTACCTAAGACTAATATAAGTTACAAAGTTAAAACAGAACAGTATTATTCCTGAAAGACTTCCCATCCATCATCAAGCATACTCGAGATTGGATGAAGTGTTGGAGCACACAGGTAGTGCACAAGGCAGACAAAGAGAGATGTAGAGCTAAGTGTAGTTTATTAGAAAATAATACACAATTATAAAAGGTTTCACAAATGCTCACTCACATTTTCCATATCTTGGGGATCACTGTTTAAAGATTCAAGTGGAGCTATACTCCATTGTTATAACTAGGACTTTATTGGCGTATCCTCTGAAGCTGGAAACCAGGTACTGGTTGATATATAAGGATGCAGCTTTCGCGGATATAAGAGGGAAAGGATCCTGATATGCTAATCTCCAGTATAAGGAAAATGTGAGTGATCATTTGTGAAACATTTTATTCTTGGTAATTATTGTCTATTAAACTACACTTAGATCTACATCTCTCTCTCTCTTTGTCAGCTTGTTTCTCCCAAACAAAACAACTACTACCCTGGACCACATTACTCAAAAATCACTTCTTTCTCCCACCCACAGACCGGCAGTTCATGTGGAAGGAGGCACTTACACCCCATAGCACTTACCCCTTCTGTGTCCAACCTACCTTCCTCTATACTGTAAGCTCTCACAAGCAGGGCCCTTTGATTCTTTTGTTTTCCATGTTCCATTTGTACTATTTAATATTTCTGTATGTCTATTCCATATTGTACAGAATTACAGAAAAAGGTGGTGCTGTATAAATAAAGAATAATAATAATCTACATCTCTCTTTTACTGCTATGTGCACTCCCTGTTCTCTATCCTACACTGTAACATCTGGACTGAGGCTGGACTGATACTGTACACCTAAGGATTATAGGACTACAAATATTACTGATGGATTCTGGTGGGCGCATTTTTATTGGCTAACAGGGAAGGGACCTTGTGAGATGCATTAAGACCAAGAAAGGCACAGGTGAGTGAAATGGAATAAGATTTTATTGTTTTCTGATTGTACAATAAATTGCTGAAATTAGACTATTTCTTCATGTCTCTTCTTGCGCTGTTTTTATACTATTTTCACATTTTAGTTTGAAAAAAACTGCCAGCAATGTTCATGTTCGCTTCCATGGGCATGACATACAACACTGACTGAAAGCATTAACTCTTGAACAGAACCACAAGCTCAAAATGGGTAGGATCATTAGGACTTTCTGACCACAGTAACGTAAGTGTGTGTGTGGGGGCAGGTTATTATTAGGAGATATTAGTTATACTTTAATAAACACTAGAGCTCATTGTTTCAAGTGTTCAGGCTTATTATGTATTTGAAGTACAAAACAAACAATACTGACAGAAAGTTCCCATAACATACCACAATACTAATTTCTTAATTATGTCTAATTAAAACTAACTCTATTGGAACAGAATTCCTGCAGCTGGCTACTCTAGCTTTTCAGATCAATAAAACAAAGTTCTACCAGGAAGATTTGTTGGTAATTTGAACATTTTATTCTCAGAGTGGGTACAAGTTGTTTGATAATAAATTCTGTACAGTTGCATTTGATATTAATTCTTTACACCTATTTCAGCCTGAAGTAAAATGTTTATTTTATTGTGAATACACTGTCAAAATCCTATCATTTACAATGTAAAAAAAATTCTTATTAAACACCTGAGAGCAGATTTCATGTGTAAGAATGTTAATATATTTTCTCCTAGACAATAGTTTATTGCAATGTAGAACTGCTTTACATGATAGTTGGTTGGTTGGGGATAATAGAAGTTATGATCCCCAATAGCTGTAGGTTCAAAAACTGACTGACTACATTGGTATATGGGCAATATCCCAGGCTTCAAGTGTCACCTCTAGGGAGGAGTGAAAATTTCTGCTTCAAACCAAAATTGGCAAAAAATGTCACTTTCTGCTAGTCTAATAAGTTCCGTCAAAAAGTGCTGTTTTCCCAATTTTTCACCTATCTCATTGATTGAAATTAATGGAAAGAAACATTTTTCCCCACCACATGGAAGTTTTCTCTACTTTTCCTGCAGGCCTATAAAAGGGTGTCAGGCTCTCACAGCATACCATTCTGTGATTGTGAGAGGAGAAAGCAGCACACGTTTGAGCTAAAGAAGATAGGAAAATAAACCGGTATTGAAGCTTACTTTAGGGAGTCTTTTAGGTAAGACATTTGTTTTCTGTATTAAGGAAGTCTGAGGGCACTTTGGGGGAGAAGAAGGTAGGAAGCAGGCTGACCCAAATACCCCAAAATTCCATGTGACTGACTGGCAAGACACAGGCAACTGGGGTCCAATTTGCTTTCTGATCTTGCTGTTATTGTCTCTGTGCTGGGGTTGTCTGGAGAAAGAATTTGTTGTTTTTGTTTTTCAATTATAATTTTTTTTTGTTCAGACTGTGATATATAGAGTGGACAACTTTAAATTGGGGTGGGTAGTTAGTGTTAGTGTTCCTTTAATGACACTGATGGGAAATAGTGAGCAGGGCAAAGGAAAAGGACATTGAAAAGGTAGCTGGCTCCCACCAATTATTCTTGTCCTGGACAACATGATTTCTGATGCAGTTTGAATTCTTTGAAATGACTTAAGCTATGTGTGTATCGGATAAAACCAGTAATAATATATCATCTAAGCTAAGTTTTGAGCGAAGGCCCCTAAACATAGAACTCATTCAGAATACCTTTATGTTTTGTAGTCACCCAGTAATATTTTTGGCAAAAGCTGCCACGTTGGTATGTTGTGCACCCAACACAGCCTCTCTCCTTCTGAATCATAACTCTTAAATTGTCTCCTTGTTGAAAATCTGGAATGCTTGGGATCTCTTTTTAAGGCCCCTTGAAACAGAAGGTCCTCTGCAAACACTGGGTACTCTCATGCATTAAAATGTCCCTTCATCATCTGTAATGTAATCTAAGTCCCAGTTAGCTAAAACACTGTACATGCAATTGAGAACTGAATGTTAGATTGCTGATTCTTTACATGTATAAATAGATACAATTATGTTATAGCACAGAAGAGAAAAAAATCACCTGCTTGGTTACACGTAACACAAATAGAAGTGGTGAGTTGAGGGGCATATGTAGTAGTTTCATTAGAATGTAATTCTAACTTGCTGCCAGTAGCTCCAGTTGTATGATCTGTAAAACACAAGAAAACAGCATTGTATTTACATAAGTCTGCTGTTTGAAATATTTAACCAGTTGAGTGCCAGTGGGGTAGCTGCATTACAAAATAATGCGTTGGCTACCCCTCTGGCACTCAAAGGGTTAAAATATTTATTTTGTCACGTGTTATGAAGACTTAGATTATGTTTGTTGTAGTGGACCTTTGGTACAAAATCAAATTATAGCAAAACTGCTACAACCATTAGGATGATTTCCATTGCATTTAACCCCTTGAATGTAGGAAGAGGTCTGCAACTAATTGCAAATTAATGAGTTAGAGACCTCACTAGTATTCATGGGTTAAAAGCCCCATTTAAAGCAATCTTGGACGCTGTACCCCTGAATTTCACCTTTATTCTATTGTGCATTAGGAACAGTGAGTAAAAACAGTACTCCAGAGATACATTACAGTCATACTGCAAGAATGAGGACAGATTGCCTAAGAGGATAATTCTAATCTATATACTGCTCAAAAGGAGGATTTCAGGAAATAATGAATACATTGCAGTTCTGGGTGTAATGATCAGCCTAGTGACTTCCAATTAATTCCCCTAAATAGGAACATATCCAAATTCTTCCACCGGCACTGATCTCTAATGTAGCCTTCAACATATCAGTACAATATTTTACAATACTGATTTCGGGATTGGTTTTATTGATATATCCTTTATAATAAATTGCTAAAACATGTGTAACGCTGCAGTCATGCGCAGTAGAGACTGCTGCGTGTGCTGTAGTTATGTGCAGTAGAGACTGCCAGTGATGAGGCTGATACAGAGCGGGCACGGGCAGTCTCTACTGAGCATAACTGCACCGCGACCGGCTGGCAGTGGCACTGTGGCCCGTGTAATGGGCTCTTCAACTAGTTTGTAATATTTATATAGATGTGCCTCTGTGTCCTTTTCTCTCTAAATGTTTATTAACTATTGGGGAGATAGAATAATTGTGGAAGGCAAGGAAGGATTAAAATAGTAGAATAAAAGGGGAATCTCAGACTTTGTTAAACCCTTGAGGAACAGAAGGGTGTACAAAACATTGCTCTGTAATGCATTACACTCCAGTCTGGTTCTCAAGGGTTTGATATTTGTATTCGTACTACATAATCAATCTAAGACATGTATGCCCTTTGGAAGCTTTGTGTATTACAGCCTGTATAATACTGAATGATAGGCAAATCGTAATGATATTCTAAAAGTAATAACCTTATCTGAACGATTAGTGGCTCTTAGTCATAGTTCACGTGAGTGACTGTTGAAGCTACTTTGCTGCAAAATGTAGCTGCAACTCAATGTGCTATTGACACTAGCTGTAGAAGTCACCCATGTAAACTACCCAATAGAAAACAGTGAGATCTATTCTGCGATACTTGCTCTATCATGAAACATGCTGCAGCAGTCACCAATGTAAATTAGGGATAAAAGTCCATTTGCTCATATTAGAATACACCTGCTACCACATTATGATTATCCATCCACCTTTTACATGCTGATGCTGGAAAGACGGTAAGAAATTAAATCAGCAGTTTTACAGATCCATCTGGGGTAGCCGAGTTACATGAATACGAGTTCAACCTTGGTTCTCTCCACCTTCTTCCTCTTCTCCACTATCAATTACATTTTCTTTACCCTCAATTTTCTCCTCATTCTCCCTACACCTTTCCTTCAATTCCACCTGTCCTTCCACCTCTTACATTTTTCAGATCTTCCTCCTCCTTCCCTCCATTTACTTCCCCTTACTCCTTGAACCAACCAATATTTGCTCATGATCTATTTTTCACCTCAACCACCTCCTCATTTTAACACCACCTTGCATCTTTTTATGTTCTCTCAGCACATTATTTTTCCTCATTGTCCACCTCTTCTCTTCCAAACTGAATATCTACTTTTCCAATTATCCTGTGCTTCTCCTGTGCTCTCTTTCCACCCCACATCTCAGTATTCATCCCCTCCTCATCATTCCACCCCCTCTTCCTTCCTGCATACTTTTAACAGCTTTACATCTTCTCCACTTCCATAATCTTCATCTTCAGTCCATATTTCTTTCAACTCTTTACTATCACTCCCTCTTCAGCAATTGTCAGATACATATAGAATAAGTGTCTCTTAATTTTATTTAAGAATATTCTGCCCACTGAAATGATCATAGAAAAATGCATAAAACACAGTTTTAGCTATAATTTTATAATTTATAATTTTTTTGGGGGGACTGAGAATTTATTTTTCTTTTAACTCTTTGAGTGCCAGAGGGCTGTCCAAAGCAATGTAAAGTGTTAGACACTTTAAGAAATGTTAGCCTGTGGGGCTGCTTAATTGTATTGTGACATAAAGGGAGCATTACCAAGGAACACAAGTCTACCCCTATCCAAACATCTCATTTTTTGTGAATATTTCATAATCAGTTCAGAGCTGTTTATTATAAGACTTGTTTACTAAAAATATAAGCCTTTTTTTCAAACATTTCTTATTTTCGTCTCTAATCTATATAAGAGTTGCAGGATATAACATTATGATGTATGTTAGTTGTACATCTGCCACTCATTGATAGCACTCCAGCTGTAACAATTTATTCATGTTGGAAAGAGAGTCATATGTGTCTGATCTCAGACTCAGTTGTAAAAGCAGTATAGTTTTCCAGTTATTTAAGTTTTTTAAGTGGTATAATCCCCTGACATTGCATAAAAGGAAGGGAGAGGGGGATAGTAAAATGTAAGTTCAACAGAAGTAGTACTATATCTTTAAGGTGATTTTAATCCAAGGGAGTACTTGTAACTTTTGGCCCGAGTAACAGGTGCAATCAAGTGGCCCATTTCTAATATCACCCCAATTCACTTTCCCAGCCCACACCCTTATGTTAATTGCATAATTGCCATTAATGTTGTGAAGTAAGGCACTGTTACCACGGAGCTTACAAATGAAATGATACTATACTAGTGATACCACAGAGCGTACAATTTAAATTGAGCCACACTAGTAATACCACAGAGTTTAGCTTATAATTGAAATTGAGCTGCAATGATGACATTACAGAGATTACAGTTCACACACAGCTACACTAGTGAAACCACAGATCTTAAAGTTGAAACTGTGCTATACTAGTGATACCACATAGCTTACAATTGAAACAGAACTACACTGTGTGCACAATTATTAGGCAAGTGAGTATTTTGACCTTATCATCATTTTTATGCATATTTTACAACTCCAAGCTGTATAAACTTGAATGCATTTTGGAGTTAAGTAT
Source organism: Rhinophrynus dorsalis (assembly GCA_037306005.1). Taxonomy (NCBI): domain Eukaryota; kingdom Metazoa; phylum Chordata; class Amphibia; order Anura; family Rhinophrynidae; genus Rhinophrynus; species Rhinophrynus dorsalis. The sequence continues at coordinate 213,635,394 of CM074718.1, read as the reverse complement.
ATCAGGTGATGTGTATTTTTGTAATGAGAGACAGTGTGGCCTTAGAAGATGAACACCCTATGTCAAGGTGTGCATAATTATTAGGCAGCTTCATTTCCTCAGGCAAAATGGGCAGAAAAAGAGAAGTAACTGACTCTGAAAAGTCAAAAATTGTAAGACGTCTTTCAGAGGGATGTAACACTCTTGAAATTGCTAAGATATTGGAGCGTGATCACAGCACCATCAAAAGTTTTGTTGCAAATAGTCAACAGGGTTGCAAGAATCGTGTTGAGAAAAAAAGACGCAAATTACCTGCCAGAGATTTGAGAAGAATCAAACATGATGCTGCCAGGAACCCATTATCCTCCAGTGCTGTCATATTCCTGAACTGCAACCTATCTGGAGTGTACAGAAGTAGTAGGTGTTCAGGTGGCCACGTGTCACGGTTTATTATGACTCTCAGACACAAGTTTTAGGTAAAAATCAATTTTATTGAAATAATAAATTGATAACGTAGGATGGCAATCACATACATACAGATATATTCAGAATATAACAAGACAGAAGGCAGACTCTACCGGTCCTGTCAATATACCGGACAGGACAGTCTGAAGTAATAGAATGTTAGGCTCTACCGGCCTTGCCAATATCGGGTAAGGCAACCTGCAGATGAAATCGCATAACGGTTCTACCAGCCTTACCAAATTACCGGGCAAGGCAGCCTCAATAGATTCATAATGTAGGCTCTGCCGGCCCTGCCAATACCGGGTAAGGCAACCTCAGATGGAATGTGGCAAAAGGTTCTACCGGCCTTACCAATACCGGGCAGGGCAGCCCAGAGATAGTAGCAGCAGTCAGATGGTAATGGCAAATTGACAGGATCGTAAGCAACCCAGTGTACACACACTGAGACTAACAGGGGAATCGTATAGCCGCAAGGCTTTGGAGCAAACCAGCGTCCGCACGCTGGAACCAACACTGAATAGTATAGCCGATAGGCTTAGGAGCAAACCAGTGACCGCACACTGGTGTAACAAGCGAGTTTGTATAGCCGCGAGGCTTTGGAGCAAACCAGCGTCCGCACGCTGGGACTAACACAGGATTGTATAGCCGATAGGCTTTGGAGCAAACCAGTGACCGCACACTGGTGTAACAAGCGAGTTTGTCTAGCCGCAAGGCTTTGGAGCAAACCAGCGTCCGCACGCTGGGACCAACACAGGATAGTACAGCCGATAGGCTGTGGAGCAAATCAGTGACCGCACACTGGAGTAACAAGCAATGTCGCCGACGCGACCAGGCAGGAGGTCGCCAGGATACAGGAGACAGGCGATGCGATGACAGGAACCAGCAACGATCAGTCACGTCAGGAAACAGCAGAGAAGAAGTTCAGCAGGAACTGCAACACCAGAGACTAGGCCGGAACCAGGACTGGAAGTACTTCAGCATGCAGGAAACACTGGAACAGTAGAGATCAGGAACTCAGGAACACATGAGATCAGGAACTCAGGAACACTGGAACAGAGGCCCAGCTATCACTGGCATAGTGATAGCAAGAAGGTCAGAAACAACACGAAAGGGCACTCAAAGGGTGCCCAATCCAGGTTAAAATAGGCAATAAGAGGTGGGCTATCTGCAGACAGCCAATAGAAGCCTCCTACTGGTGACAGACAAGGAACTGCAGCAATCACGGGCACCGTGATACCACGGTAAGGAAGGATGAAACCCAACCACCACTGAACAAGACAAGTAAGTTGAAATGTCAAGACTGGGCCAAGTAACATCTGAAGACAGATTTTTTTAAAGTTTTTATGGATTGATGAGATGAGAGTGACTCTAGACGGTCCAGACGGATGGGCCCATGGCTGGATCAGTAACGGGCACAGAGCTCCACTTCAACTCAGACGCCAGCAAGGTGGAGAAGGGTATCACAGTCTCCAACACTGGCGTGAGCCTGTGCATCCTTCCCTGGTGGTGTGTCTGGCGGCATGGTGGCTGCTACTTCCTCTTTACTCAGCATGGACAGGCACTGTCCTGGACGGCTGTTTATGGGCCTATGCTACTTTCCCTAATTGGGTTCCACCTCCTCTTGCTCCTTTATATACCTTCCTATGCCTGGGAGCCATCTCCCTTACATGGTGATTCTGATAACTGCTGCTTGCTCCGTTGTGATCCGTGCCTGTCTGAGTATTCACTCAGTGTATGACCTAGTGTTACTGTTGGCAAGCAAAACCAGGAGTCAGACGGTATAGTTAATAGAACCTTTATTATGAGAATAATGACAGTAATGCAATATATAAATATACACACAGTGGGTTATTGAAACGGCGAGCACTGTATCAGGAATAGCAGTCTCCCAATCTCTGCCCCACACTGTCAAAGACTAGGCCTCAGCCCACTGGAGTCTCTTGATAAGGTAACGCCCAAAAGATACTGACTCAGCCTGCAGTCAGTAGCTAGGAGTCTTCTAGAGCCCCAGGTCAATACTAGGAAGGATGTCTGAATAACGGAACTAACAAACTGAGCGAACAGACAAAGCCTTCTAGTAAGCACCAGATAGGATAGTCAGACGAGCCAAAGTCATACACAGACTGGGTGGTCAGCCAGAGCCACAGGTTTGCACCAGAAAGGATATCCACTGAAGTGATGGAATGCTGGATGCGCAGTGGATAGAGCCCCAGGTCAACACCAGAGTGGGTAGTCAGACAAGCCTAGGTCATACACAGAGCCGGTAGTCAGCCAGAGCCACAGGTTTGCACCAGGTAGGATATCCACTGGAGCGTATGTATGCTGGATGAGCAGTGGATAGGGCCCCAGGTCAACACCAGCGTGGGTAGTCAGACAAGCCTAGGTCATACACGGAGCGGGTAGTCAGCCAGAGCCACAGGTTTGCACCAGAAAGGATATCTGAGCCAAATCGGAACACCAAGGATAATAGTCAGACAGAGCCACAGGTCAACCTCAGAATGGATGGACAGACAAGCCGGATCATACACAGGAATGATGAATACTAGAAAATGAACTGCTCAGAACAACAAAGTAAGGGTGACTGAGTCAGGACTCAGTCTGCCCTTTAAATCCCTCGACAGGAAGTAGGTAGGAGGAGCAGCTAGAGGGAGGTAGTAGGTAGGAGGAGACTACAGGAAACAAACACACATAAAACAGAGGCCTGCAGCATGCTTGAAACCTCTTGCCTGCAGATGACGCTTGGAAAGACGTCAAGCGTTGCTGAAGCGGAGGCGCTGGAAACAGGGTACTGTGACACCCGACTTGTCTGATTACCTGATCCTTGCTACCTCTAGTTCTGTCTAGTTTTGCTTTGTGTATGACCCCGGCTTGTCTGACTACCCGCTACCTTGCTGACCACTGGTTCTGTCTGAGGATTCACTCCATGTATGACCCCGGCTTCTCTGACTACCCACTACCGTGCTGACCACTGGCTCTGTCTGAGGACCCACTCTGTGTATGACTCCGGCTTGTATCTACCTGCACCTGTCTGACCTCTGGGTCTGTCTGTGGGTTCGCTCAATGTGTGTAACGGTTTTATGGACACTCAGACATGGAAGGTTAGGTAAAAACACAGTTTTATTGAAAAACACAGAAATTAGAATAACCCTCGCGGGTCCAGTATATAAAGACAAATATAATACTGACACAGGTCAGGTTACAGTAGAAATCAATAACCCACATGGGTCCAGTATATATAGACAAACATAATACTGACACAGGTCAGGTTACAGTAGAAATCAATAACCCACACAGGTCCAGTGAGACACGAAGGTACAGCACTGCCACAGGACAGGTTACAGTTCGTGTGAATCCAAAACGAGACAGTGGAGAAATGGTTGCTATTAGGCCAGGAGGTACGGACAGGCCCTAATAGCGCAAAGAACCACAGGACACTCACTACGCAGAGAGTGACACAATAGTGACTTAGGCCACACAGGAGTAAACAGAGGCCCTGGACAAGTGGCAGACTGCCGGAACAATTAGAGGAGGACTGAAACTGTAGGCACAGAGTAACGCCAAACCGAGCCTGCAATGACTGTGACCCAATGTGCAATGTCACCAACCCGCAAGGGGTTAACGAACGCTCAGACCTGATAGTAGGGACAACCTGAGGCACCCAGGACACAAACCAACCTCAGCTTGTAAGCGGTGAACAGGTCAAGCATACCGTGGTGAAACCTGATTGATTTCCAACACCGGGGCGTACGATCACGAGGCACAAACTCGGTGACTGGGTCACAGTAACTAAACTGCCGGAGCAGAAAAAGAGGCAACCAGAGGATCTGTCCATAGACAGAGAGGACACCGGAGGACAGCCCCTCACCGGATCACCAGGTGGAGCAGTGAGCCAGGCCAGATCGATACACAGAGCAGGAACATCCACCAAGTCAGGTCGGTACAATGAGCAGGAACGTCAGCCAGGCCAGGTCGATATATGGAACAGGAACATCAGCGAATCTGGGTCGGTCACAGAGCAGGAATGGCAGCCAGGCCGGGTCGATACACGGAGCAGGAACGTCAGCCATTCCGGGTCGGTACACAGAGCAGGGAAGTATACAGGCAGAGTAGTCATACACAGGATTCACACGAATATAGGAACAAGTGCTAGCAATGGGAACACCACGAAAGGGCACTGCAGAAGTGACAGGGCTCAGTATTTAAGGGCTAGCACTGGATGGAGCAAAACTAGGTTAGCCAATAAAAGGAATCAGGAAGTAGTACAGGTCATAACGTCGCCAACGATAACACGGGCATCGTGATAGTGTGCCCCCGGTGTGCCTCCATAGGCCTCTGGTCTCTGACTCACTTCGTGTAGTCCATGGTATATGTATTTCTCCGTGTAGTCTCCAGTGTGCTTCCTGTTGGCTCCTGCCACTGTCTGGCTCCGTGTGTCCTCAGTGCGCATACCCTTTGGCTCCAGCCTCTACCCGATTGTGTGATCCGGTGTGTCTCCTCTGGCTCTGGTCTCTATCGCTCCGTGTAGTTTCCATTTGTCAGGTCAGTGGCTCTGGTTATGACCTATGCCTGTGTAGTCCTGGTGTGCCTTCCTGTGGCTGTGACTGCCTACTAACTCCTGTTGCCTCTACCTCAAGATCTAGAGTAATCCTATGCACTATCTCACTCTGGTGTTCTCCTCTACCTCTGTCTGAGGTCCTTCTGCAGTACAGTGCAAAGCACAGTGTGCAGCTCCCGGTGGAGCCTGGGGCCAAACTTGTCTGGGTCTGGGATTGTGTGGGTTATCATTTACCTTGTTACATTCTCAATAAAGGTAGTTAAATTTTATACTGTGTCTGTCATTATTTGCCAGATTACTGTGACAGAGGGGTACTGGTATGGGCTGGTATTATCAAAGATGAGCTATTTGGACCTTTTTGGGTTGAAGATGGACTCAAACACAACTCCCAAACCTACTCTCAGTTTTTAGAAGACACTTTCTTCAAGCAGTGGTACAGGGAAAAAGTCTGCATCTTTCAAGAAGACCTTGATATTTATGCAGGACAATGCTCCATCGCATGCATCGAAGTACTCCACTACGTGGCTAGCCAGTAAAGGCCTTAATGATGATGAAATAATGACATGTCCCCCTTCCTCACCTGACCTTAACCCTATTGAGAACCCTTCTTAAATGGTAGATTTACACTGAAGGAAAACAGTACACCTCTCTGAACAGTGTCTGGGAGGCTGTGGTTGCTGCTGCACAAAAAATTGATCGTCAACAGATAAAGAAACTGACAGACTCCATGAATGTAAGGCTTATGACTATTATTGAAAAGAAGGGTAGCTATATGGGTCAATTATTTTTTTTTTGGAAATGTCACAAATGTTTATTTGTAAATTTTGAGTTGGTTTTTTAGTATTCTCACTTTTAATAGATGAAAATAAAAATGCAAGATGGGAAAATTATCATTTTTCATTTAGTTGCATAATAATTTTGCACACTAATGGTTGCCCAATAATTGTGCACACATAGATATTCTAAGAAAGCCAAAACCTCACTTTTACTTTCTTATATATTCAGGTTTAAGGTTTTTTAACATTTTGGATTGACGGAGAGCACTGTAGTTGTTCAATAATAAAATTAATCCTCAAAAATACAACTTGCCTAATAATTATGCACACAGTGTATTATGAAGCAGACATCTGCTTGTACCATTCGACAACAGGACCTGGTGGTGCAGAAATGCAAATAATGAATTAAACTGATTTTGCCACCCACCACGTGAATATTTTACCAGGCTGCCTGCTGGACGGATAAGCAGCACAATTAAGTGTTTGGTAGTAGCCCACTGGTTCAGACTTATAAATGGTATGACAGGCAATTGCGCTTCTGCCCCCCCGGGCCAGCCAATCCCTGATTTATTACCATATCATTAGCATCTAAACTGGAAATTAAATTCATAAGATCAGTTTCTAAGACTCTGCAAATTAAGATCATATCATAAGCCAGCAAACAAACATAACTTGGCACATTGTAAGGTGGTCATTATGCCAGATTCTGGAAGTTTCCCAATACCCCATAAAAGGCTAGCATAAATTAGGGCAAACTTCTTTGCCACACATCAAGATTACAGCAACATTTGGCATACAAGATTTCAAAAACATAAAATGATTTATAATAAACGTGATACTTTAAAAAGATTGCAGCACCTAATAAATTTAGGAGAAAGAAATAACACAATTTACATTGCCAAGAAGTATAGCAGGCAATTAAGTATGTGGAAAAACAAATTGCTTTGCTTGAATAGTTTTAACGCCTGGGACTGAAGCACTTTTGACAGCTGTTCAACTTTATTCTGAGTTCATCATATACATAATTTTATGTGTCTGTGGTCTAAAACATATAGGGAGCACTACAAGGAGTCTAAAACCCAGGAATTTCAGATAAAAGTGAAACAAAATTGGTTTGTTTTTATTCATTTTTTTGACATTGTGTGGGCCTACAGAAAAATAATCATATGGTTTTTGAGTTAAGGTGCTTGGAAAATATAAAAGTATTTTGCATAAGAATTTTTTAAAGGGACCCTATCCAATAAATCTAACTGATGGTTTTGAAAAAGCTTTCATGCATGAGTTATATAGGTTATGCTAATTAAGGCATTCTGTGTAGGCACTGCCTGTTTTAGCTCTATATTACCTCCATTACTCACTGACACTTAATCATTTTAGTACACCAATTCATAATTTTTGTTCCCTTTCATTATCTACTATCTACCACTATTATCTACTATTTCTATTTGGAGCAGTTGTGGTGCCCAGAGTAATTAGTTGTCATTGGGATCATTAATATTTTCAGAGAGTGTCGGTTGTGATTGGAAATATGTCGTTTGTTCTGACTGAAATTGTCGTATGGAACGACAAAAAAATGTCTTAACTAAAAACAAAAATGTCTTAAAAAATGTTTTAACAACAAAAATGTCTTTAAAATGTCTTAACTAACGACAAAAATGTCTTAACTAAAGACAAAAATTCTCACATTCAGAACACATTCCCTCCACTTTTTTCTTAACGTACACATTTTGTCTTTTGAAAGACATTTTTTGTTGTTAGTTACGACAAATTTTCTTTTCCGCTATACGACACTGGAGAATAGTTTATGCCCCTTTGCCCGTCAATTCAGGAGTTGTGTCCTACACAATGGACATTACTAGTTTTTTGTCGTATACTGTGTAGAAAATATGTTGTTCATGCATTCAGTTACTTATTTTTGTCTTTCAAACGACAATTATTTGTCGTTATCCCTTTGAACATATGGCCCTTAGCATCTTTAATGCTCATATCACACTAGGAATTTAAATAGGTGTGCTAAGCACTAATTACATGATAACTCTTAGCTATGTATCCAATAGCCAGTAATGGTGAAGCAAATGGGAAGACAGTCTTGTAATGCAAAAAGCTTTCAAATTAGTGCTTTCTAGTACTGATACAAAAAGTAGCTAAAAAATATATTGCCTATTGCATGCATTGCTAAAGCAATAGGAGAGCTGACTTCTGATTTTGTAAAGTCTTTAATACTCAAGGTAAAGATACCAAGGTAAAGAGAAGGAGAAGTTCCTCCTCAAGATATATATACAGTCTAGTGCATGTAAGAGTCACATTTGCACCCTGTTCTCAAAATCAGTTATCTCATAGATATATTTGAGTTTGCCAGCATTAATAATGCAGAGGGCTGGCAAATACCATTATGCTAATAATTTCTCTCTTGTTAACTCCACTATGGAGCATTATAGCTGAGTCCCCTTAACCCTATTTAGTTAAAGATAGCAAGGTAATAACTGTCAGGTTCTAGCCCTCACACAGTTCACTCAACTGGTTTTGCCTGTCTGGCTTTATCAAGAGTGAGAGTCACCACCCTGTTATTCCCATGAAAATGTAATAGATGTTGAAGACAACAACAGTTCCTCCCTGCTATAATGTGAATGTGCTGAGGGCTCACCTTGATTCTGAGCTATGATTGGTCCTAAAGCTTTGTTATAACAACATCATAGGGTTACAGAAATACATTGCCCCACAATCAGTCCTATCATGTGTATAATAAATGTGAATTTATAACTTATGAATGAGAACTGAGGAATTATTCTACAGGGGGGTTTAACAAGCTCACTAACCATGTGTAGCTCAACATTAGGCACTTAATCAAAGATGAAAGTGAAACAACATCCATACATGGTTCATTTAACTTACATATTATTATGAACCTGGAATCATCAAATCTATTTTGTTGCATATCTGTGTATGTATTTATTATTTCTTTTATTTATTTATTTATTATTTACTTATATTTGATGAAAGGGTAAGCAGTAATTTGGACAAGGGAATTGCTTTTGATGTAGTATACTTGGATTTTGCAAAAGCCTTTGATGCTGTGCCTCACAACAGGTTATTGCATAAATTAAAAGGCTTCGGTTTAGAAGGTAAAATCTGTACATGGATAGAGAGCTGGTTAAATGATAGATGGCAGACAGTTGTTGTAAATGGAACTTTTTCAGTTTGGTCTAAAATTGTAAGTGGGGTGCCACAGGGTTCAGCCCAGTGCTTTTTAATTTGTTTATTAATAATCTAGAAGTGGGAATTGAAAGTAATGTCTCGATCTTTGCTGATGACACTAAACTGTGTAAGGAAATACATACAGAACAGGTTTTCTCATACATACAGAACATTTTTTTCTCTGCAGAAGGATTTAGATAAACTGAGTGAATGGGCAGAAAAGTGGCAGATAACAGTTAATGTATATAAGTGTAAGGTTATTTCTCTGTGCTGCAGAAACAAACATGCTAGATATACACTAAATTGGATACTGCTTGGGCAATCCTCATTACAGAAATATTTAGGAGTACTGATAGACATAGACTTCAGAGCAGTGTGTAGTGTCACTCAGCTGCTGCAAGAGCAAATACAGTACTATCCTGTTTAAAAAGGGGTATAGATGCAAATATAATTCTATCTCTGTATAAGGCCTTGGTAAGGCCTCATCTAGAATATGGAGTACAATTTTGGGCATGAGTTCTAAAAAAAATACATTATTGAACTAGAAAAGGTGCAGAGACATGCCACAAAACTGATAAAAGGATTGGAGGATCTGAGTTATAAAGAGAGACTAGTCAAACTGGGTTTGTTTACATTAGAGAAGCAATTTCTAAGGGGTGATATTATTACCATTTCCAAATATATTCAAGGTCAATGCAAAAAACTTTCCAATAAACTGTTTACTCAAAGAGCTGAGCGAAGAACAAGAGGTCATCCATTAGAGGAAAGGTTCTTTTGACTAAAACAAAGGCAGTGATTTTTTATAGTGGTATGGCATTCTTTTCCTTGGAATGTTGTGCTTGTACATACTGTAACTGCTTTAAAATGTAATAGATACCTATTTAGGAGAATTAGGTAAACTGGCGTCAAAACAGATAGGATGTTGATCCAGGGAAATATCTGACTGCCATTTGGAGTAATTTTTTACCCACTTGCGGCTTAATTGCAAATGGCTTTGGTGGTATTTTTTTGCCTTCCTCAACATGGGTGATTTGGCATGGGCTGAACTTGACTGACACTTTTTTATCAGCTTCATAATCTATGTTACTATGTTATATGTAGGTAGTCTGCAGAATAATAAGAAACATGGGTTATCAATCACCTAATGTCTGTCTTAGTATAATACCTATATGATAACATAGGGAGCAGAGAAATATACCATGTATCAGAGTATATGTGAATTAGTATGTGTGGGCTGATATAATGTTTCATCAAGGCCTTCTACCATTAAATACAATATAGTGGAATGCGGTATATGTCATAGAGAGTTCCACCTACTGATGTAGGTGGCACTTTAGTTCCTCACTGTGACCTTTGGGGTAAGTGTATCAATGTAAAATATCCAAAAGTTCTGCAATGCATTGACATTTTCTCTAATCTCCATGCTTGAAGTCTTTTGGGATTGCTATTATGTTTCTCAAAAAAGTGTGAACTGTTCCCAAATTGTTCTCCTACCCATGTCTTCATACCACAAGTAGTCATGACTACATATAATTTATGATATGGACACTTCAGACAATAGATTACAGCCTTGCTTTCACATTTAACCCTTTGAGTGCCAAAGGAGTGCTTCTGCTCTCCCCTCTGACACTCGAAGGGTAAATGTACTGATTACGTCTCCTGATGTTATCAATCCTGTCGCTGAATGCTGATAGACAAAGCATGCACAGTTGAAGGAATGTTCACATTTCTGTAAACCTGTAAATGTATGCTTTGTTGGCCCTGGTCTGTAGTGGATATGATGTGTCCCCTAGATTGGGGCCCTTCTTCAACAGATTCCTGATTTTCTATAACACTCTTTAATGTTGTATCTATGTACTAATGTTTTTGGAGGATATTCACTTTTTCCTCCATTGGAAGTTATAGGTGCTGATAAACTTTGGTACTTAGGTATTCTCAGTTTTCTGGGGTTTGTATCAACAGATAGTTCCTGATATGAATTACACAATGATATATTTTGAATAATCTCTTTGAATGAGATGTTTTAGTTTTTTTTAGATTTTTTTTTAATAACTAAAAACCATGAACAAGGTTGTATTATGCATACAAATTGTCACAGTGAATTATGCCTGGAGAGATCAGCTGCACTGACGAGGCCCAACAAAGCAAAAGTATGTCTGGGGTTGGCAGGATCAGTGTGATGTTTCCTCTCTGTGTAAGACACTTTTCTTATAGACCCTGCTAAATTCTAGTTCAGGCTCATTCCTAGTTGAGCATCTATGACCAGTGCTTTGCATATGCGAATTACCCTTGGTTTTTCCTTTATGCTAATTGAAGATGATCCACCTGGACACCACCTTGCGAGAGGGGGATATGTTATCATTCAATTACTCTTTAACCACAACTCTGACAGTATTGAAATAACACTCTCCATGTCCCAAATACAATGAAGATTAATTGGAGCTGCTTTTTTGTGAAACATTACTAATCCTGTAAGGGCAAAGTTTTGTGTTAGCACTAGAATGTGCTAATTTGAATCCTTTCAATGTTACAATACTGTCCATCCCATTTGCTTCAGCATTAATGGCTCTGGTAATCATAGTTAAGGACTATTGAGTAATTAGTGCTGAGCACATCTATTTACATTTTTTTGGGGGGAAAATGCAGTAAAAGGCAATAACGGGCCAGGATGGTGATATGGTGGCAAAGTAGTGTTGATGGCATAATGACAGCATACACTACTGTGTCTTCACCATCATAACCCTGTGAACCACAACCAATCCGACACAATCTGCAGATATCGCCATGAATCTGCCATGTCTTCTAATATTTTGTTGAACAATGGCTCATTTGCACATGGAAATACAGTTAAATGATATGTCATATTCATGTAAATGTGTTTATATATTATGTGGCACATCTCCATATGAACTAAGCTCCTGTAGCAGCCTCTTCTGTTGTAGTTCAGTCTCAACATCTCCTACCTGAGACTAGCGATGTAGGGATCTCCCTATAGCTTTCCATGCAGCCATGGTCACAGTCCTTTGTGTGCCAGTGAGGTAAGCAACACATTGCAGAGCATTCAAAGGTTTACATGATGCACAGTGGGACTCTGTTGGCGATGTAGGTCTCAGCTGTTAGCTATATACACAAGCTGGTCACCAGGCAGATGACTGAAGTAAAGTAATAGATGAGAGTGTCATAGGATACCTACACATACTGCCACCACCCCCACCACCTCCTCAAGTGGTGCTGTTAAAGCAATAAAGTTACACAGTTCTTCTACTATGCACTGCCATCCCACACTTACAAAGTTCTTAGAAATAAGTCAAAACCTGCACAAACGTAATGCAAAAGTATGCCTATGGAATAGTAAACTTGCCAAAATGTTGGCAGTTGACATGCTGCCCTTTTCTTTTGTTGAAAGCAGGCTTTAAAGAACTGCTGTCGTGTTGTGCCCTGCTGGAATATCCCAATCCTCAGTTATTTTTCAAGGATGGTTGTGCCGAACTTACATAAGCAGGAATTTAGTGTTCTGGGCAAAGGCACTCAGCCTGCTAATAACCTTTTCAAGGCATATGTTGTTGTACGACTCACAACTTTGACTTTCAGCTATTTGGTTCTCCACTTCAACCCTCAGAAGAAGTAATATTGTGTTGGAAAATGTTGCAATCAGGAAACATAGGCGAAAAATGTATTTGCAGTGGAGAAAAAAGGAGAACAATTTTGTAGTGCAAAAAGCTAAAAGTCATGCAGGAAATTTCTCTGACTTTCACCCAACCCTACTCCTAAGACATTGACACCTTTACTACAGGATGATATGCTAATGATCACAGTCTCTCCCCTTCCCTTTAATCCCTAATTTTTAGTCCATATGGCGATGTGAATCTGTAACAGAAACATATCACCATAACATCAACCCTTAGTGCATCTCTCCCTTAATGTGCTATAAGCCTTTAACGCCTTAAGGACCGCGTGCTCCAGGGGTGTGGCACTCTGGAGTACCAGGGCACAATTTATTTATTTATTTTTTTACACGTAAGTGATCTGTGATCACAAACTTGCCTGATGTGTGAGGACCGTCACTGGTCCTTAATGTACAGATGTCACGGTTTTAATGAACACTCAGACAATTTGGTTAAGGTAAAAAATGCAGCTTTATTAAATAAATAATAAAGAACAGAGATGCCCTTCAACAGGTCCAGACCCAGACAGAGGATAAGCTCTTCTGGATCTGACACAGGTCAGGGTACAAACAGAAACAGGTAAGTACAATAACTGAAATGCAGAGTGTAGAACTGGAACAAGAACTAGAACAAAACCTCAGCAGTACCAGAAAGGAGGTAACCTAAGTGAGGTAATCCCCAATGGAACAGGGGAAACAGACAAGACCACCGGACTTGCCCAGAAAACCAGGTATAGGCAGCCTGAGTGACGGGCACAGACACAGGTACATGGAGGTATGCACAGAGGCAACCGTAGCAGGCCCAGATAATACTGTAAGGAATAGGCAGCACACGTGGCTGGCACAGATACACGTACTCGGAGGTTATGACCCGGAGGCAACCGGAACAGGCACAGGCTGTATAATAGCACAACCCGAGGCAATTGTAAGGCACAGGCTGTATAGTAGCGCAACCGGAGGCAACAGTAATGTACAGGCTGAGAAGTAGCACAACCAGAGGCAATCGTAAGACACAGGCTGTATTGCAGCGCAACCGGAGGCAAGAGTAAGGTACCAGTAGTATAGTAGAACAACCGGAGGCAACCGTAAGGCACAGGCTGATAGGAAGTGCAACCAGAAGTAACCGCAAAGGTACAGGATGTACAGAACGCAACTGGGGCAACCGTATAGCAATGGCTATAGGACTCAAGACCGGAGACAACAGAGGCACTAGCGGAATAGCTACTGTGGGGAGAGTAGCCAATGCAGAATTGGAGCACAGAGAGCAAGACAGCTCAAGCCTGGATCGGTATACAGAAAGCGGGAGTCAGCCAGAGCCTGGGTCGGTACACAGACAGCGGTAGTCAGCCAAAGCCTGGATCGGTACACAGAGAGCGGTAGTCAGCCAAAGCCTGGATTGGTACACAGCGAGCGATAGTTAGCCAATGCCTGGATCGGTACACAGTGAGCAGTAGTCAAACAGAATCAGTCACAGGGATCGTAATCAGGCAAACTGGGTCTTAAACGAAATGGACAGCAAAGACAGGAGCAAGGACAGACAAAACCGGATCATACACGGAACAGGATACTCAGCAACAAACGTCTGGTCAGGAACACCACGAAAGGGCACCGGTATAGTGACAGGAGGGTGTATAAAAAAGGCAAGCCCTGGGAGGAGTTATCAACCCAGAGCCAATAAGAATGCAGCCAAGGTAAACCCGGAAGTATGAATGTCGCTCAGGCAGAATCACGGGCACCATGATACCAGACAGTCTTGATGGTCCTGGCATGTCAACGAGCTTTAAGGGGTTAAGATACCAAGTGAGCCTTGCTATTATGTTCAGTGATATTGGTCATAAGGACTTTCTCAAAGGGTGACACTACTGTAGTGTTTATCACTCTATTTTTGAACTTTTTTTGTGCCAGTCGCCATACAGCAAGGCAAAGTAGGGTCATTCTTCCCATTTCCTTTATTTTAGTGCCATTGGGCTACATTACATACTTACATCTGGTGAACACTATTACGCCATAACAGCCCTACCATTTTATTTATATTAAAGCTTCTTTTGGTATCCCTTCTCTGCCTGAACAATAGAGATTGATAGATTCATGATTGTTTTGTTATCTGTTAGTGCTCATGGAGTTACAAGCAGGGGTGGCCAAAAAGTGAGAAACATTTTCTGCATGACTTTTCCTGAAAAACTGAAGATTTTTCTTTTTTTGCAAACATTTTCTCCTTTTCTCCAATGCAAAATGTTCCTCCGTTTCGCCAATTCCAACACATTTTTCGCTTATTACAACAAATTGTTTGCCTATATTTCCTATGGTGCAACATTTTCCACCACAATATTACTTCTTCTGAGGGCTGCAGTTGAAAAACAAGTATCTGAAAGTCAAAGTTGGGAGTCCTACAGGAACATATTCCTTGAAAAATGTGTACATGCTTAAGTGACCCTGGTACATATTCATGATGATGTCAAGAGATTAAGAAAAAAAGTACAACCTATAATGTGACAGATGTGTATGGTAATGGTGGTAGGGGACTGGAGTGGTGTGATTGATGTGTATCTCTCTCTCTCTCTATATATATATATTTTTTTTTTTTTCCTACAGCATTTATTTTACCATTATCTTGTTTGTGTCAAATGTAAGCTATCCTTCTTTTCAGATTACTGATACACATTACTTATTGGTTGTAGCAATGGTCCTAAGTCTTGTAGATAGTAGCAACCCTTCCTCATATCCCTCCTCCTCCTCCTCATCTGTGCTGTTAATACATTTAGCATGACTTCTCTGTCATAGCTTTTGGATACTGTGTGAAATATCTCCATACAGAACTTCATACTGAGGGGTTCCTGAGGGGCTGTTACTAATACTAGGGCTAAATGTTGATACAATTCTACTGCTACTACTAGGTGTCAAATGTGCAGCACTTCCATCAGCAGCAGAGGCACCCATCATAGCTAAGGTTATGGATGTTAAAAACCTGTGTTGCTGTTGTTGTTGCTGCTGGTTACTGAACAGAAGTGTGTGTGGCTGAGTGGGACTTGGACTTAGAAGTGGTCATGAAGCTACTGATGACTGACAGGATGACTATGTGCTTTTTGCCATCTATGCTTGTCTAGGGTCAGAGTTTCCAATGGTTTTCTCAAACAGTGCTCCATTTCAGTGGTGGAATATTGAGCCTTTGCCTTTCTGCTAAAGTTCTGACCATGTCATCATCTCTCTCACTCTCAACTCTATCTGTAGCTGAACAATAGGAGAATGCTGGAAGGATATATTCTAGATCTGCGTCATCATCATCATCAGTCATCAGTCATCATTAGGTCATTCCCAGCATCAGCATTGCCCTGCTACTTCTTGCCCACTGCCCTCATATTACTTTAACCTTTTAAAGTTGTCAAACAATGTATTTCTTTTACTTTCACAATGTTTGCTACTAATTTGAGGACAGTTGTACTGGTGCTTGTTTGTCTCACAGTCAGATGCAGCAGTTGATTCAGCTGTTACACCTTCATCCTTTATATCATTGCAATCAACACTAGAATATGACTCGTTGTTGTCTTCAGTATTCTTCTTATATGTTTTTTTTTGTACTGGTGCTGGTGGAACTTTTGGTGGGACCTTGAAAACTGTATCCTCCCTGGGAGGAGAGGGATCATCATCATTTTATTGCACACGCTGCAGCAACCATGGCTTTAATTAGTTTTTGAACTACCACTTTACTCCCACATCCCTGCACTGTTCCACCTTCCCCCCTCCCCCTGCCCGTTGTGCATTTGCTGGATATTACTCAACTACTGTGTGTTATTACTCTCTATAGTATACAACTGATGTAGTGTGGTGTCTTGCCTTAGCCCTCAACAAAGTCTTCAATATTTTCTGCTATCTATCAAGTTTGCCTCAGGTCACACAGCTCACATCAGACTCCAAGTCAGCTGTCACCTACTATATGTATTTTGTTTATTTATTTAAATTAGTATCATTATTAGTTTCGTTTTTTATTTATTTATTTATTTTTAAGTTGACCACCCTATATTATAACAGTCCAAAAAATATATATAACTGAAAAAACAAAATCAACAGCTTCTTTCCCCAGACTTCCCAAGCACAGAGACAATAACAGCAAGATCAGCAAGCAAACTGAACTTCAGCTGCCTGTGTCTTGCCAGTCAGTCACACCAAATTCTGGGGTATTTGGGACCAACCTCCCTCCTCCCTTTTTCTCCCCCTAAAGTGTCGCCAGAATCCCTTAATACAGAGAACAAATGTCCTACCTAAAAGACTCCCTAAGCTAAACTTCAATTCCTCTTTATTTGCCTATCTTCTCTAGCTCAAAAACATTTTGCTTTCTCCGCTCACAGACAGAGAATGGCATGCTGTGAGAGCCTGACACCCTTTTATATGCCTGATGGAAATGTAGAGAAAACTTTCATGTGGTGAGGCAAAAATTTTCTTACCATTTCAATGCAATAAGCTAGGTGAAAAAAGGTAAACCTGCACTTTTCAAGGGAAAGTATTTGCCTAGCGGGAAGTGCCATTTTTTGCTGATTTTGGTTAGAGGTGAAGGTTTTCGCCCATCCCTAGTTACAAGTCATATCCCAGTGGGGAATATATATTTGTGTATTATCCAACCACTATCTAGAGATTATTCTCAATTGCGCTTAGCTGTGTTTTTTTGTCAATAAAACCAGTGGCCAATACAAGACCTGGGGGGCATTGCACTGAAGTGTAATAAAGAGGTGATAAAGTGGATATAACTTCTCCAGTGTTATAACTTCTCCAATTTCTATTTTATTCTATAATGCCTATGCACTAAGAGCGCTCAGACTTTAGAGATATTAGTGCATAGGCCCTATAGAATAACATAGGAACTATTAGTTTGTTTTTAAGTTATTAAGTTATTACAATTGTATTTGTTAGGCCCAATAAAACAATGATTAGTACACTTGAGTTCTATTTCATCCTCCCTATATACTGCATTCACTCTAGCCTCTATTCTATTCATCCCCCCAATTTACTTGTGAAACTGCAAGTCTGTTGAACAACGTTATTCAGGTTTCTGATCACAGAGAACTTCTAGAAAAAAGCTTTGAGAGTTTGACTTGTTTACAGCTTTAGTCACTGAGAGAAAATTAGTCATCGGGGGAGATGCACTAAGGAGTGATAAAGAGGTGATAAAATGGCGATGACTTCTCCAGTGATATCACTTCTCCAGTTCCTATGTTATTCTATGGAGCCTATGCAGTAAGATTTCTCCACTTTTGGAGATCTTAGTGCATAGGCTATAAACAATAACATAGGAACTGGAGACGAGGTATCACTGGATAAGTCATCTCCACTCTATCACCTCTTTATCACGCTTTAGTGCATAATCAATATTATGGATGATTTCTTGTGCCTATCTCATGCTGTCCATCTCTGTACTGAAATATGAAAATGAGTATGAATGTTGGGAATGTGACCATGGGTTGCGCTACGGAAGCCTTGGATGCCTAGGGGAATCTTGAATGCCAGAGAGGTCTCCAACACATTGATTCTCTATGCTTTGGAGATCTGTTTAGTATTCAGTTTTTAGCATTTTAGAGCATTTAGTTTTTGCTCTGCAATGCATTAGGTACTTCTCTGGCACACAAAAGGTTAAAAGCAAGAATTAAATTTATGGGACTTTTTTGAATTTGTATTTATTTTCTTTGATGCAGTTGGTTTGTTCCACAATTGCTTTTTCTTTGTATATCAACTTCTGTAGCGGCCAATGGGTAAAAAACTGTATTATTATTATCCTCCATAAACAGTGAAGTCTTTCTGAATTTCTTCACATGAACACAAGTGGCTCAATCAGTGGTTCAGACATTTTGAAGGAACTGATAGAACCACCTCTGTTTAATTAAGTATATTCTAAAAATGTGAACTGTTGGGGGTAACAGATTTAATACCCCTGAAGATTTATGTTAATCCCATGAATGCTAGAAACTCATTTGGCATGCAAGGGTTTAAAATCATTAAATCATTTAACATCAGACATTCCTGCCATGTAGAATAGAAGTTATCTCTACCACTGTCCTTCCAATATTTTATTTTGACCCTATAATAGTAGAAGAGTAGTTCCCAAACTTGGTTCTGCAAAACATCAGCCCCCCCCCAACAAAAAACAGGGTTTTGTTGAATAAATGTAAGAATGTGCGAGAGGAATAAAGCTTCAGCGGCAGAAATTATATTTTTGGCTCTATGTGTGGAATATTGGACCTTATGTATAAATTTGAATATTATAAACATTGAATATTACATGTGTTGAATAATTTCAGACAGTATTATTATGCTTTCTGCAAAATGTCATAATTAGCTGTTTCACCTAGCTCCTTCTAAGATAAAATAAAATAAAAATTTAATCATCACAGTTAGGTGATACATTTTAGTCTAACAGTTTAATCCCTTATGGACTTTGGCTATGTCTCACATTCCTTTGTATAATGTCTCACCTTCCTTTGTATATGTTTTTTAATTAGGTTTCACCAGTTTATTGTTAAGTGCATCTATAAAAACCTATATACCTTTGAAAGGGTTAGAAGAATAAGCTTTAATTTGTTACATACATAAATCTAAATATATCCCCTATTTTAATTAAAAAATATATTTGTTGTCAAGGATTACAGTGATAGAGACGGAATGAAAAGCTAAGTACTGTATCGTGTAACCTGAGCAGAGGAAGTTTAAGTGTGAGGGATGTGAGCAGTGAACCTGATTGGAGGGCCCACCTGTAAAGAATAGAATGATAAATGGTTGATTGAGGGAGGGATTCACAAATGAAGTGAACAATGTGAAGCTGGGACAAGTGGGTTTAAATAGGCCCTATAGTCCTTCACAGCCCTCACACAAATGATGACAAAGATGAGTATTGAAAAGGTTTCATGAGTTGTGGAGTAACCTTGGAGGAGGAAGTCTTAGTGAGACAGACACTAATTTCTTATGTATTTAATAAATGTGGGTGTTTTAAGATGTCCATTAGCAAAGACAACAGAGGGCTAGAACTTGATTGATTTGCCAAAAAAGAAAAACAAACAGTTCATGAAAAATGGTGACTGCACACCATTTGTAGCATGTAAAATAATATGTAAGTTCCTTAATGAGATTGTTTAGTTTTAGAGTGGGGTATGTGTGTAGAGCAATGGCCACAGGGTGAGATAAGCTGTCTTCAGTAATGGACTGATTCTGGTGAACAGAGCAAACACTAGGTCTGAGAAAACCCAGTAAGCCTAAGTAGATAGGTTCTTAATGTAAGTAGGTTGAATGATTCATGCAAGTATTGCAATTAATGAGGTCTGTGATTTTTTCATTTATGGAAATGAGTGTATGTGCAGAGAGTTGTGATAAATCTTTAGGACTGATATGGACTGATGACAGAATAGAAGGCAGTTGGGTGAAAAAGGACAACATGGTTTGAGATTCCAGTAAGGTATAATTTTGTAAAGATATTAGACAGTTGGAGGGGATCATGACCAGTATTTGGAGGGGATCATGACAGTATTTGCAGAAACTGAGAATGGCTGTAACAGGAGGGAATATAATGTGACCATTCCAGAGTTTAAGAAAGTTGGCTCGTATGGCTAAATCAGGTTTGGCAGACTGGACAAGCTGAATTATGCTGAAACAGTTGGGGGCTGCAATTAGCAACTGTGGATGTGAGAGATTAAGAAATGGGGAATAATACAAATACTAACTTTTCATAGCCTAACACAGACTGAAGCTCTATTTTGGTACATTATTATTTGGTAGACAAGGCTTCTATTAAGGTTTGAATTTGAAGAAGTTTGACAGATTGAAATTGTTATCTAGATAGACACCTAGCCACTCTACAGCAGATGAAGGACTGCTAGATTCTTCAGCTGCTACAGGAATGGCAATGTCGTTGAAGGAACCCTGAGTTTTATAAGGCTAGACAGCAGTAAGTAGATGGCACAGTAAGGGGGAAATAGTCTAAAACTGAATTTGTGAAGGCTGTCACAAGACATAAATTACCATCCAGCACAGTTTTAGTAACGATATCAAATAACTTGACTATCTTTTGATAGCAAAGTATTAGACATTTTTCCAGTTGATGCCACAGAGTCAAAGAGAATGGTAGATGGGACGTACATTGAAGGAATTGGATATGTCTGCTTTTGATAGCAATATTGCCTGGGATACATGTAAAATGTTAGATGGCATATTTTTCACTTGCATATAGAATAGAAAATTCCTCTTATGGGATGACAGGGTTTAGGCTTGGTATAAGGGATGCACATGAGCTGATGATGTGCCTCTTTGAGTAAGACTATCCTGGTAGCTAGTTCTGGGATTTAGACACGTTTTCTGGGGTCAAGGAAACGAATACAAATGCCTTTGATTTAACCCCTTGAGAACCAGAGGGATGTGCAATGCTTTGTACACCCTTCTGGTCCTCAGGGGGTAACATGGAGCTTTTAACTCCTTGAATGCTGGGGAAGCCCCCAGTGCATTACTTAGAAATGAGCAGGAGCCCTCTTGCATCCAATAATGATAGTGTGTCCAGATTTCAACAAGTTAAACTATGAACAAAAGGGAAAGGAGCCAATTGATCAACTCTCTTTATATTCCCTTTATTTTCAGGAGACTCTAGATGACTGGAACAGATATGATTAGTTTTGCTTGTACCAAAAGGTACTATAAATGTGTCATATTGATAATATTTTAACTCCTTGGAAGCTAGAGAAGTGTCCACTGAATTGTTCCACTTGTATTTGTGACCTTTCTAGCAGTAAAAGAGTTTTAAGGTTTTGATTGTTAGGTTCCATGTGGATTTCATTTGATTTTAATGGTTCCTATTACAGCATTACATTTGTGAACTATTGCAGTAAAATGTTAGAATATATTAAGTAAATCATTTCCAACCTAGTTACAAAACCTTTTTTTACAATAAAACTTTAATACTCACTTGTAGTAGAAGATCTTATTGAAGAGGATGTTTGATTCTCTGTTTTACTGATTCCTGAATCTGGAAAAGAAACAAATGTTATTTTCCATACGAATCAGTGTGTTCTCTTTTAACAATGTCAAGTCTTATTGCTGTTGCCATACTATCTGTACGTGCATATCTTAATAAAGAGTGCGTTACCTACAGTACTGGTCCGCTTGTCGTTACTGAGTCCGTGACACTCCGTTGAGTAAACAAAAGTTCTGTGGAACTAATGTATTAACATTTCTCTAACTTTAGAGATTTTATTGCAAGAAAATTGAGCAAAAATGGTGCAAGAGAATGGAGCAAAAAATGGTGCTCCAAGTCCTATGTTATTCTATGGAGCCAATGCATAAAGATTTCTCCAACATTAGAGGGCTTAGTTCTTTGGTTTCATAGAGTAAAAAGAGTGCTCCAAGTCTTGGCACAAAAATGGCTCAAGATTAGAGCACAAAATATGGTGCTCCAAGTTCTGTAATTCTACTGAGCAATTATATTAACCCCTTTAGACCAGCGGTCCCGGGGTGTCTGGTCCTTTAAGGACCAGATAGGCGAGTTCGACGTGCCGTCCCACGTGACTGACCACATGTTCCGGCACGTCGAACGAGGGACTGAAAGAGATCGCTCCGGTCTTGAAGCAATCAACTTCAGTCCCTGGTATTACTCACCGCGATCCTGCAGAAGCGAGGTGAGTAAAAGTACGTGACATACCAGGACCATCACTGGTCCTTAAGTGCCGGACCAGCGTGCCGGTCCGGGTATGTCACCAGACGCGAAGGGGTTAAGATATCTCCAACTTTAGAGATCTCATTGCAAGAAAATGTACAGAGCAAAAAAAAAACTTGGAGAAAAATGGGCACAAAAAAATGGCTCATAATTAGAGCAAGAAAATTGTGCTCCAAGTTCTGTTATTCTATGGAGCAAATGTATTAAGATTTCTCTAAATTTAGAGATCTTAGTGCAAGAAAATGGAACAAAAAACAGTTCAAGAAAATGAAGAAAAAAATGGAGCAAAACATTTGCAAGAAAATGGAGCAAAAAAAAAAAATGGAGCAAATAATTACTGGCTTTAGAGGTACCGATAATAATCCTATTTGCTAGCAATTTCTGTTACCTTATGGGGGACTCGGGAGGACTCCCTGTCCCCCTCAGCCAGTAATAGACAGTCATTCAGCCTGAGCCAATAATGTGCTCGTTATACTACCACTGCCAAATATGCACTGCACATCCACGTGCATAGCTGTTGTCTGTGGAATATGTATAGCTGCACAAGCTACTCCTTGGTGGAGGGTGTAGAGTGCAGCAGCATTTGAGCATGTCTTGAGGGTCCAGGAGAGAGGTCACAGTGAGAAGTGAGAGCAATGACTCACAGGAAGGGGGAGGGGAGCGGGCTCCCAAGGAGGCACAGCTGTGCAGAAAGCAAGCTCACTTACGGGTGCAACATTGCATATTTCCATTAAGTTTCTGGAGCTGGGCAGGCCGGTGGGTGGGCCAATGAATGCCACAGGGCTATTTATAAATCCGGCCCTGGTAACATAGCAATACTTGTTAAAGGGATAGTAATGTTTCAAAATAAAATAAGTTCAAATTAATCTTCATAGTATTTGGGCCATGAAGAGTTCAATACTGTCACAGTTGTAGTTCAAGAGTAATTGAATGATAAAGTTTCGCCCTCTCACACCTTTTAGCTAGTGTAAGTCACCTCCCCTCAGATGTAGAATCTGGTCTTAAGACCAGGCAGCTCACAACAAGATACAGTCTTCTTACTGTGAGAACAATGAAAACCCTGCTCCACTTGACAGGTTTTTCAGGTTTTTCCCTTATGTTAATTGAAGATTGTCCCTCTCTGCAAGCCATCTGGACACCACCTTTCTGTTCTGAGGTGAGCAGTGTTACATCAGTAAAAGGGGTGGGATGGGGATACTTTACCATTCAATTACTCTTGAACTACAACTCTGACAGTATTGTAATAACACTCTTCATGGCCCAAATACTATGAAGATTAATTGGAGCTGTTTTTATTTTGAAACATTACTATCCCTTTAATGACTTTATTGGCCATATGAAATCTTACACAGAAAGCAAAAGTTGATCAATTCTGGGGCAGACCACAGGTAACAAATACAAAAATTAACATTGGTTTAAATGGAAATGTAACCCCTTGAATGCTGAAGAGGTATACATTGCATTGTTTTGTTTGCATAGTTTGGTAAATGTTTATTTCCTTACTATGATGCAGTTGGTTTGCTCCAGATTTGTACATCTTTTGCTTTCTGAATAAAAAAAAAAAATCAGTAATTTCTGTTTAACCCTTTGAGTGCCAGAGGGGTAAGCATACATTGCAAAGCAATGTGTTGCGTACCCCTCTGGCATTCCAAGGGTTATTGCTCCACTCTAGTCCTTAACCCCTTAAAGGGATAGTAATACTTAAAATGTAAAAAATAATTTGTTGTAGGGTTTATCCCCCTGAGTAAAGCAAAGGTACTCCCACTGCTGAAAGGTGTTTTATTCAAAAGTTATTACAGCTCAAAGTTGCATTTTTTAGGTGCAATATCACAGTGGCCTGAAATTGTAGTGGCGCTGTTGCTACACCATCCTATGGACAGCTCTGATCCTGGGACTTAAGGACCATGGACCATTTTTTTTTTTTTAGTATCCGGTTCCAGGCTCCCCAAACGGCGTACACGCAAAATAACACATGAAGTGCCATGACCGTCAAGGGTCGTTAAGGGGTTAAGTCAGGAACATACAAATGTTTCATTTTTGGGCCACATCATCAGAAATCTAGAGTATATGTGTGAGGACAGAACAAGTTAAAGCCTGTCAGCTTTAACTCTTTGAGGACCAGATGTACTGCTCACGGCTCTGGTCCTCAATAAGTTGAAGAAAAAAAGTTTAATCAGTTTTATTTGTATAAAGTGCATAGTTATGGATCAATTTTAATCAAATCATTGAGAATATTGGTATCTAAAATAGCTGTAAACTGTTTTTTAATGAAAACCTATAATTTACAGAGGTTTTCCTGCTGAGTAAAATAAAGTAACTCGCACCACTGTCAGTTGTTTTATTAAAAGCTTTAACAGTTCAAATAATCAGGAAGAGAATTTACTGGGTGTTTACTTCCTGAATGTTCTAACTGACAGGAATTGACACTGCAGTTTCTATCACATTCTATGGAGAACTGTATGTCACTGACCCTCCATTAGAATGTATCAGAATAACTAATTGGAATGTGACCACTAGAAGACATTGCTATTGAAAAATTGGTTTAAACTGTAATACCAATGTAGATATGCATTTCTCATCAATGGGAATGCCCTTATTTTATTCAACAAGGAAAGCCCTACAATATATATTTTTTTCATAAAAAAGTTTACTGCTCCTTAACCTGTTGTAGACCAGAGGGGAGAAGAAAACTTTTCAGAGCAATGTCTTTCTCACCCCACTGATCCTTAAGGGATTAACAAAATAAATAATTATCAAGAACTATAGAGTGGTAGTTACACAACAGTAGCAACGAGCGGGCATTTAGGCCCTAATGGAATATTAGTTTATGTGTGCTAGCTAATTAGGTTAAAAAAACAATAATTTTTTGTTAAAAATCTCATACAGGCTATATCAAAAGGTAAGACAGGCTACATTTGGCCCACAGGCCTCATATTCGATGCCCATGCCATAAGTGGTTAATGCTCATTCAATCTATATTTTAGATATGAAAAAAACCTTACCAGCAGCTACAGACATTGAATCAGAGACAGGACTTTGTGCAGTTCCATTATTAGCAATAAGAGAGGCTTTGGTTCCTACAAAGCAAACATATACAATATCAATAGAGAATTTTCACTAACTAATATGGTAACAATATTTGTCACAGCTAGCTCATTAGCCATGAGTAAATGAAGTTTTCAAAGATTTTGTCAGGGCACCAGTATATTGACTTTCTGGAATGATGGAGGCTCCATGGTACAGAAGCCATGGAGACCATACAAGAGTCACATGTGGAGTCAGTGATCAGTCACCAAGGATTTCGGGTCACTAAAATCTTACATTAATATTGTTCTTTTGAGGGAAGGGGTGGTGAGTAAGAATGGGCTGAAAGTAAGGTTTTCTCACTCTGTGAACTTCCGAGAACAGAGGAACAGTTTCTCCTTTCTGCAGATGTTTCCATTTATTTATTTTATTTATTTATTCATTTATTTAGAAAATGTTTTACCATGAAGAATACATTGAGATTTCTCTCCTTTTCATGTATGTCCTGGATAGTTTTTAGTAAAGGGTTACATATTTACACAAATTGAGAAACATTATACATTACATGTTTCCAAGTGAAGGAAAATGTAAACAAGTAGTTATGCTGGAAGGTAATGTCCATTTATTTCAGTGGGTTTCATCTTCTGCCATTGATGCACACATTCTTTGACACATCATCACACACACAAACATTTCATGCACTCACACATGTATGCATGCGCACACTACACATTCGTGGTAAGCAGCTCTGCTGGAACATGTGGGCAAAAATAAACTTCCAGCAGGAGCTATCACAGCAGGGCCTAGATTCACTAAAGGTTGATGCTGTGGCAATATGATTTTGTTGATGTGTTTGAAACACTTCAACATTTCGATGCATACACACATCAACATTTTCACTAAATTTTTTGGATGCAAGGGAGGGGTGGAGAAGGTCCCTATTAGCATATAGGACTGTTGAAGTGCATCACTAACACTACGACAATTCTGAAGTTGAAGAGGGGAGTGAAGAGAATGCTTTCAGCACCATGGGCAGCATCACTTCCTTATAGCTTTGAGTGCCATAAGGATGTGCATTGCTTACCCCTATGGCACTCAAACGTTTAAAAAAAGTAAACCAAGCACTACACAATTATCCCCCTAGCTCTGTATCATATATGGTACATGTTGTGAAATCCCAAGGGAGCAAGTCTGGGGGTACTTGTGGCTACCACTTGTGGCTACTATGGGTACTTGTGGCTACCACATGCCCCCCAGCCTTGTTCCCTTGCCCAATGGTAGCCACAGTAACCATTATACACTGATTGGATCCCAGACTTGTTCCCTTGACCACTGGTAGCCACAGCTCCCCAAGTACACTGTCTTACTCTCTCCAGCCTTTTCCCCTTACCCACTGCTAGCCGCACACCCCCATGGGCGAGGGAACAATGCAGGGGGGCAAGTGATAGCCACAATCAACATAGATGCTGCCTGACCCATAGATTTGTTCCCTTGGGAGTTCACACAATATAACTTATATGATACAGAGCTAAGGGGATAATTGTGTAGTGCTTGGTATATTTTTTAACCCTTTGACTGCCACAGGGGTGCGAAATGCACATTCCTATGGCACTCAAATGTATAAGGGAGTGATGCTGTCCATGGTGCTTTCCATGGTGCTGAATGCATTCTCTTCACTCCCCTACTGGCCAAGTAGGAAAACAGAGAGACAGCTCTTTAACTTCAGAATTGTTGTAGTGTTGGTGATGTGTACAGAGAGGAAATCCCTTTCACATTAACAACAGTTCACAACCCTCCCTGCCTGTGATTGATTGAGGGCTGTTACTGAATAGGAAAGTACAGGGAGACCCAAACGTTGCCAACCTTAGGTAGGTGAAGTTGAGACTGTAAACTCCGACAACAGAGGCTGCTATCAGAGTTTAGTGAATGTGTTGAAGTGTCACATTAACATATCAACACACCCCCTTGCATACGATAATGAGTCATTATCCTGCATTTTCATATGGAAATGAGTAATTTTGCTTCATTTCCATATGGAAATAAACCATTGTCGATGTGATGAGTGAAAATTTGTAAGCCTGTCATATGGATGTCGATATGGGCAGCTTTTTGTCAGACTGATGATGATGTGATGATGATGTGATCTCAAAGACACTTTAATGAATACAATCAATGTACCTTCAACACTGCTCCGACAGGACATCAACATTTTTTGAAACTAGCTTTCATAGCTTTTCTTGCACTGACCTTGTTTTGATTTTTCAGTATTACATTTGCATTTGTTAACTGTATTGGATACTTGTTAAACTATGTAAAAGCTCTGAATACCCAGTGGCATTGTATACACTTATACATATATACATTCATGAAATATATTGTATGGCTTTTCCTGCAGAGTATAACAAGTAGACTACCATTGCTAGCAGTTATTACAGTTCAAACTGTCACAAAGTGGTGGACCTGCTATCACATTTAATGGAGAACTGTAACTGGTGACTCACCACTCCCATAGAATGCAACAAATTAACTGACTGGACACAAAGGGAAATGTCTGGTCACCAGGTGCATTGTTGATAAAGATATTGTATAAAAACATATGCTTGAACTGTAATAATTTTTGAATGAAGCAACCGTTAGCAATGGAAGTACCCTTGGATTACTAAGAAGGGGAAAACACTACAATAAATGCATATATATGTATTGTCTTAAAAGTTTATTTTTAAACTTTAAAATTAACCATTTGCATGCCAGAGGATGTTAATGGGGTAACACTCAAATGGTTAAAGTATAGCTACAGTTAGAAAGGATCCTATTCACATATCAAAGCTACATATAATATTACAAATTGTACATTCAATTATAAAAAAAAAACTGGTAAACAACATTTTTCAGCTTGACTACTGTAATAATAGAGGTTTATTATTGAAAAGAATGCATTTTAGGTTAATGGACGACAATCATAAAACGTAGCAAGGCATTGTGTGATATACATTATTTATTAGTGAGGCAGACAGTTGTGGGGAGTCCATTATTCTACTAACACAACAGGCATTGTTCTCTGGAACTTCATTTTGTAGAGTTTCATTGTCATGATTTTAGACAATTTTATTTATGTGGGGATATGCTCAAGCTGGCGACGCTAATTCACTATTTTAACACTGCTCTAAATGCACCCTTGTGAACTCAATTACTCCCAATGTTTCTGTTTGCATTGTCAATAGTTGCCTCATGTAAAGCACCTGAATGTAGCATGCTGCAACTTTGATAGCAAATTACAAGCTACAGCATGAATTATCTGCACTGACCTATGGGCCGCTGTTGGTGAAGCTCATACGGGCCTGCCTTTTGAAATACAGCATGTTGAACTATTTATGATGAAGGTATCCAAAGGGTTAAAACAAGAGAACCAATCAGGTTGGATATCTTCACTTAAATAGATAAATGACAATATTAAATAAATTTGAGAACTTTACACTATATTAGGTATTGACACGCTACTTCACAGTAAAGAATTGATAGAAATAATCAATCTCGCATATTTGTGCAAAAATATATATAATTTATTAAAATACAGTATACTATATATATAAAAAGTGTAAACAACAATGACATAAATGAGTGATCAGCAATTACAATAGATATATTGTAAACCAAACCACAATTATCACCATGAGGATAACCAGAAATTAAAGGGTTAACCACACATAGGTATATTCAAAGGTATTAGATAACAATAATTGCACTCAGCAGCATAGAAAAGGATAATTGATCCTTACAATTAATAAAATACAGTTGGCAGCAGTGTATATGAATACCTTCTGCCCCAGAAACTGTATAAACTATGTTAATTATGGTTTAACCCCTTAACGACCCTTGACGTACCAGGACCGTCAAGGGTAAATTTGCTTTAAGGACCAGTGACGGTCCTGGTACATCAAGTGTTAAATGGTAGCAGCGCGCCGCCGTGCACGCTGCTACCATTCAATCCAGGCTGAGACTGAGCGGTCCAGTACCGGACCATTCAGTCTCAGCCTCCGTCGGTTGTGCCAGGTCATGTGATCGCTGCATCAGCGATCACATGTACCGGCATTCTAAAACAATGAATGAGGCAGTCTACTTACTGCCTCTAGTGTCTCCTCTCTGCCAATGCGTCCCTTACATCAAAGTAAGGGACAGAGAAGCATGGAGGAGACACCTAGTGGAAATAAAAAATACAGCAGCTGGGGGTGTTAACCCCTTCACTGCTGGTGCAGGAGGATGGCTAGATGCAGGTCAATTTCTGCCCTGCTAAATATACTTTTTTTTTTTTTTTTAAATAAAAACACACTTTTTTTTTTTACAAATAAAATATTTAAAAAAAAAAAAAAAAAAAAACATCTCAAGAAACAAAATTGGAAGTGTGATTGTTGTGGAGTCATGTAATATACTTACACACACCGCCAAATGTAATGAACAAAAAAGTGGGAAAATAGGGTGGGAAAAAGGGACACGGGGATTTTCACCCAGGGGGGACAGTGGCCACTTTAAACTGTGCATTTTGTAGGTATGACATACCTTTCATGCAGTCTCCATAAAAATGTAACCCTTTGCGCCCAATTGATCCCAAGAGAAAAAACAAAAATGGTGGTTTTTTTACATTTTTATTTACCTTTTTCTTTAATTTTAATAAAGTAAATGGTGAGTTATCCATATAAGTGGGGTATCAAAGGAAAGCCCTATTTGTTTGTAGAAAAACAGTATATCATTTATGGGGGTGGAATAAAAGCCTAAGAGGGAAAACACTGTTGAACAAAGACATAGTCAAAAAGGTCACAATTGCTCCGGTCCTTAAGTCAAATCCACCTCTGATTTTCCCGGTCCTTAAGGGGTTAAGGTATATTGTCATGTGAATTGACCTTAATATGAAGCTGTGTCCTCTGACAATTCTCCTTGTACCATATATATATAATAATCAAATGTATAGACTAACTGGAATAGAATCCCAAATTAAAATCACTATAATTTAATTATCTACTGATTACAAATATTGTATACCTTCTGAATAAAACATATAAATTGAAATTAATATAGTCAATTATAGATTATACCAAGAAGATATTTAGAATCAATCCAATAATATATGTCTAGAAAGTATATAAAACTTCATGCAACATATATCACAAATATGACTATAGCAATGTTATATAAAACCTATAGGCACTTCAAGGGTTAATCCACATATAAGGATAAGACACCACACCCAGGATGGCAGCTTCTTTTGTCTAATGAAAGTTAAAAATAAACCTTCAATTTACAAAATTTAGGCCTAGCACATGCACAAAGAATTCTATAAGGAACACCACAAATAAATAGACAAATAGCAGTTAAAGAGTTAATAAATGAATTCAATGCCCTAGCCTTTTATACTCTCCGCCTATCCCCAATAATTGGACAGAGATCTATCTCATTATACCGTGACATCATCAGTATTACATGATTGGAAAATCTCCCATCCCTAATTATACTAGGAATATGAGTTCCCAGTAATGACGCTATAAAAATTATAGATGACATTCTTACTCCACATTAAGATTCACACCTAAAATGATACCTGGTATGGGATTTCTCAAAATTTAGGAATGCAAACTTTGACCCTACGTCACATAAAGATGTCATTCTTCCAGACTTTCTCATAGGGGAGTATCTCTCTGTTTAAAACTTTAAGATTTTCTCATAAGATACTAATACTGCTTGGCACCATGGTTGTTTGCAATTCTCTATCCATTACCATTAATGTTGCTCAAATATTTACTCCCCAATTAAAGGAATGAGTATTCCTTTGTTTTAAAGATTATGTAATTTGAACACATTTTAAACATAGGTTTTCAGAAAATTCTGCTATTAAAATTAACCCTGTATGCTCCACCAGGTCAAAGTCTCTGACAAGTATCACCAGGTAGAATGCAAGGCAAGTAAGTATGCAGTGGCATATAACAAAGCCTTAACCATTTCAGTGTCAGAGTGGTAAACAACACATTGCTCTGCAATGTGTTACATACCCCTCTGGCACTAAAAGTGTTAAAGTGAATTTCCAGTCTTTATACAAATTCCAAACTAATAACTGCCTAAACAGAACAGAAAACCAAAACCTAAGAATTTAAATGTGGCATAGAAACAATTCTAAATGTCCTGAAATCTGTAGTACCATAGCATAGAAATAAAAATTTCCTTTGATTTAAATGGGATTCTTCTCATCTGACTTCTATCACACCTCTGATGAAAACTCTGGATTTATATTTCTCTCTCTGACAGAAATAAATTATTCTAAATTCAAATTCCTGAAGGTCAATCTCTGTCGCCCAGTCAACTGTGCTTCAATAGACCTATCCCCTCCTCTGGACCCCGGCTCTATAAAATATCTGGGCATTCCCTTGGATGGGTGACCTGAGTCTATTATTTGCTCTTAACTTCTTTCCTTTCCTGTGAGTTATAGAGACAGACTTTGCTAAATGGAACCATCTCCTGATCACTCGGACAGGTAGAGTTATTCTTGTTAAAATGATGACCCTATCCAAAGTGTTTAACCTTTTCCATACTATTCCATTTTGTATTTCCCAACCATTTTTACAACACTTAAGTCACTTGTGTCCTCCTTTATTTGGACTCATAACAAAAGAAAACAACTTAGATCTGATATTTTAACTAGACGCCCAAATCGGGGTGGCTTAGGTCTCCCTGTTTTTTTAAGTATTCTGCACCTGTTTTCTCTAGGTTTTTGGACTTTCTTCCACTGGATCCTAAGAGAAATGGACACTGGCTTTTGTTCCCTACCTGACTAGAGCTGATGCCTTAAAACTTCTGTGAACTGACACATCTAACATTCCCTCTGACTGCCTAGACCATCTGTTCTTGAGAACATATCATTCTGTT
Source organism: Rhinophrynus dorsalis (assembly GCA_037306005.1). Classification (NCBI taxonomy): domain Eukaryota; kingdom Metazoa; phylum Chordata; class Amphibia; order Anura; family Rhinophrynidae; genus Rhinophrynus; species Rhinophrynus dorsalis. Next base: position 213,603,151 of record CM074718.1, on the reverse strand, counting down.
AACTATATATTCTCTTTGGCTCCTCCCCCACTCCCCTAGGGAAACCAAAGTTTATGCCAGGATTATCCAGTGCAGTTTTTTGGCTCAGGAGTGAACGGTGTTTAACACACATTTGCAAGACTTTGTGACCAACTCTATGGTGCCCTCTCAAGAAGGCTGAGATCAGTGATTTGGTGGACCTTTGAGCAGGTTCACCACTGGGTGATGTCCATGATTAGGAAGGGATATACCCATAGAGAGCTTTCTGAATTTTTATTTTTATTAGTCCTTCTCCTCTTCGCAGGCCTCTTTATTTATGTACTTGCTCCTTCTTAAGCCCTCTATCTAAACTTTATTTCCTCAATCTTTGGGAAAATGAACTACAGGTGACCCTCACAAGAGATCAATGGCATACTATATTTAGTTTGAACTATTGGTATGCGAGAGATGCACTGATACATGAAATGAACTATAATTAATATAAACATTGGTATAGGTAGATCTTTCCAGAATGTAGCTAGCATGTTTCAAGATTGCTGGAGATGTTAGACATATGCAGGTACACTTTTCCATTGGTGGTGGAGCTGTCCTAGTATCATCTCTTACTGGCATCAGGGTTTGGGGCAAATCAGTGCTATACTTCATATGTTTTATTCCTAAAGACCCTATCTTATGCTAATATTACGCTGCTGGGGCCTCTCAGAGTCTCTGAACACATATCCAGAGCCCCCCACCATATACTGAACATGGCTAAGTCCCTTATACTGCTATATTGGCACTCCACTTCTCCATCTTCAGTCTCCCAATGGATTTCCTGGGTGGGCCACGTAGCGGAAAGATGTAATGCTGTTTCAGTTTCTTCTCTTTCTTCATTTCATCGTACTTGGTCCCCTTGGATTGCACATCACCTCAGTACCTCTGGCCCTTCCCCCACCCCACAGGGACAACCTTATTTGTAATCTCTGGAATCTCCTTCTCATTCTCTCTCTCTCTCCTTTGAATAGTGGTTTGGCATTACTTGCTGTTGTCTAGGTGATCCTCCAGGTGACTGCACTGGGACCACCCCCCCCATTTTCCATCTCAACTATCTCACACCTCTCTCCTCCTCATTTTTTCCTTTCTAATTATTTTTCTTTTAATTTCTTTCAGTTTCCTTCCTGTTACTGACAAAAGCCCTTTCTCATTCTCCCCCTTACCGTAGTCCAAGTTTTGCTTGGTTTCTATAAGGCATCCATTGTTTTTCACATAAGACTACATACTGTAGATTCCCTTTTGTTTTTATCTTTTGCATCTGTTAGGTGGGTCTTGTTTCCAATGCATTCTATTCACCTTGCCATCAAATGCACTTATACTTAGATGTATGATTGCTCTCTATTAAAGGGACAGTAATACTTCGTTTTAACTTTATTTCATTTTGTAGGCATTAAAAAACATGAAGAACGATATAAGTCTTATCTCTCAAACCTTTATGATTTAAGAGATATTCATAAGCAAAGTTTCCCCTCCCGCCCCTTTTTCCTAGTGTAAGCCATCTCTTCTCAGATGTGAATCTGGTTGTAAGACCGACAGATAACAGCAGGGGACACTCTTCTTTGTATGAAAAGAATGAAGGCCCTGCCCCCCTTGACAAGTTTTTCAGCTTTTTCCCTTATCTTAATTGAAGATTGTCCCTCTCTGCAGTCTACCTGGGCACCTCCCTTCTGATGTGGCTAAACAGGGGGGTGGGATACTTTGCTTGTGAATATCTCTTAAACCATAAAGGTTTGAGAGATAAGACTTATATCGTTCTTCATGTTTTTTTAATGCCTACAAAATAAAATAAAGATAAAATGAATTATTACTATCCCTTTAAAGTGTAAAAAGGGATTAGCTGCTTGAAGGTTGAAGAGGTGTCCTATGCATTGTGACGTAATGTAGAAGCCCTATTAAATCAATGGAAACTTTATGAATTTTTATTTTTCCCCTGTGGTTTAGTTATTTTAGGGATTAAAGGTGAGATAAACTCTCTAGTAACAGAAACTCTCCAATTCCTACTTTATTCTACAGAGGCATATGGACTAAAATCTCTCCTACCGGAGGTACTCAGTTTATTCCAGGTACTCCTGACAGGAAGAAAAGCATGGGAAGAGGGAACCAGGCAGATGGGAGAAGGCTTACTCTAAGACATATGTTACAGTTAATTAGTTTTATTTATATATCATTTATTTAGCACTAGTGTATTATACAGTGCTGCACAAAAGGGACAGACTAAATAAAGATCTTCTTAAAGGAGAATTTACACTTCCTAATAATTACCCCCACACACTTACCTTGCCATGGCCAGAAAGTCCTCTTGTACCTTTGTTCAAGAGAAAACATCTTCAATCAGTCCTGAATTTCATGTCCATAGAGGAAGACAGGAGAATTACTAGCAAATTTTATAAAGAAGCAGGTGCAGTGTATGAGCCTACTTAACATTACCATAGGGCTGGATTTACATCTCAGGTGCTCCTAGGCAATGCACTCTAGGTGTCCTTAGCTCCACCCATGGTCACACCCCCAATTCTCATATGACCACACCCCCAGTCCCATCCACTGTTTTTTGCAAATAAAATTCCCTTGGCCTATAAGAAGCTTTAACCCCTTGGTTGCTAGAGAGATCTCCAATGCATTGTACCACAATGCATTAGAGATCTATCTAGCATCCAAGGGGTTAAATAATAGCTTGTAAACTCGTTCAGGGACATGGAGATTGTTCTGGCCACACCCACAATTCAGAAAGTGGGTGTGTCCATCAGAGCTAAGCCACCCCTTAACATTTGGAGATCTAGGCAGTTGCCTAGTGTGCTTATTGGGGAATACAGCCCTGGATTAACTTGTGCAGTGGGCAGAGTTTGAGGTCCCATGGTCCTGCTAGCATCTGTCATATCCACCTCTATGGACATGACATCCAGAACAGAATGAAGGTGTTACCTTACCTCTTGATCAAAAAGACAAGGGCAAAATTCATATATGCCATTAGAATGTTCTGGTCATAGTCATGTAAGTATGGGTTATTATTAGGAGAAGTTAGCTTTTCTTTAAAGGGATAGTAATGTCTCTTTAAAAGTCATTCACTGAGTCTTCTGTATATTAAAAGTAACAAATTGCGCTATGTCTAAGACCTTACTTGTGTATAGCTCAAAAAGTAACGAAGCACCCCTTTCGTGCCGCCTCCCACTAAATCTGAAATCTGGTCGTGGGATCAGATGGATGCAGCGAGGGACAAACTACAGTAAGGAAGTATAAGGAAAATCCTGCCCACCTTGATGAAGGAGAGCAGGATTTCCCCCTTTGCTTACTGAACTTTGTCCCTCGCTGCAGCTGCCCTGAGCAGACTGCAACTTCTGCGTGACTTGGCCGGAAGAGGCGGGCTGGGGATCTTTATCTCTTCATAACTTTTGAACCACACACAAGTAAGGTCTTACACTTAGTGCAATCTGTTACTTTTTATATGCAGAAGACTCGGCGGATGACTTTTAAAGATACATTATTATCCCTTTATTATGGATGGAGGATTTATCTTTATACATGCTAAAGAATTTGATTCACTTCTACTGCTCACAGTGGTAACGTGATGCTCCTGTCTTAAATCCTTCACATAAAAATAATAAAGCTAAGTGTTCTAATTCAGAAAGCCTAATAGTGATATATTATTACCTTTATGTTTTCCTTAGAATCAAGTATCTCACTTGTGTAACATTAAAAAAACTAATGGCCTTAAAGGATTGCATCCTTCTTTTTTAACCTCAATTATAGCGATAATCTTTTCAATATAATGTTTCTTGTAGGCAGATTCAATATCAATTGGCACGGAAATGCAATTTCAAACTTACATTTGTCATTACCCATTTTAAACAGCAAATACAAAATATTTCTAAAGCTTTTTATTTTGTGCTTTCACCTTATCAAACCATTTAGATCTATTGTCAGACACAGTAACTGAATTCCGTAATGATGCCCAAGATCAGAGCTAGAAATTCCACATGGTCGTTTGGTAGCTATGGTAACCACCCGCCAATGCTGCGGTTGTTGCTGCTGCAGTGTTTAAAACATGATTGCAACTGTCTCATTTTTTTGACATTTCATATATTTTTGTTTAGCACAGCATTTAAGATCCTGAACATTTTATCTTATCATAGAAGATTGGTAAATATTATGAATCAAAGAAAGAAAAAACCCACCTTAATCTCAAATAATTCTGACAATGGTCTATACTTAAAGGAAAAAGATATCAATATTAATTTTTGGTTCTTAATTTATTTACCAGGAAGACTTACCTAGGTATGTATCCTTCTTATATCAGACACGTTTTTTAATACACCTTTTTTTTTACATTGAAACTGTTGTAATCAGTAGATGATCATTTTCAGTTTACAATCTGAGCCTCTTACATTGTTCTGCAGGAATATTGTTGGGACTTTTCTCCTTTCAATCACAATGTTGTTGTCTATTGTCTATTGTGTGGAGTGGTGAAGTAAGTACAGACTTTAGTGGAGAACAGTAAATACAGGCATATATATTTATATGTATTTGATGTCCACATGAAATATATCTTCCTAACTAAATCACATTGTACACTCCACTGGTCTTTAAGGGGTTAAATAAAATAAGAGCTACATATTTATATAGGCATATTTTCCCTTTAAACCATTAATGCCAGGGGAGGTGCCAGGACCATCATAGAAATCTGTCTTTTGAGGAGAGATGATGGTCCTGGCAATTCATTGGTTAATGATTATAGAAAGCCTCAGAGAGCACTGTGAACATGGCAGGGAGGATATTACTGACTGCTCCAAGACTTCAGTAGTCAGTTTCAGCCATTCCCTGGCAGCTCAACACGGTTACAGCAAGCACATGTGTAAATGGAGCTACATGACAAATGCAGTGCAAGTAAACATTGCCTTTGTCACTGTTCTCTGCCTCTCTCTGCCCCAGGTTCACAGTGAGGAGCAGAGAGAGGCAGAGACCATACCTCAAAATGCTTCAGATGGCAAAATAGGGGGCACTTTTGTTTTCAGTGGTAGTGCTGGGGGCAGAACTGGTGGGTCCAGCAAGTAACCTCATTTTTAGGTTGCTTCATGACCTATTGACATGTCTTTGTGTTGCTGAATAAATTATATCGTGCAAGATCAAAGTATTTTATTTGCACAGACTAATCCATAAACATATACTGAGGTTTAAACATCCATCACATGAAAAATTATAAAAATGTGGGATGTGGGAATTTTCTAATTTTTTCTTTTTATAGTCTTAGCAGACTAAATGATAGGTTATACCTATAACTATGGCATCAAAAGGAAGACCTACTTATTCTTAGAAAACATTATATAATTTGTGTATACTAAAGGAATTACAGGAAAATATGTTTGAACAAAGTGACACTAAAAAGGCCATAACTGCTTTTGTTTGCTAGTGTAAAAATCCCTTTTCACTAAGGAGTTAAGCCATTATTAGTAAAGTTTTTGCATTACACCTTCAATACCAAATGTCAAGGTATTTGAATTATCGTTTAGTTCAACAAAAACTGTTGCCATGATTTGGCATTAATATGTTTCTCTTAATCATACATAACAATAATGATATGTTCAAGAACAATCTGAATACCCTTAAGTAAAAACTGGTTATTCCTTCATAGCTCCTCATCAAGCTCATATCTCCATTTGTCTAGGATATGCTGCATGGGATGTGGTGGGGGAGGGGTATAAATGAATCAGACTAGTATGATTCTTCTATGATGAAAGTTTTAGACAAAACCTGGCACTGGACAGGTAAATGACAGATGCAGTTCAACAGAGATAAATGTAAAATAACAGACATTTGGGAAGTAAAACAGAACTGCATATTATACACTAAATGGGACCATGTTGTAGGGAAAACCTTGTTGGAGAAGGATTTGGGAATAACCGTAGGTAACAGAGGTTTCATCCACACACACAATCTCAATCAGCATCTGTAAAGCCAACAAAACAGTAACATACACACCTGAAGAACATACCTACTTTATGCATCTTTGCTAAGAACTCAACTTGAATATACGTTTTTGGCAGCTATCCACAAAAAAAATATTATACATGTAAAAAGAGTCCAGAGATGCACATCACAATTAATTAAATGGAAGATTTCAGTTATGTGGGGAAAATGTCCTTATTTGGTTTGTTTATTCTGGAAATAGGTTCTTAAGAAGGGCATGTGATTAATATTTACACATATATGCAGGGACAATACAAAAACTCTCTGGAGACATTTGGTCAGCAGGGCAATACAGATGAGAAAAGGTCATCCTCTGAGATTAGACATAATGAGATTTTTCCTTTTGCACAGAAACAGGTTATTTTTGCAGTGGCAGAACTAGTAATCTGAGGGTCATGGTGCAAAAATGTTTTAACCCCTCCCAACAAAAATATTATCTCAATGTTCTACCCAATATAGTCATCTAAAACATAAATGCTGATATATAAATGACTAGCAATGTGGAGATGGCGTTTCTGTCTTGTTTATTGTTAGGAATGTGTTAGTGAACTGTATTGGTACTACACACAGTCATTAACTCTCGCACACACACAGTAAGAAACACTGTAAATACTTGAGAGACAGACAGAAACACATGTGCATGCTGCATCCTCTGTGACTAAAGTGCAAATGGCAGTGTTTCTTTGAGTTTGAATGCAATAATCATACAAATAAGTGAAGAACAGAAGAGGACATGTAAAAAGTGTTATATTTATTCTTCATAGAAAACACCTAAAAGTACTGCACTTACAAGATTCCCTTGTAGTAAAAGCCCATCAGACTCATAGTCCTTTATAGGCTTGAGGTGTGTGTCCTACATGACTGGCGTTCTCATGCCTCTCTGTCTCTCAAATCTCCTTTTGCCATTCTTGAAGTCATTAAGTTAATCTCCAATATTTTACCTGGCTCCAAGGGTGTATCGGTACAATAGCAGGAGTATCTGTGTGTCACTTGTATGGAGAGGGGGTTCAAGATGTGGCAACTTCCACTGACCCCTTGAATGGGACAAGTCCACTCTCGCAGGGGCCATGAATACATAGCCATTGACATACAGCAATCTTGCCAATACCAGCCTAGGCATATTTTCTTGCCCGTGTCCTGTTCAAGGTGTCAGTGGAAGTAGCTGTGTTTTGGACCTACTCTCTATACAGATGATTGGAAACCTGCAGCACTCAAACAGCTGTTGGACTGCAGTTCTAGTCATCCTCAGGTGGATATTGACTGGCTGAAAGATTATGTGAGTTGTAGTCCAATGCCAGCTATTGATGGTCACTAGTTACCCATCCTAAGTCTTTGTCCATGCAACTATAAGACATATTTCATTTAGCATTATTATTTGAACCCCTCTTCATAAATCCTGGGTTTGTGGCTGTAGTAATGCTTAGCTACCTACACATCTATGGCAAAACACCCTATTCGGTTCTCATGCACAGATGAGATATTTTTTTAAAATTCTGTCTAGGAATGCATGGGATGAATGAACCCTGTTTATTTTCAGAGATATTGTCCCTCTATATACATATCACTTGTGTTAGTTAAGTGATCTGAAATGGATCATTGAAGGTACAATAAACCTCTTTTTTTTATTAGATATGTTTTAGGGCTTTTCCTGATTAATAAAATAAGGCTACAACCACTGCTGGTAGATTTTGCAATCAAATGTTATTGCAGCTTAAAGGATAGTAATACTTGAAATGTAAAAACTTTTTTTTATCTCCCTGAGTAAAACAAGGAAGCTTCCACTGCTGAAAGGTGTTTTATTCAAAACTTATTAAAGCTCAAACTTGAATTTGTAGGTTCATTATCACAATAGCCTGAAATTGCACAGTGGTGCTGTTGCTACACAATCCTATGGAGATGTATGGCACCACTGTAAAATTTCAGGCAACTGTGATACTGCACCTGAAAATTCAAATCTGAGCTGTAATAACTTTTGCATAAATCCTCCTTAAGCAGTCAGAGTGCCCTTGTTTTACTCAGGGAGATAAACACCACAATATATCTGTATGTATATATATATATACTAGTGTAAAAGCCCGTGTACACGGGCCAGGGTCCGGGTGATGTTAACCTTTTGAGTGCCAGAAGGGTACGCAATGCATTACAATGAGTTGCGTACCCCTCTGGCATTCAAAGGGTTAAGAGGCCAGTCCTGCTCTGAGTCCTGCCGCCTACGCAGTCATGCACTTCAGAGACTGCCCGAAAGCACAGAATGCTCCCAGCACAGAACTCCCAGCATTCTGTGCGTTTGGGCAGTCTCTACTGCGCATGACGGCTTCTGACAAACATCCTAGCAAATTATTATATAGGATATATATATAATTTATTTTTTTACATATTAACTATTACTATCAATATAAACATCTTTTTTCAAGCAATAGCACCCAGTGGTGTCTAAAAGGCAATGGTGTTTTATGGGAGAGCAGCAGAACAAGACTGAATTATATGTATACTAGTTGAAGAGCCCGTTACACAGGCCACAGTGCCACAGCCAGCCAGTCGCGGGGCAGTCATGCGCAGCCTGCGCCGCGGCTGATACAGAGTTGGTGCTACTTCGGAGCACCCAGCTCTGTATCAGCCGCTGGGCGGGCAGTCTCTACTGCGCATGACTGCAGCACGCGCAGCAGTGTCTACTGAGCATGTCGCGGCATTACACGCGATTTAGCGAATTATTATATAGGATATTTATTTATTTTTTTTTTTTTTAAAGAAATGTCTGCTGCTTCCTTAAATGTACAGGGATGAGATCAAAAAATCAAAACTTTGTCTCAGAAATTGCCTTGATTTACCTAAAAACAAATCAGGACAGTTTTCAGAACCCCTGAAGCCCCTGGTGGATGTGAATAGAGGCTCCCAAATATAGATTAACCCTTTGAGTGCCAGAGGGGTGCACAACAAATTGCTTCTCAGTGAATTGCCTACCTCTCTGGCACTCAAAGTGTTAACATGTATGCTCCTCTAATTTATTGGTAGCCTTCCTACCTGTTTATGGGACAAGCAGCCAAATTTATGTGCTGTACACCCTAAACAGCCTCACTCTTCAGTGACCATCTGGCCAAAGGATTAAACTGATTCCTTTCTGTAAAACAAAGACTGTTGGGAACCTAGGGTGGGTCTCCCTGAAACAGGAGGTCCCCAGTGCACACTATTATATTTCATTATATTGTAGTACAAATATTACACTTTTTTACCTGTTGCAGGTGAAGCAGGATGTAGTGTGTGGCTGGCAGGAATGAGTTCATTGCTGAGAGTAGAGGTAGTTGAACTGAAGGTACCTGGAAGAGTTGAAAACATGAAATCAGTCTTCTCTTTCCAGAGTTATATTTAGATCTCAGGCTAAGTCTAAGAACCCTTAGCCACACAATCTACAGACATGATCCCAAGCCCTATACTCCGTTGTCTGACAAATAAAATAACCTTAACTTATCACATACAAGCACAAAAAGCTCTTAACAACTTGGTTGCTAGGCAAGTTTCCAGTGCTCTACTTTGAACTGACCCCTAAAAGTAGAGCAATATTTTAAATTGCACTAGTTGAACAGCCCGTTACACGGGCCACAGTGCCTCTGGCAGCCGGTCGCGGGGCAGTCACGCGCAGCAGAGACTGCCCGCGCCACTGCTGATACAGAGCTGGACGTTCCTTCGGCACGCGCAGCAGTGTCTACTGCGCATGTCGGGCATTACACACAACTTAGCAAATTATTATATAGGATTAGCTTCATCACTTTAAAAACACAACTGTCACCACCCTAACTTAGTGAGAGATAAGAAATGATTAATTTTAACTTTTTATGCAAGTGTATAAATTATAAGGTAATAATTACATGGTAAAATCTGACTTTCTTCAATGAGCTCCCTCTACCTGAAGTCTGTAAAAAGTGTCTGTAAAATCTCCAATCATAGGAGTTCTATGTGTTTGTGTAACATGCTTTCTATTGACATGTGGCAGCTGTTCAGCTGAACAGGGAATAAACATGTATAATGTGACATGCATAGGCAGTTCTAATGATCCTTGGCAGTGACAGGTAAGTCAAGAAACTTTTTACAGACTGCAATTAAAGTGTTCATATCACTGAAATTGGAAGGAACAGAAGAATCAACATAGCAGATACTAAGTAAGAAAAATACAAAATCACAATAATAATAATAATAATTGAAATCAATAGATATTTTTATTTGCCTTATGGTACAGATGGTTTTCTCCAGAATTGCCCTTCTTTAGACTTACAGAAGAATTAAAGAAGGAGTAAAAAAATAATTAAAGGTAAATTAAAGAGCAATTAAAGAAGAATTACAGAAGAAGACAAAGGAAGGCCAGAGTGAAGAAGACACAAGATAAGTATTTATTGTTATAGCTGTAGGGAATGGGCCATGGGATAGTGTTAGGACCAGGATTTTAATTAACTTCATAGTTAAAAAAATGTGTTGGTGGGTATATGCTACAAACCATCAAATATTGATGATAATGTTGAGGCCCAACTGCTATTGCAAATGTGGAAAACTGCACATTTTAGGCATACTATAATTATTGGAGATTTTAACTATCCACATATCAGCTGGAAACATGAGACCTGTAAGAGTACTAAGGGAAGAAAGTTTGTGAACATGCTTAGGGATAGAAACATATCACAAATGGTAGAAGTGCCAACAAGAAATAACAATGTATTGGACCTAGTGAAAAGTGGAAAACATTTCCCCCATGACTTTTTGAGAAAACTGGCTGATTTTTGTCTTTTTTTTAAAAAACTTTTCGCCTTTTTGCCAGAGCAAAGTTTTCCTCCTTTTCCCCTGTTTTAACAAATTTTCACCTACGTTTCCTGGCATGGTATGTTTTGTGTATGTATATAGTTTTTAACCATTGTCATGTTTGTGCCATATCGCTATCCTTCTTCTCAGATTATTGACATACATTAATTTTCGGTCATAGCATTGGTCCCAAGTGGGGTAGATGGTGGCAACCCTTCTTCACATCCCTCCGCCTCATCTGTGCTGCTGTTTACATAATTCTGGCTTTCTCTGTCATGTGTGGTTTCTGATACCTGATACTCAGATGGAATGAGATGTTGGTTCATTTTTAAGAATGTTAGTCTCCCAACATTACTGTTTGATAGCCATGTCCTGCGGTCATTAACAATGTAACCAGCCGCACTGAAAACCCTCTTACACTCAATGCTTGCTGGAGGACAACTAAGAGTTTCCACTGAAGTACTGCTTTGTTTGCCAGTAGTCCATGGGGCCATTGCTTCTGCCTAGAATGAAGCTATCTTGCAAGTATGCAGAAACCATCTCACATGCAGTGGGACCATTTCTAGGATCTTCATTGTGTTCTTGTGTGTCAGTTACCAACCAATACTCAAGGAGTATCACGATGCCCGTGATTCCTTGTTTTTATTTTTTCTGTCAGTTATCCAATGGGAGGTTCTCATTGGTTGCCCTGTGTTTAGCCCGCCCAGTATAGCCTTTATATACTGGGCTCCTGCACCCTCTCACGGCCCTTTCGTGGTGTTCCTGTGCCAGTTCTATGTTTGTTATTGAGGTTTTCAGTGTACCGACTTGGATTGCCTGACTACTCTCCTGTTCCTGTGCCTGTGTACCGACCCGGACTGCCTGACTACTCTCCAGTGATCGTTCCTGTGTATCGACCCGGCCTGGCTGACGTTCCTGCTACCGTGTACCGACCCGGATTGGCTGATGTTCCTGCTCCTGTATCCTGACCCGGCCTGGCTGACGTTCCTGCTCCTGGATTCAGACTTGGCAGTCTCCTGTTGTGGTCCTGGTCGCCTCGAAGACATTCTGACTTCCGGGTTGGCAGGATATGGCAGAAGAACCCTGGAACTTCATTACTTGAACAACATGACTAGAGGTGGTGGTGGATGCAGCATATGTAGGCAATCTATGACTCTGCCATCTCCTACAGCAAAACCAGAGTGATCATACTCCTCTGAAGCAGGAGTAATAGGTGTTAATTGGAGTGAACTGACTGTTGGCAGTAGCACACTCTCTGACATATAAATAACTTCACTACTTCATTTTTCTGCCCTAGAGCCCTGGGAACTGTTTAGAGTGTGTCTGCTGATGAGCTAGTTGCAGCAACTTTGGCCTGCTGATAGTATGTTTCCCAATCAGACCTGTGGTAATGCTTCAGGTGGGATCTCATAGAGGAGGTGCCTAGGTGTGAGCCTGCTTTCCCCCTGCTTACATGCTTTTTGCACAGACAACAGCAAGCAACATGCATAGCTTTAGGATCCTGAGTGAAGTATCTCCATACTGTGGACTTCACAGACTGAGGGGTTCCTGAGGTGCTGCTACTACTACTACTGGGGCTAGATGTTGATGCAGTTCTACTACTACTACTACTAGGTGTCAATGGTGCAGCACTTCCAGCAGCAGCAGAGGCACTCATCATATTTAACATTGTGGATGTTAATAACCTATGTTGCTGTTGTTGTTGTTGCTGCTGCTGGGTACTCCACACAGGTGTGTATGGTTGAGTGGTACTTGGACTTTGAAGAGGAGATGATGCTGATGATGACTGATAGGGTGACTGTGTACTTTTTAACATCTTTGCTTGTCTAGAGTCAAACTGTCCAATGGTTTTCTCAAACAGTTTATAGACAGGTACAGTGCTCCTTTTCAGTGGTGGAAGATTCAGCCTTTGCATTTCTGCTAACTTTATGGCCATGTCATCATCCTCACCCTCAAATTCATCTGTTCCTGATGATGACAGGGCTATAAGGTTAGCAGAAAGTCAAAGGCTTTATCTTCCACCACTTTTAAGGAGCACTGTGTCTGTCTATAAAGTGTTTGAGAAAGCCATTGGAAAGTCTGACCCTGGACAAGTACAGATGTCAAAAAGCACACAGTCACCCTACCAGTCATCATCAGCATCATCGCCTCTTCAAAGTCCAAGTCCTACTCAGCCACACACACCAGTTTTGAGTATCCAGCAACAGCAACACAGGTTAACATCCACAGTGTTAGATATGATAAGTACCTCTGGTGCTGCTGCTGCAAGTGCTACACCTTTGACACCTAGCAGTAATGGCAGTAGAATTACATTAACATCCAGCAGCAGCAGCAGTAGTAGTAGTAGTAGTAGTAGTAGTAGCAGCAGCAGAAACCACACACGACAGACAAGGTCAGGACAAATATATTAACAGCAGCACAGATGAGGAGGTGGATGAGGGATGTGAAGAAAAAAAAAGCAGGTGCTCATACCACATTACCACATCTACCCCACTTGGGACCACTGCTATGAGCGACAAGTAATGTGTGTCACTAATCTGAGAATGAGGATAGAGATTTGATGTAAAAATGAAAATAGTTAAAACTATATACACGCATAAATCACAACCATACCAGCCATTCCCCTGCTACCACCACTACAATACATATTTGCCACATTGTAGGATGTTTTTTTTTTTTTTTTTTAAATCACTTGACATCATTATGAATATATGCCAGTGTAATTTATGAAGGAAGTTGGTGTTGTGGGCAAAGGACCCATGCATTCTGCATGCGAACACATTTTTCAAGCCTTATGTTGCTGTAGGACTCACAACTTTGACTTTCAACCACTTATTTCTAAACTTCAGCCCTCAGAAAAAGTAATATTACAGTGGGAAATGTAGTACTCATAGGAAATATAGATGAAAAATGTGTTAAAATAGGAGAAAAATGTGTTAACATAGGTGGAAAGTTTGTCAAAATAGGCGAAAAGGAGGACATTTTTGTATAGACGGAAAGGAGAAATTTTTCACAGGGAAAAGTGAAAAATCTGCACATTTTCACAAAACGTCATGTGGGAAATTTGTCACACTTTTTGCCCACCCCTATTCAACAGTATAAACCAGCGGGGGACAAATGTAAAGAAGTAGATTACAGACAATGTGTATAACCGCAGATGTAAAGAAGGAAATGGCAAGAGAAAAAATGGCATTTCAACTATTTAAACCTGAAGGTACAGAACATTCTTTCTTTAGGCAGTAAAGATTGAAAAAAGGCAATTAGGATAGTAAAAATAAAGAATGAAACGTGGCTTGCAAGGAAGAGCAAGACTAATCCCAAAAAGTTTTTCAATAAATAAATAATAAATATTCAAGTGCATTGGACCTCTCAAAAATGAGATGGGGGAGTTGATTATAGAGGATAAGGAAAAGGGGGATGTTCCATTTTCTTTGCATCAGTATATACAAGAGAACAAGGAATGGTAGAAGAGCCTCAACAAGTAGCAAATAAAACCATACCACAATCATACACTGGGTTGACACAAGAACCCCCAAGAAGAGGTTATGGGAAGCCTGAACAAAATGAAGACTGACAAAGCACTGGGTCCTGATGGTATACATCCAGGAGTTCTTCAGGAAATCAGTGTAGTGTTAGCAAGACCCCTCTTTTTACTCTTTAAAGATTCTCTCACCACAGACTCAGCGCCACAAGATTGGCATAAAGCCAATGTAATACCTCTGTTTAAGAAGGGAACTAAAACAGAACCTGGGAATTATAGACCAGTGAGTTTGACCTCTGTAGTGGGAAAACCGCTAGAAGGTATAATAAGAGATTATATTGTATAACAAAGCAAAAAATTAAGATTATTAGCAGGAATCAATATGGTTTTATGAGTAGTAGATTATGCCAAACTAATATTTTCAGCTTCTATGACAAAGTAAGTCGTAACCTAGATAATGGGAAGGCAATTGATGTAGTATATGTAGATTTTGCAAAGGCATTTGATACATTGTCACACATGAGGATGGGATATAAAATAAGGAAACTGGGGCTAGGGGATAACCTTTACACTTGGATAGAAAACTGGTTGAAGGATAGGGAACAGTATGTGATTGTAAATTAACAATTCTCCAATACAGTTAAAGTTGAGAGTGGAGTACCTCAGGGTGCAGTACTTGGTCCACTGCTTTTTAACATGTTTATAAATTACCTGGAAATAGCTATAGAAAGAAAAATAACAATATTTGCAGATAACACTAAATTATGTAGGTAATAAATTTAGAACAAGATATTTGTTCTCTACAGAGGGATTTAAATAAAATTGCAGATTGGGCAAACAAATGGAATACAAAGTTTAATGTGGGAAAGTGTAAAGTCATGCATTTGGGAAGAAAAAATCCCAATGCTACTTATGAACTTAATGGAATCATTTTAGAGGGCTCGTTGATAGAAAAAGACCTGGGAATTCTTGTAAATTACAAACTTGCAAACAGTGACCAGTGTCAAATAGCAGTAGCAAAAAGCAAACAGTCCTGTCTTGCATAAAAAGGGGTATTGAAGCAAGAGTGGATAACATCATATTGCCATTGTACAAATCATTGGTGTGAATTCACCTCAGATTTGCAGTGCAGTTTTGGGCACCAACTCTGAAAAATGATTTTCTAGAAATAGAGACAGTACAGTGAAAAGCAACAAAATTAATTAAAGGAATGGAGGACTTGACATACGAGGAATGACTTGAAAGCAGGGACACCCCATGAGATTAGAGGAAAGGAGGTTTTGACTTCAGCAGAGGAAGGTTTTTTTTTACAGTAAGGTCTGTTAAATTATGGAATTTCTTGCCCAAAGATGTGGTTATGGCAGATACAATGGATACATTTAAGAGAAGATTAGATACATTTCAGTTAAAAGGGAACATACAGGGTTATACTGTGTATTAGTAGGCAAAACAGAAAGGCATGATAAAAGCTAACTTATCTGTCAGAAGGAAAGCTATATAATTCTCATGTCTCTGGGTTATGAGGCAAAGGTTGAACTTGATGGACTTGTGTCTTTTTTTACCTAATTTACTATGTTACTATGTTATGTTACTAAATTACAACCCACAGGTTTAAGTACTGCGCAAAATCTCAAAAGAGTTCCATATGATACTACACACTGATGACACATTATAAAGAATATTCCTGAGACCCGTGTTCCTCTCCCATAAACAGCACTCCAACCTGAAACAACTTGCGGTGAAGAGCTCCCTTAACGTAACAGGAATTGGTACTTCTACCTGTCTACAAAAAGCAGGTGCTCATACCACATTACCACCCAAAACACAATATTGAAGGCAAATTCTCCTGTTGCTATCCCACACAATAAATATATTCTGGGCTGTTTGGGTGCCGGGAGCTACACAGTTCACTTCAAGCGGTGTGTTGTGCACCCATCAGGCACGTGGAGGATTAACCCATACATTCTACAGATATGGGGATCGATTCTATTACCAGCGCTAAAAAAACCCCCATGCTCTGTGTGTTTTTTTAACTAGGTTTTAGCATCCTATTACCCGACTTGTAAAAACAAAATCAACGATAATTATACACGCCACCAGTCCAAAAAAACCCATAGGATACAACTAACAACAAAGTGCAAGTGGTATCCTATTACTCATGCTCAGTATTAGCACCTGTTGATACATTTTAAGTTGGAAATCCTGCTCCTTAGAGGTTGAGGCGTAGAAGCCAGAATGACAGTTTCAAAACCATCGGTGTTCGAAGAAAAGCAGTGTAGAATGCAGCATAGAAATCCAATATGGAATTTTAAAAGGGGGGGGGTTAAAATGTCGAAGGGGGGCAACCTTTGACATTTTAACCCCCCTTTTAAAATTCGACTTACAGTGCTTTCTTTCACCACATTAATTTGACAAATATTGTACATTTAACATTTTAACCCTTCCCCTTGAAAATTCGACCTACAGTGCTCCCATGACTTTTTTTCTCCATTTAAATTCGACATTGTTCTTCTCCTATTTTTCACGCCATGCCTTCTTTGTATTTGTATTGTATAATCAACCCCATTGCAATGTGTTTGCTACCACTCTGGTACTAATAGGGTTAATAGGCAAGGTATGCGGCTGCATATTTTACCTGTATATATGTAAAAGATGTTTTTTTTTTATTATATATTTAATTTTATTAAAATAATACTTCAGACCTCAAGCATGGATAACCTATCTATTAGGATAGTTTATGCATGCAGGCGACAATTGCCCATAGGTTATATGCGCTTTTATTTTAATATGTTAACATTTCAGACCTGGATGGGGGAACCAGGACCCCTCCTGACACCCCGCTAACATGGATCATCTATCCAAAAGGATAGATGATAAACATGGCAACCTGTACACATGGGTTAAATGCTCTTTTTATAAGTAACTATTAATGTCAGACCTCGAAGGGGACACCAATGAATCATTCACCGGGGTCAGACCAAGTGACTGATCCAATGATGAAAGCACAGCGCTGCACTTTCTAGGAATGACCCAATTATAGGGTTCATTCATTTTACAAGCGCATGTACTGGATGCGGCTTATTCAGCTGCTCCAGTACTGAAGAAGGCATAGAATGCCTTTGGGTCTCCCCATGGATCATCTATACTTTTGGATAGATAATCCATGATAGGGGGGCTCTTAGGAGGGGTCCTGGTGTCCCCTTTGAGGTCTGATATTGTTACTTATAAAAAAGCGCATATAACCTATGGCAAACATAGGTTATACGCGCTTTAGTTAAAAGGTTGCCATATGGATCATCTATCCTTTTGAATTTTCAAGGGGAAGGGGTAAAATGTCGAATGTACAACATTTGTCCAATTAATGTGGTAAAAGAAAGCACGGTAAGTCAAATTGTAAAAGGGGGGATTAAAATGTCTAAGGGGGGCATTCTATGTCGGATTTTGATAATGTGGGGAACACATCTAACACTAAAGGTGATCTTTCTGTCTTTAGTGGTACACCTATTTCCTTGGACTTTGACATTTTGCGTGTTTTTTTTAGGCGGTAGTTGAATAAAAGCAGACAGCGCCAATTTTGTAACTACTCTGAAATATGCTCTCTACTCCAATTTTGTTTTACTGTGGTTCTGCAATAGAATACCAACGTAACACATGTTTGCAAATTTCACGTTGCTTGTTTTTCTTGTAACACTGGTTTTAGCGTGGGTAATAGAATCACTCCCATTGTCATCTCTTGCTAAAGAGTAGCATTCACTGGAGCATCAAAAAGGTAGTAAATCTACAAAGAGACTGCTGGAGCCTAGGGAATGAGTAATATACATCACTGATAACAATATTCACTAACAGGGTAAATTAAATATTAAAATAAATTGTATGAGTGTTTAACCAGTCATGTGGTATGTATTCAACTTTCATTCTTTTAATGCTTGAAGAAGATCCCTAAGTTGTCTTGAAAGCTTGCATCCTGAAGCCAACCACTTAGCCAATAAAGGTATCATTTTTACTCTATTAGTCTCTTGCATTTTCTATGGCTGACACAGTAACAAGGTTTACCGATTTTGCTTGGATATTCTTCATTCAGTTATTAGAAACCAAAGTACTATTTTTGTAGTGTTTGAGTTCAAGAGTTGTTTGGCTAAATGGCACTGTTGATTTCTATGAAAAGCATGTATGTAGGAAACAATCTTATTATAGGTAGCAATTGCAGCAGTTCATCATTCACTATTCACTGTGTAGGATTAAGGAAATAAATAAGTGTAATCTATGAGAAAACACAAGCTTGTGTTGTAGTGAGTCCCCAGAAATGGAGAATTCCTACTTACCTGGGAATTTCTTTTTCTTGTAACTTCCAAAGCAGCACACAAAAGAAGTGATCCCTACCACCTCATAACAGGAAAATACGTAGGATGTAATTCTCCCTACAAAAGGGCCCTCCTACTGACCAGTTCTTAATTATAAAATAGTCATACAGTTTATGAGGCTGAAAAAAGACATTCATCCATCACATATAGTTGATGCTATACCATCGTTGTTGATCCAGAGGCAGGAGAATAAACTACTGATGCCAATTCCAGTTAAGCACCAAGTGGGTAAAAAAATCCTTCCTTGTTCCAAAAGGCAGGTGGATATTTCCCTGACAAGAAGTCAGGACAACCAAAGGATGTTCATATCAAAATTAATATGGTTGGAAGACTTATATGCTGGTTTGTGATTGCTAATGAAAGAAATCATCAGGCAAGTAGGAATTCTCCCTTTCCTTGCCAAGCCATGAAGCACACAGAAGTAGAAGTACAAAAGAAAAAAGGGAAGGCACCTAAAATTCCACCATTCAGAAAGCATACAAGCAAGAGGTGTCTCTTTGGAGTACAGATTATCCAATGTGTAGTGTCTGCATAACATGTATAGGAATTATTCCATGTGACTGCTCTACAACTCTGGTCTAGATAAACTCCTGCCTTTTCCAACCAAGATGCTGCCTTGAGTGAGAGGGTGATTGTATTCCAGATGTTTTATGGGCTTCTATGATAGAATTTGTGATGCAGCAGGCAATAGGACACTTGAAGAAATCTTTGCTCTGGTAAGTGTCATAGAAGTATGGATGGGCAAAACTTGTCGGCGGGTTTCCGCAGGAAATTTCATGAAAACCACTTTGTTATCTGCTGTTTCGCGGGAAAATCCGCTTTAAAACTAGCAGTTAACATTTTCGTATCTTTCGCCCATTGGCCAAAATTCTTCACCATTTTTTCAATGGCTATAAAGTTTCCGCCCATTGATTTATGTTGTTTTCACACTTTTGCTATAAAAAGGCGACACAGAGAGAGATAGACGTGCTGTGCTGTTCGGCTGTGAAATTTTGCAAAAATTGAGGCAGGAAAGGCTCATAGTGACTGCTATAACTTTGAGCAGGGTGAAAAATAATCAATGGAGGAGCTAGAAGGACCCTTATGTGTCTACTGAGTCTGAGGAGGAAGTGACTAGCAGTACTGAACCAATGTTGTCCAGCCCCCCTAAATTACTCCAAGGGATCTTGGGGAATTTAATGGGAAGGGAGGGAGAAAAGGGAATGGGAAGGAAGGAAGAAAAGGGAATGGGAAGGAAGGGAAAAAAGGGAATGGGAAGGGAAGGAGAAAGGGTAGTATTAGTGAGAGCAGGACAGGTCAGCTGCCTGTGCTTGCTGCAAGATGTGCTGCCCCTGCTGCCATTGCCACTGTTGCTGTACCTGCAGCCACTAGTGTTGTACCTGCTGCCAGATGTGCTGCCACTAGTGTTGAACCTGCTGCCAGTGCTGAACCTGCTGCCACCAATACTTTGCCTGCTGCTAGTGTTTCTTGTAGTACTCGGGAGGGGAAAGAAGAAAATGATGCCGAGTGTGACGGCAGGGGACATCTGTCACATTGCTCATCACCACCTCCAAGCATCAGTGAGATGTCTGGAATAGAGCAGCATCACGTAGGGACTGGTGGTGGTGTTGGAGAAGCTGGGGTAAAAGAGACATTGATGGCCTTTTTATCAGAAAGTGAGAAGGAATGGGAGACAGGGATGAGGATGGGCATCACATTCACTACCACCACTAGCAATCAGCTTTTGGAATTTGTGGAAATTACAACTGCTTTCATTTCTGCTGCTACTGAGATGCAAGGGCAGCAAGATGCTGAGGAGCAAGCTAGTGTGCCACAGACCACCGTGGACACAGTTGTAATGGGGTCAACAAGTGATGCGGTACTAGGACAGGTTTTACTTGCCAGCACCAGCAATACTCCTGGTCCTAGTTGCAGTGCTAAATCTGAGGCAGTAGCAGCAACATTATCCGCTGCCACAAAAAGTGAAGGGGAATGTGGAGGAGAAGAAGAAAGAGGCCATTCTTCTCCACCTGTTCCCTATCCCTCCCCCCAGAAGTCATGGGTGTGGGACTATTATTTTCTTCCAGCAGGCACATTGCAGTCATCATCAACAATAGTACTGTTCAAAATTAGTGACAAGTTAGTGAGAAGGGGAAAGGAGGGAATGCACCTTGGCACAAGCTCTCTGATAGCACACATGAAACACAGACACCATGAAATTTTTGTCAAACATGTTAAAGCCAAACACCCATTACAGAACCCTAGCACAGCTGTTACTGTACCCCCTGACTCTCCAGAAAGGTGGAGATCAAAGAAGAGGAAGAATAAAGAAGCCCAGGCAGACACTGGAAGTTCTATGACAAGTGAAACAACTAGCTCGCCATCAGCATCACCTTCTTCCTCTAGGGTAATAAGTACATCTCCTGCCAAATGATTCATCGTTCATTGTTACCTCCCCCCACCAAATGATAGCCACTCTTTTGATGTTAGGAGATGGCAGTTCATCTCTACCCATTGCACACTGTGTGATGCACTAACTGCACATGTCAGTGTGGTGGAGGAGGGTCGATACCAAGTCATCAGGTGGCATCTGAGGCGATTCCATCCTGCAGAATATGCTAGGATTCTGTCAGGGAGGGTTCATCATTACTATTAAACTGTCAGCAAGTTGTCATGTGTCCTTAGCGGGTCTGGACAAGGGGTACAGTGACAGCAGCAGTACTTGGTTTCGGGTGTCAAGGTGTTTGGATACAGTTGTGCCCCCAGATGTTATTTACCACACACACACTGTGCACATTGCAGTTGCTGATGGAAGCCACAGTTCCTGTTCTCAAGGGAAAAATATATATCCTAATAACACACCCATGATTTTGGAGGAGGGAAAGCTGGAGAAGATTTAATGACCAACTTCTTTTTTTCTCCACATAGACTGGGGGCTACTTATTGTGCTGCTACTGCCACAGGCGCATCACTGGAGCCCCCCAATCCCAGTAAACAACCCCCCAAAAATCATCCCCTGTTCAACTGATTCTTTCCCTACACCCCACCAACACAGGCACCCTCATGGCCCTTTTATACTATGCCTTTGGGAAATTAAATAATACTTTTTTATGTTGTGTGTAACTTCAATGTTCCCACTGATTTCAATGGAATGAGCTAGGTGAAAAAAACAGGAAAAGTGGACAATCGGCACTTTTCACAGGAAATTTTTCACCACAGTTCCAGGGAAAATCATGCTTCAAGTTTATATATTTAACTTAAGGACAAAAGTAAATAGTTTTCAGTTTTTTTATTAACATAACAGTGAGTTTTCAATCCATCTGCCAGTTTTTGCTGTAGAAATCCAGAGAACAAATTAACTCAATTAGGAAGTTAAGTGGGAAAAAAGTGTTCATACATTGTCAAACTTTTCAGAAAAGGTTTAATTAAAATAAAATAAATAAGAAGGAATTTTACATGTATATTTATTTTAATATCTAATACTAATTACTTTCTTACAAAACATAGCCCTTATAAACCTTATCAAATGATATAAAAAAGTCTACATATATTTTTCATCTACTAAATGTAATAATGCTATCAATTAAAAAATATCCAATGATATGAAATAATAATGGGCTATTTCAAACACAGAGACAATGCAACGCATGGCTAATTGACCAGAACATTACACACATCTATCACACATCCAGGAGTAAGGTCACCTTTGATGTGTAGAAAAGTATCTTCATCTTCTTTTTACTTCTAGAACTCTTTGTTAAAACACACAAGCTGAAAATATATTTTGTTACTTTATACACTATTTGTAAACACACCCTGTATCACCTTTGTTTGTCTTCAATTTTAATTAGAGGGATGCATTTGACTCCTTTGGTGCTAGAGAGAGAGAGAGAGAGAGAGAGAGAGAGAGAGAGCATGTGTGTGCGTGTGTGTGCGTGTGTGTGTGTGTGTGTGTGTGTAAAATGAATTGTGGGAGTAGCCCAATAAATTGTGAGAAAAAGATCTATGAAGTATGGGAGAATAATGTTCAATATAGTAACACTCAACAGTGACAAATCTATAGGAATAATTATGTATTATACCTAAATAATACCACTGAAATAAAAGGATGATATCACAAAAAAGGGTGAGGATTGTTAACAAAATACTTAAATATCTCAATCTGCAATTACAGATAAAATTAATAATGCACTGGAAATTATAATGCTATCTGCAATTATATAAATTTATTCTTCATGACCGGTTCTCTTTAAGGATTTTAGAGCATTTAACAATTAAGGATGGCTTCTAAAGCGAAACAAGAAAAATGGCTTTTTCTTCCATGTGTGAAATTTTCTACAAAAAGTGTAATTTCCTGCTTTTTTCCGTGTTGTTTTGAAATTAACAATAAGAATGAATTCCCAGATTTTGTATCTGAGTGAACTCTGCATGACATGGGGGGAAACTTTTAACTTGATTTTCAATAAGAATATGAAGGTAAAGCGATTTAAAGAGATGTTATGCATTATATAATAATTATGGAAACTATTACACAAAAAATGCTATTAATGTAATTCTGACTGAGACCTAAGAATATCTATATATTTATGTATTGCAACCTTCATTATGTCCTTGAGGAATGACCTATAAAATGTTGTGGGTAACCTGAAAAGTCCACAATGCATAAAAGGGGTGCCTTGAGCAAATTAACATTGAAAACTAGCAGTAGTAAGAACATTCCTAAAAGATCACAAAGCTCTGAAGACATAATAGTAGCTCTGTAAATGTGTCACAGAATTGGCCTGAATTCCCTTAATTTGCAGTAACATACATAGCTTCATAGCTTTTTTTTGTTGGAGGCGAAGACAAGAGTATAGAGTGCACACACCTGCCATCACCATCACCACAGCCACAAGCTATGTTGTAAAGCAGTAAAGTTACACAGTTATTCCACTATGTGCTGCAGTGCTAACCCACAATGAGTTCTTAGTAAGTAGTAAAAAAAATAAATGAATAAATAAATAAATAATCTCAAGGTACCCTGGTACAATGGCAAAGCTGACAAAATGTTGCTGGTTGGCATGCTGCCTTATTCTTTAATAGAAGAGGTTTTAAAAACTAACCGATATCATGTGTTGCACCCCACTGGAATATCCTAAGCCACAGTTATTTTTTCAAGGACGGCTGTGCCAGAGTTGCCCAAGCAGGTAATATATTAAAAAAAAGGACAATAATGCACTCCTACCACAAAAAACAGAGCCAATAAAAAATAATAATACATATTTGAAATAGTCTTATAAGGAAAATAGTCCTTTATCCAGAAAATACATATATCTTCCACAGAGTTGCAGCTTCCTCAGTGTTGTCTTGAGTAGCACCTCCCATTCTAACATTTTAACAGTTGTATTTCACTGATGAAGTGAAAAGACTCTCACAAAACTTGTAGGGAGCATTAGTTCTTTTTTATTTTGATTTGTTTGTTTTAATTAATATTACTATATATGCTACTATCTGTGGGCCATCATTTATATCTCCAGAGCACTAACGGCTCCAAAAGCATTGAGCATTTTTTGTATGGCATACTACACCATTGTGGTCTGATGAGTGAGGTATTTGGGGCACTTTTGGGGGTCCTATTACCCATCATTATTACCCATAGAGGGCTGGTATGCCTTGTCCATGTGGGGGATATATGTCCAGAGAGAGAGAGAGAGAGAGAGAGAGCGTGTATGATTTTGTTGAAGCCAAACAAAATTTGTGTACCTCAAGATCACCACCATTGATCATATATATTTTTGGACTGCATTTTCTTATTGTTCCTGTAAGTATATGCATACTAGATAAGAGCTCATACTACTACATACACTGCTCTCGGATGTAGGTAGTTAGCAGTGGTTGGCAAAGAGCTGGAAAGATTATATGGATAGAAAACTTACCTGACAACAGATATGTGGACCATTGGCCAAAATATAGACCATATGCTCACTGGGTTTCCGTTCCATCATTGGGCAGTAACAGCATGCAACATAAGGTCACCATCCACATGACTCTTTGTACATGCAGAGTTTTGAGAGATAATCCCACAAAGCTGCATATATTTTAAAGAAACTAGAGCAGCTGACGAACAAATAGATTTTAAACTACTACTTTAGAGCTGTTAATGCCTGAGAATTGGTAATATGGTACATGTTCCCTGCTTCACCTTTGTCCTAATTATATTTATAATGAGTTTTCCCTTGCATAATCCCAAGCCCTCATAGATATGTTAAATATCACCCATAAAATCTGTGCACATTCTATCCACTGCTACAGTGCTCACAATACATTATTTTCCATACAAGTGCTTAAAGTGGAGGTTTCTTTTAAAACTGTGTATGCTAGAGCATTTGTACAAGCTGAATAAGACCAATAATGAGTATGCAATGCATAAGTAGAAGGCTTTACTAATGTTTAACATTTGTGATCTTCTGAAACCATTTGAGGATGCCACCTTGCTGGTTAATCATGTTAGGGCAGGAAATAATAAGATACTTCCACTTCATGACTGATGAATCTTACAATGATGACCCCAAAGACATGAACAAGCTGGTGAATGACATTTTAGTATTCTTTGAGCAAGGGCATGGGCCCTTGCTTCCATGTGTCTAGAGGGAATCAGACGCACTCCACTGATGAGGTCCACACAGACCGAAACGTACGTCTGGGGTTGTGCTGTTTCTCTCGTGCAGAGAGGATTTGCCTGACATTTCGGGGCTGGACTGCCTGAGGGTAGGACCAGACTGATATGAATATGGAGATTTCCTCTCTGCAATGGCACATGGGAGCGAAAAATGTGACTTGAGCAGCACTTGAGAGGCCACACATGCCTTGAGCGAATTACTTTATTTTGCTCTTTCTCGGTGTGCATTCGTCACATTTGTTAGTTTTCTTTGAGCAAGATCCTTGCTTAATGTCTATTAAAAGCAATGAGGATTAGGGAGTAAAACTGGACCCCGCTTTAATCCTTTGAGTGTCAGAGAAGTATCCAAAGCATTGTGTTGCAATGTGTTGGATACCTCTCTGGCACTCAAATGGTGAAACATAAACTTTCTGAAAATAAGCATCTCTCTGAGAAATTGGAGTCTGTGTATAGAATATAATAAAATGGTTATAGATTGAATTGAGAGTTGTATGAGAGAGAGAAAGGTAGGGCCAAAAATCCTAGTAGAAAGCATAGTGAAAAAAGTAAGTAAAGTGTTTACATCATCAGCAACAACAATATTAAAAACAATATTACATTTTTCAGAACATGTCATCAACATCACAGAAAGTAATTCATGTGTCTCATGGGAGGCAATCTTACATTGTGGTGGTGGTGATGGTACGTATCTATGAGACTTGCTCCTAAAGTAGTTCCTAGGAGTGGTCCCACTGCATGTGAGATTGTTTCAGCATACTTGTCAAATAGTTACATTCTAGGTAGAAACAATGCACTTACTACCGGCAAACAAAACAGTGTGAGAGGGCTTCAAGTGGAACTAACACCGCTAACAAACGTTGTCTTTAATAATTCCCTATCTGGTGACTAGCTGCTTAGTAGCTCTAGTTGCCAGAATTATTACCTCTTCACGGAGAACATTGAAGTGATCCTCGGCTGACAGGCAGGATGGAGCGCTGACATCTTGCCCTAGTGACGTCCGTGCTCCTGCGCTGTCAGTCCCAGAAGGCTGTAGGAGGCGTTGCTAGGAGCCATTCGACTCTGGAAGGGACTGACAGCGCAGGCGCGCGGACGTCACTAGGGCAAGATGTCCGCGCTCCATCCTACCTGTCAGCCGAGGATCACTTCAAATTTCTCAGTGAAGAGGTAATAATTCTGGCGACTAGCGCTACTAAACAGCTAGTCGCCAGATAGGGAATTATTAAAGACAACGTTTGTTAGCAGTGTTAGTTCCACTCTCACTGGCACATACTGTCATGGAAAACCTTAGCAAGCCCTGAGAAAAAAATGTTTGCAAGCTTCATGCTTGCAAAATACAAGCAGTGAAAAGTATGTTTGCAGGTTTCAGGCCTGAACAAAATAAGCCCACAAAAAATGTGTTTGAAAACAATTGTACACCCTACTGGCCTAGTGCTAGCAGGGCTAGATAGTGGTGGTAATTCACCACCAAAAAACATTATGCCAGTGGACCCACCAATTACATGATGGCATTTGCTAGTGACATAATTCCTGTTGCTGAGTCATCTGAGCATCAGGATTAAACTGCTACATGGGACTGGGATCATCAGAGATTACATGAAACAGGTGGTGGTATGATGATGATTCCACCTCCTACAAGCTTTAGCACTGCTGAGGCAGCAGCACCACAAGTCACCACTATTTCAGGTGGGTCAGTTGAGAAGATGTTGAACAAGCATGCTTCTCCTCCCACACTTCCTCTAAAACAAAGGGTGTATTGGAATATTATTTTCCCTTGAGAGCAGGAAGGAACTGTGCAGTTATCATGAGCAACGTCAAATTGCACAGTATGTACAAACATTGTGAAAGGGGGAAGGAATTGGAAAATCACTCTTTGGCCATCGGCTTCCATACTAAGCAATAAGCACAACTATAACCATCACCTTGACATTTATGTTGTTAATGTTAAACCATCCACCAAGAACTCAGGCCTTGTTGTGTCAGTCGCTTTGGCCTTTGCCTTTTCTACTAAAGATAAATTACTGAGTGGTGGTGGTTGACAAAAGACTCAATTATGAACCCCCGCTGCCATCATCTTGGCATATTCTCCCAGGTGGACTGTCTGCATATGCTCCCTAATTTTTCACATTTGACTCTTCTCCACCACATTGCATTAAGGTGCAATGGAGAGAAATGAACTGCCAGAGCCTCACATATGCAAACTTATTATCAGCTTGTTGGTGGTAATGTGGCAATGGTGGAACTGTAGAAGAGGAGGAGGCAAAAGAGGACCCTGAGGGTGCCAAGGCAATATTTTTTCACACCTGGACCCTAGCCGAAGAATATGACAACAAGACAGTTGGTATTGCCATTCAGGACCTTCCAGGCTGGTGGGGGTTTCACTCAGCTTTCTGTGGCCTTTTCTTGCACATATTTTTGTGCCCTTGGGGAGTGAAAAGGAGAACAATTACAACAGCCACGTGATTCACGTGATTTACACAAATGTTAGGGTGGTTAAATCACATGTGCTTAATGAGGGCATATGTACCAAGTTATGTCACTTCCATTCCCCTTTTCTCTACCTTTTCATGCACTGTTTCTGACAATTGCACTTACCTACTCTAAAGGAAGATTTTTTTTGGGGGGAGGGCAGAGAGGTAGAGAAGAATTTTCTACATATTCACCTGCAATGTCTTGGACAGGTGCTGTTGCTTGCTCAGCAGCAGCACTAGGATTAGGATGAGGAGGAGGATTGGAATCAGAACCAAATCTATCTATCCGAGTCCCATATCACTGCTGCTGCTATTACCCAATCCCATGGTGGCTATGGTGGAAACTGAAGCACTAAACTACTCATCCTGCTATTGTGACAGATGTACATCTGGAATTACCATAGCAGAAAATGCCACAATTCTACTGATGCTGGTGGTAGTGATGCCCATCTCTCTTTCCCCCATTCCACAACACTTTCAGCCAAGAATGCTCTAATAATATCTTATACATCACCAGCTCCACCACCCTCTGACTCATCACTATCATCACCAGTCTTTTGCTGACTTCTAGTTGGTGATGATGAGAAATGTGACAGACGGTACCTCTTGACACACGTGTCATAATCTCAGCTAGTACACTAACAGTAACATCAGGCACAAGCAGCTCCACTGTACTGCAGTTCTATTCAATAACCCCATGGGCATTTTAATATGTCCCCAGATCCCTGCAGAGGATGTTGGGGGCCTGGGGATTGCATCTGCAGAAATAAGTGCGCTCCCTTCAATATTGCTGATAACTCAGATACAGCAGCATCACTGCCCCAGCCTCTCCTGTTCATTGCTGTGCAACGAAGTACAATAATATAGAACTTTATTATTTGTTTTTAATTCTGTCTCTCTCTCACTGCCTTGTTTCTCTTTCATAGCTAAACTACAGCATGCTGGTTGGGAAGTTCTGGATTTTTATATTGTGAGGGCAGGAATTATTTCTACCATACAAAACATAGAAAATAAAACTATTCTCACTGGAAAATCTTGAGTGTTAGCAAAATGGTAGAAAAACTATGGGTTCCACAATTGTTTTCAGTTCAAGAAAAAACAGCAAATCCTTCCTTTTTTACAGAAATTCCAGTGGAAACAAAATGGAAATTTTCACCACTTCCCTATTAACAATCATGGATTTATTACTTAAGAGATTGTAGCAATTATTATGAAAATTATATATTTTTCTGAACATTACTCTCTCTATAAATGTTAGTTCAGCATTTTCAAAAAGGAGCCAATCACCAGTAATGTGGAACACATTGGAGGTTATGCACTAAGGTGTGATAAAAGGTGATAAAATGGAAATAACTTCTCCAGTTCCTATTTCATTCTATGCAACCTATGCACTAAGATCTCCAAACTTGGAGAAATCTCAGTACATTGTCTAAGTTCAGTCCTCAATGGCCAACAACAGACCGGTATTTAAGCATTTTACTAATTGAGCACAGATGAGTCAGTCAAAATTAATGAGCCACTGATTAACTCACCTGTGCTCAATCAGGGAAATCCTTAAATCCTGGCCTGTTGATGGCTCTTGAGGACTGAACTTGGACAGCCCAGCCTTAGTGCACAACCCCCTTGCTACCTATTAAGTTGTTCATACTGGTGATTTTCCCACCCATGAGCACAGACTAACACAAAGTACTAATGTACAGTTGCAGCAACTTCGCTGCTGTCATGCATTGAATGCAGTGAAGTTCAGCACAGCTGATATTCATGATGACATATGGGCAGCAGTGCAGGTTGCTCACACTGTTGAAGTGTGCATTGCAATGTCCAATGAATAGTGATCCATATGATATATGGCTGATGCTAATATAGGCCATTTTTCAGTCACAATGTTGCTACACCTTTTTCCAGTAATGGGATCGCTGGAGAAATGCAGGAACATTGCAAGTACATTGGGATGCTTGAACTAAGTGAAATCACACTCCAATCAAGTCTCAAGTATGAACACAGTCTAAAATGAAATTGCCATGAAGGGGGGGGGGGGTTCATAATTAATATATTTATTTTTTTCCACATTTTAAAATACAAACCATATACATGGATTATTTGTTTGCTGTCCCAGACCCTCTTTTTTTAGTCCCGTCTATGTAACTGGAAGCAGGATCTTATTGAAATTATGTAGTCTGGAGTTTGAAATCGTTGTGCATTGGATGTTATGTTAAAGGAGGATGGCGACATGAATATTTATATGGTATGAGTTTCTGCATGGTATTTTTTATGTTTTTGCACATTAACCTTTTTGGAATGACGTTTGCATCTGATTTGATTGTATTTTAGGAGATGGTTAGTGCTCCTTTTTGTATATACTAACCTTTTAAGATTATATACCTGTCATGAAAAGATACAATCTTTTTATTAGAACAGTTCTGAGCAGTGGTTAATTATTTGTGAACTAGTGTAAAAGCCCATGTACACGGGCCATGGTCCGGGTGATGTTAAGAGGCCGGTCCTGCTCTGCGTCCTGCTGCCGACGCAGTCATGCACTGTAGAGACTGCCCGGAAGCACAGAATGCTCCCAGCACAGAACTCCCAGCATTCTGTGCTCCCAGCATTCTATGCTCACAGCATTCCGTGCGTTTGGGCAGTCTCTACTGCTTATGACAGCTACTGACAAACATCCTAGGGAATTATTATATAGGATTGTTTATTCACCAGCCCAAGAAATAAAAATGACAGTGGCTCAGTTTAAGACTTAGAGAGTGATTATCATTGTATCAGTTTGCCAGGCTAATTACAAAGTTTATATACTTTTCTATTTGTAATATGCAATATTCTGACTCCTTAAAAACCATGTGATGTGCCAGGGCTGTCACCATTTTTTTCCTTTTTTCACATACTTTTTATTTACATTACTCCTGCAGGAGCATGATAAGTAAAAATTGGGGTCTGAAATTGACCGCTCCAACACTGGAGTGGTCTCTCTCAGAGCCCAGCTTAGTGCCAGTACACGTAACAGGGTATGTGTGCCGGCTCATCGTCATACATCAAAGTGGAAGGTAATTCCCAGGACTGCTGGTCCTTAATGGGTTAATAAACTTAAAATACTGCAACTAATAAAATTCACCGGCATCAACAATTTTCTTAGTAAGGTACAACATGATATAAGTACTGATCATGTTAAAACATGAAGGGGTGTTTTTTTTTTTTTTACATTGCTGTATCTTAAAGGGATAGTCAAAAGTCAAGGAAACATTGTGGTACTGTGTTAGCCAATTGAGTAAATGGGATTCAATGTACTTCTGTAACAAAAAACTGATAAGAGTGATATAAAGGTGATATCGTTTAATGGTTAACTGAGGACATAGATCATAGACCATAGTGCACTTAGTTAGCCGTTTAAGGTATCACCTTGATATCTTTCTTTGTTACAAAACTACATTAAATGCCATCAGAAGTTAATTTGAAATGTATTACTAGTTATGTTGCCGTGAATATATGGGGGATTTTTCACTAAATTTATCAAACCATGAAACTAACTGTGCACTAGTGTTGGGCTTTTAGTGAAAGAAACAACAGGATATTATTTTAAGTTCACTAAAAAGCATAAGAGAAATCCTATGAACCTAATGTGTAAAAGAAGTGGATCAATTCTGGGTCAATCCAACTACCATGAATGCCAGAAGGGACTACACCGCATTGCAAAGCTATGAGAGCATAACCTCCACATTTAAAATCAATGGGAATTGAATTGGTCCCCTTCATTGTTTTTGCTCTGCCCCAAAGTTGCTCCATTTCTAAGAGTTTTGTGGTGACAGGTCCACTTTAATAAATCACAATTATGACTCCTTATGATAGAATTTCACGTGTATTCTATAAAAATGTTTTTGCACAATACATTACTTAGAAACATAGAATCTGACGGCAGATAAAAACTTTCTGCCCATCTAGTTTGCCCATTTTCCTACTGTAAGAACCTCAAACCTTATTTGGTCCTTGGTTTTGTCTTATGTTCAGGACAGCCTTATGCCTTTCCCGTGCCTGCTTAAATTCTTTCAATGTATTAACTTCTACCACTTCTGCTGGTATGCTGTGCCACGTATCTACTACTTTCTTACATTACATATAAACCTGTGTACCTCTAGTTTTAGACTATGGCCTCTTGTCCTAAAATTTGAACTCCTTTGAAATGTACTTCCCTCCTGCACTTTGTTGAATCCCTTCATGTATTGAATGTTTCTATAATATCCTCTATTTTCTCTCCTCCAAGCTATACATGTTCAGATCTTATAGTCTATCCTGATATTTATTTTCCTGGAAACCAGTCACCATTTTAGTAGCCCTTCTCTGAATTTTCTCTAGAGTATCTATATCCTTCTGAAGATGGAGTCTCCAGTACTTACATACACAATACTGTAGGTGATGTCTAACTAGAGATCTATAAAGTGGCATGACCACATCCCTTTTTCTGCTATTAATGCCCCTAGCTATATAACCCAGCATCCTGCTTGCATTTCCTACTGCTTTGTTACATTGCCTGCCTACATTTAAGTCATCAGAAATAATTACTCCCAAATTCATTTCTTCTACTGTAACATATATATATATATATATATATATATATATATATATATATATATATATATATATGTATTTTCTATTACCCTTTTGAACAATGTGTTATTCAAATGCATAATCTTATTACAGTATATATCCTGTGCTATAACATATTCTCATTGTAGCTTTTTTGTCAGTTTCTCTTCAGGACAGGTGCCATAATTCACTGAAGAGTCATGAAAAGATTGGATTTTAAATGACAGGGTTTTCAGTAAAGGTCTGCACAGATATCGACCATCCCAACAACAGGACATCCCTCCCGACTGCCTATGGTATCTCATAACAGGGCATTTCTATCATTTCAGCATATTAGTCCATTCTGTTTATCTACGTGATTACCCATTGTGGTATCTGGTAGATTTAAACTGAATTTTTAACAATTTGAATGCTAGAGAGGTATGCAATGCATTACAAAGAAAAGTATTAGACACTTCTCTAAAATTCAAGTAAATGGGAATTTCAACTTGTAATTTTGGTTTGTTTTTTGCCTCACACTTGCTCTTCTCTCTGTTTGTACATATGGCACAAGCACTGCAAGAAACTCAATCCTTAAGTAATTTTATAGAGCCTACTTTTCAGGCTAGAGAGATTTTATATCATATGCTGAACAAACAAGGTTTATTGAACGGTAGAATGTCCCACGCAGTCTCTTCTATCAGGATTCCCATCCATTTCTGTGTTTCCCTACTCAAGCTTTCTTGTCACACTGATAGACATAAATATCTGCAGTCATGCAGGGTAACTCTACCAGGAGGCACTAACTCTTTCTCTCTGTCCCCTTTCTCAACCACTATATTTTTGGACCAGGCAGTCCAGAGAGACACAACGGGGAACAACTATCCTCTGCCAGATGAATGCAGGCCATCCCCTCTGGTGATCCTCAGCTGCAGGTGTATCTACTCCCTCTCCCCCTGACTTCCTTTCATGCAACATTTAAATGCTTAAAATGGATCTATCACATATACAAAAGTAATGCTCGTTAGTTAGAGCATTTAGCGAAAAAGTTAAACATGGTAGGAATTTTTGAAAAAACCCGTTATCTGCACAAAAATTCAAGTTTAAAAGGTGCCCAGCAGCCTACGTCCTGCTTGCAGCACTGCCTCTGCTCCCGTCCCACTACCCAGCATCCTCCTATGACGGAGGCTTTCTTTCTCTAAGCTGGAGCGATCTCATTGGCAGAGATCGATATCTAGCCAATGAGATTGCTCCAGATTAGAGACAGACATCCTTCGTCATCGAAGGATGCTGGGTAGTGGGATGGGAGCAGCCTGTGTGCGGCAAGCAGCTTGCGGCAGCGGCAAGAGGAAGTAGGCTGCTGGGCACCTTTTAAACTTGAATTTTTGCGCAGATAAGGTTTTTTTTTTTTTTTTAAATGACTAACATGTTTAACTTTTTTTCTAAATGCTCTAACTAATGAGCATTACTTTAAGGATCAGTAGAGTGTGGATCACACTGTGGAGGAAAACGCTGCCCACCCCTCTAATCATTAAAGGGTTAACACTTCCCCTCAAATCTACTTGAAGGTGGACACTACCCAGGGTTGTACTCTATTACAGATAGATAGATAGATAGATAGATAGATAGATAGATAGATAGATAGATAGATAGATAGATAGATAGTGAATTAGGTTAATCTGAGTTTATCAAGATCTACTGTATTGTTAGTTCTGCACTGAAATACTGACATAAAAGTTTTCAAACACAAGTATCACTTTTAAGCAGGAGTGGATAACCTGTGTCTCTCCAGTTTTTGGAGTACAACTGTCCTGCTGAGGATGATGGAACTTAAAGAACATATATACTTGAAGAGCCACAGGTATCTATCACTTCCCTCTGTTGAAAGAGAAACACCCCACATATAACAATGTGTTATAGACCTCTCTAACACTAAAGAGATTAATGTTAGTGATGAAAGTCATTGCAGATACAGCAAGAAAGAATAAAATAGCTACTAAAAGCTTTGCTTCTGCATTTGATTTGCTGAGAACAATCAAGTACCTGTTGTGACTGCTGAAGTTGAATTTGCTTCAGAAGTTCCGGGGACAGCATTTGATGCACATGACTCTGGGAATTTGAAAAAAAAAAGAAACATAACTTGCTGTAACTGTTATTACATTATATTAAATTCAGAAGATCAGTTACAAGATTATGAACTACGTGTTCTTGAGATCATATTTGCTTCCTGCAAACCTGCATTCTGCATTTAATCAATTGGAAATTGTTTTGGTTTCTTATTTGCAGAGGATTTGCCCCATTACTGGTCCACCTTTGCCTTTATATATCTGCTACACAGACTGACTATCCTTTTCTAAGTTGTAAATTCACTTAACTGGCTAATTTTACACCTATACATGCTGGAGTGACTGCATACATTTTTCTGAGGGAATTGATACATGTTTTGAAACCAGCTGGAGACCAGTATGACTGATAATATATGAAGATGAATCAGCCATGCTGGATCTGTGTTTCTACAGTATAGATATGTTTAACTAAATATGTTAAAATATGTTTAAATAAATTATATATATATATGTGTGTATTCTAGTTTTAAAGCCTGTGTACACGGGCCAACAAAGGCGGTGGCGCAGTAGAGACTGCCCGAACACGCTGCAGCTGATACAGAGCGGGGAGCTCCGAATTCAGACTGTAGTCCAAATGGTCCTAGGAAGGTGCGCAGAGAGGAATCTGGTCTGAATTTGGAGTGCCCTGCTCCGTATCAGCCGCAACGCGGGCAGTCTCTACTGCTGCATGACTGCAGCACACACAGCCATCTCTACTGAGCATGATGGCTTCTGACAAACATCCTTAGCAAATTATTATATAGGATACTAGTGTAAAAGCCCACGTACACAGGCCAAGGTCCGGTAATGTTAACCCTTCGAGTGCCAGAGAGGCACGCAAAGCATTGCTTTGCAATGCGTTGAGTACCCCTCTGGCACTCAAAGGGTTAAGAGGCCGCTACCTCACTGCTCCACAAGATATAGTCTTCTGTCACCACAGTCACGAGATACAATCATGCACAGTAGAGACTGCCCGAAAGCGGGCACTCTCTGCTGTGCACGACGGATTCTGACAAACATCCTAGCGATTTATTATATAGGATATATATAAAAAAATAAAAAAATAGTCCATGCACTCTCCTTGTCAGTATGAAGAAATTGCCTGGGTGCTAGGTCCCATAGGGTATACATACAGTTTGTAGTTCAAGAACCGCATTCACAGGACTTCCAAATGATGAAAAGATGTGCAATTTGTTGTATCAATGTTTCGGCCCTACTTTATCTTTGTCAAGATAGTTACAGGGTGGTGTGAAAATAGAAATATAGAAATATAGAATGTTTTAC
This sequence comes from Rhinophrynus dorsalis, assembly GCA_037306005.1. Taxonomy (NCBI): domain Eukaryota; kingdom Metazoa; phylum Chordata; class Amphibia; order Anura; family Rhinophrynidae; genus Rhinophrynus; species Rhinophrynus dorsalis. Next base: position 213,567,497 of record CM074718.1, on the reverse strand, counting down.
CATTGAGGTTTCTTTTATTTTCAAGTATGTCCTGGAGGCCTTTACAGTAAGAAGTTCCATATTCACACAAAATACAGAAACAAAAACACACACACATACATACACCCATAAACATGAAAACAATATATTTACAGTTATATATTATTTTAAGATACAAAGAAGTAACTTTTGTTATGGATTTTAGACTGAGAGAAGATCTGATTTTTGTGGGGGGGTAGGTTATTCCAGACTTTCAAAACTCTGAAGGAGAACCAGATCAACCAGCGTCTTTCCTGCAGTGGGGGATACTGAGTGAGTTGTTTTCACTGGAGCACAAGTTATAGTTATTAGGGAAATCTGGACTAAGACAAATGGTTAGAAACTAGACAAGAAAGGTGAAGGATATGTCTAGATTCGAGTGCTATCCACTTCAGCTCTTTAATCATATCACAGTGATATGATGTCAGTCTATGATTGGCATCTGTTGAACAATAAGTTTCCTTACCAGGGAACTTAGACAGGATTTGTTTCTAAACAGAGCACCTATGTTAGGATAAATTTTGGATGTTAATCCTATATAATAATTCGCTAAGATGTTTGTCAGAAGCAGTCATTTGCAATAGAGACTGCCCGAATGCATAGAACACTGGGAGTTCTGTGCTGGGAGCATTCTGTGCTTTCGGCCAGTCTCTACAGTGCATGACTGGCATCTTAACCCTTTGAGTGCCAGAGGGGTACGCAACACATTGCAAAGTAATGCGTTGCGTACACTTCTGGAACTCAAAGGGTTAACATCACCTGGACATTGGCCCGTGTACACAGGCTTTTACACTAGTTTATCAAAATGAAAACCAAAAGAGAGGTTGGGGTTAAGCCACATACCAATATATTTGTAGGAGTCGACAGGAGTTGAGTTGCATTTAGACTTTATTACAATTGTTAAATGGGAATTGCAGAGTCTAAGTAGTTTTTACATTGTACCAGATACCATTATGACCTTTTAGTCAGTATATAAGAACAATTTGCTTTTAGCTATCTATCTCCCAACTTAAGAGAAATCATCCTGTAATACTGCCTCGAATTGTGATTTCTTTGGATTATAGGGTTATCTGCATACATGTGCACAGAAGATGCTTTGCAAACTGTGGGCAGATCATTTATACAGGGAAAATAAAAGAGGGCCAGGAATGGAGCCTTGGGGAACGCAAGTTGTTACTTTGAGTAGAAGGAAAATATTGTCAGCAATAGACACATATTGTTTTGCACACCTGTAAAATGATAGTGACCAGTTTTAAACCGTGCTATAAGACTAAAGACATACCTGACTGTTATATAAGGACCCATACCTAGGTAAGCCCTTCTGTTAGTATAATTATCTTTAAGCACCAGTATGTTGTACAGAGGATATAATTAGGGAGTTAATTACAAACTCATGGCTAACAAGATGAAAATCTGGTTGCTTTTTTCAGCTGTCATAAATTCCCTTTAAACTTTGGCGTGTACTTGTTGAGAAACAAAGAGAGAAATAAAATCTTTTTTGAGATTTGGACACCTTATATACAATGTGTATACTTTCTGATATGATATACAACTGCTACATGACAACACCTGCCTTTATACTCAGTCACAGAGACAAAATAGACTGAACTGACTAATATTGCCTTTTCACTTGGGTCCTAAGTCTTTACAACAACCAGAAGGATTTCATTTCTGTCATTTAAACTGCTGGTATTTATTTATAGTGTTTTTGCAGTGAATCCCTAGAGGACCAGGGGCATATACAACACATTGTTTCACAGCACATTGTGTACCCCTTTGGTCCTCAAGGGAAAAAAAGCAAAATATAAGCATGGCAGCATCTGGTAAACATTGTACCATCTAAAAGCAAATGCTGAACTGTAATATGTCTAACTAGTTGAAGAGCCTGATACACGGGCCACAGTGCCACTGCCACCCGGTCGTGGGGCAGTCATGCACAGTAGAGACTGCCCGCACCACGGCTGATACAGTATCATATTCACACAAAATACAGAAACCAAAAAACACACACATACATACACCCATAAACATGAAAACAATATATTTACAGTTACATATTATTTTAAGATACAAAGAAGTAACTTTTATTACAGATTTTAGACTGGGAGAAGGTCTGATTTTTTTGGGGGGGTAGGTTATTCCAGACTTTCAAAACTGTGAGTTGTTTTCACTGGAGCACAAGTTATAGTTATTAGGAAAATCTGGACTAAGAGAAATGGTTAGAAACTAGACAAGAAAGGTGAAGGATATGTCTAGATTCGAGTGCTATCCACTTCAGATCTTTAATCATATCACAGTGATATGATGTCAGTCTGATACAGTATCAGCCATGGCGCGGGCAGTCTCTACTGCGCATGACTGCAGCACACGCAGCAGTGTCTACTGCGCATGACGTGGCGTTACACACGTTTTAGCGAATTATTATATAGGATGTTTGGGTTGAATCAATAAGTTATCACAAAATTCCTGCATGTATCTGAAACCTATACATACTACCATATATTTTGACATAAAACTGCAAATAAGATAAATTATAGTACAAGTCTAGATAACAACAACACCCACACACAGGAAATGTGATCTCTAACAAAAGGATAAGGAGTGGATAAGAATAAAAATTGTCATGGAAATTGATATAATGAAATGTAGTGTGCCTGCTGACGTATGTGCTTTCATGAGTACACCACTACATTAGAAACCTGTAGTTCCTACTTCTGTTTATTTAACCTTATCCTGTCTGAGGAAGTATGTATTTATATATGCGGGAGTCTAAAGTGGTTGTTTTGGTAAAGTGTATTTAATGTTAATAATTTACTGTTTATGAATCTCTTTCCTCTATGCTTAACAATGCATTGAATTCTTATCTAGCAACCAATGGGTTAACCATTGGCTTGTTCTCGCAATCTCATAATCAAGCCAGGCATTTAATTGTATAATCAGAGAGATATATTAATGTATAAATAAAAATAACATTATTATATACAGTTACATATTGTTTTTAATGACAAAGAAGCATTGATTTATAGGGACTTTTTTCAGGTAGGTTATTCCAGTTAATTTATTTTAACTGGTCTAACGGTGTTAAACTTTGGTATGCTAATGGTCTTTGAGAAACATTGATAGGATCTTGTCTTGCATGTTTTAGGCCTAGATTACATTGCAGTTGGTAAGTGTTATCAATGGTTTTATGGAAAAATGTGAAGATTAAACCCTTGGTAAAGTTATAAATTTCAATCAAATCCACACCTTAGCTAAAATATTATCCCTAATAAAAATGTAAATCAACTTTTATTTTTGTGTATTTGTATTGGATAATCCATTTTAAACCCCACCCCCATCTATATAATAATGATTTTCTGCTAGTTATATCAGTAGCATATATGCTGCTTAAAATGCATCATTTAAAATCCTTGCAGTGCAAGTTGTATTGCTATGAGGTGAACAATGCAGTATTTCATTGCCACTCTTTCACTGCCAAGGTTTGGAACTTGATTTACAGAACTGATTTATTGGCATTTAACATTTACATTTTAGTATTTATATCCATTTAAACCCTTTGAATGCCAGGAAGTTATCCAATGTGTTGCACTGCAATGCACTAGGTACCTCTCTGGAACTCAAAGGGTTAAAAATTTAAAAGATATATACATGTATATTGAAAAACATACAAATACATTTTTGAAAATGACCTGGGAACCTGTAAGAAAAATTAATGATACATACAGTTCTGAAGTTGATAGACGGCACGCACAGGATCCTTTTATCACATAGTTCAAAGTTAGTTTTGTTGAATCTACATTTCGGCCAGCAAGGTTGATAAAGGCCACAGTGCAATAAAAGTAACTTTGCTTTATCTTCTAAAAGGATCTTGTGAGTGCCGTCTATCAACTATATATAAATATATATATATTTATACCATAATGTGTGATCACGGCGCCCTGTATTGGCAGTAGCAGATCGCAATAAAAATATACCGGTGACCTGTATTGCTTCTGTCCTGGGCCTGACAGTGTGATTGCTCCAATTTAATTAATATAAATATCAACAGAAGTGGAGAGCGCTACTGATCACTGTAATCAAAATTAATATTTATTAATAATACAATAAAATACTAATACAATCCTGACTTGTTTCAGTGAATAATGATTAATAAATAGGACACTTTATATATCTATTCAGACAATCAATAATATAGCTCTGGAGCTAAAAAATAATAATAAAAATTAAAAAATCATAAAAGAAATGGATATAAAAGAAGTGTCCATTTAGATAAAAGAATTTCCCAGGAGAAAAATGTATTTTTTTCAAAGTTCTTATTTAATTATATAGACCCAGAGTTCCACTATTACTCCTGAGTAGGTGATTACTTCTGCTTTATTGTAGTAAATCCTCTTTATATTGACTGGCAGTTAGGTTAGTGAGACCTCTTTAAAAGGTAACGTTTTAAAGGCAATGTGGTAGATGCTGTGATTAACTCTTGTATTGCTGGTTGTAACTGATTATAGTGGGCAGGTCTGTAATATTGAATAAGTGACCTTTATAGATGATTGTTGAAGTGACTAGTGAGACTGATATAATCACAATAAAAGTCTTTAAGTACCTGGGGTGTCCAATTGATGTTTTGTCCGCTTTTAAACCTAGTATGTGCGGTATTGGGTAACCTCGGCTTTACCTTTTACAGGCAATGATCTTAATTTGGTAGAAACAGTCTATATTGTCGTCACCTCTATTTCCTTGTCACTCTCTGTTCTAGTCATGCTCTCACCGTGACAGTTCACCGACCTCCAGACCTTCTAGTCAGCCTCTCACTGTGGCGACTTATCGGCCTCCTGTCCTTCCAATCACACTCTCACCATAACCACTTGCCAATCTCCCATTCTTTTTTTGTTGTCTTTCCCAGGATGTTACTTTAATGCAGATTTTTCTTTTTTTCAAGCCAGTAATCAGGAATCAGGGTCTCTTGGTCCGTTATCGGGGTCTCTTAATCCCAAACAGAAAAAAGAAAGGGAGATTGGCAAGTGGTTATGGTGAGAGTGTGATTGGAAGGACGGGAGGCTGATAAGTCACCATGGTGAGAGGCCGACTAGAAGGACTGGAGGTCGGTGAACTGTCACGGTGAGAGCGTGACTAGAATGGAGAGTGACAAGGAAATAGAGGTGATGACAATATAGACTGTTTCTACCAAATAAAGTTACATTTTCAGGTCTTTAAAGGGATAATAATGTTTCATAATAAAAGCAGCTCTAATTAATCATCATAGTATTTGGACTTTGGAGAATGTTATTTCAATTCTGTCAGAGTTGTAGTTCAAGAGTAATTCAATGACAAAGTATCCCTCTCCCTCCCCTTTTACTGATGTAACAGTGTTCAGTCAGAGCAGAAGGGAGGTGCCCAGGTAGACTGCAGAGAGGGAAAATATTCAATTAAGATAAGGGAAAAACCTGAAAAACTTGTCAAGAGATGCAGGGCTTTCATTGTTCTCATAGGAAGAAGATTGACCCCTTCTGTTATCTGTCTGTTCTATGGACTGCATTCCACATCTGAGAGGAGATGGCTTACACTAGGTAAAATGGGCGGGAGGGGAAATATTGCTTGTGACTATCTCTCAAACCATAAAGGTTTGAGAGATAAGACTTATATGGTTCTGCATGTTTTTTTAATGCCTACAAAATAAAATAAAGATAAAACGAAGTTTTACTATCACTCTAATTTCCAGGTTTAGATCTTGTCTCCATTTTGAATAATAGTACTACATTTGCATTCCTCAAGCAAACTACCTTTGGGCACGTGCCGTCAAGTCTGGTATTTTGCAGTATTTATTTTAATATTGCCCTCAATAAGTCATTTACATGATGAAGGAAATGCTGTAAAATTAATCACTAAGGATCAATTGTTCCCTATGGTGTATTTGGTTTACCCCAGAATTGCACAGTATTTGCTTCCTAAATATGACCCTTAGTTTTAAAGATTGCTTCTTTTTAAGACTGCACAGTATTTCTTTATGATAACTTTGGACTATAAAGAAGAGGCAAGAGACAACAGATATCCCCGCTGTAGAGGCACTCATCAAAAACATTAGCCTTCCAAGGTGATGTGGATAGAATGTTAGGGAAAACAAAGATAAAACTTAACTTTTGTTTATATAAGAATGGAATTTAAAAGAAGAAATGTTTATTGAATAGGCAACAACTAGCTTGCCACTACGTCTACAGCTCAACAGAAAAAGGAGAAAAAAAGGCTTTGGACTGGGAGAAAAGCATTATAACTTTAAGGTAATTGGTTAAATTTCCAAGATTTTGCTAGTTCTCCAAAGAATGGGATATAACTCTTAAAGTACAGCAACAGATTATTTTCAAAAAAATTCCCTTAGTGAAAACTGATCATTCAAACTCATCAATTTCCCACTTTTTCTGAGAACATTCCTGCCCTTAAAAAAAGACATAAAATGTTTGACTTTTTGCTGATGGCAATAAATTTCTCATAAGAACTCCGTACTGCTGTTTCTGAGGGCTGAAGGGGGGAAATCATCAGTTGAAGATAAAAGTTGTAAGCAGGCAGAGACCTATAGCAACATCTGCCTTGAAATTTGTTTAACAGGCTGAATCCTTTGTGCATGACACTAATCACTTGCTTGTACAACTCTGGCACAGTAAAGTAAAGTAACTGTGGCTTGGTATATGCCAACATTGTGCAACACATGACATCAGTTCTTTAACGTCTCTCTTTCAATAAAAGAAAAGGGCAGCATGTCAAACACCAACATTCTGTCAAGTTTACTATTCTAGTCTACTTTTGGATTATTTTTGTGCAAGCTTTGATACCTTTCAAAGGGATAGTAATACTTCGTTTTAACTTTATTTTATTTTGTAGGCATTAAAAAACATGAAGAATGATATAAGTCTTATCTCTCAAACCTTTATGGTTTATGAGATATTCACAAGCAAAGCTTCCCCTCCGGCCCCTTTTACCTAGTGTAAGCCATCTCTTCTCAGATGTGGAATGCAGTCTATAGACCAGACAGATAACAGCAAGGGACAGTATTCTTCCTATCAGAACAATGAAAGCCCTGCCCCCCTTGACAAGCTTTTCAGGTTTTTCCCTTATCTTAATTGAAGATTGTCCCTCTCTGCAGTATACCTGGGCACCTCCCTTCTGCTCTGGCTGAAGAGTGTGACATCAGTAAAAGGGGCGGGAGGGGGACACTTTGTCATTGAATTACTCTGGAACTACAACTCTGACAGAATTTAAATAACACTCTCCAAAGTCCAAATACTATGATGATTAATTAGAGCTGCTTTTATTATGAAACATTATTATCCCTTCAAGGAACTTCATAAAGGTAGGATGGGAGTACATAATGGAAGAACTGTACAACGTTATTGCTTTAACAGCAGCATAGCAGCGGTGGTGGCAGCAGGTGTTGGTACTCTATGAATCTTATAATCTCTTCTAACAAGCCCAGAGTGATATTCCTTAATGATTTGCATTTACAGAACAGTAATAGGAGTCATGGGTGTTAGTGTAAAAGGATTAGTCCTTCAACTGCTGCTAGTCATGGCACCTCTGACATGTCAGTGGTGTTTCTCCCAGTCAGATCTGTGGTTGTGCTTCAGGTGGGATCTCAATGAGGATGTTCCTAGGGGTGATTCTGCATTCCCCCTGCTCACATGCCTCTTACACAGATAACAGATAGCAACATTTTGGCTCATAAATTAAGTATCTCCATATTGTAGACTTCATAGACTGAGGTGTTCCTGAGGAGCTACTACTACTGCTGGGACTATACGTTACAAATGTAATACTAGTTCCAACAGTAGTAGAAACACTCATCATAGCTAGGGTTGTGGATGTTGATGACCTGCATTGCTGTTTACTCAGCAACAGTATTTGTGGTTGGGGGTGGTGTTGGACTTAGAACTAGGAAGTGGTGATGATGCTGATGATGACTGACAGGCATCATCAGACTTTAGTAGATTTAAAAACAGGCATATTTCTCCCTTTCAGTAGTGGAGAATTGGGCCTTTTCCTTTCAGCTAATTTTATGGCCATGTCTTCATCTCGCTAACTCTCAAATTCATCTGTATGAGAAGAAGTGGAGGATGCTGGAGGGATATATTTGATGTCATCATTAATAATTTGGTCATCATCAGTATCGCCTGCCGCTTCTGCCCCCTACTTTTATATTCCTCTAGGCTGTTTGAAATGTCAAGTGATTTCTTTTCCCTTTTACCCTCAGCGGGATTTTCAGAACGTTCACTACTACTTTCAGGACAAGTGTTGTACTGGTTATTCTTACTCTCAGATTTATAAGTTGTTTGAACTGCAACACCTTCCTCCACTATGCCATCAACAGTAGAATGCACTGATGGTGGTGGAGGAAACTTTAATGTCACTTTCACAAAGCCTCCTCAGGAGGAGAAAAATAATTATTGCTTTTTGCACACACTTCAGCACCTGTGGCTGCAGTTATTTTTGAACTACCACATTACTAACATGTCCCTGTACTGCTCCTACACCTTTCCTCTACATCTAGTTAGTTTGCTGGGCATTATAAAAGTAATCGAGATTTTAACAGTAAAGTACACAACAGAACTATTTGTGTGTGAAAATATCTTGCCCTTTGCAAAATACCATATCATTAAGTATCTGTCTGTAGTATCTGTCATAGTCAGTCCCAGTCACGCCTCTTATCAGGATCCCTATCTCTGTCACCTACCAGTCAATTCTAGCAGTTGCTTTCTCCCTCCCAATGTCACTGCTGTCTTACTTTTTTACAGTACAGGATGATGATAGACCTTAGTCAGTAATATACTGGTCTCTCTTCTCCTGTGGCTGTTGTAGGAGTCAGTGTCAGTTGTACTTGTCTGTCTCTTGGGTGTCAGTCTGTAAAATATATCTGTCAGTCTCAGTGGCTCAGCCAACTCCGGAAGGAACTTGTGTCACCTATCTGTCTCTTCTCAGCCAAACAAGATCTTGGGGTATTTTAGGTAAAACTTTCTCTCTCTCACTTCCTAAAGCATAGAACAAATTGCCTGCCTAATACACACCATAAATTAAAATCCAACTACACTTCATTTGCTCATTTTCTCTAGCTCCAGAAGTGTTCTCTCTCTCTCTCTCTGTCAAACACAGAATGACATGCTGCAGGAATCTGGCACCCCTTTTATACTATTGTGGTGGGAAAAGAAGGGGACTTTCAATGTGCGTGAAAATTCAATTGTACCTTTGATTTCAATGCAAAGACAAAGACACAATAAGGGGAAAATCAGCACTTTTTGTGGGAAATTTCCCACTTGGTAGGAAGTGCAACTTTTCATCTGTTTTAGTTTGAGGTGAAAAATCACCCATCCCTTGAAAGGGCTTTTATAAACTGCTTACCAGGGGTTAAAAAACCAGATATGGGCAACATTTAAGCAAACTAATTGCTTTGATGCCCAGTATCAAAATATTATTAAACTAATCAATGTCAGGATTGCTCACAGACATCTTCTGAGGCACAAAATACTTTCTTATTTAGAGGTGTATTTAGGATTGATTGAACACTTAGTTATATACTCAGTATTTTTCTTTCTTTCTTTCTTTCTTTCTTTCTTTCTTTCTTTCTTTCTTTCTTTCTTTCTTTTTTTCTTTCTTTTTAATATATGTCATTGGCTTCTGTTTCAGCTGATTGGGGATGGAGGACAAATGGTTAACTATTCCTGATATTTTGGTTTACTTGTACTTCTTAAGGTTGCAAAACTGCAGATAAAGTCCCGAAGTGATTCTAATGGTAAATAATTTGCATTCCTTTTGCATGATTGTTGCTGCAGGGAGGTTTAGATTTGTAAATATGCAATTAGGTGTGTCAGTTTAATCTTCCTGTTTGCTAGAAGACCCTTCATAGAATTATACTGTGCACTCTGTGATTTATTCATCAAGTTAAAGAAGTGCATTTCTGGACAAAAACAACGCCTAGACATTCCCTTGATTGCTAGAGAGGTCTCCAACTCAGTGCAAGGCAATGCATTGGACACCTCTCTAGTATTTAAGAGGTTAAAAAAAACTTGAACCCCTTCAGAGTGAAGAAGTAACACATTGCCCACACCTCTGGTCCTTAAGGGGTTAAACTAGTGGGGAGTAGGTTTCCTCCAGAATCGCACCTCTTTAGCTTGATGAATAAAGCTCTGCATGTTCCCCCTTTCTCCTTCTCCATGGTGTCTGCAAATACCACACAAACAGGAGATAAATGGATTATTCTTATTTTGAAGTCTGGCAGCACTTACACAAATTCCATTGAACAGAGGGTCATGCAGTAACAGTAGGAGGAAAGTAAACTATATATAATATATTTTCATACTAAAAGCTATATATATTAAGCAGAGGCCCAACATGTACCATTCTGGGGTAAATCAAGGGTGCTATAGGGGCAAATGAAAACTCCCATTGATTTCAGTGGGGTATTTAATTCCTTTTATGGTAAACAGGTCTCCAATGCATTGCAAAGCAATGAATTAGAGACCTCGCTTGCAGTCATGAGGTTAAAAAACCCATTTAAATCGATAGAAAGTGTGAGATTATTATTATTTTTCAATTATGGTGCAATTGGTTTGCTCTGGAATTACACCTCATTTGTACTCTACAAGAGGCCCATGGACTATAGAGCAGGTAATTATATTTTAAATACGCGAACAGGAAGAGTGCAAACCACCTCACATATATCCTTAGGACCATCAAATATCAAGCAAAATGGATACTCACACTTTGCAGAAGAAATAACTGTATACGATATAACCAGCTCAAGCAAACGGGGAAACATAAACTGCCCCGATACAGTTATCTTCACAAGTAAAAAGGCTGGATCCTTTGTCTTGTAAAAAAATATATATGTTTATTAAAATATATATTTAAAATATAGCCTGGTATTTGAAATAGCGTTATGCATATATTATAAACTTCATAAGCCTAAAAACGCGTTTCGGGGTTATACCCCTTTATCAAATTGTATAGGCAACAAAATTCAATACAGGCAATCCACTAAAATAAAAATCATCCATGATTTTAGTGGATTGCCTGTATTGAATTTTGTTGCCTATACAATTTGATAAAGGGGTATAACCCAGAAACGCGTTATTAGGCTTATGAAGTTGATATATATGCATAACGCTATTTCAAATACCAGGCTATATCTTAAATATATATTTTAATAAACATATGTTTTTTTTAATTTGATGGTCCTAAGGATATATGTGAGGTGGTTTGCGCTCTTCCTGTTTGTGCATTTCTTCTATTCTAAGGGTCCCAGAAGATAGTGGGAATTCCTTTTCAAGACGCAGCAGCCATCGTTTGTGGGACTGAGTGGGGGCAGTCGGATTCCCTCATTAGTGTACGCTGATCACTATTAGTGGTTTTGGAAATTGTGAGTACAGTGGTGTACTGGTGGAGGTCCTGTATTGGCAACATATTGCACTAGGAGCGCCCTTTTCTTTTTTCTTGTAATTATATTTTAACAATGTTTAACAATTACACATCAGATTAGTTAAGTGTGGATAGTCTATATATCCCCTTCTGTTAATGCACTACAACTCCCATTACCCTCAGCTAGTCATTGGCGAGCTATGAATGAGGAGAAGTATACTCCAAAAACAGCTGGCGTGCTGTAGTTTACTCACCCTTAGCTTAGACAGAGCATTGGTTCTTACTCTGTCATAAAGTTAGTAGGACCATAGTCCTGGTCACCCACTCCTTTCCTTTACTTATGTTAAGAAACATTGGATGTCCAAAGATCAGAAATGAAGCTTGCATGACCAGTGGCATATTAACCCATTGAGTGCCTGGGAGGTATCCAATGCATTGCAATGCAATGCGTTGGATACCTTTCTGGCACTTGAAGAGTTAAATACATGCTGATTCACATTTTAAGTGAGGTTTTTTTAGCATAGCTGCCCCACTTCTGTAACCTGAGACACAACACGACAAATTTGTTACAGTTCCTATGAAGAAGCTATGTGCGCCTACCATAGCAAGCTTAAACCAGTATCTGCCATTTTGAGGGTGGAGCTTATACCGACACAATTGAAGGTTTATGAACCAAGGCCAAGCCACTACAATACACAAATTGTGCAGCAAATAAAGGCACCAACAAAAGCTAAATCGTGCATTGTACACTTAATTATTGTACATTGTTGTCAACATCTGTGAAAAATACTTTTTATATAGGAATGTAAAAACGTAGTTCCCACAACCACATTGATGGTAGAATGTCCCCATTGCTATGAAAGGAAATGCGCTGGAGACATCATTATAATCCAGGAGTTAAACCTTTGAGCGCTAGAGGGTTACACAACACATTGGTCTGCAAAGCATTGCATACCCTTCTGCCACTCATAGGTTTAATATGTGTTGTGCAGACTTGATATAGGGTCTCAGAACTAGTACAGTATTTTTGTAAACTAAAATATACAAGTCTTTCTGGGAAATGCTAATCTCAAAAACTGTATTCTTTTGACCATGTCACTCAGTAAAAGCAGCCCAAACAAAATCAATTAGTAGTGACTTTCTGTACATGCATTGGAATTACAGGTTTAGTCTTCGAGTTTTAGGGATCTAGAATAACACACACACACACAATATATATATATATATATATATATATATATATATATATACACAAGATGTACATGATTATGATATAAGAAAATAACATAATTATTTTTGTGCTAGGTATTGCAAATGCAACATAATTATTTGATTCTTACAAAGACCCTCAGGCTTAAGACATATTTAAATCCATTTACATCTATATAATCATTTGAGTTACAGGGAGTGTCCAGTGCATTGCAAACCAGTGAGTTGGATACTCAAAGAGCTTCGTGACTATTCCTTTCCTTATACATTTGTTGACATTGCTTAGTGCAAAACAAGAAGTTGTACATAATCTTAGTGAAGGAATTGTATATTTTGAGCACTAACTGAAATGCTTATATTATGACAAGATTCATCCTAGCTGATACATTTCTGGGAAAATATACAGAAATTATATTCCCAGAGTCTTTTTTTGAGACAGACCAAAATATAATAACACATTTCTCATTAATGAACATAAAACTATAAATATCAGGAAAATCCCATGCACTCTAAAACATTCTAACCTATCACTCAAACATGTCACAAAAAACTGCAATGTGTCAGGCTATTCCATATAATGCCATTCATATTATTCTCTGAAATGCCGAAAAAAGAGAAAGCTGCTGGAATTTTCAGTGAAAGAAGGTGCACATCAATCACTGACTTCAATAAAAGAATTTTAACCCTTTTGAGTACCAGAGTGGTACGGAATGCATTGCTTTGCAATGCATTCCGTACCACTCTGGCACTCAAGGGGTTAAGTTTGCTATTTTCACATATTTTCCTAGAGATGACCATTGTGTGGACTTTGTAGCTGTATGTTTTATATTCTCTTCCATAAACAAAAATGAATAATAATAATAAAAAATTATATAATAATGGATTAATTTCCAACATAAAAGTTATTTGGGAAAATAATCCTTGTCTATTTCATAATTATTTTCACTTGTGTTTTGGAACTTCAGTTATATGATGCCACGCAGAGGAATAATTGAAGAAGTTGAATATATATTCAGTGTTCTGTCTCAGAATGAAAACCTCTGGACCATATTTAATAGGCTAAAGATGCCCAGTTCTGGAGCAAACCAGCTGCACCATAGAGGACATACAGACGTTCCCCAAATTCACAATGATTCAAATGGGTCTTTTAATCCCTTGAATGCTAAAAAGGTCTCCCGTGCACAGCGAAGCAATGCATTGGAGACGTCGCTAACATTTTAGTTAATATGGATCGTATTTGCCTCCTTTGGTACAGCTGGTTTGTCCCAGAATTGCACCAGAATTGCCTTTGGGTCTCTGCATATTTTTTTACCGTGTGAAATGAAGTTACTGAGATATCAGTTTAACCATTTGAGTGCCAGAGGGGTACGCCAACACACATTTCACTATAAATAAGAACTGAGGCGCACTGAAATTATAAATGATGACTAAACTTGCCTAATGTTTACAGAAATATTTTTTTCAATATAATTGATGTTAACAGTAAACACACCAAATAATAATTATACAGTTAAGAAACATTCATTAATGAAAAAATGTAAATGTTGTGATATGAATTTTATAGTGTTATTTTTGCGCATAGCCCTTTATAGAACAATACATAAAGGTATAACCACCAGATCTAAGATAATTAAGCAATCCTTGGGAATGCAACAGCACCGTCTGGTACAAAGAATAATTCACATTGACTTAAATTGGCTTTTTACCATCTGAATGCTATGGGTTGGAGATCTCGTTAGAGTTTAATGGGTTAAAAAAAATCCCTACCGTTCAATGCTTTAAAAAGCCCTATTTAAATCAGTGGAACGTTTTATTTTTTTTGTTCTTTGTATTACTGGATATATGGCCTTCTGCCTCTAAGAGATAAAAAAAATAATAAAATGAATCTAATACTATCAAAAACTAATGCTATGGATGCTATAGAGGTGTCCTGTGCTTTGTTTCACAATTGGATAAATATATGAATCTGCCAGGACAGTCTATTTTCTGCTGGAATACATAAGCATAAAACTCATGCTCTTGCACTTTGGGTTATATGAGCATGCACGGTCAATTTAGTTCATACTGGAGCACACACTCTGCCACTGCTAAGACTTCAGTGTAAGCAGTCCCCAAGTGCTTCCCCTATAACAGGGCTCAGCAAACTGTGTAGATGGACTCACAAAGGGGGCCCCAAAGGACTGGCCTGGGGGAACTTGCTATCTGCTAGATCCAACATACTACCTCATATGTTTAAAGCATGTGCGTGTAAGGGGTGGGGGCTCCAAAAGACAATAAAATGGAGGGCCAAATCCTAAAAGTTGTCCAGCCCTGCATATGCAGGGAAAACTACAAATGTGATGGCAACGTCCTCTGCATTGTTAGTGCACAGAAATATACATAGTGCAGAGGGACAAACTGCCCCAAAATGTCCAAACACATATACACTTCCCATTCCTTGGTGTAGGAAGTGCAAAAAGGAGAGTTTTCATTGTAGGTATGTTAATAACTATAAGTAAATAAATAATAATTAATTCCAGTGTCTGTTTTAGCACAGAATCCTGTTAGTACACACCCTACAACGTGAAGGCCTCACTAACATCTAGGCTGGTATTTCTCAGTGTTAGTCCTCAAGGTACGCTGGTAGCTCAGCTTTTCAAGATATACAGTAACTGATATTTCCCGATTAATTATGGGTGACTAATCAATGGCTCAGTCATGAATAAGCTATCTGTGCTTAATTAGCAGTATTTTGAAACCCTTACCCGTTGGTGTGGCCAGAGGACTGGAGTTAAGAATCATTGATCTAAAGGGTTAAAACATTTAAATTGAGGTTTAAATACACCAGGCGGGAGATGCACTAAGATGTAATAAAGAGGTGATAAAGCGGAGATGACTTCTCAATTGATATCACTTCTCTTATGTTATTCTATGGAGCCTATAAACTAAGATTACTCCAGGTTTGGAACTCTTATTGCATAGGTTCTATAGAATATCATAGGAACTGGAGAAGTAATATCATTGAAGAGGTCATCTCTGCTTTATCCCCTCTTTATCATGCCTTAGTGCATAACCCCCCTGGTATACCTAAGGCAACAGGGATGACTGCATTTATAATTCTTAGAGGCTGATTTAACCCCTTAAGGAAATGACTGGTACACAACACATTGAGAAGCACACGCCTCTGGCCCTTATGGGGCTAATAAGAAGAAATGGAGCTATTCTGAAGAAAACAAACTGCATCAGAGGAGACTAATGAATTGAAATGGCCATTTATATAAAAGGGGCTTTTAACTCACTGAATGCCAGAGAGGTCTCCAACCCATTGAGAAACCTCACTAGCATTCAAAGGGTTAAACCCATAACTCAATGGAAATGTATATTAGTTCCCAGTGATTGGTAGGTAGATGGTTTAACCCAGTATTACTCCAGTTCTTCTTATTAATCAGCCTTAGTACAGCAGTGCAATAAACCTAACAGTTTGTAGAATATGTAGATGAAGTAAAACACAATGTATAATTAGTAATTACCATAGACAAAGTTTACCACAGCCAGGAACAGGACAGCAGCTGCTAAAGGCTTCATGGTTCTGTGTGACTTCCCCTCACATTGTCCCTTAGTATTTTTCTCCAGCTAGTCAAGACATAATTATCATCTGGAAAAGGTGTGTACTGGCACTGCCCCCTCTCTGCTTATTTTAAGACTGATAAAGAACTGGAGGAAATACAAAAGCTCCGCTGGGAGGTCAGGACATGGGGGATGTATTGTTTAAATTCTTCACAGGAACTGATTTTCATTTGGCGGACAGAAATGTTTTGGTGAATAAAAATATGAGTATATTTAACCATGCATGTGCTGCAAGGAGAATATAACGATTGGTCACTTTTTATTACTTAAGTATTTTTAAGTCAAAAGGTTATGTTAAAAACATAAGAGGGCTTATGCACTAATATGAATTTTAAGCACCACTGTATGCTCAAATGTACAAAACCCCTGAAAATGGCATCTCTCTGTACTAGCTAGTAGACTGGGGTAGTGCCAAGAGGAAGTTACATCATCAGTATACGCCTACACCATGGATCAATACTGGTCTCTGTGCCTTTTTGCTGCACTTCGTTCAATTAGGAGCAAAAGGGGGGCATGACCCTTCTAATGACCCTGTGCTGACCCTTTGTTGCCTAGAGCCCCCAAACTCCCACCCCTACACAAAAACACCCCCTTAAACCCTTCAATGACTTGTTCACAGTGTTATGCACTGAAAATTCACTGGAAACAGAGGTGGGGGTTAGTTCACATTAAATAAATAAACTTTCAAATATTAAATAAACTATGCCCCAACACCCCTCTTTGTCATAACATACCATCTGACTAACTCCTCTGTTGTTAGGCTTAATTGGAACACATTGCACATGAATCCTTTCATGACAGGTTATTTTTTTAATGTATGTTTAATATGGGGTAACTCTTAACAACAAAATAAATTAAACCTTTGAGTGCTGGCATTGGGTATTTTTTTTCCCATTGGGGTGACCAGTATCTTTTTTCAGCACTTTTTTATGCATCTGTTTAGATGTGATTAACATGGGTAAGTTTCTAGTTATATATGAAAACTATTTAATATTTTTCAACAAGATATACCAAATACGATGTCATAAATAACATTCTTGAAAAAAATATTACACTTTTCTAATATCATACACTAAATATCAAACACATTTAAGTGTATAGCTAAAATTACAAATATTAAATGTCTTGCATCCCCTGAATATAGTGATAACAAAAATGGATAGTTTGATATACATGAACTGCCCCAAATGAAGAGGTACTCAAAAGTGTTTATCATCTCAAAATGCGCATTCCATTGGTTACATGGTAAAACTACCCAATAAAATCTCCATAAACACAAAAAAACACGAATTTCATGAAAGTAGACCATGTACATAACGTAAAACTTGCTGCAATGTTTTTCTATATAAAGTTAATCAGTAATGAAGTTGGGTTTTCTGAAAAAAATCTGAAATTTGACACTAAAGTAGCATAGAATTTCCCATACATTTAGAGTAATAAACAAACATAGTACAAAATATAAATGTCTAGTAAACCCGGTTACTTTATATGTGTACAAAAACAAACATAAGCTTAGGAAAAACCAACTCTAAGAGCAGTAATTCATAGAAACATAAAACATGTATTAGGGTGGTGTTTAAAAATGCAATATGCAACTAAAATGAGACAACAACAATAAATATAAAGAAAAAGCTAAAATAGATAAAGAAGCTTCCATGTCCTTACTCAAAAAAGTAGATATAAATATATTCATAAATAAATCTGGTAGAGATTAATGGCGATAATGTAATAATGCATTTAATAAATAAATGTACCATGAGGCCTGATTCGTTCTATCATCAAACCATATGTATTTATGAACTGATTTCCTTTCCCAAAATTGTTAAATGCTAAATCTGCCTTTCTATTTAGCCTGTATCTAATATAAGCCTTGTTTGTATATGTAATAATGTCTTGCAAACTTCTAAAGAAGGAACAGAGCCCTGAAACATACTGAGTCTCTAGTGGAAACTGTAGTGGAGTGGTGATTGATACTACTGGTAGGGGATGAACTTTTTTTTTCACTGTCATAAACAGCCTCTTTTTTTGGACTACCACTTTACTAACACATCCCTGTACTGTTCCTACTCCTTCTCCTCCCCTGCCACTAGTATGTTTACTGGACATTATCAGTAAAGTGCACAACATAACTGTTTGTGTGTGATAATGTCTTGCTCTTTACAAAATAACACATCATATAAGAATTTGTCTTTAGCATCTTTCAATGTAAGCCTCAGTCACAGCGCCCTTCAGGGTCCCTGTCTCTGTTTCCTATCATCAAATATGTTCTTCTTTTTGTTAATCACCCCTTTCTTTCACTGTCTACAAAAATCCTATATAATAATTCACTAAGGATGTTTGTCAGAAGCCATCATGCGCAGTAGAGACGGCTGCCTGCCCTGCAGTCATGCGAAGTAGAGACTGCCCGTGCCTCGGCTGATAAGGAGCGGGGTGCTCCGAATTCAGACCAGAGTCCTCTCTGCGCACCTTTAGGAAGCAGCAGTGACACTGTAACTAGTGTTGAGCGAGCATGCTCGGCCGAAGCTCGGTTCGGCTCGAGCATCGCTCTGCTCGGCACATGGCGGTACTCGTACGAGTACCGCATGTGCTCGCCCGCCATGTTCGGGTCTCCTCCCCGCACATTTCGCGGCTGCTGCGCAGCCAATAAACGTGCAGGGAGGCTCTGACATCAGTGTAATGCCAGCAGCCATGTTGGCTGCTGGCATTACACTGATTGGCTGGCCAGAACCCGTGGTCGGGTGCTGTATAGCACCTGACCAGCGAGTTCGGCTCAGTCTTAGCCAGGGAGAGATGAGGATAGGAAGGGAAAGTCAGTGTAGGGAGAAGACAAGCAATTGTGAAAAAAAAAAAAGACCCAAAAGTCCTTTTTAGGACTACTGTGTGTGGGGGCAGCAGTTTATTTTGTGTGGGGGGGAAAAAAAAAAAAAAAAAAAAACTTCATATATTCTGTTTAGTGTGCAAAGTTGCAGATTAGAGCACATTCTGTTTAGTGTGCAAAGTTGCAGATTAGAGCACAATCTGTTCAGTGTGCAAAGTTGCAGATTAGCAGCACATTCTTTTTAGTGTGCAAAGTTGCAGATTAGATCACATTCTGTTTAGTGTGCAAAGTTGCAGATTAGCAGCACATTCTGTTGACTGTGCACAGTTTCAGAATAGGAAAAAATTCTGTTAAGTCTTCAAACTGTAAAATATCAAAGTCACATATTCCATTCACTGTGCGTCGCCGCAGTTAAGAAGCAAATTCTGTTGACTGTGCACAGTTTCAGAATAGGAAAAAATTCTGTTAAGTCTTCAAACTGTAAAATATCAAAGTCACATATTCCATTCACTGTGCGTCGCCGCAGATTAGCAGCACATTCTGTTGACTGTGCACAGTTTCAGAATAGGAAAAAATTCTGTTAAGTCTTCAAACTGTAAAATATCAAAGTCACATATTCCATTCACTGTGCGTCGCCGCAGTTAAGAAGCAAATTCTGTTGACTGTGCACAGTTTCAGAATAGGAAAAAATTCTGTTAAGTCTTCAAACTGTAAAATATCAAAGTCACATATTCCATTCACTGTGCGTCGCCGCAGTTTAGCAGCACATTCTGTTGACTGTGCACAGTTTCAGAATAGGAAAAAATTCTGTTAAGTCTTCAAACTGTAAAATATCAAAGTCACATATTCCATTCACTGTGCATCGCCGCAGTTAAGAAGCAAATTCTGTTGACTGTGCACAGTTTCAGAATAGGAAAAAATTCTGTTAAGTCTTCAAACTGTAAAATATCAAAGTCACATATTCCATTCACTGTGCGTCGCCGCAGTTTAGCAGCACATTCTGTTGACTGTGCACAGTTTCAGAATAGGAAAAAATTCTGTTAAGTCTTCAAACTGTAAAATATCAAAGTCACATATTCCATTCACTGTGCGTCGCCGCAGTTAAGAAGCAAATTCTGTTGACTGTGCACAGTTTCAGAATAGGAAAAAATTCTGTTAAGTCTTCAAACTGTAAAATATCAAAGTCACATATTCCATTCACTGTGCGTCGCCGCAGTTTAGCAGCACATTCTGTTGACTGTGCACAATTTCAGAATAGGAAAAAATTCTGTTAAGTCTTCAAACTGTAAAATATCAAAGTCACATATTCCATTCACTGTGCGTCGCCGCAGTTAAGAAGCAAATTCTGTTTACTGTGCACAGTTTCAGAATAGGAAAAAATTCTGTTAAGTCTTCAAACTGTAAAATATCAAAGTCACATATTCCATTCACTGTGCGTCGCCGCAGTTAAGAAGCAAATTCTGTTGACTGTGCACAGTTTCAGAATAGGAAAAAATTCTGTTAAGTCTTCAAACTGTAAAATATCAAAGTCACATATTCCATTCACTGTGCGTCGCCGCAGTTTAGCAGCACATTCTGTTGACTGTGCACAGTTTCAGAATAGGAAAAAATTCTGTTAAGTCTTCAAACTGTAAAATATCAAAGTCACATATTCCATTCACTGTGCGTCGCCGCAGTTAAGAAGCAAATTCTGTATATGTGCAAAGTTGCAGATTTGCAGCACATATTCCGTGTAATATGAAGAAGGCGGGTAAAAAGGGACGGGGAAGTGGACGTGATCCTGATAGTTCAGGGCGCGGGTCAGGACGCGTAGAAACTGCGCCTGGTGCCAGAGCACAAGACAGAAAGACATCCACCATACCTAGCTTCATGTCTCATTTTACAGGGCGTCGCAGGACATCACTCTCGAGGTCCGACCACTGCGAACAGGTGGTCGGTTGGATGTCAGCTGATACTGCTTCCAGTTGGTTAAGCACCACCCTGTCTTCCACCAAGTCCACTCTCAGTAGCCAAGAGTCTGGTCAACATAATCCTCACTCTGATCATCCTTCCTCCCACCATAGAGGGTCTGGTCAAAGAAGTGATCCCACACTGGGATATAGTGAGGAGCTCGTCTCATCACCAATCCTTCATTTGAACCTCTCTCCAAGCACGCTTGCAGAGGAACATGACATCTTGTGCCCTGATTCACAACCTCTAGAGGGTACCCAATCACAAGAAGATGACAGAGGTGAACGGCATTTAAGGTCAAAGGAAGTGGATGATGATGATGATGAGACACAGTTGCCATTAAATCAACCACTATTACTGTCTCAAGACCTTGATGAGGAGGATGATATACAGTTGTCAATGACTGAGTATGTGGTGGGATCAAGACATGAGGAGGATGATCAGAGTGAGGAAGTGGAGGAGGACTTGGTGGACGATGAGGTGACTGACCCCACCTGGGAAGGTGTAGAGCCGAGCGATGACAGCAGTCCTGAGGGTGAGCCATCTGCAGCACCGCAACAGGCTGGAAGAGGCAGTGGTGTGGCTACAGAAAGAAGGCGGACCGCACCAAACCGGCCCGCAAATGTTCCACGGAGCACCCCCTTGCGTAAATCTCCCTTGCCAAGGGGTAGGTGTTCCGCGGTATGGCGTTTTTTTAAGGAAAGTGCGGACGACAAAAGAATTGTAGTTTGCAACCTGTGCCACACCAGAATGAGCCGAGGCATGAACACTAGAAACCTCACCACCACCAGCATGATCCGACACATGGCATCCAAGCACCGTAATAAGTGGGAGGAACGCCTGGATCGCCCATCTGTGTCTGCAGGCCACACCACTGCCTCCTCTTCCCCTGTTTTCGGTGCCAGCCAATCGCCTGTTGAAGGCGCAGGCCCGCATACCTCCCGCCCTGCACCTGTACCATCTGAAGCACCAT
Source organism: Rhinophrynus dorsalis (assembly GCA_037306005.1). NCBI lineage: Eukaryota > Metazoa > Chordata > Amphibia > Anura > Rhinophrynidae > Rhinophrynus > Rhinophrynus dorsalis. The sequence goes on along the minus strand of CM074718.1, from coordinate 213,545,529 downwards.
CAGCGACCACATCCACTTCCCTGTCCCAGCACAGCGTCCAAATGTCGTTACCCCAGGCATTTGAGCGCAAGCGAAAATACCCAGCCACCCACCCACAGGCCATAGCACTAACCTCACACCTTTCCAAATTACTGGCCATCGAAATGCTGCCATTTAGGCTTGTGGAGACTGAGTCCTTCCGCAGCCTGATGGCAGCAGCTGTCCCTCGGTACGCGCTCCCCAGCCGCCACTACTTTTCCCGGTGTGCCATCCCCGCATTACACCACCATGTGTCCCGTAACATCACCCGTGCCCTGACCAACGCAGTTACTGGGAAGGTCCACTTAACGACTGACACATGGACAAGTGCTTGTGGCCAGGGACGCTACATTTCCCTGACGGCACACTGGGTGAATGTCGTGGAGGCTGGGAGCGACTCGGACCCTGGGATGGCACAGGTGCTACCCACGCCGAGGATTGCGGGCCCTACCTCCATCAGGGTTTCCGCCAGCACCTACGTTATTGGCTCCTCCTCCTCCGTTTCCACCTCCGAATTCTCTGCGCGCAGCGCCACTCACCCATCAGCCGGTAGCTGGAAGCAGTGTAGCACTGCAGTGGGGAAGCGTCAACAGGCCGTGCTGAAGCTGATCTGCCTTGGGGACAAACAGCACACGGCCTCAGAGCTGTTGCAGGGGATTAGTCACCAGACCGAGCAGTGGCTCTCGCCACTCAACCTGCAACCAGGCATGGTTGTGTGTGATAATGGGCGTAACTTGGTGGCGGCTTTGGAGCTCGGCAAGCTCACACACGTACCATGCCTAGCGCATGTATTTAATTTAGTGGTTCAGCGATTTCTAAAAACCTACCCCAATTTGCATGATCTCTTGACCAAGGTGCGCCGCGTTTGTGCACATTTCCGTAAGTCATCTACAGCTTCAGCCGGCCTGTTGAAGCTGCAGCAGTGCTTACAATTGCCATCTCACCGGCTGCTGTGTGACGTGAGCACGCGCTGGAACTCCACCTTCCACATGTTGGCCCGGCTTTGTGAGCAGCAGAGGGCAGTAGTGGAGTACCAGCTGTTACACGGTCGTCGCCTCTCCGTTCAACTTCCTGTAATCAGAAGTGAGGAGTGGGAATGGATGTCAGACCTCTGTGAGGTTTTACGCAATTTTGAGGAATCGACACAGATGGTGAGCGGCGATAACGCTATTATCAGTGTAACCATCCCACTTCTGTGTCTACTGAAACGCTCGCTGCTCACAATTAAAACTGACGCTTTGCATGTGGAAGAGGTGGAAATGCGGGAGGAAGAGCTTACACAAGGTGATAGCCAGAGCACCCTCACTTCGTCTTCTCAGCGACAATTGGAGAAGGAGGAGGAGGAAGACACGGTTGCCTCCGCTACAGAGGGTAGCCATGGAACTTTAGTTCCATCTCTTCAGCGTGGGTGGGCAGAAGAGGAGGAAGAGGATGAGGAGATTGAGAGTCATCCTCCTGGTGAGGACAGCGAAATCTTGCCTGTTGGTACTCTGGCACACATGGCTGACTTTATGTTAGGCTGCCTTTCCCGTGACCCACGCGTTACACGCATTTTAGACAACACGGATTACTGGGTGTTCACCCTTCTGGACCCCCGCTACAAAGAGAATTTCTCATCTCTCATTCCTCCGGTGGAGAGGACAAGCAAAATGGTGCAATACCAGAAGGTTCTTGTTGAAAAATTGCTCCAAAATTTTCCATCTGACAACGCTGGCGGCAGAGTATGTGCTACCTTGGCCAACCGAGAAGGGGAGAAAAGGGGAGCACACAGCAGTTCCGACAAAGGCAGGGCAACACTCTCCAAGGCGTGGGACACCTTCATGACACCCCGCCAGCACCCTCACCCTGATGCGCAGCCTAGTGTCACAAGGAGGGAAAAGTATTGGAAGATGGTGAAGGAGTACGTAGCAGACCGTGTCAGCGTCCTCAATGATCCCTCTGTGCCTTACAACTACTGGGTGTCCAAGCTGGACACGTGGTATGAACTGGCACTCTACGCCTTGGAGGTGCTGGCCTGCCCTGCCGCCAGCGTTCTGTCTGAGCGGGTATTTAGTGCTGCTGGTGGCATCATAACAGATAAGCGTATCCGCCTTTCCACCGAAAATGCTGATAGGTTGACACTTATAAAAATGAACAAGGCCTGGATTTCCCCTGACTTCTCCACTCCACTGGAGGAAAGCCCCGGAGGAACATAAAGTGACTTTATATATGTTATTTACAATGATGGGAATACTCTGTATTCCCATTCACCCTTTCCACCCAAAAAACGGGTATATGGTTGACTCTTAATCTTCTCATCCTCCTCCTCCTCTTCCATATGCCCTGTGATATAATTTTTATATAGGGCCAGCTCACCAGCGGGCCCTGTTTGACAATTTTTGTATAGGTCAGCTCACCAGCGGGCCTTCTCATATAATGTTTTATTGGGTCAGCTCTCTAGCGGGCCCTCTCATATAATGTTTTATAGCGTCAGCTCACTAGCGGGCCTTCGCATATAATGTTTAGGATGGTCAGCTCCGCAGCAGACCCTCACCCATAATGTTTTGGATGGTCGGCTCAGCGCACGTTTCCCTCTTAATCATGGCCCCAGTTCAGAAAAATTGAGGAAATTTTTGGGAGAATTTGCCTTTGCGCACGTTTCCCTCTTAATCATGGCCTCAGTTCAGAAAAATCGAGGAAATTTTTGGGAGAATTTGCAGATGATATACAAGTAAATATACAGCAAATACTGTTTGGTAACAATTTTTCGCCTAAAGTCGTTTTTATCTGCCTTTTTGTGTGTTTTACGGTCAGTCTGTAAAAATGGCGTACTACGGGCGAAAGATCGTTCCCAGCAGCGACGTTGGAGTCCAAGATGCTTCCAGACATCCTCCCTATGCTGTCCCTGAACCATTTCTGTGGTGTTTCCATCATTTTCTGCCCTTTTCCTATGGACCAGGCACCCTCCCCTCATCAGAGCAGGGGGTGCCTGGTGTAATGCTCGAGTCCTCCCATTGACTTCAATGGGGCTCGGGTGCTCGGCCGAGCACTCGAGCCTCCGGGGGTGCTCGGTCAGAGCACCCGAACACCCGAGCATTGGGGTGCTCGCTCATCACTAACTGTAACCCGTGTAAACAGACTTTTCAACTAGTATATAAATAAATAAATAACTGTTACGGTAATCAGGCAAAGAAGTAAAGACACAAAGATAAAATATAACCACCTTTATTTATTATAACAGCAATAATGTTAGAGCCCACACAGTACTCCAGACATATGCAAATAGAACCCAAGGTCCCTCCGGAGCTGCACACCGTGCTGTGCACTGCACTACTCAAGATCTCGAGACTAGGGAGGAGGTTCAAGTGGGACAACAGAAGAATAGTAGAATATGTGTAAGTCACCACTTGGTCTGCGAATGGAGGCAACAGAGAGCGAGAGCAGACCAGAGCCAGGAGACACCGAGACTACAGGTTAGGCAAGCAGGTAGTGTAGGGAGTGAGTAGGCAGCCAATGTCACAGGTCAGACAAGCCGGGGACTACACGGAGTGAGAGTAACTAGGCCACTGGTCAGGCAACCGGAAACTATGCTGAGCGAGTAGGAGCCAGGGCCACTGGTCAGGGAAACCGAGGACTACAAGGAGCGAAAGTAACCAGACCCACTGCAAAGGCAATAGGAGGCTACACTGAGCGGATAGTCGCCAGGGCCACTGGTCAGACAAGCCGGGGTCATACACAGAGTGAGTAGTAAGCCAGAGCCACAGATCAGAACCAGTATGGGTAGCCAGACAAGCCAGGGTCATACACAGAGCGAGTAGTCAGCCAGAGCCACAGGTCAGAACCAATGTGGGTAGTCAGACAGGCCAGGGTCATACACAGAGTGAGTAGTCAGCCAGAGCCAGAGGTCAGAATCAATGTGGGTAGTCAGACAAGCCGGGATCATACACAGAGCAAGAGTCTCAGGCAAACACAGGTCACAACGGAGAGCATGAGTAATGAACAGGCACACTACGTAAGAGCAATGACTCCCAGGCCCAAGGAGGTTTATAAAGGAGCAGAAGGAGGTGGGACCCAGTTAGGCCACCCAGAATAGACCCATAAACAGGCATCCATGCTAGTGCCTGTTACCTGATGTCAACAATGAGGAAGTGGCCGGAGGCTATACAGAGGTAGGAAGCACATAAAAACTTAGCCTCTAAGGGAGACTGTGATAATAACACACTCCCTGCAAGCGCAACTACTTCTGCACCTCTTTGCCTGTATATATGTTGGAGTCAGTGTCAGTTGTACTTGACTGTCTCATGGGTGTCAGTCTGCAAAGTATACATGTCAGTCACAGAGGCTCAGCCACTTGGATCACCTGCCTGCCCATCTAACAATAGTTGTGGTATTTTAGGTAAATCTCCTTTCTCCTTTCAGACTCCACCCAGTCTCCCCTAACAGAGAACAAATTGCCTGCCCATCATACTCCCTTACACTAAATTCAAACTCCATTTTCTTTGCCTATCTTCTCTTGCTCCAGCAATATGCTGCTTTCTCTCTCTAAGAAACATAGAATGACATGCTGAGGGAACCTGACACCCCTTTTATACTATTCCACAGGTAAAACTATTTTCCATGTGGGGGAATTCATTCTTACCATTGATTTCAGTGCAATGATCACAGAAGAAAAGTGGAAAATGTAATTTTTTGCCTTCGTCACTTCTTTATGTTTAAATGTTTTTTATTGTTTTGAAAACAACAAAAAGGACAAATATCAAAGGTACAAGGTAGAAAGGGGAGGGAGGATGTACAATAAATCATGCGGATGAAAAAAAAACAAATGGACACACATGAACGGAGGTAGACATTTGAATTATCAAGAGCAGTAACATCCCTTGGCAGTCATTTGATCACTCCCACCACATTACTAGGTTTAAATGGCCGAAGCAGAGATGAAAGAGTAGTGTGAAAGATAAGAAAAAGTGAAGAGTCTAATCCACAAGTATGTGAGTGCAGCAAGGAAAGGTGGGGAGAGAAAAGAAAGAAGAAAAAAAGGAGGGGAGGAAGGTTTGAAAAGGCAGGAAGATAATATAGGAAGGAGAAGAAAGAAAGAAAGAAATTTCACAGCAACCTCCAGCAGAAGCATGATGCCCCCCACAGAACATCCAGCCACCCAAGCACGGTGAAGACAGTAGCCAACAATGTAATCCAGAGATGGAACACACAGGGTCAGTGTGGAGAATCCTCTGTGCTATGAGTCTAATATTGTGTAAAAGAGACCATGATGTGTGTTGGAAACTGAGAGTATAAGCAGCTTTCTTATCAGGGGCATAGTGACAATATAAGGTTCCCAGATCTGCCAGAACTTATAGCCTAGTGTTTCATTACAGACAAGGGATACCAACCATTCAGCTCTAAGGACCAACCATTGTGTCACCACTGGAGGATGTGCTGTAAGGAGCAGAATATCAAGCAATTTTGTTTGAGGATTAGTGAGCCTATTGAGGGACTGATCTACCCCCAACAAAAATTAAATTGGGAAACTTTGAATCGGCCATCCAAAAATCACAGACAACTCATCCACAACCTTGCCCCAAAATGATTGGATAGCTACACTTTCGCACATATTGTGAAACAGATGTAGAACAAAAGGTGAGAGATGCTCAGACGTACGTTTCGGCCTTCTTGGGTCTCGTCGGTGAGGTGCAGCTGATCCCTCTAGGCACTGTGAGCAAGGGGTCCACGTCTGGATTACCCTCATTACTCTTAGGGTGACCAACCCCAAGAGCAATTTGCATATGTAGAACAAAAGGTGAGAGATGCTCAACTAGGCTCATGAGCTAGCAAATTCATGCAAGAAGCTCACTGGGACTGTGTCCTCGGGCCCAGGGTACAATCTCTTTTAGCTCACCAGTGCCATACACAGAGAGAAAATCTTCTGAAGCATATCATACTGGTCCTGCCGAATGACAGTCCAGCCACGAAATGCCAGACAATTCCTCTCTGAACAAGGGAAACAGCTAACCCCAGACGTACGTTTCGGCCTTATTGTGCCTCGTCGGTGAGGTGCAGCTGATCCCTCTAGGCACTGTGAGCAAGGGGTCCACGTCTGGATTACCCTCATTACTCTTAGGGTGACCAACCCCAAGAGCAATTTGCATATGTAGAACAAAAAGTGAGAGATGCTCAACTAGGCTCATGAGCTAGCAAATTCATGCAAGAAGCTCACTGGGACTGTGTCCTCGCGCCCAGGGTGCAATCTCTTTTAGCTCACCAGTGCCATACACAGAGAGAAAATCTTCTGAAGCATATCATACTGGTCCTGCCGAATGACAGTCCAGCCACGAAATGCCAGACAATTCCTCTCTGAACAAGGGAAACAGCTAACCCCAGACGTACGTTTCGGCCTTCTTGGGCCTCGTCGGTGAGGTGCAGCTGATCCCTCTAGGCACTGTGAGCAAGGGGTCCACGTCTGGATTACCCTCATTACTCTTAGGGTGACCAACCCCAAGAGCAATTTGCATATGTAGAACAAAAGGTGAGAGATGCTCAACTAGGCTCATGAGCTAGCAAATTCATGCAAGAAGCTCACTGGGACTGTGTCCTCGCGCCCAGAGTGCAATCTCTTTTAGCTCACCAGTGCCATACACAGAGAGAAAATCTTCTGAAGCATATCATACTGGTCCTGCCGAATGACAGTCCAACCACGAAATGCCAGACAATTCCTCTCTGAACAAGGGAAACAGCTAACCCCAGACGTACATTTCAGCCTTCTTGGGCCTCGTCGGTGAGGTGCAGCTGATCCCTCTAGGCACTGTGAGCAAGGGGTCCACGTCTGGATTACCCTCATTACTCTTAGGGTGACCAACCCCAAGAGCAATTTGCATATGTAGAACAAAAGGTGAGAGATGCTCAACTAGGCTCATGATCTAGCAAATTCATGCAAGAAGCTCACTGGGACTGTGTCCTCGCGCCCAGGGTGCAATCTCTTTTAGCTCACCAGTGCCATACACAGAGAGAAAATCTTCTGAAGCATATCATACTGGTCCTGCCGAATGACAGTCTAATCTCAGTAGTTGTAGAGGTGTAACTATTTAAAGCAGACGAGAGAGGGTTTTTTGGGTAAAGTCTGCAAGGTCTCTGTCATATAATGTCTGGCTTGGAGAAAGAGAAACAGATGGCTATTAGGGAGATGTGTTTCCATGCCCAGAACCTAAATCTGTGATCTGGTGTCCCATGTTGGAAATCAGCATTGCCCAGGAAGGGAGATAGATAGATTTGTATTTGTATTTATAAAACAACTGATGTATAATCTGCAAGGCCTTAGCAACACCCAAAAGAAGTGTGTTGTCCCTCATACCAAGACTGAGAGTCAAAACAGGAGCATGCAGAACATACCGAAGATCAAAGGGTGAGGCCAACTCTCTATCCACTGTAAAGACTGTATAGCTGATAGTGGCATGAATCCAATCGATAGCTATTCTGGTCAGACTAGCCAGGTTATATAAATACACATTAGGAAAATTAAATCCCCCCTCCGATCTTAGGTGTCTCAGTTTAACTAAGCTAATGCGGAGTTTCCTGCCTTGCCAAATGGAACATCAAAAAGCCTTGTCAAGAGTTTTACCATCACTTTTGGTAATGAGAAAGGGAAGCATCTGGATCTGGTACAGTAGGCGGGGGAAGCTTACCATCTTAATGAGATTACAGAGTCCAATAAATGAGAGAGGGGGCAAGAGCTAATTCTGAAACAACAGTCTGAATTAATGGAGAAAAGGTCCTGTGACACAGCATGGCAGAATTCCTAGGGAGTATAAAGCCCAGGAACTTCAGCTCAGTCTCAGTCCAGGTTAAAGGGAAATCAGGAAAGTCCCGAAGTAGACCAGTCCCAGCCAAAGGTAAAGCTTGGGAATTGTCATAGTTGATCCGTAGCCCAGAGAAACTACTAAAGACATCTGTAGTATCTATTAGAAAAGGAATGGCCTGGCGGGGATTGTCAATAAACAGGAGCATTTCATGCATGAAGGCCTGAAAATGAGTCATAGTTTGCAATTTCCTAATTAAGGGATCCAAGGCTATGTTAAAGAACAGGGGGGATAGAGGGCAACCCTGTCTGGTGCCTTTCCCAAGTGTAAAATGGGAGTTATGAATGCCATTCACGTGATAAAAACCTGGGTGTATATAAGACTGAAAAACATGCCCAAACCCTTGGTAGTCTAACAAACGAAATAAATGGGCCCAGGAGATCTTATCAAATGCTTTTTCTTCAAGATTGATGACAATAGCCTCAGTATGTGGATTTTTACTCGATTGATAAATGGCAGAAATAGCTGTGCGTATGCTGATAACTGAGAACCTATCTTTCATGAAACCTATTTGGGATAGATCAGTAATTTGGGGAAGGATGAGCTTCAATATGTTGGCCATAATTTTGGACACCAGCTTGAAGTCACAATTCAATAGAGAAATGGGTCTATATGATGTCACACTAGTGGGGTCTCTGCTGGGTTTGGGAAGAACGATCATTTTGGGAGTGGTAAGATTGGGTGAAATCCTGAGAATGGAGAATATGGTTGAAAAAGCTAGCAAGGGGAAATTTGTTAGGGTCTAATAGAATGTTGTAATACTCCACCAGAATTCCATCTACACCTGGCGACTTGCCATTTTTGCACTCCCGCACAACCCATTCAACCTCCAAAACTCAATGTATCTATTCAATAGGTCCCTCTGAGCATCAGAGAGAGTAGGAGAGTGAACCCCCTCAACAAACACCCTCCCAGTCACAGGGTCATTGTTCATGGCCATACAATTGTTTGTAATAATCCAAAAACTCTGCACCTATATCGTGCTGCTAGGTAAGCGTCCAGTCTGGGAACGGATGAGATTTGGTAAGTTGGGCTAGCATCCTACCTGACCGATTGGCCTCCTTAAAGTGTCTGATCATGAAAGGCTGTGTCATACAGCCTCTTTGCCTCCAGATAAGTATTCTTAAAGTTCTCCATCATATGCTGTTTAAATACCTGATAGGCCTTAGTGTGGACACCATGCAATGTAAAAAATTTATCCCTGACCACCTTCCTCTTTATCCCAACATAGAACATTATATGACCCCCTCATCACCACCTTAGAAGCTTTCCCGTAATTAGTCAGATTAGGTTTCTGTTGACAATTATCGGCTACATAAAGGGCCCATTGTTGTTGCAAAAATGTATGAAAGTCTTCAAAGCTATATAGATAAGTGGGCATCTTCCAAAGATGCGCCGAAGGTAGTCTGGACCTGGAAGCAAGACATAACTCTATACGTCTTGTAAAATTGGGTTGTATAGGGGCATAAGCATTGACTAATATATAGGGAATCATATCAATGATACATTCAACCACAATGAATAGACCCTCAGAGTCCACAGTCTTGGAAACAATGTTGTAGTTTAAGCCTCTGTGAGAAAGGACTGCAACTCCCCGTTTTTTGGCACAATATGGTGCAGCTAGGACCTCTTCCACCCAGTCCCTCTTCAACTTCTCATGTTCATTATCTGTGAGTTTCCTGCAGGAAAGCTATGTGTGTGTGTGTGTGTGTAGGTGTTTGAGATGAGTGAGCATCTTTTTCCTTTTGATTGTATGGTTAATCCCATCTACATTCCAGGAGATTATATTAACACATTGTGTATCAGTGGTGGGTGTCAGAGTAACAGACCATGTGGATTGCAAAATACCGTGGTAAGAATCTTGAGATCCAGACTATCCTTCCCAGTGAGGGGACCACCTGCAACTCTGAACACACATGCCGTGGGTGAGGGGGGGGTGGCCACTACAGGGGACCGCGAGTGGTGCTGTCTGTGAAAAAGACCAAGAAAAGAAACAAAGAGAAAAGACATGTGTATGAACTTATGTACAATAAACCACAAGTGAAATAGCATGGCTAGCATACACACATGCCCCGGGAGTATCAGATAGGCCTGTAAGGACAAAAAAAATTAACAACATCCTGGTACAAGTTGAGAGTCAAAATTAAGATATGGAAATACAAACAATAGTATATATGAGACATCCTTTGAAAATGTAACTAAGGAGGCAGTAGCCCAGAACAGACGGGTCAACCCACATGGCTGTTCCCCCAAAACACTCCATCACTGGGAGCATTCCCCCAACACCTCCAGCCCACCGAACCATGGTTTTGGTCAGAGGGTGGGGGAACGGTCCCAGCGAAGGCAGACCAGGACAGGTCAAACATCCTGCCACTCCCCATTCCCTGGCCAGGAGGTCCCAGCGAGAACTGCATCCAGATCAACCCATCTCCCAACAAAGTAGCAGATCCCAGTGAACACAAAAGACCGTGGCCAAGGCCCTGGTCCCCAGGCCAGCAAATGAGGATGACAGCACAGTTGGGAGGCCTCCTTGTTGGAGGCCTCCCAACATTGTCCACCATGAGTAAGAATCGGCAACTTGGCAGGGTAGAGAAGTGCAAATTTGAAATTATTCTCATACAGTGACTTACAAATCAGAGCAAACTCTTTCTTCTTAGCAGCAGAATAATCCTGAAACATGGGCAGTTTATGACCATATTGTAGGCTGGATTTTCTCCTGTAGGCAGTCAATATATCCATTTTGTCAGCATAATTTAATAGCTTAAAAATAACTGAGTGAGGGGTTGGCTTTGTGGAACCTTTCTCAGGACCCAAGCAGTGAACCCTGTCATTGGCCAAATCAAGGATATCTTTGCCCTCCAGAAGTTCTGCAGGGAGCTCCTTCCCCTTGATAGCTTCAAGAATGCCAATCAGCCTCAAATAAATCCTCCTACTCCTGTTCTCCAAATCCTCCAAATTGTCTTCATATATATTGGCAAGAGTTTCCAGTTTGCGTACTTTGCTGTGTAAATCAAGAATGTCCTGATCATTGACACCAATTTTCCATTCCACAGCATTAAGTCTCTCATTATGGACTTTGATCTCCTGCAGAAAAGAGTCCACAGCAGTGTTGATGGTGGTAAGTCTACTATCGATTTGGGGCAGAATGAGATCTGCCACATCCTTGGTTGTCTCTGCCACAGATGGAGGGCCCGACCCTGCCCCAGGCAATTCCACCGACCCAGGTTGTGAATGAGCAGTCTTGGATTGGGAGGAAGAAGGCCTGGACTTTTTGTCTGCAATATGTGCCATATCTCTCTGTCCCCTGGTCTTTAGCGAGGGATCCTGCCTCCCCACAAAGGTGTCCATCTTGCTCTGTGCCATAAAGAAAGAGTCCAGAGGTGTAATTTGAGAATGCAAATTCCATGTATGTCTTAAAGTAAGGGCCTCCGCTGGTAGTACCAAACTATTGTAGCAGGCAAATATAGGCCTCAGCCATTTCTCTGGCCCCGGGAGAAGGGGGGAATCACACCATGCCTGATGAGTCAGTTGTAGCCAGGAGGCCATAGCTTAGCAAAGTATAGTAAGCCATAAGAACATGGACAGCACAATAAAAGTAATTCCTAGAAGGTTACGTGGTGGATGCCAGGACCAACAGCTAATAGGCCAAGGCTCTATGGTGCCAATATGGGAAACCAGTCTGGGATACCTGTCAGTGGTAAACTATAAACCAGGTAAGTCGCTTCAAGTTTGTATCTCGATGACAGACCGCAGGGTTAGTGCTGCGATAGTGGGTGATAGCATGCAGCAACTTTACCACGGCAGTCAGGCAATGATGCGATCAGGAACTCCACTAGGCCGCACCACGCAGTTGGTGAGTAAAGGCCCACCAGAAAGAAACAGTGGTATCAGGGCGTGCCTCTGATAATGGAGAATAAGATGCTTCAGGTCTGGTAGCGATAGGAGTGAAATAAATCCCGATGGTAGCCGATTTAGGGCGATATCGGTAGGAGCAACTGAATCTTACGTCTGGCCTCCTCGGCTTCCGGTTCCGCCCCCGCCTATGTCACTTCTGATAAAATAAACCTGCCCATGTACAGTCTTCTCCAGGCAGTAAATAAACTTTGTGTCCATAAAAATAAAAATGTATAATAACATGTTTAAAAAAATAAAAGAATTGTACCCCAATCCAACTCATTTTAGAGTTGAAAGACTCTTTCATCAGGGAAAAATGGACTAAAACCGGGCCATTGTATCCTGTATCATAAATGCACCCCCTCCAGTTTGTTATTTTGTGATATTGGACTCTGACAATTGGAAAGGATATTCTCTTTAATTTGATATTCAGGTCAGCACCTTGTATCATGAGGGGGTGATAACACATTACATCAGCTAGATATTACTGTATACCCATGTGTTGCTAAACCCCAGTCCCAAAAGACTCCCCAGCCCTCATAGTGTATTTATTTACTAGTGCCCGGATGGTGTGTCAGCATTAATCTCTGCCAAATTTATAAAGGGAAAGGTGTAAGAAAAAATTTTTATTACCTAAATGATATATAATTTGTTACAGTTTTCAGAGCAATATAACATCTGTCTCCTAATGTTCCTGGGCTAGATAGCCTTCAAAATAAGGCTTGGGGAACATGTTTGTCATTTTCTACAGAAACTGGAGTGCTCCCCATTTTCAATGTGCTCAGCTTTTCCTTCTACCATGAACTCCCCAATTTCCAGTCACTAACAGCTTGTGCATGCTTTTTTCTGCTAAATCATGCTCACAGCATATTTTTACTAATTGTGAAGTGTACTGAGAGAGAGAAAGTGAGGTGTGTTGTGTTCTTGCTAATGCATATTGCATGCATTAAAATTGCTGATCAATGCCATATTTAATACACAAAATGCATCCAGCTTCACTCAGTTCTTCAGTGATGTGACATTCACCTTTAATTAACATTTAATGCATATGCACAATTAACTATACAAATTTGATATTCAACATATTAAAACATTCAATGCCTTGCTTGTAATGTACTGTAGATATTCTGTTCCTTTAAGACAAGCATCGGAGGTGGGGTAATCAGAGAAAGAGATCCATTTTATCATTCCACAATTTCTTCATATCATCACTCATCTCGTTTAACATTCTTTATCCTCTGATTATAATTTATTGTTGACTGTTGGACTGGTGCACCAATAGAGAACTAAACATACAGGTTTTACTTTCTTTTTTATCAATTTATTTATTTTAATTTTCTATTTCATGATATTTCTCTTTTTTAAATTCAGGTATATCCATTTTTTATACTTCATTTTTCATTCATGTATGTATGTTTTTTAGTTGGTGAATATATGGTTAAGTACATTGATAGGAATTTTAATTTACTGTATGTGTGTCATGATAATCCATCTATCATAGACACACAGTTACACATTCCTCCAACTGTTATCTTATAGTATGGCAGGTTCTGGACTAATATGTGAGGTGTAATAGTGTATGGTTCTACTCCTACATATTTCATATGTCCCTTTGCATTTTTGTGCTTATTTGTTGTTTTCAACTATACTGTTTCTCCTGTGTCAGCAAGATGTATTTAGTTTGTGTTTTTCTAAGTGCCATCAGTACTAGAGTTGAGTGAAATGTCTGAAATTAATTTCTCAGATTGGTTAGGAGAAACTGAAAAAAATGTCAAGCCTGTCCGAATTGATCTGGAACAAACTGCAGTGGGATCAGAGGAAAGTGTGTGTGTGGGGGGATGGAGGGGGCAGGGAGAGAGAGACAGGGAAGAGGGTAAAAGATGTGTGGGACAGCAAGAGAGAACAAGAGAGAAGAAGCCAAGGGGAAGGAGCAAAAGGTAAGTCAATGGGAAGGTGGGGGGGGGGGCAAAGAGGAGGAAGTGGGCTAAGGGGAGGGAACAAAAGTAGGCTAGAGAGGAAAGTAGAGATAGGAAGACAATATAAATGGGGTCAAAGCACATAAGAGAAAAAGAAGGCTTGTTCTAGATGTTCTAGATGTTAATTTACCTTTGCTGAGATGACTTATTGCGATCAACATCTGAAGCTAAGTGAACCTGTTTTTCTTTCTTAATAACAATCACTTAATCTCATTTCCAGGTTTCTGCACATGTAAATGCAAACAGAACATACAAATTAAATATCTGGTTTGCAGAACATGTTTCAGGTCTTGACAAATAGTCTGTTTCTTGCAAAATCTAAACTTATAGAATTGTTTTTCTCATCCTTAGTGGCATGCCTATCTAGACTACAATTCCAGTAGAGATGCATATTGGACATGAACTCTGCATGAAAGTGTCACCTAAAGCAATGTTAATATTTCATCAAAATGCCTGCTGAACATATTGAATTATGAGTTAAATATATTGGCTGCTACAAAAGCTAAATTCTTCAATATCCCTAGATACTTGGAATACTTTGATTCAGATATGCAATAATGAAACAATTTCATTTTTAAAGCATAGTTTAATTGCAGGAAATCTTTTATATAATTAAGAAATGTGTGGGATGGTTTATATTACAAACTTGGTTTTATAAGCCTCGGATGAGCTAATATGGCCAGAAGGGAAAGTTGCCTGGAAAAATGTCTTATTTCATATTCCAATATGCAATTTCTAGTATTTTTTACATGAAAGATTATCTGATTTTTATTTCCTTAAAGTTTAATAACAGCTCCACTAGTCCTAAGTACATGAAAATACCTGAAAAATCACTCAGCGAGTGTCACCCCCTGGGCCTGCTTGCACTTTTTTCCATTAAGAACTCTGCTAGAGTAGATTAACTCTATTCATTTGTGCTTTGACTGGAAGATATCAAGGCTGATGTACTAAGTAAAACTGGAGCAATTCTGGGGTAAACCACCTCCACCACAGGGGCAAATAAAAATGTCCACTGAATAAACCCCTTGAAGCAATGTATTGGGTACCTCTCCATCATTTTAATCAATGGGAATTTTGCATCTAAGCTTCTAGAATGTCTAATGTACATGTAGATCAAGATCTTCTCCAACAAATTCTTCCTTCCATAGACATTTGTAACATAGCCCTCAGTGTCTCCAGTACCACATCTTCATCCTCTCCAATCCACCTCACTGTTGGGATGTCTCAAGGACTGCTTCTAGAACTGCTTCTGTTTTCACTATACACAATAGCAATTGGGGAAATTAACTCAGTCACAGATTACACCCAGCTTTATTTATCCACACCTCAAATGACTCCTGATTTTCAATCCAGAGTTACATACTTCATATTGGTTATATTCAGATTGGATGACCCATAAGCACCTCATAAGCACTTCAAACGCAACATGTCTAAAACAGAGCTAATCATCATTCCGCCTAAATGATGCCCAATAGTGCCCTTCCATGTTATAGTAAATGGCACTACCCTAAATCTAGGCATATTGCCTACGTGTGCTAGCTGACTCTCTCTTCTTCTCATGTTAATACCACTGCCAAGTCTTGCCTCTTGTTCTTACATAACGCTAAGGGGGACAAAAAGAAATCCCCAGCAAGCAAGACCTTTAACAGAGGCACTCAAACGAGAGTCAAAATAATATACAAATATATATATCTTTATTAATTATATTCCAAACGGACATATATTAAAACAAAATTAAAAACAAGAGGTGCCGTATAGCAGGTTCATTAGTACATACAGCTCACATATATATAATCACAAAATAATCAAATTGTAATATACAACATGTTACTATACTGTGGCTGTAAATCAAATAATACAGCAACTATCTGTGGCTAATTATAATAATCACCACTTACGTTCACAAAAAATGCAAATACATTAGTAATAAAGTGCTAGAGACATATGTGCAAAGTGCAACAGTCACTACATACAATAGTCAAGAATATCAAGGTGTATACCCCCCTAAGCAACAAAATAAGAAATAAATCCACCACAGGTAGAAGCAGCAAACCTGACTAAAACGGCACCTCCAACCACAAAAGCCCAACGCGTGTCGCCAAACGGCTTCGTCAGGGGATGCATTGTGGGTAGAGCTGCTCCCTTAAATACATGCAGGCCTCCAATGGTGATCCAGCAAACAAATGGTATATTTATGTCAGTGATTAAATATGTCATCAATATAGACATGATATGATAGCATTCACATTTATGTTTCCATTTGCTTTATGGAGTTAAGTCATACCGTATTGTTCCCACGAATAAACCAAAGAAGGACCTTGGTAAGCGCATGCGTACAAAAATTCAACATCCATCATAACATCGATATTAAAAAGATGAAAAGAATTATGTATATATATCTTTCAAGTACAAGGGACGCTTAACTTCAAATGTAAATATACCTTATATAAGCAGAATCTCCACATACATCACAAAAGGCAAAGTTCTTCCGTATTTTCAAAAACACATGACGTCATACATATGCGCCGCAACTCAAGATTGAAAAGTCGCAGATAGGAAAAAACTCCTAGTGTTACTACTTATTCTTATTTCTATTGAGTAATTAGGTAAGTACACCCAAACTCACAAATTACATCCCAACATGTCCTTAAAAGAACAAGCAAAATAAAGTCATAGAATCAATGGATAGCACGCATGCGTCTTACCGTCGAACTCCATATTTGTTACTGGAAGGGAACAGTACATGGATGACTTTAATTAAAGGCGAACATGCGCATGCACCAAAAAGCATATAAATATATTTAATAGATGCATGTCCACATCTTCATATGAATAAATCACTCATAGTTATCAAAGAATAGTTTTTATTATTCACTTCTATCGAGAGTATCATGAGTTCAATAAGATAAAGACCAAATGTACACATGTATCATCAAATATAATACCCCATAGGGCAACAACGATAATATAGACAATAATTGTGTACATGCGCTCACCCCCAAAACTATTACTCCCCTCATGAAATATAATATTTTCATTCACCAATAGTGGAGGCCATGCATTATCCCAAGAAGCAGCTCTACTATAAAAACAAAAATACACACAAAAAAATGTCATTAAATAAACTAATTAAGGCTTGTAACAGGAGAAAATGTTCTTCTTTCCAATATTTATTCATCCGCTGCTGGACGTGCTGTAATCTCCAATAGGTCATATCCAAATCCAAATGTCCACCAAAGTATCTAAGAGAAATATAGATTATCATTAGCATCAATCAATAAAGCTGAAGAAAGCTAGATCTTCGTTCATACCCTGTGGAAAACAAGTCTGAAGCATGTAAATCCACCAAGCCTCTCTCCTAAGGAGAAGCTTGGTGACATTTCCACGTCGTATTCCCATTTTGATTTTCTCTAAACCAAAGATTTGTACATCCTTGGTAGAAGAATTATGAGACACTAAAAAGTGTTGAGCTACTGTTGTTAGAGTACATCCCTTATCTGCATCTTTCTGGGCATTGCGTATGAGCGAAAAATGTTTTGGGATTCTAGACTTCAACTTCTGTGTTGTTTGCCCAATGTACAGTTGTTGACATGGGCATTTAATTGCATAAATACATTCTGTAGTCCTACAATTGATAAAACAATTAATAGTCAAGTCTCTGTCTGCCACAGGACTATGGATCCGTTTTACACAATGAATGTGTTGGCAAATATTACAATTTCCACAGGGAAAACTTCCCACCAAATTAGAACCAACTCCACATCTATCCTGTGTACGGAAATGACTATGAACCATAAGATCTCGAAGGTTCTTAGACCGTCTGGCCGTTAAAATTGGACTTGGATCCAAAAATTGTTTCAAAGTGGCATCATCTTGAAGTATATACCAATGCCTCTTAAAAATATCCACAATACCCTTCCATTGATTATTATACATCACAATAGGACGGATCTTACCAAAATCTTGATCTTTCTTCTTACCTGTATTTAACAGGACTTCACGTTTAGCCAGACTGGCTCGTTTGTAGCCACGATGTAAACATGCCTTTGGATATCCTCTCTCCCGAAAACGGCCAAATAGGTCCTTAGCATACTCTTCAAAGGTTTCTGTGGTTGAGCAATTCCTACGCAGACGAAGGTACTGGCCAGTTGGAATAGCCTTCCTCATGTGAGGTGGATGTGAACTCGAAAAGTGAAGAAGAGAATTGACTGAAGTCGGTTTACGGTATATTTGAGTCTGAATCATACCCTGTGAGTCAATAGAAATAGTTAAGTCCAAGAAATCAATTGTTGACAAGGACATATGAGATGTTAAATAAATGTTATATTCATTTATGTTTAATACCTTAATAAATTCCATACACAGAGATTGTGATCCATTCCACAGAAAGAATATATCGTCAATATATCTGTACCACACTAAAATGTGATTTGTCCAAGATTCCATATTTTCCGAAAAGACCAATTCTCTTTCCCACCATCCCAAAAAAGAGGTTAGTGAATGAAGGTGCACATTTAGCCCCCATGGCCGTGCCAACCAGCTGTAAGAAAAATTCCAAATTGAATACAAAATAGTTATGTTGCAAAACGAATCTCAACAGATCCAACAGAAATTCACAAAAGTCCTGATGACAAGACAAATTAGACTGTGTTAAAAAGAATTTCACTGCATTGAGACCCTGCTCATGACCTATGCTGGAGTATAAAGCCTCCACATCACAGGTCACGAGCAGGGTCCCAGGCTGAACCGACACCTCCTGCATCTTAAGCAGTAGGTCAGATGAGTCTCTAAGATAAGACGGCAAGGAAAAGACCAGCGGTTGAAGAAAAAAATCAATAAACAAACAGATCTTTTCACAAAGTCCACCAATGCCCGCTACTATGGGTCTTCCCGTAGGTTTAGTTGCACTTTTATGAATTTTCGGCAGAACATAAAATGTAGGCACACTAGGGAAATCTGCTTTCATAAAGCCCAACTCCCTTTGTGTGATAATCCCCAAGGAAGCCGCCTCTTCTAATTTACAGTCCAACATCTTTTTGAAATTAATAGTAGGATCTAAGAGCAAGCGACGATATGATTTAACATTATTTAGCTGGCGATATACTTCAGCCAAATACATCTCTCGGGGCCAGATTACTACATTACCCCCCTTGTCAGCTTCTTTTACTTCTACATCTTTCCATGACATAATATTTTTTATTGCCACTCTCTCTTGAGAAGACAAATTATCCTGATGTTTGCTGATAGACGGTAAACGTAAAATGTCTCCACACACCAAATGGCAAAAGGTCCTTACCTGAAAACTAATTTGCATAGATGGTGTAAAATTACTAGATGGTTTGAAAGATGTCTTTCTGATGTTTAATCCTGTTTCTGCCACTTTATTCTCTTCCAAAAGATCCAACATTTCCAAAAATAGATCGTGATCTGTATTCATTACTTCTCCTTGCGATAAACGTTTTTGAAAAAACTTTTTTAGAAGCAATCTTCTGCAAAACAAAAAAACATCCTTCGTTAGATCAAACTTATCTAGTTTTTGTGTAGGGCAAAACGTTAGTCCTCGCTCCAAAACTGACCTCTGTATATCCGTCAAGATGTGTGTAGACAAATTTACTATACTCATTTTGGATTCACAGATTTTGTGTATCTGTGACGAGAGTGGTTCCGGTGTATCAATTGTGGACGGTATCCCCACTGCAGGCGATCTCTTAATTCTCTTGGATTGACTTCTACGGATACGCCTGCGGGGGCCGTCCCTAAAAAAGATGAAGACAATGGTGCAGATAAAACTTCCACATGGGATAAACCTTGTTCGTCTTCACTTTGTACATCACTCAACAGGTCAGATTCAGACCCTGAAGGTTGTGAGATATTCTCCATATTATGAGTTGTTGTGTTATTTACTTTATTAGAGTGCACCTGTATATATTTCTGTCTGTGCACTCTACGTCTATTCCCTTTGTGTATCCATTTATACACTTTTTTTGTCTGGAAATCTTTATTATCTCGTTCAAATTTCGATTTCTTATTTTCTACAGTGGTTTTTTCAAATTTGTCCACTTCTACCTTTAGTTGTAAATGAAAGGGATGTACAAAAGTATTATTATCAAATTGTAATAATTTCGTATTGAGGGCTGTTATTTCCCTCCGAACTTCCATCAATAATGTCTGATCATGTTCAATTAAAAGTTTCATCAATTCAAAAGAACATCTATTAAGTACATCCTCCCAGCGAGATTTGAATTCCAAATCCGGTTCCCAAGCGGGTAGAACCTGAATCCTAAGTCCTCTAGGAATTAAATTACATCTAATGTAATGCTCTAGGCTATGTATATTCCACCATAGTCCTGTAAATTGATAATGTAAATGGATCAAGGAATTACAAATATCAGTGAATGTCTCATCTGCTGTTGCAACTGGTATAACTAGAGGAAGTGTGCCAGAAAAAACACTAGATAATTTCTCAGCCCATCCAGATTCTAATGCTTCAATATTACAAGCCATAATAACAATTATAACTATCAAAAATAAATATCGCCACTATTAATCACCATAATCACTGTGCTGTAACCAAAAAAAGAGAAACCGGCTTAACCGGAGCAAATTAGTCCACTTACCAAGAGAGAGAATTCTGGTCAGCACTAGTATGTAAGCGGTATAGACTCTATAAATCAAGACTGCCAATGGTCCGGTGCACTCAAGGTCTAAACAAGAATCAACACAACGCTAAGGGGGACAAAAAGAAATCCCCAGCAAGCAAGACCTTTAACAGAGGCACTCAAACGAGAGTCAAAATAATATACAAATATATATATCTTTATTAATTATATTCCAAACGGACATATATTAAAACAAAATTAAAAACAAGAGGTGCCGTATAGCAGGTTCATTAGTACATACAGCTCACATATATATAATCACAAAATAATCAAATTGTAATATACAACATGTTACTATACTGTGGCTGTAAATCAAATAATACAGCAACTATCTGTGGCTAATTATAATAATCACCACTTACGTTCACAAAAAATGCAAATACATTAGTAATAAAGTGCTAGAGACATATGTGCAAAGTGCAACAATCACTACATACAGTGATACATAACATCTATGTATTCCTCTGTCCCTTCACAATTAAAACTCTTTTACAAGTACTCACTTACTTATGTACTCTGTATGTCTTCCTTACTTTAGATTGTAAGGTGTAGAGCAGGTACACAACACCCATTAATTCACTCGGTAAAGAACTTGAACTCTTACATTTTAATGCATTGTGTACACATGTGGAGCTATATAAATAAACCTATTCATTCATTCATTCTCTCACAGAGAGAGAGAGAAGAAAATAAGAAATAAGTCCATAAACAAAATAAGGCTGGAAGGGTAAATTATCTTTTCAAAGAAAGAAAGGTGACATTCACCTTTAAAGGGATAGTAATGTTTCATAATAAAAGCAGCTCAGATTAATCTTCATAGTATTTGGGCCATGGAGAGTGTTATTTCAAAACTGTCTGAGTTGTAGTTCAAGAGTAATTGAATGAAAAAGTATACCACTCCGCCCCTTTTACTGATGTAATACTGCTCAGCTCAGAGCATGGACAATCTTCAATTAGCAACCTGTCAATGGGGCAGGTCTTTCATTGTTCTCACAGTAAGAAGATTGTCCTTTGCTGTGAGGGGAGGTGTCTTACGCTAGGTTAAAGGGGCAGGAGGGGATACTTTAGCATTCAATTACTCTTGAACTACAACTCTGACAGTATTGACAGTATTGAAATAACACTCGGTATGGTTCAAATACTTTGAAGATTAATTGGAGCTGCTGTTTTTGTGAACCATTACTATCCTTTTAAGAGAAAAAAGGCAATGGCACTTTAAGAAGTGGGAGAGGAGAAACTACAAGAACAGAGTGGAACTGAGAGAGAATTTACTAGGGGAAGAGTGAGAGGAAGGGAAGCGGAAACCAGAGTTCTGAAAAGCACTGAAAAGAGTAAGGTAAGTGAAAGATAGGAAAAGGCTGGACGAGGAGTCTGGAAGCTGGAACTGGAGAAAGAAGAGAACCAGGCAAGTACAATCAGAGGAAGAACTTTTCAAGGTGCTGAATTTGAAAGAAGGAGGTTGGATCAGAAAGGCCGAGGTATGGAACGGGAAGACTAAGCAACAGGCACAGAGTAATAAATAAGATTGAGGGAGTAAGGTCAGGAGTTCCAAGGTCAAATTTAGGAATGGACAAAATGTTCCTCCTCAAAATTCAAACAGGCCAAAAACAGCACTTTCTACCAAGCAGGAAATTTTCTGCAAAAAGTGCTGATTTTTAGCTTTTTTTGCCCGTGTTTTTCACTGAAGTCAATGGGAGATATAAATTTCCTTTCAATACTACATGTATTCCTATGGCACTAGTATAAATGGGTGTCAGCATCCCTCAAGTTGCCAGTCTGTGAAAGAGAAAACAGCAGATTGTGATTCTTAAGTAGGGATGGCGAAACAAAAATCATAGAATAATGACATTTCCCACTTGGCGAATAATTTCCCGCGAAAAGTCCAGTTTTTCTGGGTTTTTTTGCCTAGCTTATTCCATTGAAATCAATGCGAACATTAAATTTACACACAATACATAGCAAATGTTATTTTATTTCCGAAAGGCACAGTTTAAAAGGGGTATAAGGGTGCCTGTGTTGGTGGAGTGTGGGGAAACAATCGGTTGAACAGAGAATTTTTTTGGGGGGGTGTTGTTTACTGGGATTGGGGGGACAGTTAATAAAAAAATAAATTCAATTTAAAAAAAAACCCATAAGACATAGTATAAACGGGTCCGAGGAGTGTGCTTGTGTTGGTGGGTGGAGTCTGGGGAAATAATCAGTTGAACAGGGATTTTTTTTTGGTGGGGTTGTTGACTGGTATTTGGGGGACAGTTAATAAAAGAAAAAATAAAATTAAAAATGAAGTAAAATAAGAAATTGGCACATAATGTGATAGAGACAGGGACCCCCTGATGTAAGCTGTGACTGGGGCAGACTGATAATTGATGGGGTAGAGTATTTTTAGAGGATAATTTGTAGGACTTGTTGTTAGAGGCCCCAGCATTGATTTGTAGGACTTAGACTTATTAGAGGGCCAAGCCCTGAGGAAACATTGATTTGTTGTAAGACTTTGACGTGTGTTAGGCCCAAGTCCTGAGGAAACATTGATATGTAGGGCTTAGAGTTAACTCAGACAAAAACCCTTAGGAAACATTGAATTGTAGGACTTAAGTTTGTTAGAAACAAGCCCCCAAAAATTGTTTTGTAGGCCTCGGTTTTTCGCTATTTTTAAAAGATCAAGTCCTGAGGAAAAAAATGCCCTTCTGGCCTAGTCCCGGTGAAATTGTGGAATTTGCAACTGCTGTTCTTGCTGCTGCTGCTGCTGAGTTGTTTAAACAGCACAGTGATTAGGCAGCTCAAAGTGAATGGGATCAACAACACTACATTTCACTCCCCTGTGTCTCACTCACCAGCCCTGCTTCTGTTTCTTGACTGCCAGGGCCTCAGCTCTGCCCAGAACAGCAGTCCCTGCTCAGGTTCCAGGCTCACCTGGCAGCTCTGACTCTTCACTGACAACACCGAGCACATGGAATGGGGGGAGCTGCACAGACACCATAGTGGGCTAATCAGTGTGTGCACTGTGCCCCCACAGCCCAGCTGATGTAGTTTTTACAGATTTTTTCACTGGAACACAATGGGACCTTTCGCCTACCCCTATTCTTAAGTAGCCAATGAAACAAATAAAGTGAGTGCTGCAAAGTTGTTAGAAGAGTGTTGGAGGCAGACACTGACAGCTGTTTTCTGGGTGTAGATGAGAAAAAAGGAGAGTTAAACACACATACCTCACCAGAAAAATAAGTGTTGACATGTGTGACACAACAAGCGGCTAGCCAGCCTGAGACTAAATGACATAATGCAGATAGATAACAGACAAGAACCGATGTGACAAACAAGACAAAAATAAACAAAGCATCTAGCTTCACGTACTGTGTATTCCATCCATACACACAGACTCCAATACATCCACAAGAACTCGAGGGGCAAGGAAATGAGGTGTGGTGCTGTTCTGGTATACCAGAGATGAATGTGAACAAAATCAGGTGCGCTTACGAGTTATATATAAACGTCCCACTGTATGACATACGATTAATATTTTGATGGAACTCACCCTTTTAATTCTCCGGTGCACCTTGTTTCCTTTGCACCAGTTAAAGTTCATTGGTAATTTTATCAAACCCGTACCCACTCCAGACACCAACAGTTTGTTCCAATCATACTTCTATTCCACATACACTGGTAGTGATTAATGACGTGAAGAGTCTTGGTTGAAACAGTTTTTATTACAAGATTATTACAAACATAAAAAACAGTATTAAACAATATGTATTATAGTTAAAACAATAAAATCATTGTTCCTGAATACACCTCAACATGTTTCCTGGCTCAACAAAGCTGCTTCCTAAGGGGAATTTTCAAAAATATCAAACAATATCCACTAAACACTTCCTTCCTTTATCAACTTCTTACACCTTAACGACCCATGACGTACATGTACATGATGAGGTGGATGTCCCTAAAGGACCAAGGACGTACATGTACGTCATGTAATTCAGGACTCCCTGCGCGGCTGCACGCCATTCAGGGAACCCTGAATCAGATCGTAAAAAAAAAGGTCAGTGGTCCTTAAGTGCCGACCGCGTGCGTGCGCGGGATGGTCCTTAAGGGGTTAAGCAATGAATTCCAATTGCTCATTCACTTAATTTGCTAAACCAGTCATTGTCCTCTTTGACACTCTGTTTAGTTATCATTTGTTAACTTGAAATAGTGTTCAGCCTAAGTAACCCAAAACTCTCAATGCTTTAATGATATTGATCAGTTTCATCAGATTTCCATAATGTTTCTTCTCTCCTAAAAAATAAATAAATCTACCATAAATATAGTTTTAAAGATACAATATAATAGATAGATTTTTGGATGGGATATTTCTCAATTCTATATCATATTACCCAATATTTATGTATATAAATGTGCATGTCTTGTGTGCACACTTCTATACATATTTTCAAACTTTTTATGAAAGACAATCTTATTGATCTTGACATATAAATACTAAAATGTTTTGTAAATATTCACTTTCACTTACAAACATATCCCTTTAATTTATTTCACCTCCATATATACTTGGGTATGGTTGGTGCATTCGATCTCATATAATATATATTTTTTAAATCTTATTTTTTATAAACTATCTCATATCTATTTGTCTCACATACAAATGAGAGGCCAGTGATGCATCACATTGTGATGCATCATAAAAATCCTCCTGTATTCAAACAGCTAGATGTTGGTCTCTCTAAATAATAAGAGCCTTTTAAACATTATACATAACACTATTTTGGTATCCAACAAAAAATAGAAACCCTATTAAATATTTGCTACTTCTGAATGTAATTGGAAAAAAAGTAATTACTGGACAAATTGTATTCGGGTATGTTTATACTATATATATATCTATTAAATCTTAAGTGAAATATTTTAATTTGGCATTGTATCATTGTACCATTTCTTCAGGATGCATATAAATATAAATAATTGCAATCAACTGTAACATCAATTTTTCTTAAAGGGATAGTAATACTTCGTTTTAACTTTATTTTATTTTGTAGGCATTAACAAAATATGAAGAATTATATAATTCTTATCTCCCAAACCTTTATGGTTTAAGAGATATTCACAAGCAAAGTTTCCCCTCCCGCCCCTTTTACCTAGTGTAAGCCATCTCTTCTCAGATGGGGAATCTAGTTGTAAGACCAGACAGATAACAGCAGGGGACAATCTTCTTACAATGAAAACAATGAAAGCCCTGCCCCCCAGAGAGACTCCCTCTCTGCAGTCTACCTGGGCACCTCCCTTCTGATCTGGATAAAAAGTGTTACATCAGTAAAAGGGAAGTGAGGGGGACACTTTGTCATTGAATTACTCTTGATCTACAACTCTGACAGAATTGAAATAACACTCTCCAAGGTCCAAATACTATGATGATTAATTAGAGCTGCTTTTATTATGAAACATTACTATCCCTTTAAGATGATACCATGATACCAACCAAATTTCTGTATCCAATATAACTTAGAAAACCTTACTCAATGTTATATATATATATATATATATATATATATATATATATATATATATATATATATATATATATATATATCTGAAACGTTATATATGTCATGTATATGTATAATAATCCCATTCCTTTAAGCCCTCTGGTGTAAGTGTCCTCAACCTAAGAATCCAATAGGGTTCCATATTGATTAAGGATTGCGACATATTCCTATTATGATTACTTAATTGCTGTATGGGTATTATCTTGAGGACCTCAGGATTCTTGTTACAATATTCTGTTACATGCCTTGAACTCCTATTTGAAAGATAACCCATTTTCAACATTTTGTCTATGCTGTCCAAATCTATTTCTTTAAGTTTGTGAGGTCCTCCTCACATATAGTTTACCACACATGCAGGCTATTAGATAGTCTACATTGAGGGAACCACAATTCATCCTTGATGTAATCTGCTACTTCTTATCCTATATAATAATTCACTAGGATGTTTGTCAGAAGCCGTCATGAGCAGTAGAGACTGCCCGAACGCACAGAATGCTGGGAGTTCTGTGCTGGGAGCATTCTGTGCTTTCAGGCAGACTCTACAGTGCATGACTGCGTCGGTGGCAGGACTCAGAGCAGGACCGGCCTCTTAACCCTTGCAACCCTTTGCAATGCATTGAGTACCCCTCTGGCACTCAAAGGGTTAACATCACCTGGACCTTGGCTCATGTACACGGGCTTTTACATTAGTATGTTATATATGATTTAAAAAAGTCCTTCCTATTGTTTATATATTTATATGTTAAACATCTTTTTATATTACATCTATTTACTCCTTTTATTTTCTTCTTTTCTATTATTTGATTTCTTAAAACCTATTTTACTGGGTGCCAAAATACTTTTGAGGATTTTTGACCTTCTATAAATACATTTTGGTCTTTTTGTTATAGCAATCTTTCAATAAGGGTCACTTTTAAGAATTTTCAATTTTTTTTTATTATTCCTTCTATTTGCTAGTATCCTGCAGAATAATTGGTAACAAAGGGGACACCTTTTTTTCTGATTTAATCCACTACATTTAGAGTAAGTGATATGTGGGGAGGACCTCACAACTTAAGAAGTAGATTTAGACAGCATAGATTAAATGTTAAAAAGGTTTATCTTTCATATGGGGCTTTAAGGCATGTAACAATATCATAACAAAAATCCTGAGGTCCTTAATATAATGCCCATCAAACAAATATGTAATCATAATGGTAATATATTTAATCCTTAAAGGGATAGTATTGTTTCACAATAAAAGCAGCTCCAATTAATCTTCATAATATTTGGGCCATGGAGAGTGTTATTTCAATACTGTCTGAATTGTAGTTCTAGAGTATATGAATGATAAAGTATTCCCCTCCTGCCCCTTTTACTGATGTAACACTACTCACCTCAGAGCAGCAAGACTGTATGGATGGATTGCAAAGAGAGGGACAATCTTCAGTGCGCATAAGTAAAAACCTGAGAAACCCGTCAAGGGGGGCAAGGTTTTCCTTATGCTCAAAGTAAGAAGATTGTCCCATACTGCGACCTGTCCAATCAATTGCCCAGATTCCACATCTGAGGGGAGGCAGCTTACGCTAGGTAAAAATACTCTCCATGGCTAAAATACTGTGAAGATTACTAGGAGCTGCTGTTTTTGTGAAACATTACTATCACTTTAATTAATAGGGAATTGTATTGGGATTTCTAAATTGAGGACTCTTTCCGGAGGGCTTAAATGAATATTTAGAATATACAAAATAAATTAAAGGGATAGTAATACTTCGTTTTAACTTTATTTTATTTTGTAGGCATTAAAAAAACATGAAGAATGATATAAGTCTCATCTCTCAAACCTTTATAGTTTATGAGAGATTCACAAGCAAAGTTTCCCCTCCCCGCCCCTTTTACCAAGTGTAAGCCATCTCTTCTCAGATGTGAATCTGGTTGTATGACCAGACAGATAACAGAAGGGGACAGTCTTCTTTGTATTAAAACAATGAAAGCCCTTCCCCCCTTGACAAGTTTTTCAGCTTTTTCCCTTATCTTAATTGAAGATTGTCCCTCTCTGCAGTCTACCTGGGCACCTCCCTTCTGATCTGGTTGAACAGGGAATGGATACTTTGTTTGTGAATATCTCTTAAACCATAAAGGTTTGAGAGATAAGACTTATATCATTCTTCATGTTTTTTTAATGCCTACAAAATAAAATAAAGTTAAAACGAAGTATTACTATCCCTTTAAATAAAACAGATATACATATAAAATTGAGGCAGGTTTTAGAAGTTATATTGGATATGGAAAGGTTGGTTGGTATCATATTAAAAAAGGATATTTCGGTATGATTTATGTTACATTTGATCACAATTATTTATATTCATATGTATCCTGAAAAAATGGCTTTGTAGATAGAATACCAACTGAAATCTTTCACTTATGATTTAGTAGATAGAGTATAAATATATAGAAATACAATTTGTCCCATATTTATTTTATTTTTTATTATATTCTGAAGTAGAAAAGGCTTTAATGGGATCCTATTTCTTGTCAGCTACAAAAATAGTGTTTAGTATAATGTTTAGAAGACTATTATTTATATTTAGAGAGACCACCAAGAATATTTTTTAATTACCCCAGGTTTTTTGTGGCACATGACAATGTGATAAGTCAGTGGCCACTCCATTTTATGTGGGACAAATAGATTAGATATGATATTGGGTATACCAACTATTATATCTGAGCCTGATTTGAAGTTTCAATCGATACTCACTGGGCAAAACACAAGTGTAGTTGTAGGTACAATAAATTAAACTGATATGTTTGTAAGTGAAAGTGAATATTTACAAACAAATCTCACATTTTAGTACTCATATGTCCAGTTTGTCTCTCATAAGTTAGGTTGCAAATATGTATAGAAGTGTGCACACAAGACAATCACATTTATATACATACATATTGGGTAATTTGATGTAGAATTGAGAAATATCCCATCCAAAAATCTATTTATTACGTTGTATCTTTAAAACTACATTTATTAAAAAAAATTAACACTAGTGTCAAATTTGTGTGAGAGAAGAAACATTATTGAAATCTGATTAAAGGGATAGTAATGTTTCACAATAAAAGTAGCTTCAATTAATCTTCATAGTATTTTAGCATATAATATTTGGGCCATGGAGAGTGTTATTTCAATACTGTCAGAGTTGAAGTTCAAGAGTAATTGAATGATAAAGTATCCCCTCCCACCCCTTCTACTGATGTAACACTGCACACCTCAGAGAGGATGGATCACAGAGAGGGACAATCGTCTGTTATCATAAGGAAAAACCTGAAAATCCTGTCAAGGGGGGCAGGGTTTTCCATATGCTCACAGTAAGAAGTTTGTCTCTTGCTGTGAGCTGTCTGGTCAAGGGACCAGATTCCACATCTGATGGGAGGTGGCTTACACTAGGTAAAAGGGACTGGAGGGGTATTGAAATAACACTCTCCATGGCCCAAATACTATGATGATTAACTGGAGCTGCTTTTTTGTGAAACATTACTATCCCTCTAAACTGATCAATATCATTAAAGCATTGAGAAGGTTAATTGGTTTGAACACTGTTTCAAATTAACAAAGTATTAATGAACAGTATCAAAGAGTGCAATGATTAGTTTAGCAAATCAAGGAAATGATCTATTTGAATTTTAGATATTTTTGAAAATTCCCCCTGAGGAAGCAGCTTTGTAAAGCCAAGAAACATGTTGGGGTATATTCACTAAGTGTGATTTTATTGTTTTTAACTGTAATACATATTGGCTAATATTGTTTTTTTATTTTTGTAGTAATCTTGTAATAAAAAACTTTTTCAACCAAGACCCATCTTCACATTATAATTCACTACCAGTGTATGTGGAATAGATACACTGTTGGAACAACTTATTGGTATTCGGGGCAGGTACCGGCTTGATAAAATTACAAAGGAAACATGGTGCACCAGAGAATTCAAAGGGTGAGTGCCATCAAGATATTCATCAAATGACATACAGTGAGATGTATATATACATTTAATGTATAAGAGCACCTGATTTTGGTAATTTTGTTGTATCCACGTTGAGGGGCCTCCTAAGGTTATACATGGAGCAGCTAATGTTTAGCTCACCACCCTACAAGAGGATAAGAAAAGGTCTAAGTGGGAGCAGAGGTATCCCCTATATGCATAGAAAGTCACTCAGCAGATCGGAGTTACCGCAATTCTTGTGAGTAGCCATTTGACAGTGTGGATCATCTAAAGATTGTGATTTTAAGGTTCAACATAGGGGCGCATGTTGTTTTGTTATTTTAGAGATGAACGTGCTCTTCATTATTTTACTGTAAGCTTTAGAGATTATAATTTCTGAGCACAAGTCCATCCAGTACAGTACTGTAAACATACCACTAAAGTAGTTATTGGTAGAGAAAGATAATTTGTGATAGTATCTAGTAGTGTATAGGCAAAGAGGGGAGCTAGTTGCTTGCAGGGAGTGTGTGTGTGTATGGATTGTATACAGTGTCTGTGACAGTTAGGGACAATAAAAAATATATAAATAAAAGAAAAAAAAAATTAATATGGAGAGGGGCCAACATCGGACCAATATGGCCACATAAGCCTGTTGCTCTCCAGATATCGGGCCAAAACTACACTTATTTCTCCATTCTAGAAATTCATCATCCCTCTGTACTTATGCCTTAGACTCCTTAGATGAAGGAGACAAAGAAGAAAGGGAAAAAATGGCCCGACTCCAAAAGATTTTCTGACTATCTACCAAAGAAACTTAAAGGCCATGCTCTGCTCAAGCTGCCATTGAAGCAGCACATGGAGAACATTTGCCCATTCGAGAGGATCACATAGAATTGGCAGTTCCAGACCCACCAGACATATCCCTATTCCCGTAATTTCAAGGTTGAGGGGGAACTCAAACTTAACCTTAGCAAAACTGAACTAATTCTCTTCCCTCCATCTACAACCAGCCTTATCCCAAACATTACCCTCACCGTTAACAACACTTCCATCACACCAACCCCTACAGCACGCTGCCTGGGGGTCACATTTGACTCTGCCCTATCCTTCATTCCTCACATCCAGTCAATCTCCAACTCATGCCGCCTCTACCTCCGCAACATCTCTAGAATCCGACCCTTTCTCACAGAAGACACTACCAAAATTCTAATCCAAACACTCATCATGTCCCGTCTTGACTACTGTAACTCTTTACTAATTGGCCTGCCTCTCACCCGACTAACCCCGCTACAGTCCATAATGAACTCTGCTGCAAGACTAATCTACCTCACTCATCGCTTCTCTAACACCACACCCCTCTGTCAGTCCCTACACTGGCTCCCGTTAGCATACAGAGTAAAATTCAAAACTCTGGTGCTAGCTTATAGAGCCCTCACTAACACTGCACCCCCCTATATTTCATCTCTCATTTCCAAATATACTCCCGCCCGCCATCTTCGCTCTGCACATGACCTTCTGCTCTCCACAGCTCTTATCACATCCTCCCACTCCCGCCTACAGGACTTCTCCCGTGCTGCACCTGAGCTGTGGAATTCCCTCCCCCGCCCAATCAGACTCTCCCCCAGCCTTCAAATCTTCAGACGCTCCCTGAAGACTCACCTCTTCAGGGAGGCCTATCAACTGCCTCCATAAACATCATCACCAAGATTCACCCCTTGCACGGACTACTGCACTCAATGGCACTTCTCACTCCCACCCACTGACTGGCAGTTCATGTGGCAGGAGGCACTTAAACACAATAGCACTTACTCCTTCTGTATCAAACCTACCTTCCTCTAGACTGTAAGCTCTCACGAGCAGGGCCCTCTGATCCTCCTGTTCTACACATCTGATTGTACTATTTAATACCTCTGTATGTCTATTCCCCAATTGTACAGCGCTGCGGAATTAGTTGGCGCTATATAAATAAAGAATAATAATAATAATAAGTGAACATTCACTTAATGGTGAACCTACCGCCCGCTATCACCAAGGTAGCCATTCCTGGCAAAGGAGGATATGAAAGGATTTCCTCCCTCCTCCTCTTCAAATTTGCCTTGTCTCCTCTGCCTAACTCTTCTGTCCTTTCTAAGATAAATAAACCACTCTCACTGAGCCAATAGGATTTAGCCTAAGGAATGCTCCCATGCTACTAAGATGCTTGTACACTTAAGATTTTCCTTCCCCCCTTCCCCTCTATCTCCTCCCTCTCCCCTCTTACCCCCCATTTTTTTCGCTTTTTCTTTCTTCCACCCCTCCTCCTCCCCCCCACTTGTCTTTGTCTACCATATGCTGCTTGCTAGCCTAAATAGGGATGAAAATCATAAACTTTCTAGCCCGGTTAAATTTCCTCTACCTATGACGATGGCAAATCTTATGTGCTTGTCTTTAATTGTATAAAAATAAATACTATTAACCACTTAACAACAAGTAGCACAGAGTGCGCTGACAGTTAAGGACCATGGGGCAATTTTTTTGTGTGAGCAGTCAGGGTTCTCCAAGTTGTGGACCTCTGAATTCTATGACATGCCAGGACTGTCACTGGTCCTGCAGAACCACTGTGATGGACCTGTGTCTTTAAGGGGTTAAAAATAAGGTTGGGTTCACGACTGCATATTACCAGAAATTTGCACCTATTCTCCTACCCCATCTCCTCCACACATTTAGCCAAATAGTGTTTGGTTAAATAACTATCTGCCAAACAGTCCCTGGAAACCCATATTGTCATCATTCTGAAGCAAGATAAAAAAACCCTTTCCTGTAGAAGCTATAGGCCTATCTCCCTTTTAAACTCAGATATGAAATTACTGGCTAAGGTCCTGGTGAAAAGATTGAAACAACATTTACCTACCCTCAATCACCCTAATCAAGCAGGTTTTGTACTCAGCGGGAAGAATGAGAACAATATAGCTAAAGCTGTAGCATTAATGTATACAGCAATTAGGAATCGAATACCCACTATTCTTGCTCTCCAGAGACACAGAAAAGGCCTTTGACAGGATAAGCTGGCCTTATCTTTCATCTATATTGCAACATCTAGGTTTGGGCCCTAAATGTTACACTTCTATAATAAGCCTCTACTCAGATCCATCTGCATGGGTTAAACTCAACAGCTCTCTAACCAAGGTCTTCCTTATCAGGAATGGTACTCATCAGGGTTGCTTATTATCCCCTATCTTGTTCAAACTAGCTATGGAAACCGTCCTTCAAACTATCTGAAATTCTATTACCCTACAAAGACTCCCGACCCTGTCTTGCCACACTGAACTGGCCTGTTTTGCAGATTATCTCCTCCTTTTTGTATCCAACCCCCATTGTTCCTTGCATCCTATTATGTCCCTTATGTCTGTGTTTAAGGGCAATGTCTCAAAGTCTTCTATTTTGAATTTGAAACTCCCCTACCCGTGCGATTTCAAAGACTTTGCAGGGGATCAAATACTTAGGGGTCATGCTGACCCCTCACCTGACTGATCTGAACATTTTCACCTCAAAATCGGTGAATGATGGCACTTCCCGCTTGGAGAATAATTTCCAGAGAAAAATTCAGTTTTTCTCCTTTTTTTCACTGGAAACAGTGAATTTACACACAACTGTCATGGATACAAGCAAAACAGGAGTCAGACTGTACTTTAATAACCTTTATTAGAAGTATAATCACAACAAAATCACAGCAAGTGCGAGGAAGGAGCAGAGGGTGATCAAAGAAGCGAGCCTCTATCAGAAACAAGAGGACCCACTAGGTTCCCAAACTGCGGAGACTAGGCCGAAGCCAATGGTAGTCTCAAATGCGAGATAGGTCTTAATGTACCCAAATGATCTCCCCAAGGACTCATGCCTGTAGTCTGATAATGAAAGGCCATCAAACAATGGAAGGCAGCGAGGGAGACTACTGACTCACGTCTATAGTCAGTGATGGAAAGGCAGTCTCACATAAAGGAAGGCAACCAGAGTGCCTACTGACTCACGCCTGCAGTCAGCAACCAGAGCCCCAGGTATGCACCAGATTTGATTTCTGACTACAACGAGGGCCACACGGAGGGTAGTCAGACAGAACTACAGGTCAGCACCAGATAGGATGGTTAGACAAGCCAAGGGTCAAGGTACGCAATGGGTAGTCAGCCAGAGCCACAGATCTGCATAAGATTGGTTATTGGACTAAGCCAGGGTTATACACGGAGCAGATAGTCAGACAGAGCCACAGATCAGCACCAGAATGGTTAGTCTGACAAGCCAGAGGTCATACATGGACCAGGTAGTCAGCCAGAGCTGCAGGTCTGCACCAGATTGGTTATCGGACAAGCCAGGATCATACATGGAATGGGTAGTCAGACAGAGCCACAGGTCAGCACCAGGACAGGTAGTCAGACAAACCAGGTCTTACACTGAGAACTAAATGACAACTGAACTGCACTGGACACCAATGAAAGGGTGAATGAGCCCAGTGTCCATTCAGTTATAAAGATCTGCCCCAAATGAAAAGGAGGATCACCAAATTGGTGTGGCTCCTTTAAATGGTGCGCATGTCCATGCCCTTGGACGTGCGCTCAACATGACATCACCCTCTGCTGCCTGCTGGAACATCGCCCAGAAGCGTCTGGAGCTGCGAGGAGGATAGAACGTGGCTTGAGCCACGTGGGGAACAGAACGCGGCTGAGCCACGAGCAGTAGAGGTACAGCCACACGCTGACAGTACCCTCCCCTCATCGACCCCTCCTCTGTGGACAGGGACGTGGTCTATCTGGAAAGCGAGAGTGAAATTTCTGAACCAAAATAAGGGCATGCACATCTTTAGAGGAAATCTATGACCGTTCCTCCAGGCCCTAACCCCTCCAGTGCACCAGGTACTGCAGTTGCCCCCTCACTCTCCGAGAATTCAAAATGGTTTGTACCTCGTTTTCGTCATGGTCTCCCACCCGAATAGTGGCTGAAAGGCAAACCTTACCTTAAATAACATAAGTGATTTTAGCACATGATGTTATAACCCAGGGAGCAGGCATCACTGGTGATGTTATCATCTGACAAATAATTTTCATTTGATGTCATTTGATAATACATTTTAAAATTATTATTATCACATAAAATTATCATCTTTTAATATGTTTTAAAATTATAGTTTTCATAAGTAATTTAGTAATAAGAGGGTTTTCTTATGGGGGGGGATTTGTTCCTATGACACCAACTATTCAGTTGATAACAGCTGGAGATATAGCTTAGGCTATCACTATGTATACAGTCCCACCTTTTTGTTAAATTTCTTGATTATGTGTTTATCATGTGAACAAAGTACTTTACAACCATTTCCTAAATACTTAATATATTCTATATACACAGGGTTGGATTTACATCTCAGGCACCTCAAGCAAAGGCACCCAAGGAGCCCTTAGCACCACCTTTGGCCATGCTCCCACTCTTCACTTGACCCCACCCCAGCCTCACCTACTGATACCTGGCACAGAAAATACTCCTGGTCTAGAAAATTAGAGTACAAAAATGGATTAACCCTTTGAGCGCCCGAGAGGTGTCCGAAACATTGTAGCACATTGTGCTGAATATCTATCTGACACTTTGAGGGCTAAGCCCTTGGCTGCTAAAGCCATCTCCAATTGCCTCCCAGTTTGTACTTCATCTCTCTAGTATCCAAAGAGTTAAATAATAGCCAATAAAGGAGTATGTAAATTGGCAAACAAACTGGTTACCATTACCCATGCATAACTCAGGATGGGTGTAACAGCACAGCTAATATATCCCCCAAAACTTTCCACTCTTGGCATTTGCCTACTCTTCTTAAAGGGAAAACCAGCCCTATTTATATATCTATTCAATAGGAATACGTCAACACATTGAGCAGGTGTTCATTATATCTAGGTGCTCCTGCTGTCATAATTAGAGAATTGCACATATGGCAAGTTGACATACCACATCAGAATGTTAAATATCATATATATATATATATATATATATATATATATATATATATATAAAATATCATACACGTGTCTTCTGTATACATTTAGTTTCATTTGATGCAGTGAAAACAAGCTAAAGTCCTCCAGATACATATATACCCTATATAATAATTTGCTACAATGTTTGTCAGAATCCTTCATGCACAGTAGAGACTGCCCGAATGCACAGAATGCTGGAGGCATGACTGCATCGGCGGCAGGACGCAGAGCAGGACTGGCCTCTTAACATCACCCGGACCTTGGCCCGTGTACAAGGGCTTTTACACTAATTCATTATATTTCATATTTATCCTCAATCAAGTGATTAGTATTATAATTCTTCATAAATCAATGTGCATCCTATGTTTAACTCATCCACAATATTCATGATAAATGAATGGTACACTTTGATTTCCCTAATATGTTTAGCAATTCTCCTTTCTATTGGTAAAACATACGCACTTTAATTTTAAGTATTACATTTTTTCATATACAAAAATGGGGGATAAAAAGGTAATTCTATATAAATGCACTCACTCAGCCCAAGTTCCAAGTATCCTATTATATAAATGACCAGTTGTGTTTGTCCCGATGCAGTCATGCGCAGTAAAGACTGCCTGCTTTCGGGTAATCTCTACTGAGTATGACTGCATCGTGTGAGTGTGGCGACACATGACTTCATCACGTAGAGCAGTGAGGTAGCGACCTCTTAACCCTTTGAGTGCCAGAGGGGTAAGCAACGCTTTGCAAAGCAATGCGTTGCGTACCCCTCTGACACTCAAAGGGTTAACATTACCTGGACCTTGGCCCGTGTACATGGTCTTTTACACTAGTACCACATAATCAGATAATTACATATTTTCATCAATATGAAACATATTAGTTAAAATACAACTTGTAAAAAAACATAGAAACAAGAAGTTTCAGAAAAAGAAGACCCACTCATGAGGAACACAGGACCACAGAACTAAATAATGAAAAAACAAATCTTTATTACTGTATCAAAATAGTAAACACAAATGACAAAAAAAATTTCAAATACATAAGTCTGTAGGTTATAAGCATGTAGCCCAGAAAATATAACATATATGTATACCACTAATAAATATATCACTTGAATTGTAAGTGTATTGTGGTCAAACATATACACCTGAAAAGTATTAAAACTTATACACAATATAGATCTGAACGTCACGATCAAACGGAACTAACAATACAAAATATCCACTAAAGTGCTCTGGCGCCAAAAGAAATGTCAAATACATAATATAGAATAACACCAAGGATGGGGCCCCATTCAAATGTATCAAGCCTAGCACAGCTTCTCTCCAAAGAGTTGAGCACTCAATTTAAAAGTTAAAACTTTGCTTTTATCAATACATAGATGAAATCCGACGTTTCAGTCCTAGCACAACCAAATATAACAACAAACCCAATACTTATCAGGAGACGCAATGGAAAAGGGGCTACATGAAACTCAACAGACTGTACACCCCAATGCATATCGCCCGTCTGGGCTTCATCAGGGTATAGCGGTAGAGTGTGTAGCTCACTCCCTTATGTGTGTTGGGGGCCAATCAAACCAAAGACGAAGATCACATGCAATAGAAACAGGCCCAAGTACGTGCAGTATTCAGATAAACAAATAAATACATTGAGTTATAGCGAGACTATAGGAAGAACACAGAGCTATAGAAAATGTGCAAGACTATAGGAAAACACACACATACAGCGGCAAAAAGACATGAACTAATCAGAGGGAAACTTTATGTTTTCTTTCATTTCTTCTTTCTTGAATCGAAATTACAATCACGAAATGCAGCTCAAAAATCTCTATATATATTTTGCAATTCAGACGCAAAACGACAAATTAAGAAAATATCCCTATTAATACAAAAATATGCTCATGCCAAATAGAAGCGCCGAAGTGCAAAATGAAATATAAAAATAATAATATAGTATGCAACAGTCACACAAAAATATGACAAAATAAATCAATCTAATATATGTTACTAATTATAATTACATTGCATATTAATAATTATTTATTATGGTTTATAATGTCACTTTAATATAGAGATAATGATTTAGATAAATTCGTGAACCACAAGAAAGTAATCACAAGAAAATCAAAAAGAAAAGAAAAAAAAAAAGAAAAATATCCCTATAAGGGAGGAAGTATATCTATATATACAAACCCCCCCAAACACATTAAATATAAGCCTAATGCCTAAACATGTTCCGATGAATCATCCAAGGTAGATTGGCCCACAACACACAACACAGAAGAAAAGCCGTACGTAGATGCAAATACCTACATAAATTACACGTGTGCAAATAGCAATGTCAGAGAAAAAATAAAAAATATAAAAAATAAAAAAGTAATGACACTCAACAAATATAGGAGATAACAATAATTTGCATAATAGTCAACACAGGATATACGAAGGAAGAAATGAAAAAGAAGAAGAAAGCAGATCATTAAATAAATTACTTAAAGCTGTTAGACAGCAACTCTTCATTCATTCCCATTGGACAACCTGTCTGTAGCATATAGATCTACCACGCCTCCCTACGCAGGAGGCGTTTGGTGATGAGTCATACCCTCATACCTTCTGATACCCAATTGTATTTTCTCCAAACCAAGAATAGAGAGACCTTTTGGATCACCTTTATGAAAAGTAAGAAAATGCTGGGCCACCGATGTTAATGGTGTCCCCTTACCTGAATCACGTGCTGCAATTTTAATGAGAGAGAGATGTTTTTGAATCCTGGATTTCAGCATCTGGGAGGTCTGTCCAACATACGCAAGATTACAAGGACATCTGATGAGATAGACACAATTCATGGTCCTGCAATTAACAAATTGTTTCAAACCAAATCATTTGTTGCAACTGGACTATGAACTGTTTTGGAAGAAGAAATGTACATGCAAACTGAACAACTTCCAAAGGGAAAGGTACCTGTGAAAGAATGACCAGGAATGTGGGTACGCTCAGGATTAACATGGCTGTGGACCACCGAGATTTCTTGACCTCCTTGGGATAGGAGCAGGACTAGCCCTGGTTCATGTCTTTTAGCACTGTATGTGTGTGTTTTCCTATAGTCTCACGTATTTTCTATAGCTTCGCGTTCTTCCTATAGTCTCACAATAACTCGATGTATCCATTTGTTTATCTGAATACCTCACATATGTGGGCCTGTTTCTATCACATGTGATCTTCGTCTTTGGTTTGATTGGACCCCGACACACATAAGGGAGTGAGCTACACACTCTACCACTATCCCCTGACGATGCCCAGATGGGCGATATGCGTTGGGATGTGTACAGTCTGTTGAGTTTCATATATTGTGTATAAGTTTTAATACTTGTCAGGTTTGACCACAACACACTTACAATTCAGTGATATATTTATTAGTGGTATACATATATGTTATATTTTCTGGGCTACATGCTTATAACCTACAGACTTATTGTATTTTAAATGTTCTGAAAGGTCACTTTTTGTTATTTGTGTTTACTATTTTTGATACAGTAATAAAGATTTGTTTTTTCATTATTTTGTTCTTTGGTCCTGTGTGCCTCATGAGTGGGTCTTCTTTTTCTGAAACTTCTTGTTTCTATGTTTTTGTATCTTGAAGTCTCTGAGAGCACCTACTCTACATAGTAACATAGTAATATAGTAAATTAGGTTGAATAAAGACACAAGTCTATCAAGTTCAACCTTCTCCTCATACCCCAGTAAGTGAGAATTTTATGGCTTTCCTGCTACCAATTAAGTTGGTCTTTATCAGTCCTTCCCGATCTGCCTACTGATAAATAGTATAACTCTGTATGTTCCCTTTTGAAAGAAATGTGTCTAATCTTCTCTTAAATGTATCCATTGTATCTGCCATAACCACCTCCCTGGGCAATGAATTCCACAATTTAACAGACCTTATTGTAAAAAACCCCTTCTTCTGCTGAAGTCTAAACCTCCTTTCCTCTAATCTCAAGGGGTGTCCCCTGGTCATCTGATCAGGCCTTGGAATAAATAGCTCACCGCAGAGATCCTTGTATTGACCTCTCATATATTTGTACAATGTGATAAGGTCTCCTCTTAGTTGTCTTTTCTCTAGAGTAAATAAACCAAGTTTGTCTAGTCGTTCCTCATACGTCAAGTCCTCCATTCCCTTAATTAATTTTGTTGCTCTTCGCTGTACCCTCTCTAGTTCTAGTATATCCTTTTTCAGAACCGGTGCTCAAAATTGCACTGCATACTCAAGGTGAGGTCTTACCAATGATTTGTATAATGGCAAAATAATGTTATCCACTCTTGCTTCGATACCTCCTTTTATGCAAGACAGAATTTTGTTTGCCTTTGCTACTGCTGTTTGACACTGGTCACTGTTTCCAAGTTTGTAGTTGACATGGATACCGAGGTCTTTCTCTAGCAACGAATTAAAATTATTCCATTAAGTTTATAAGTAGCCTTGGGATTATTTCCTCCCAAATGCATGACTTTACACTTCTCCACATTAAACTTCATATTCCATTTGTTTGCTCAATCTGACATTGTATATAAGTCCCTCTGTAGAGAGAAAATATCCTTTTCTGAATTAGTGACCTTGCATAATTTAGTATCATCTGCAAATATTGATATTTTGCTTTTTACTCAAAGTTAGAAGTTATTTGTGGCCACAGTTATCCATATATTTTGTACTTGTGCTAGCTCAAAAAATCTTTGTATAATACAACTTGTAGCACCACAATCCCAAATAGAAACCACACAATAAAAAATATAACATTCTCAAATAAACACTAAAGTAGTGTAGTTGCCCATATTGCAACATCAATAATACTAGAGTATCAAAAATACTATGTATATGATATCCTATAAAATTTCTATGTAGACTGTACTTTCTCAGGGAGAAGATAGCACCTCACATGATACACACATTTCCCATGGTATAATTCCATATACCTATTCTCATTTGGTGCTAATAATAAATGATGATATGCTGATTGGTGGCCTGCATTATTAGGCATCATAAGAATGCTTCACAGACACAACTGGTAGTTATCAGATATAATCTCAGTTGCCACTTAATCATTGTAAATTGGTCTGTAATCAAATGATAGTCCATGGATATGCATACCAGTAAGTCAACACTCCCAAACTGATAACATCTGACAGGTATCAGGAATGTTTTCCAATCTTTGTTTCCCAAGAAATAGGTATATATGGCAGAATGCAGGACACATGCACAATCACTATTTCCAGTGTGAAAACCACTAGGGAATAGATTTGTGCATGATTTTGTTGAATTGCACATGAAAAATCAAGATTAGTGAACAGCTGCACATATTTATTATTTTTGTGGGCGTGGCCAGGATTAACGAATCTGTGTGAGTGGAATAGAAAGATATGCACCAGCTGGTCAAGGACATGTTAGTGTCCTTTTATCAAGAACTTTGCATAGTGTGCATTAAAAGCAATGAGGAATACATGCAACTTTGCTGAACCCCCTCATTAAACAAAATATTACAGAATTTCTTCCAAAACATGATCACTTTGTCACAACAAGGAGTCATGATGATCAGCATCAGCTTTTTGAGGAATCAAATACTGTCAAGAAATGCAAGGAAAATAAAATAATAATTATAGATTGAGTGGAGCGTTGCATTGTGGAGGATGAAAGGGAGAAAGTTAGGGCCCAAAAAACTGCAAAAACACAGTGAAAGGTAGGCAGCAAAGGGTTTATACCAGCAACAGGAGCAGCACCACCAACCAACATCCCATTCCCATTATTTCTGAACACAGATTCAGGAGTCTCAGAGGTGGCAAGCCAATATTGTGGTAGTGGGTTAGTATTGGTAACTAATACACAGGAACACAGTGTAATACACAGGAACACAGTGTAGCTCCTAGAAGTGGTCCCACTACATGTTACCTGGTGTTAGCATACTTGAAGGATAGCTACATTCTCAGCAGAAGCAATGACACCATGGACTAGTAGCAAACAAAACAATATTTGTGGGCAGCACTGACACATCTCAAAAGAGAAAGAAGAGAAAAATGGCACTTCTAGCGGGAAATTTCCAGTGAAAAGTGTCATTACATTGAAATGAATGGGAAGACTGAATCTCAACTGTCCTCATGGGACATTTACCTTATTCTGCCACAAGCATACTATAAAATGAGTGTCACATTACCACAGCATGCCATTCTGTGTTTTTAAGAGGAAGAGAGAGCGGCTAATTTATTAGCTAGAGAAGACAGGCTAATAAAGCGGGGTTGAAGCTTAATTTAGGGAGTTTTGTAGGCAGGACATTTGTTCTCTGTATAAGGGAGTCTGAGGTATAGGAAGGAAGCAAAGGAGGTTGACCCCAAACACCCCAGCATTCTGACTGATTTGATTTGAAACACATGCAGCTGCAGTCCAAGTTCCTTGCTGATCTTGCTGTTACTATATCTGTGTTATATGCATCTGGGGGTATGAAAAGGAAGCAAAGGAAGTTGAACCAATATACCCCAACATTCTGTCTGACTGATATTATTTGAAAGACACAGGCAGCTGAGGTCCAAGTTCCTTGCTGATCTTGCTGTTTTTATCTATGTGTTAGATATGTCTGGTAGTGTGAGTAAGAAGGGTACAAATGAGATTGACCCAAAATACCCCAACATTCTGTCTGACTGATTTGATTTGAAAGACACAGGCAGCCTCAGTCCAAGTTCCTTGCTGATCTTGATGTTATTATCGCTGTGCTGGGTGAGTCTGGGCAAAGAAGTTGTTGTTGGATGTTTTTTTTTCCTTTGTTAACAGTGATAGGATAGGGTGAACAACTGTTTAAAAAATATATACAGTATATTAAAAAATAAATAAAAAATAAGAGTGGTACAAAAAAACAAAAAACAGATGTCCCTGCAGTTAAAGCACTAATACCTTGGTGGATTATATTTCACAACATCATCAAGTTTGTGAGGAAAATGTAACTGAAATTTAAAACATAACATATTAAAATCAATTTTAAAAGTGAAAGTGAAGGACAAATTTGAATTATATATACACACCAGTGTAGTAAGTACCCTAGCTAAGTGTCTTCAGGGCACTCACCAACTTGCCATCTTCTAA
Organism: Rhinophrynus dorsalis; assembly: GCA_037306005.1. NCBI lineage: Eukaryota > Metazoa > Chordata > Amphibia > Anura > Rhinophrynidae > Rhinophrynus > Rhinophrynus dorsalis. Next base: position 213,502,575 of record CM074718.1, on the reverse strand, counting down.
GCTTAGACAATAGGTTGGTTGTCAATTTCTATGCCAAAGTATCTATTAAAGCAAACAATTCCAACAAATAGGCTGATTTGTTTAATGTAACTTTAATGTATCGGTTCCTATATTGGTAAACTGCTGATATAATATAGTTATTTCAATGGAGCAAAGTTCTCAAAAAGAGATAATCCAGAGCTAAAGATTATAGGTTATATTGAACAACAGGAATTGCATGCATATCGGCTTATTCTTTAATTTATATATCAGCTGCTACATTAACATCAGTCCTGCACCCAATGGCCAAATGAGCGTTCACATTCTCTGACCCATTCCTAAATACAGTTGCGAAGAAGAATTAGGCTAAATTCAAATCTGTTATTCAGATACACAAACCATTGGAAACTCTTACCCTGTACAAGCAAGGATGCCCAAAAATACACTGTGATCCTGTCAGTCATCATCAGCATTATCACTGCTTTCATGTCCAAGCCCCACTCAGCCACACACAAGCTTCTAGCATTGAGTGACCAGCATCCTCAACCTTAAATACGATGAGTGTTTCTGTAGCACCTTTGACACCTAGTAGTAGAATTGCATCAACATCTAGCCCCTGTAGTAGTAGCAGCCCCTCAGATCAACACAGTCCACACTCCACAATATGGAGACACTTCACTCACTATCCAGAAGCTAAGCATGTTGCTATATTTTGTCTGTGCAAAAAAGCACACAAGCAAGAGGAAAGCAGGCTCACACCTAGGCATCTCCTCAATTAGTTCCCACCTGAAGCACAACCACAATTCTGACTGGGAGACACACAACATGAACATGTCAGTGGTGCCACAACTATCAATAGAAGTACTCCTAAATGTTCCTGGGGATCTGGGGTGCATAATAGAAGAGCTGTTGATATGTTAGAGAGTGTGCTAAGATTTTCTGCTCATGCTACAGAGGAGAATGACTCTGAGCTTGTTTTGGAAATTAAAAGAGTCATAGAGTGCCTACAAATACCGCCATTACCCCCACCACCTCCACAAGTGATGGCTTTAAAGAAATTAAAGTTACACAGTTCTTTTAATATGCCATCCCACACTTACCTGCACATAAATAATGCAAGTAGACCTATGGAATAGAAAACGTGCCAAAATGTTGGTAGTTGACATGCTGCCTTTTCTTTTGTTGAAAAAGACACTTTAAAGAACTGATGTTATGTGTTGTACCCTTCTGGAATATCACAAGCCGCAGTTAGTTTTCAAGAATGGTTGGGCAGCACAGAGGATGAGGAGGATGAAGGGGAAGGATATGAAGGGTTGCTGCCATCTACCACTGTTGGACCACCACTGTGACCACTGATTAATGTGTGTCAATAATCTGAGAATAATTATAGCTTACATTAGACTCAAAGACGATAATGGTAATAATTGATGTAGGAATCATGAATACACATCTGCCACATTCATTGTAGGTGTATCCTTTTTATGTAATCTATTTTGAAATAAAGGCTGGCCTGCATAGCAGCAGGCTTACATAGAGAAAAGCCTGATAATTATTTGTGTGTGCAGGACTCAGGATAGCCAAATGAAAGCCCTCCCTGAGTAGATAATTGTTAATTGTTTGCAGGACTCAGGCTTGCCAAGAACAAGCTCTGAGTAAATATTTTTTGCAGGACTGAGACCTGCAACATACCCAAGGCCAGACATTTTTTTTTCTGAATCAGGGCTGTTGTGCCAAGGTGTCTCCCCTCATTTCCATTTTTCACAAGCTTGTCACAAATAGTGCACAATACAGTCGCTGATGATTTTATGGTGCATGCCCCAAGGAAAAAATATTCCTACACTCATGATTTAAGTGAGAGGAGAGGTGGAGAACAATGGTCTTCTTCTTTTTCACAATTACCTTCATTGGCTGGTGCAGATGATGTTGCTGCCTTGACATCATCACTGTCAGTGGGACCGGGATTATTGGTGGCAAGTGGAGCAGGCCCTGGTCCCATATGGCTGCCTGAAGAAGCCAGTCCCATGATGGCCACTGGGGTCAGACTTTGGCATACTAGCTATTTCATCACCATCCTGCCGCTGTAACAGATGAAAATCTGCCTTCTTCAAAAGTTGACCCGATAACAAGGGAGGGATGACATTAGGGGACTCTGCTAGTGTTACTGATCTACTTCTCCTCAGAGTCCATAGAGCATCTCATTTTTTGACATCAGTGATAGTGGTCATAGTGTCAGGCAGCACTATAAACCACTATGTAACTACTTTATTTTTTCTAATATTTGATTTGAATTTCTTTTCTCTCTCTCTCTCTCTCTGTCTCCTTCCACTCTGCTTTTCTTCTAAAACACACTGTACTACAGTGCAGGAAATGATGGGTTTATTTAGTATATAGGTGGGAAGTTTTGCTGAATTTCGTAGGTGGGGAATGGAACCATTCATGCAAGATCTTCTGTGGTCTTAGCAAAATGTCAGAAAATCTACGTTTCTCTATTTCCCACCCGAAACGCCAAAAACCATGTGTATTCCATGAAAGTTCCATCGGTAACAAAATGGGACTTTTCTCCTATCCTTGCTAATGACTCCTCTTTCTTGGAGTCACTGGCCTCAGGGTCCATCCAGCTTTTCTTTTTTTTTACAACTGTGGTGGTGGTCAGCTAGCACTATGAATCCCTAAGTAATCAGTTTTGTTTTTTTTTATATTAGATTTCATTCATTTTTTTTCTCTCTCTCACTCTCTCTTTCTCTTTCAAATCTGCTTCTATTCTAAACCACACCACACTACAGAGCAGGAAATTATGGGTTTATATAGTATCTGGGCGGGAAGTTTCACTTTGCTTCGAGTGAACAGATGAAAAATATACATGTTTCTCTATGGGTGAAATTTCCCATCAGGAAAGCAGAAAACCATTCAATTTAAGATGTAACAGAACGGGTCTTTTTGGACATCCCTACTCATCATGGTGTTGTTATAGTTTATTTCTTCTACTAGATAATAAGTGGAGTCAGAAAACTCAGATGTTCTACAGTAAATAGGGTTATACATGACAGTACAAGACTGCATAAACAAGTTAATCTACAAACCAGATGAGTCTACAAACACAAGAGAATGGAATGACCGGCTACACAAACTCAAAAACATATAATAAAATGGAGGTGCTGGTGCAACAATAACTGGTACAAGAGATAGATTGCAGTTGTTTAAGCTAACTCCAGGCATGTCGGCACAAAGGAATCCATCTTTTTTTATGCAACACAGTCACTAGGTGAACTAACTCCTTGCATAAGTATCCACAGTATACATATAAAATAATAATAAAGAATAGGAGTTGGCACTCACCAGGTAAAAAATACACCTTTCATGGCACTTTCTAGGGTAGTTGTCATTCCCACAAGACAGAAAAAAAGCTGATAGCTGCTTCATGCCTCACGGTGCTTTATCAAGGCATCCATTACTTTGCCTTGACAAAGTGCCTGGTGAGGCACGAAACAGCTCTCAGCTGTTTTCTATCTTGTGGAAATGCCAACTACCTCAGTAAGTGCTTTGCTATGATTGCAAACACCTAATTAAAGGTGAATTTTATACTGGGTGAGTGCCAACTTGTATTCCTTATTCTTATTATTTTATGAAGAACCATATGAGATTGTTAATGTAATGGTGTCACAGAAACAAGGTTTCAGGATAGCAAAGGAAAATGCTGAATTCTTAATTCAAGCCACAATAACCAAGCACAGAATGCTGGTATGTCTGGGAAGATAAAAGAGTAGGAACCAGCTGAATAGCTATAATGTAGTTAAAGGAAATAAAGATAATGGTTGCAGATCGACAGTTGATTCTAACTAATGCAGTCAGAAAAACATATTCCAAACCCTGCTTTACTAAAGCAGTAATTCTCATCTCAATTTTTTTTTCATCTAGGCACACACAGCCAAATACAGTATATATAGTATATGGTTATGTCAAGGTCTCACAGTCAGGATAACAAAAACAATCATATTGTGCATAACGATTTTTATAAATTTACAACTGAAACATTTTATTCAAGTCCATAGCAAAGAAGGAGCATCAAAGTACCAATGCGCCCTGGTTGACAACCACTGTACTATAGAGATATGCAGTACCCACAATATTAATACATATATACTATTGCTACTGTTTTGTTTTTTAGCTTTTTGCTCATATCAGCATGGGACACAGGTATGTAGACTATGGAATCATGTTCATATGCAGGTTTGTCAAAGGGACATTATCACGTAAAAATCAATCGTTTTAAATTCTTTTAAGTATCATCTACTCCAAGCCAGCATTTGTAAACATTATTTCTTATGTGTATAAACCTCAAAATATATTATAAACATGCTTTTCCTATTCATCTAGAGGTAGCTGTGCATGACCATTTGACCCTTCTTTGTTTGAACAAGTGATAAGGGCAATGTATGCCATGATTGAGAGAAACAAGAGAAAAAATAATGTTCTTCTAATCACATAACAATTTATGTTTTTTTTGGTTTATGGTTTTATAAATTTGTTAAAGATCTGATAAAATATTGTTCAAAAAATGGCCAATTTTACATTTTATTTTGAAAGATTTTAGAACTTAAGAAAATAAGATAAAGCAGCATTTGATTTTTTTAAGAAGCTCTCTTCTAAGGCTTCTATCTTTTGCCACTTCAATGTCTCCTTGCCCTACATATTAGAAACTGATGCCTCTGTCTGTAGTTGGTACCATTCTTTCTCAGAGAACTGGGTGCAAGAATTTATTACATCACTTTTTTTCTTTTGCACCCGCTCCCCATCACAGAGAAATTATAATGCCAGCAACCAGGAATGGCCCTTGATGAGTGGTACTGCCTTCTAAAAGGAGCCAGATACCCAATCACTATTTTCCTCAATTTTGACTATTTATGTATAACTAAGGGGAGATGCACTAAGGGCTTAGGGTGGTGATGTGAGAGGGTGGAGGAGAATGGATGAAGCAGAGGAAGGTATGGTGGAAGGTACCATGTGAATGGTGAACAGGTGGTGAGGGAAAACTGAGTCACATCATCTAGCCAGATCCATTGTGCAAGCTGTCGATGTGAAGGTATGGCAGCTGAGCAGATTGGCAACATATCCGCATGGCTTCTGTTCAAAACAAATATGACATCATGTGCATTCACAAGTCTTTTATCTTTCATGGACAGCAATACATCTCACAGGCAAGCAGTGTGTGCATTGTATAAATAGAATTCCTGTCTTAATGAAGCTTCCCATTATGTAATGTGCATGTTACTGAGTCCCCTACATAGCCTCTCAGTTTCAGCTTTTAACACAACTTTTTACTCCTTTTAGTGCCACAGGAGTATGCAACATTCATCTCCATGCCGTTGAAAGAGTTTCTGGTGCTGTTTGTGTTGCTGAAGTGTGAGCATCTCCACTCAGTTCCCCCAGTGGGGGAGCAGAGAGAATGCACTCAGGCTTCAGGGTTTTCCAACTGCCGGTGATGCATATGAAGGGCATCCTTTCCACACCTCCAGTATTTTGACAAAATTATATTCTAATGATTTAATTCTACCCCCCTCCACTCCCCTTGCATCTTTAATTCTTAGTGCATATGATGATGTTCGTCTCTGTTGTCAGGGTGATGTTCCTGCCATACCTCATCATATGCATCATCGCCATAACATCGGCCCTTAGTGCATTTCTTCCTAAGAGGTTTTGTCCCTGCCAGGACAGATGTTTTCTCTCTTTCTCAAACATTCAATTTTTTACAACTGAGATGACAAAATGGATGCTTTATCTCTCCAAATGTCTGTTGTCATTTCTCCAACAGTAGATATCCCGGTGTCTAGTTACTTTCTCCTAACTCATTAGGACATCAGTTATCTCACAGATCTGAGCTTGTCCTTTCTCAGATATGGATCTTTCAAAGGAAAAATAATGTACTAAGTTGAATTCTTCTATTGTAGCCATCAAGTTTTTGTCCCTAAGTGGCTATGGTTGGAGGTTGTATAACTCACTCATCTTGAGGTCCAGAAAACTCAGGAACTTGTACAACACACCTTCTGGGGGACTGCCATGAACACTTTTATCTGTCATTATGTTGGTTCCTTCTCTGTTTGTGCCATGCCAATATGCCTGCTTACTAGTCCAGCTGGTAAACTTATATCTTTATCTGTGCCATCATGTCCACAGTCATCTTATAGTGGACTTGCAACCTTCCCATTCCTTCATTGACATACTGATCCTGGTGAACAGATTAACCAAAATGGCTCATTTTGTTTCTTTCCAACCGCTACCATCTGCTTCATAAACTGCTTCAGCATTCAGTTGAGAAGTGGGGTTCCTGAAGTAGAGTCTCTGATCATTGAACCCAATTTACCTACAAACACTGGAGGACTTTATGTTATGTTCTACAATGTCTCATTGTCTTCTATCTTTCACCCGCAAACAAATGGACAGAGGGAAACAATTTCTTAAGCAATACTTGCTTTACTTCCTACCAGCAGGATGATTGGGCAGACTTTCTTTCTTTGGACAAGTTTGTGTATAATGTTCACGTTCACACATCCATTAAGTTCCCATCTCTTTTTGCTACTCATAGACTTAATCTAGCATTGCTTTCTTAATCCTTTCCTCCAACTTCTGTACAGAATATCCTTGTAAGGCTTTTACACTTTGACAACTACACGCTGAAGGTCAATTTATTTAGGGCACAGGCTTCTGTCAAAAACTATGCTGTCTGACTCAGTGAACAACTTTCTGAGCTGGTGCTAAGGTTTGTTGTCTATCTGGAATATTAAGTTGACAGTTTCATCTAAAAAACTAGGAGCAAATTTCATTGAGCCTTTCAAGATCCTTCATTAAATGAATGTAGCGGTCAATTAAATGGATTTGCCATGTCCATATAATATTTTATGTCATTCTCGTGAACTAAATTCATAGCGAGGTCTCACCATTTCCTCCTCAGCAGTAGTCAATGACAGGAGGAATTTTAAGTTGAATCTATACTGGATTCCCTACCTAGGTAAATCCTTCTATTAAACAAATTAATATCTACTTATTATTATTATTATTATTATTAGGCTACAGTTCTGTTTAAAGTATTCTACCACACAAACGACTGAAACATAACAACATCCCTACTAATTTCAGTCATCTAAATTGGAAATTTGCATGTATATGTGAGAGTCAGCCAAGCATGATTGCCCTGATGACCATAATGGCATTGAGAAACCATGCTTAGCTGATTCTCACGTGGTCATGATTGCCTGATACCTGTGTGGGTTAATCGTTCAATGGAGATTACAATACGTTTCAAAACCTCCATGTTAACTCATGTGATAATATACCCAAAACCAGGTGGAGCCAACCATTATAATGTATGGGTAAACTAAAAGAATACTATAGGTGACAGATGGCTACTCACAATTGTTTATCTTTCCCCAAGGCTCATTGAGTATTATAGTTGCAGATCTTTTGGATCTCAGAAAAGAAGAATCAATACATGTGACAGCAAAACTCTTTTGATTTTATTACGTAATTGATGAAAAATGCAATTAAAAGAATTGTGAACCCTGTGTTAGTAGTTATTATTTAGGAGTTGTTATTACTTCAAGTGTAGTTAGCATATCATTTGTTATAATGATAGTTCTGTGTTTATCACACATGAACATGAAAGGGACAGAAGGAGGTTTTGCTATCACCTCCTGATTGTCATGTAACAACCAGTCAAAGATCCCCAATTCTGACAGGATTCTACTCTCTGCTGCCATATCCTGAGTTTCAGGGGTGCTACTGGGTTGCAACATACAGGGACTTTCTAATTGTCCTCTATCCACTTGAAAATTGACAATTTTTCCATACTGGTCTATGTCTTCTGTGCTGTCTTACACAGAGACATATAATTACCAAATATTTTAAACAACCCTCTATCTGTGGTCTCCATGACTACGTTTATGAAGTTATTCAATGAATGATTGAGACTGCATTCTGGCTACCATATGCTTGTAAGGGAAATAATGAGCTAGACATTCATATTAGTTTTTTTTCTCTGCATGTATAGTCATTCTCTCAATGATAAATAAAGCTTATTATGCCATATGGTGACAGGTATTCATCAAGGTTCAATAGTTTATGCACATCTTATCCCTATTTATTATTTCTGAAAGACAAGCAGATTGTAACATAAAAGTGCCTTCTTCAAACTTGGCCTTTTAGTGAACCTTGAGGACTAACATTTTTCCCATCTGTAGTCAATAGAATGTTATTATAAAGTTCTCATACAGAACGATAAAGCATTAAAATAAATTCATAGTGATTCAATGCAGAACTCATAGTGAAAAAAAAAAAATAATAATAATAAAAAAAAATATATATATATATAGCTGCTTGTGTATGCAAAAATTAGTTTCAATGTTTATAATTAATGTACCAGAGATTTTTTTTCCAATATCAGTGATGTGAAAATCAGTTTACACAAACATTCTTATAAAAAAATGATATTCAAGCAAATTAATTTTCTGATTCAAATAATCACATAAAGGGAATATCAATTTTAAATGGTTTATTTTAATTTATTTAGATTGTAATTTAGTTTTAAAAATGTCGTTAAATATTTACCATTTGTCTTATGTATGATGTTATTATTTAATGAGCTAGATGCAGCTGACACTATCACTCCATCATGTGTATACTCTGACATCCTATTCTAATGATTGGTATTCCATTCTCTAGAGTGAATTCTTGACTTGGTCAGCATGGTAGATGTATCACTCAGAAGTGACATTAATGTGTTCATCGGAAATTGCAAGAGTATTGCCTATATATAATTAAAGATACATTAAACCACTAATGGCAATCTGAAACTAGCACGTGCAAGTCAATATTAAATAAAGTAAAATACCCATATTTCACAGACTATAAGCTGCTCTGACCTAGAAGACTCACCAATATTTTGAGGGTGATAGGTAGAAATAATTGAATTTTGTTAATTTGCACAATAAGATGCAAGTGAATATCATGAGATATTCTCTTATAGCAAGAAAAATACTGTTAGTAGTGAGATGTGATGCATTTTATGTGAACTAAACCTAAACAGTGAATTACCATATGTTTGTAAGAAACTGCAGAAACATAAGGGCCTAGGTGCAATAATGTGTAACATAGAGAGAACTTGGCATGATTAATTTAAGCCAGCATCAATTTCTGCCCTAAGCAGCATTCCCTAAGCGATCACCAAACATATGCTAGCATTGCACCACAGAAATGTTAACCTTGCCACGTGCCGATCTGCATATGCAAACAAGCAACTGACTATGTGAATGCACCAAATTAGTATAGTATGTATGCACGCACAAGTAATTGGATACTAATAAGCAGTGTCGTGGTGGCATTCACTATGGACTATAAGGTGAGGTGGAGCAAATTTGCAAGAGAGTATTTAAAACCATGCTGAAACAATCATATTAAACAGAGGCAAGCCTGATACAGGCGTGAAAGTGGATTTTGTGGAGCACAATGGAGCCATTCTCCGAATCATTTTCATATTGGAAGAAGAGGAGAGAAAGGCAGCTGGAAAGGGGGATGAGGTAGCTAGATGGGTTCCCAGACCCATTATATTTAGGGACAGGTCTCTGCTGAATGCAGTGCCAGATTACATCATTGTGCAGTGCTACAGGCTGAAAAGGACAGCTGTCCTCCAGCTCTATCAGCGCATAAGGATATATATAGATCCCAAGACATATAGGAGCCATACATTACCAGGCTTGGTAAAATTGATGAATTGCCTGAATTTCTTAGGCTATTAATAGCCATCACAAAGTCATATTAACATGTTCTTCAGCTTCCCAACTGATAGAGCTTTCTAGCTGGCTGTCAAAAATACCTTCTTTGAATGTAGAGATCCTCAAAGTTATGGTGCAATAGGCTGCACTCATATACACATTGCACCTCCACATGATCAGGAGGAGATATACAGGGACAGGAAACGTGACCATGAAGTTAATGTGGCAGTGCATGCAGGATTTACCACATACCACAGCAGAGCAGGCCTACAATGAGGCACATGCGCGCACCCCTACTCATAATAAAGAGTACATTTGGTCTTTTGAAAAGTGGGTTCAGATATTTAGATATCGGTGGTGGTGTGTTAAAATATATCCCTATCACAATTATTATAGTTGTATGCAGCATTTGCCACAAACATGCATTAGACCATAACATACCTGCCAACATTACTGTAGAGCCACAGAAGGAGATGGATCCAGTGCCACAGGACAAAGTGGTGTAAGGGAATGGGCCTGAATTTAGGCAGAATCATAGATTATTTTGCATGTAAGCATTTTTTTATTTCTACAGCATTCACAATAACAGAAACATTATATAAATCATGATCAATAACATATTATTAATATCTGTCTAGAAACCTAGTTTTGGGAGGACAATCTGTGCATTATAGGTTTGTCGTCAGTGTGTGAAATTGATGAAGCAAGCCGTGGGGGAAGCACTGAAGGACCTGAACTTTGGGGTTGCTTTGCTTTCCAGGGATTTGGCAGCTCATACCAGCAACATGTTGTGCTTGAGGACATGAACATTAATTAACCTCATCTCCACAGATATTCCTCACTCGTTGGTTCAGATTGAGCATCTGCTGCATGTTATGCATCCTCCTGGCCAGGCCTGTTCAGAGTCCTCCCAGGCTAGGTGGTCTCTCTCCTGGTTTCTTACTACTTAGATATATCCACAGCACCAAACCACAAAGGATATAATGTCTTCACCCACTAGATCTCCTTTAATAATGGTTGGTAGGTTAATTCTTAATGGAAACTGATAGAGAGCTATGTCACAGATGAGAGTATGAAAATAATAAAAATCCGAAGGAAGAAGGGATCCCAATACTAGTTTGAAGACTAGAAAATATAATTATAGGGCTCTGACTCCAGTATATATATGTTTAATAGGCAATATCACACTCAAAAATAAGAATATAAAAATTAAAAAAATATTCAGGTAAAAGTTCATCAAAGATAAAATGCAAATAGACAAATGAACATCACTGAAACAACCAAATCATGGAAATATTACATGCCATTTCATCTGGAGTCATTGAAAAAATTATTATAGCAGTAAAGATGACTTACTTTTATATCCATCCAGACATCCACCATAGATGCTACCCTCCTTTTTTCCAGAGCCGCCAAAACGAAAGTAACGTGAGGGCTCATATGGAAGGAAATATTATATAGGAGTTGAGCTCAGTTATATGGTTTGCTTTTTGTCTATAGAACCTCATACTGTCCTCCCAGCCTTTTACCATGGTAACCATAAAGCCACACACACACACACACACACACACACACACACACACACACACACACTGTTCTTCCAGCCTTGTCTCATGGAGACCATAGAACCACACAATCTACCCAGCCTTCCCTCAAAGTAACAACAGGACCACACGCTGTCACTTCAGCCCTGTCTCATGGTGACCATAGAACTGCCTCCCCAAAATATTTCCACAGTACTCACCATAGAACCACAGACTATCACCCCAGCTTTGCCCCAAGGTAACCATAGATTACACACTGTTTCTCTAGTCTTGTCCCATGGTAACCATAATACCACACACTGTCCACCGAGGCATGCCCCACAATAACTATAGAACCACACACTGTACCCACAACCTGGTCCAATGGTTACAATAGAGCCATTGTCCCACGTAAAAAGCAAACGTTTTATTATCAAGTTGGGGTAATTTTTGAAGGAAAAGCAGCAAATTCCTACAGCAAAAAAAACATTTTATTCATCCATAATAAGAAGGCTGATTTAAGAACAACTTGAACAATTCTAGAGCAAACCAACTGTGCCACAGATGATAAATAAAAGTTCCCCAAATTGCTATTGATTCAATTGATATGTGACGCACACATGAGTATTCAGGAAGTGTCATTTACATAGAGTGGAACTGGGGGAATACCTTCTCCATGGTACATTTGGTTTGCTGGTTATATCTCTATTTGTCTCTACACATTTCCCATAGACTTCAATTTGTAACTTTGAAATAAATCTGAATGGAATGCAGGTATAAATGAGTCTTTTGAAAGATTGATCCATTATGTCAGAATTTATCTACTGTGGTCAGAAATTACTGTTTAGAGGACCTATAATACAACAAACAATTTTTTTCTGTGATAATAATATGCACATAATTTTGTTATTTTTATGTCTGAGTCAGGTATTTGCTGCAGTTGTTATAGCATTTAGAAATTAAAAAGATAAATAAATAAATGAATGAATAAATAACAGAAATTGCATTAATGTTGGTACTAATAGAGTATGAGTAAAACAGAACAAAATAAAAAATGATATTGATATAAATCTGCATTCATTTTGTCTTTACAGACCAATGTTGGTTAGTGTCATAGTGGAATGAATTATTTGGTATGTGAGTCAGCTGCATGCCAGAGACTAGATTAATATCTCAGGATCCCCTAGGGAGACACTCTGAGTGGTCTTCAACCCATCTATTGCCACACGTGTGCACACTCATTACATTATCTCCCCCAGCACATCTACTGTTGCTTGCCACAAAAATACCACAACACACAGGTGGCCACACACACACTCACACACACACACACATACATAAGTAAGGTTTTATTCATGACCAGTACATGGGTATATACTATTAAACAGTTGGACATTGTAGCAATATCTAAACTAGTAATTAAACTGGCCGCTAAAAAACAGAACTTGATGTCTGGTGAAGGTGTAAAGCCTTTTGGCCATGGTTAACTCAGCTGAAACAACTCCGCCAAGCAACCTAGATGGATTCCTGCTTTGTCTAGAAGGAAATCCAGCTTTTAGATCTGGTCACTAGCAAATCTCCTGACACTTTCTCTTTGTGATTACAGAGAAACATAATACCACACATATAGATATTACAGAAATGAAAAAAGATATCTATATTCTGTCTGAATCTCAATATATGTAAATGCAATTGCATGCATACTGCAAATGCCTATCACCGCATCAAATGTAAAGATATTTGTCTTAAATGATGCCTCTCACGGATTTCCCATTGTATTTGAATTCTATTTATTACATTTGCTGTCTACTTAATGCACATAATCTAATTATATCGGTGATAATATTGTAGATATCTAGCCTCAATGAAGTGTAGTCTGAATTCTTCCTAAAATGAAAAAGCTAAAAACAAATGTGGAAAAATAAGCAGTAAAATAAAATGAGTTGAAAGCCTTATTATAAAACAGGAAACATCCCTTCCACAATTCAGAAAAAGTTGTCAACTTCTGTCAGTAGTTTTCCAAATTTACCTTTGGCATATATATCTCTTTTCTGGCAATATAGAACAAGTCTCATACAGAATACACAACTGTATGGCACCACTGTTTTATAACTGTAAATTCACAGAATAAGAAATACCAAGGGGTCCTTCAAAACGGAGTCAGTTTTATTAAAATTTACCGTTATTTACTTACAACTAAAATGCAAATAAGAAAAGAAAAGACACTAACAGTGCTAAAACACCACAAAATACATACATATATATATATATATATATATATATATATATATATATATATATATACAAAAAGAAGCACCGTAAAGGGGGTCCCTGTATTGAGCATATATTATACCAAAATATTATTTCACTTGTTTCAAAATAATAATGGTTTTGTCACATAGTTTGGCCAAAATATGTTTACGCATGCTTACTTCACCAATGTACCCCATTTTAAACAAGTCATGTCTAATAAGTATTGCCATCTTTATGGCTCACAGAAATACTTTATATTAAAAGCTAAATCTATCTAATGTTTTTATGGTTGGAATCCTGTTTTTCTGGCGAAACTATGCAACAAAACCTTGATTTTGTTTTAAATGGGGAATTAATACCTGTGTGTAATATATACATATGATCTGCACCAGTTCACAATTTTTATGACGCAGGGCAGGATTGTCTTTTGCAAATACCTTCTTAGAGGTTGATTAATCGGCCACTAACACATAAAGATAAAAAGAGTAACATATTTAAGTATGAAGTAGTCTTCTGAGAAAACTATCAGTGATTCATTTGGGATTGATTTGAGGGACCTGGAGAAAAGTTTACTTCTTTCATAATTGATCTAGAAACAATTGTGGAGGTGCAAGGTGAAAAGGGTACAGGGAAAATAAAAGAAAATGGAAGCAGAGTGCAGTGGTGAAAGATAGGGTGGGATTGAGATAGGGTGAGTAGGTAGGAAAGTGGGGGACTGGAGAGAGGAGGAGAATGTTGAAGAGAGAAAGAAGGAGTTGCAGATAGCAGAGGAAAGTAGGAAAGCAGTGGAGAGAACAGGAGAAAGGGGAGAGAGTGTCTCTGTGTGTGTGTGGGTGGGGTAAATATCCAGCAGCCATTTCTGCCTAAGAATTTATCGTTCATTTTTCATACAATCAAATCAGTTTTTTTCCTGGACATCATTATTGATTCTCCTTACTATTTGAAAGGTTAAAATGCCAAATGTGACACAAGAAATTGAAACACCTTTTTCTCAAACATGTTTTTTCTGTTTTTCCATAACAGCAGTGGCTTAACTATAGGGGTCACAGGGGTCACTCCCGCAATGGGCCCATCACTCCAGGGGCCCGGCCATCACTCCAGGGGCCCGGCCGCCCCTTGCGACCCCTCCGTCTAACACCCGCAATCTCCCTTGGCGCTCTAGTAATGCAGAGAGCTGGGAGATTACATCATCTCCCAGCGCTCTGCATTACAGAAGAGGACAGTGCGGGAGCTCAACCCGCCAATCCGTCTCTCCTGCCACTCCACTGGACCACCAGGGACTGGGAGGTAGGAGATGGGGGCATTGTGGAGAGTGGGGTGGGGCACTATGAAGGGTTCTGGGGACAATGTGGTTGGGGGGGCAATGTGGTCAGGAGGTGGGGGGGGGCATGACACTTCTTGCACTAGTGCCCAGAGGGTTCTAGTTACGCCTCTGCATAACAGCTTGCTTCATACGGTAGGCCTAGACTGGAAGAATGTTGCTATGTTTTATTTACATATGAGACAACTGTACATAGGAGAGAAAGAACCACTAAAAGCTATAGGGCCCCATACATATGGTGATTTTGATTGTAGCTTACCAGATATGAGATTGCTGGTCTGCTAGCAGTCTTTGTCATGATTTCATTTCAGATACAATGTGCTGGAATACAAAAACAAACTTCTATAATTGTCCAAATACTTATAAAATGCTGTAAGCATGACCCCTTCTTCTTTTCTTTGATTGGCTGGAAGGGGAGGTTACTCGACAGCATACACACACACACACACACAGAGTGTGAGAAACATAGGTATTTATAAAAAAACAATCCCTGCTTAGTTGTTTTTTTTGGGGTTTTTTTTACAGTGTGCCGGGCATTGGCCCAAGAACGACGGGGAGTGGATCCTGTTTCATTATTTTGTTAGCAATGATGTTAGTGGTACCAATGTTTTTATTTTTATATGTGTGTGGGGGGTGTGATTGCAGATTTCACCATCAGAAAATATCCTTCGAGGGTATAGAGGATGAAGTTGTGTCAGGGCCCAGAAGCCAAGGGGGCCCCATTTGCCCTAGGGTATCATAGGTTCTAGTTTTGCCTTTGTAAAATATTTTTGTTAGGGGCCCCAAAAATGTTTGCACCAAGGCCCTCCAATGGCTAGTTTTGCCACTGGTCATTCAGGAAATATTACTGCTGTAACTGAATCTATACCTATGTTTCTACTGCTGAATGAGTGTGTGAATCAACTGACTATGTGAGGGTGACTTGTCAGCATGGATCAGAGCTCTGCCTGCCTAGAGTTACTGCCAAAGATGCTGTTGCGTTGCTGTGAACAGTGTTTCTACTCAGCCAATACTGGTGAATCAATCACTGCTAGTAATACTACGGCTCTTCTTACTGTTAGACTGTTGTAACTTTCAGTGTCTTAAAGGGATAGTAATGTTTAAAAATAAAAGCAGCTCCAATTAATCTTCATAGTATATGGGCCATGGAAAGTGTTATTTCAGTACTGATAGAGTTGTAGTTCAAGTATAAATGAATGATAAATGATCCCCCTCCCGCCCCTTTTACATAGTGTAAGCCATCTCCCCTCAGATGTGCAATCTGGTCTTAAGACCAGACAGTTCACAGCAACGGACAATCTTCTTACTGTGAGAACAATGAAAACCCTGCCCCCTTGACATGTTTTTCAGGTTTTTCCTTTATGCAAATTGAAGATTGTACCTCTCTGCAAGCCATCTGGACACCACCTTTCTGTTCTGAGGTGAGCAGTGTTACATCAGTAAATGGGGCGGGATACTTTATCATTCAATTACTCTTGAACTCTAACAGTATTGAAATAACATTCTCCATGGCCCAACTATATGAAGATTAATTGGAGCTACTGTTTTTTTTTTTTAAACATTACTATCCCTTTAAGTTAACAAATTATTTTTAGATACTGTTTGCGATGCATTGATCAACAAACATCCATTGGCTAGTTCCTGGTTGAAACAACAGGAACATTCATCTAAATCAGGATTAAATCAGTCATGGGACCTGATCTGAGAAGCAGAACATTTTGCTTATGTTTCCTATAGAGCTATTGGTGGCTTTCTTTTCTAGTGGATTTGATGTGCGAAAGACACTACCAGAAGAAATATCTCTATTAAAATTGCCACACATTCATTCAGATAAAGAACCATATGTACAAAAAAGTGGATTAATTCTGGGGGAAAACAACTGTATTATAGGAACCAACAAAATTCCCCAAATTACAATTTATTTAGATTGTACATTTAATCCATTGAATTCTAAAGATTTAAATATTTACAAATTAAACAAGACCAATAATTTTCACCCATTACTACCCCTTTCTATTTACACAATGCATCATTCTCTTAACCAGTTGCCTTAACCCTTTGAGCGCCAAAAAGGGTATGCAATGCACTGCTTTGCAATGCGTTGGTTGCGTAACTCTCTGCCACTCAAATAATTAATATAATTTAATCCTTTAAATGCAAGAGAAGTATCCAATTCATTGTCTTACAATGCACTGCATAACTCTCTGGCACTCTAAAGGTTAAATGTTTCTTTTATTTCAGCATTCTAGTACAATGATATGCATCTAAAAATACAATGCAAATTAATTATTTCGCTTTGGGAATGTTTCCAGTAATTTGAATGTAATATCTTGGCTACGTTTTGGATTTGACTGATTTATCAGCCCTGCAAAAATAAACATTTTATGTTCCATTGTCTTTGCAGCTGTTGGCTTGTTTACATGAAACCTATTTCCTTGTAAGTTGAGTAGCAACGTGCTCATTTCCTCTTTTCATTTTCTGTTTAGTTTACCTAAACAAAAGTAAAAAAAAGGTAATGTTTCACATTTATTTTCACAGTATTTCTTTAGTTACTCTGGGAAAGCTGAAGCTAATCTAATCGAAATGAAGCCTTCTGGAATTCTTCTGTGTAAGTTTGGCCCAGTTGTTAGGAAATGAATCAGAAAGTGGCTCCCTGTTTCATTTTGCTTTTATATGCATTGCAGTAACCTAGTTTTACTGCTCATATCATTTAAATCTTGATCTGCTTATCCTCATATTGTAATACTTTTAGCATGGGAACTATATATTAGGGATACATAAAATGTTTTGCCACAAAAGTGAAATATGAGAAACGGCAATTCCTGTCATGCAGAATAATTACTGGGAAAAGTGAAAATGTCCAGCTTTTTTCAAGCCTTTTTCATTTCAATGATTGATAATGTATCTCATTCCCAATGTGGAGTATTCTCCTATGTATTCCCACTACTAGTATAAAAGGGGTGTCAGATTCATACATGTTGTCTGTCTGTGTCAGGCTGAATTTTGATACTAGAGGCAGACAGGAAAGGGAGGGAGGTGAAGTTGCTTGATAGGAGCATTGGTGGTAGTCAGCTGTTTGTGGGTGGTATGAAGTGCTTAAAAAGTATCTTCTGATAGATAAGTGAGAGTGACAGGCAGGTGAGACAAGTTCCTATGCGAGTTGAGCCTCTCTTGAGAATAAGTGAACGAGTGCCATCTATTCTTTACAGATAAACAGAAACACATCAAACATTCAAGAAAGTACAAGAGTACAACTAGAGTTAATTGACCCTAGCACATTCCCTCTAACTCTTGTAGCACTTCTTTCACTTGTTTGGGCGGTGCACCGTATCTTGCATTTAAGACAAGTACAATTAACTTGACATACCATGTGCCCTTACACAAGCACTCCAAAAGAACAAGCCGGACAAGATATATTAAGGTATGTTGGTGCTGCCACCTGCAGCAGCTTCTGTGTGGCACACATTATCTTTTATTGCAAATGGATTATTCTAAAGCTGACAGGTATATCCTCATCCTGTACTGTACTGTAAAAATTAACATTACAGTTAAGTAGGGAGAGAAAGCTGCTACAGAAATATTGACACTAGCTATGCATGGAGGCAGACAGGAAAAGAGGGGATCTGGGGTTTCTTACATTTACAGGAAGTGTGGGTGTAATTAGCTAAGTACTTAGCAAGCGAAAAAGCAGTGTGTAATTTCAGAGCAGACTCAATCCGTGGGAGAAAGCATCCTGTCAAATGCCACCAGCAATGATCAACATGTTTTGTGCAAGCAGCACATGATCCAAGATTGCATCCTCTTACCCCTATAGTAAGTTGTTCTATGCCCTGAACACTAAAGTGATTAATATTACAATTATTAGTCTTAAAATGTGTAGCTACATTTGATTTGAAACCCTCACTATGTATACCACTCTGATGTTCATTTACCCATTGTCTCAAACTTTTTTTACCTATATATTGTTTCTGACAATTAATACAAGACAGAAGGTTTATTGCGACTTTAGTAGTAAAATTAACTTTGGCACATCTCCCTAGTTTGCAACAGCCACAATGTGAACTGCCACATATAAAACAGTGGATAACCATGTATTACTATATTGACTATATTACTATATGTAATATGTATTACTATATTGACTTTTCATACTTTTTTTAAGGAACAGATTTTGTGATACTATGTTAGACACAGTTATCGTTTTGCGTGAAACAAATCTAAAGCCATTAGAAACAACCTTTTGCAATTTTTCATCTCCATTCAAAAAAGGTATATGTTTCTTTAAAATACCTCATATAACCTTAAAGGGATAGTAATACTTAAAACGTAAAAAAAATATGTTGTAGGGTTTATCCCCCTGAGTAAAACAAGAGTAGTCCCACTGCTGAAAGGTGTTTCATTCAAAAGTTATTAATTTTCAAAGTTGAATTTTTTAGGTGCAATATCACAGTGGCCTGAAATTGTACAGTGGCGCTGTTGCTACACGATCCTATGGACAGCTCTGGTCCCGGGACCATAAATCTTCATAGGATGGTGTAGCAACAGCGCCACTGTACAATTTCAGGCCACTGTGATATTGCACCTAAAAAATTCAACTTTGAAAATTAATAACTTTTGAATGAAACACCTTTCAGCAGTGGGAGTACTCTTGTTTTACTCAGGGGGATAAAACCTACAACATATTTTTTTTTACATTTTAAGTATTACTATCCCTTTAAATTCAAGGCTGTAAGGCATAGAGAAGATAACTTTCTTTTTTTATTCCAGATCTATATGGATTAAAACCAGCTTCTTTATTATTTAGACCATTTTTATTATTCTAGTATGTCTTCTCTATTTTTGAGTTTACTTTTTCCAGAACTTTTTCCAACATCCATACAGGGTATCCTCTTTGTAGAAATATTTTCTATAGATCTCTAGCTTGTATATCAAAGTCATCATTACAACAGTTATGATGTAGTCTTGTGAACTGTTCCACTGGGATACCCTGTATGGTAGGTCTGGGATGACAGTTTTTAGCTCTTAAAAGGCTATTCCCTGATGTAGGTTTGAGACAGGTACTAGTATCAATAACCTTAGTTTTTCCATTTGCTGAAATATTTAAATCCAAAAAAGAAATGCTATGACTGTTTGTAACATAGTTAAATATTACATTCAGATTATTATTCAGATAGGAAACAAAAGTATCAACTTCATCTTTATTTCCACTCCATATCAGCAGACGATCATCTATGTACCTCCCATACCATATGATCTAATCTCTATAGGGATTTCCATCTCCAAAGACACTGGACTCTTCAAACCAACCCATATATATGTTGGCGCATGAGGGTACAAATTTCTCCCCCATTGATGTCCCACGTCTTTGGAGATAGAAAGCCCCCATCAAATGGAAAGTTATTATGTGTTAGGAGATACTCTACTGAAATGAAGAGGAAATCCTTAAGTTACTCTGAATAGGTGATAATGAATAGCTTTTAAACCTAATTCATGAGGTATTGCAGAATTAGGTTTAAAAACTATTCATTTTCACCTATTCAGAGGAACTTAAGGATTTCCTCTTCATTTCAGTAGAGTATGTCCTAACACATTATAACTTGTAGAATATATTTCTAGAAAGAGGATACTCTGTATGGATGTTTTAAAGAGCTCTGGGAAATGTCACACTCAAAAAGAGAAGACTAACTAAAATATCAGAATAAAATTGGTCTGTATTACAAAAAAGATGGCTTTAATCCAAATAGGTCAGCAATAGAAAAGAAAGTTATCTTCTCTATTCCTTACATCTTTGAATTTAAAGATAATTTAAGGATAACAGAGACATTTGAAACAAATATATACTTATTTTGAACAGAGATGAAAAATTGCAAAAGGCTTTAGATTTGTTGCACACAAAGTGCCAACAGTGTCTAAACAGTATCACCTAGTCTAAAAGAAAATACAAAATATCAATATAATGATACATGGTTATCCACTGTTGGTACTTGTAAATGTGGCAGTGCACATTGTGACAGCTGCAAACTAAGGAGATGTGCTAACACATTACACATACAGCTACACAAAAAGTTTTTAAAATTAATCTGTTAATTGTGCTACTATAGGTGTAATATACCTTCTGTCTTTTATATATGTACTAGTTGAAGAGCCCATTACACGGGCCACAGTGCCACTGCCAGCCGGTTGTGGGGCAGTCATGTGCAGTAGAGACTGCCCCACCGGCACGGGCAGTCTCTAAAGTGTATGACTGCAACACGAGCAGCAGTCTCTACTGCGCATGACTTAGTCGTTACACACGTTTTAGCAAATTATTATATAGGATTATAATTGTCAGAAACAATAAAAGAAATTTGAGACAATGTGTAAATGAACATCTAAATGATATATGTGGTGACAGTTTCAAATCAAACGTAGCTATACATTTTAAGACTAATAATTGTAATATTAATCACTTTAGTGTTCAGGGCATAGAATGTGTTACTCCAGGTGTAAGAGGAGGCAGTCTTGATAGTAAATTATCAACAAGTGAAGTGTTCTGGATTTTTACTAGAACTAGGTATCCCCTAGGTTTCAATATAGGATATGTTTTTACTTGCTTTATTTAATATATCTGGCTTTACATATTAGGGGTATCTAATAGCGCCTTAGAATACTTTGTGATTAAGTTGATTGAAGTGTTCAGCTTGTATGATTTTCTACCTGCACACTCATACCTTTTAGATCTTTGGGAAGCCTTTGTAATAGTGAAAACGTGTGGACACAACAAGGAGTGAATAACGTTAGACAATAGGAACCAATCGAACCGTATGTGAATAAAAGATACTATTTAAGTTGCTGAAGAAATCCAAAAACAAAGTATCCAGTTTTTGGATTTCTTCAGCAACTTAAATAGTATCTTTTATTCACATATGGTTGGATTGGTTCCTATTGTCTAACGTTATTCACTCCTTGTTGTGTCCCCACGTTTTCACTTATTTGCGACTAAATTTGTGATCGTATGTGGGTAATTTTGCTATATAACTGTTAAGCCTACAGTTTATGTTGATACATTCATTGAACGATACAGTGGCTGATACAGTAATATAATCCTGCTGCTTGCTACAATTTAGATACACGCTGCAAAGATTCTTTTAGTCTTTTCTTTGTTATTTTTTGATTAAGCAATTTTATGCTAATTAGGCGTGCTTGATTGGTTAATTTCAAGTTTGGCGCCTTCACACGGTGGTGGGGAGGTTTATTGGGAACATTGTTTGCTTTCACTGTCCTGACGAAGGCTGTGCGTTTTACAGCTGAAACGTTGTATGAATTAAACACTTGATGTATCACACTTTTGTGAAGTCCTGCGAGTGCTTACTTACATTTTTGGATATATATATATACACATACAGTAGATATAAACCCTTCACTGAGATAGGCAGGCGTTCATTCGTCAGAAGTTTAACCTGTTAATATTCAGTGCGTTTATAACTTTGCATATCTTGATAATTAAGTACTGATCAGGCACATCTTATTGATCATTGATCTTCTCTGATATAATATTGTTAATGAAGGGATAATATTTTTAGAGTCTTCATAGAAAGCTTTGATGTATTATTATATGCAGCATGGTCATTTATGGCAGTATTTCTTTACAATAGTGTCTCATCTGTGGCTATTGGGAAGTAGAATATGAAGTCTCTTGAAAAGGGTTAACTGAGAGTGCTTGGCGGTCAGTAGAACACTTCTTTTTGCCTTTTGACCTATGGGGGCTTCCATTGCCGTTTTACTAATTAAATAAATTGGTGACTCTTTTGTTGGCGAGGAAACTCCATAAGAGGGAGAGGTCTATCTGCTGGCTTGTTTGGATCATAAGTAAGTGCAGCTTGCTGGTGGCTTTTGACAGGATGCTTGGAATACGTATACTACTCCGATAAACAATCCCTACACCTAAGCATATTTGACCATTTTGTAATATAGCATGGATCCTTCCCTTGATACATGCCATTCAGAGTGGTGAGGTAGTGAAGAAGCCAACATATTTATTCAGGGCTCTCCAGGCTGCAGTGTGGTCTTTACCTGAAGCAGACCAGATAGGAATTCCTGTGAGAGTGAGGATGACTATTCCTGCTTTGTGGGTTGGAGGTCAGGCTCCTGTAGATTTAGCTGCAGTCTGGCAGGAAAGAGCCCAGTTCTTCAACTCTATCATTACGTGAATCAGGCCAAAGCTTCCAACTCACCACACATGCACACTACACTGTGGTTGCAAATTCAACCCACTAACTTTTCCTGCCAGGGGTGCATTCAATCATAAACCACTTTCTCTACTATTCACTAGGTGGAAGCTGCTTCCTGAATAATCTGTGTTCAGATACATATGAGGGAATCTGTGCTGATAGTTACCTTCTAGAGCACACATTAATTAAAAGTAAATAAATGTAAATGTCAGGAGCCCTAATCTTTCAATGCAGACCAGACTGAGGGACAAATGCCCTTCAGTTCTCTTCAGCCAGACTTCACCTGGTGCACTGCTTGAGTGGTGTCATGTGCAGTTTCAAAGTTTATAGACTCCACAGGCCGGCTCTGGAGATGTTAGGGATGGGGGATTCTGGTTAATTTAGTATGGCAGGCATCTAAGGATGAACAACAGCACAATGGCCTGTTCTACAGCTAGTCACTGCTCAGAAGCATCACATTTTAGCTCTCTAGTGCCATTACAGAGGAGAAATTTCCATGCACATCCTTTTTTATTGGAGGTCCAGGGGACCCCATTTAATTTTTTTGTAATGTAATTATGCATTATTACCCCCACACACACAAACGCACACTTCCCCTCACATTGAGTGGGGGAAGAGAGAAGGACATCCATTGGCCTTCTCCTTATTATTGTGAAGTCCTGGGGATCCCTACTTGTCTTTTGGTAAGTAACTATACCAACATACAGTGCATCTTGCTGGCACACATTCAGGTGCAAGGTGCAATGAGTAGGATTAATATATTAAATCAATGTAATATGCACATACATACAAAAAAAGAAATTGTGGCAACAATACAAGTATGGGATGCCATATACAGCAACAACATTTAAGAGATATGCACAAACAATAGTAACATAATATCATAGTTGATGAGGCTGAACAAATATATGCATTAATCAAGTCCAGCCCATGTCAAATCACCCCTGTTAATGCAGAGGAAGCCAAAAAAAAACAAACATTTCCAATTATGCCCCCAGTGGGTAAAAAAAACTTCCTGACTACAAATGATGCAAGATAGTTCCCTGGATCAATAACCTATCTGTATTGAAGCCATCTCTCATAATTCTCAATATTGTTCTGTGCTAAATAGGTTATTACTTTTTGAAAGCAGTTACAGTATCTGCAAGCACAACATCCTGAGGTGAAGAATGCCATAACTTTACCACTGTTATTGTAAAAATTCCCTGCCTTTGTTTTAATTGAAAGCGCCTTGCTTCTAGTCTTAAAGGGATAGTAATACTTCGTTTTAACTTTATTTTATTTTGTAGGCATTAAAAAAACATGAAGAATGATATAAGTCTTATCTCTCAAACCTTTATGGTTTATGAGATATTCACAAGCAAAGTTCCCCTCCCTGCCCCTTTTTCCTAGTGTAAGCCATCTCTTCTCAAATGTGAGTCTGGTTGTATGACAGGACAGATAACAGAAGGGGACAATTTTCTTTGTATGAAAACAATGAAAGCCCTTCCCCCCTTGACAAGTTTTTCAGCTTTTTCCATTATCTTAATTGAAGATTGTCCCTCTCTGCAGTCTACCTGGGCATCTCCCTTCTGATCTGGTTGAACAGGGAAGGGATACTTTGTTTGTGAATATCTCTTAAACCATAAAGGTTTCAGAGATAAGACTTATATCATTCTTCATGTTTTTTTAATGCCTACAAAATAAAACAAGGTTAAAACGAAGTATTACTATCCCTTTAAAGAGATCGTAATGTTTCAATATAAAAGCAGCTCCAATTAATCTTCACAGTATTTGGGCCATGGAGTGTGTTATTTCAATGCTGTCAGAGTTGTAGTTCAAGAATAATTGAATGATAAAATATTTCCCTCCCATCCCTTTTACTGATGTAACACTGCTCACCTCAGAACAGAAGGGTGGTGTCCAGGTGGATTGCAGAGAGGGACAATCTTCAATTAGCATAAGGGAAAAATCAGAAAAACCTGTCAAGGGGGCAGGATTTTCATTGTTCTCACAGTAAGAAGATTGTCCCTTGATGTGAGTTGTCTGATCTTAAGACCAGATTCCACATCTGAGGGGAGGTGGCTTACACTAGGTAAAAGGGGTGGAAGGAGGATACTTTATCATTCAATTACTCTTGAATTACAACTCTGACAGTATTGAAATAACACTCTCCATGGCCCAAACACTATGAATATTAATTGGAGCTGCTTTTATTTTGAAACGTTACTATCCCTTTAATGGATAAAAGCCCAAACAGTTCAGAGTTGGCATTCAGACAATTAGGAAAAATATAATCTAAAATTAAAGTACAGTGTATCTTTCGCCTTGACATACTTTATTAGCGAAATGACTCCACCACTCCATTTTGGTTTCAGTATTTCTATTGCATAAATAAGAGACATCCCGGACCTGAGTTATGACCTTCTGCAAGATGTTTGGACACAATGTGTGGTTTAAACCTCTCTCCATATTTTTAAAATGTTCATAAATTACTTGTGTGCTGGTCTTTTGGTTCTTTGTATATGCTGTATAGTAAAGTCACAATGCATAACATAGATAATATTTATAGTAGAACAAAATCAATCTCATCTTCTGTTTTTAACTATTACAAGACATAAATCTTATATTTTCTATTTTCCTTTTTTTATCCATAACATTTGCCAAATTTATAAAAATATTTTGTTCTCTGACTTAACCAAATTTCTTTACTATATATATATATATATATATATATATATATATATATATATGTATTATATATATATATATATATATAAATATATATATATATATATATATATATATATATATATATATATATATATATATATATATTTATCTGTTCTTCTGTAAAGGATATCATAGATCTTGAAGTTACAATCTTTAGGAAAATAATTGTAGGAAATGCTGAATATATTTTCTTCAAACGTTACTGCGTAATTGTTTTCAATATATTTGACTTACCCTTCTAAATCATTTCTCTATATTATTGGTTTACCCAGTAATTACTCTTGTTTTCATATGAAATGACAGCCCTTGGTGAGCAAAGGTAAAGCAGTCTTCACAATTAGACAGTCTAAGCTGTTGACTACTACCCTTGTTCTTTAGAAATTTGGTGTTAAAGTTATTTAAATAAACTGTTTTGAAAAATACTTTATTAAAATAAAATGGAACATTTATAAGGCTGGCCATGTTGTTTGTCCAGAATAAAACACAAGGGAAATAACAAAGTAATTATTTGCTCACCATAATCCTCAATGTATCCTTATTGCCATGACAACTGTTTCTGGAGATAGCTATACACAAAAAAGACTATCATGGATGGTAACTAATCTAACAGAAAAATTATTTTCACTACTGCCATCTTCAATATCTATTTAATTAGAAAAGATGAATAATGTCATATCTGGTAATGTTTTAGTATAGCTTAAAGAATGTACTTTCAGTGAAAGTAAGCAATAAAGTATAATTTGTTGCTATAATAGGAACTATAAACATTATT
The DNA here is from genome assembly GCA_037306005.1 of Rhinophrynus dorsalis. NCBI lineage: Eukaryota > Metazoa > Chordata > Amphibia > Anura > Rhinophrynidae > Rhinophrynus > Rhinophrynus dorsalis. The sequence goes on along the minus strand of CM074718.1, from coordinate 213,476,044 downwards.
TTTAAGGAATACTTTTGGAGATTTGTAACAGTGGACTTAAGTGATTTCCATCTTAAATATGGCATTAAAAATGCATTTAGTAGTTATAAATATTAAAATATCTCCTAAAGAGAGCGTAACACCATGTAGTTGTATTTTTGAGAAGTGGAGTTTAGAATCATTAAAAAGTAGCATAGCAAATTTACAAGAAAATGTTGCTATTTGTGACAGTTTAGTAACAAAATTTTCACCATTAACACCATGTCTGGCCTGTTCTTAATTCTAGTGTCTTTAATCCATGTTTGTAAAACAATAGTATGGATCATATATTTGTATGTTTGATATGATGATGATGATACATCATCTTCTTTAGTTTTGTGGGGTATGTAATACATTGCCAAGTATTCAGTTGCAGAACTGTTTGGCCAGTGTGAGGGTTCACATGTGTTTTTCTTAACACTGCGAGTGCAAGAGGGCTAATCAAAGCATTGCAACACAATGTATTACATACACATGTGGTACTCAAAGGGTTAAGTACTTCAGTACGTTTTTCTGGTAGAAGCTGTTGTCAAATGTCATATAGTTTAATATTGTGTTGTATAGCAGTATGGGTCCTATATATATATATATATATATATATAGATAGATATATAGTGTTGTAAGTTTTTACATTACCTATACAATAGGTAATGTAAGCAATGCAATGTAGATCTACAATACATATGTCTGCTTTTCTTTGCATTTTGTTGTGAACTATTTAAAGTGGAACTACCACATTTAAAAAAGATGACCCCAAATAATTCCTCATCTGGCATCTAGATGCTCAGTAGTGCTAGTTGCCAGAATTATTACCTGGTTAATGCAAATTATCCTCTGCTCCGGGACTGACAGGCAGGACAGAGGGCAGACATCTTTCCATAGTGACATTTGAGCACCTGTGCTGTCAGTCCCAGCTGTCTCTTGGAGGCATTGCTAGGAGCCGTTCGGCTTCAAAAGGGACTGACAGAGCAGGTACTCAAATGTCACTATGGAATGATGTCTGCGCTCCATCCTGCCTGTCAGTCCCGGAGCAGTGGATAATTCGCATTGAACAGGTAATAAGTCTGGCAACTAGCGCTACTGAGCAGCTAGATACCAGATGAGGAATTATTTGGGGTCATCTTTGTTAAATGTGGTAGTTCCACTTTATATAGTTCACAACAAAATGCAAAGAAAAGCAGACATATGTATTGTAGATCTACATTGCATTTGTCGCCAGATGAGCATTCAAGCTATTGTTTTTTTTAATTTTAGAGTGATAGTTATCCCTTTGAATGCTAGAGGGATATTCAACACACTCAAAGTAATGTGCTTGATACCCCTCTGGCAGTCAAAGGTTAAACTATAGAAATACAACAACTTTGATATGTAGTTGCACTTACATATGGTTTAATACATATTTGTAGGATTCAATAATGTAAAAGAAACATTAGTATGTATATGCACAGTACATTTATTAACAGATTTGTATTATGGCTTAGTAACCTATTTGGGGTTGTTAAAGGGATGTCATCAAGTCTGTGTCAAAATTATATACAGTACTGTCCTGTAAAGTAAGAATGCTTTCAAAAATAGGCATGTTAATAGTTTATTTTTGTCAATTTACAAAATGATAGGGAGTGAACAGAAGAAAAATCTAAATCAAATCAATATTTGGTGTTACCACCCTTTGCCTTCAAAACAGCATCAATTCTTCTAGGTACACTTGCACACAGTTTGTTAAGGAACTCAGCACGGTTGTTCCAAGCATCTTGGAGAACTAACCGCAGTTCTTCTGTGGATTTAGGCAGCCTCAGCAGGTAGGTTGTTCCAAACATCTTGGAAAACTAACCACTAGTGTTGAGCGAGCGTGCTCGGCCGATGCTCGGATCGGCTCGAGCATCGCTCTGCTCGGCACATGGCGGTACTCGTACGAGTACCGCCATGTGCTCGCCCGACATGTTCGGGTGAAGAGGATCTGTGCCGGAAGAGGCACAGATCCGAAGACGCTCCGCTGGACCACCAGGGAATGGAGGTACGGGGGCATTGCGGAGATGAAGGGGGCATTGCGGAGATGAAGGGGGACATTGTGGAAGAGGGGCATAGACTCTATGCCCCTCTTCCACAATGTCCCCCTTCATCTCCGCTATGCCCGTCTTCCACAATGTGCCCCTTCATCTCCGCTATGCCCCTCTTCCACAATGTCCCCCTTCATCTCCTATGCCATAGAGGAGATGAAGGGGGACATTGTGGAAGAGGGGCATAGCGGAGATGAAGGGGGACATTGTGGAAGAGGGGCATAGAGTCTATGCCCCTCTTCCACAATGTCCCCCTTCATCTCCGCTATGCCCCTCTTCCACAATGTCCCCCTTCATCTCCGCTATGGCATAGGAGATGAAGGGGGACATTGTGGAAGAGGGGCATAGCGGAGATGAAGGGGGACATTGACCAGGCACCCTCCGCTCATCAGAGCAGGGGGTGCCTGGTTTAATGCTCGAGTGCTCCCATTCATTTGAATGGGGCTCGGGTGCTCGGCCGAGCACTCGAGCATCAGGGGGTGCTCGGTCAGAGCACCCGAGCACCCGAGCATCGGGGTGCTCGCTCATCCCTACTAACCACAGTTCTTCTGTGGATTTAGGCAACCTCAGTTGCTACTCTCTCTCTTGATGTAATCCCAGACAAACTCGATGATGTTGAGATCAGGGCTTTGTGCCAGCCATACTACAACTTCATGGACTTTCGCTGTATGTTTGGGGTCATTTTCACGCTGCAGAATAAATTTGGGGCCAATCAGATGCCTCCCTGATGGTACTGCATTATGGATAAGTATCTGCCTTAATTCTCAGGACTGAGGAGACTATTAATTCTAACCCCCTAATCCCCAACTTCATTTATAGAAATGCAGCCCAAACTTGCAAGGACCCTCCACCATGCTTCACTGTTGCCTGCAGACACTCATTCTTGTACCGCTCTCCAGCCATTCGGTAAACAAACTGCCTTCTGCTGTAGCCAAATATTAAAAATTTTGACACACCAGTCCTGAGCACCTGCTGTCATTTTTTTCTGCTGCCCAGTTCCTGTGTTTTCGTGCATAGTTGAGTTACTTGACATTGTTTATACGTTGGAAGTATGACTACTTGGCCTCAAGTCTTCCATGAAGACCAGATGTCTCCGGACAGTAGATGGATGTACCAGGATCCCACTGTTTTCTGCCAGTTCTGAGCTGATGGCACTGATGGACATCTTCCGAATATGAAGGGAAGTTTCCTTGCCTGACCACTGTGTCTACGTTCCTCAGTGTTTCCTGTTTCTTTGACCTTCTTCAAAAGAGCTTGGACAGCAGATCTGGAACCCCCTGTCTGCTTGAAATTTCTTGCTGATGCAGTATAACTACCTTGTGTCTGGTTGCCGTGCTCAGACTTGCCGTGGTGTATGACTTTTGACATTAAACTGTCTTCAGCAACCTCATCTTTTTAGTGGAGTTTGTCTGTTCCTCACCCAGTTTTATTCCTCCTACACAGCTGTTTCTGTTTCAGTTTATGATTGTGCTTCAGCACACATATTAAATTGATGATCATTAGTACCTGTTTGGTATAATTTTTTAATCATACACCTTGCTATATGCCTACAAAATCCCTAACTTTGTACAAGTGTACCTAGAAGAATTGATGCTATTTTGAAGGCAAAGGGTAGTCACAAGAAATATTGATTTGATTTAGATTTTTCTTCTGTTCACTCACTATCATTTTGCTAATTTATAAAAAGAAACTATTAACATGTCTATTTTTCAAAGCATTTTTCACACCTGTCTAAGACTGCACATTACTACACAGTATATATACACACACACAAACATATACAGCTAGATAAATAGATAGACAAGTCAGTGGTGATGACACTAAAGAACAGGAGCACTCATAGGAATTATTAAAAAGTAAGAAAATGGGTGTATTAATTAATCAATGTTTCAGACCCATTGAGGGCCTTTATCAAGACAACCACAAACAAAAATAAGTGTCCTTATTGTTTGTTTGTGGTTGTCCTGATAAAGGCACTCAATAGGGGCGATCAATGAAAACAATACTTTTCTCACATTTTAATAAGTCCTACAAGGGCTCTTGTCCTTTATTGTCATCATCACTTACTTGTCTGTACATGCTGTTACAGGTAGCACCAAAGCATAACAAACCATAATTTTGTCTACTTTAGGAATTCCCAGTGATACCTCTCTCTCTCTCTCTCTCTCTCTATATATATATATATATATATATATATTTTTTTTTTTTTTTTTTTTTTTTTTTTTTTTTTTGTACAGTGTCTATATGCCTGTTTCATATTCTAAAGGTCAGGTAAGAGCCAAAGATGTTTTAATCCTAACCAAGATACAATATTTTTGTATGGCTGTCCTTTTATACAAAAGTATAAATAAGTGTCATATAGTCATTTTTTGACATTTGTTAAATCTTTCATTCTTCTCTTTGATTAAATAAACTTTACAAAATAACCAAACAACTGTATAAACATTTGCCTGTTGTAAAACTACATCAACCATGTTTTGTGAAACTTTAACACAATTATTCACTAGCAACATTTTCAGAACAATATGCAACATACAAGGCTAAGTTATTGACAAAATGGGACACTGAATTATATGCATTTACTAATTCCACAATATTTGTTTTCATTCCCTGAAATTTCCTATTCATGAGCAGCATATGGTTCTCTTGGTATGTGTCAGTTGTTCTGTAGTGCTGGTGCTACATTTGCTAGTGCAGCATTCACCTCATGAGTAGGAGTGGGCGAAACTTGTCACCGTGTTCCAGTGGGAAATTTTGCGAAAATCACATTGTTATCTGCTGTTTCACAGGAAACTCCGCTTTAACACTAGCAGTTAAAATTTTCACATCTTTCCCCATTAGCCAAAATTTTTCGCCATTTTTTCAATGGCTATAAAGTTTCCATCCGTTGATTTACGTTGTTTTCGTACTTCCGCTATAAAAAAGTGATGTTTTCGCTGAAGGCAGACACAATAGAAGCAGCTACAGAGCGATATAGACTGCTGTGCTGTTCTGCTGTGATAGTTTGCAAAAATTGAGGCAGGAAAAGCTCATAGCGACTGCTATCCCTATTGGCAGAGTGAAAAATAATCAATGGAGGAGCTGGAAGGACCCTTATGTGTCCACTAAAACTGAGGAGGAGGAGGAAGTGACAAGCAGTACTGAACCAATGCTGTCTAGTCCCCCTAAATCACCTCAAGGGATCTTGGGGAATTTAATGGGAAGGAGAAAAGGGAATGGGAAGGAATGAAGAAAAGGGAATGGGATGGAAGGGAGAAAAGGGAATGGGAAGGGAGGGAGAAAAGGGTAGTACTAGTGAGAGCAGGACAGGTCAGCTGCCTGTGTCTGCTGTAAGACGTGCTGCCCCTGCTACCAGTACCACCATTGTACCTGCAGCCACTAGTGTTGTACCTGCTGCCAGATGTGCTGCCACTAGTGTTGTACCTGCTGCCAGTGCTGAACCTGCTGCCACCAATACTTTGCCTGCTGCTAGTGTTTCTTGTAGTACTCTGGGGGGGAGAAGAAAATGATGCCAAGTGTGACAGCAGCGAGATGTCTGGAGCAGATCAGCATCATGTAGAGACTAGTGGTGGTGGTGGTGTTGGAGAAGCTGGGGTGGAAGAGACATTGATGGCCTTTTTATCAGAAACTGAGAAGGAATGAGAGACAGGGATGAGGATGGGCATCACCACCACCACTAGCCATCAGCTTATGGAATTTGCGGAAATTGCAAGTGCTCTCTTTTCTGCTGCTGCTGGGATGAAAGGGCAGCAGGGTGCTGAGGAGCAGGCTAGTGTGCCACAGACTACTGTGGACACAGTGGGAATGGGGTCAAGAAGTAATGCGGGACTATGACAGGTTCTACTTGCCAACGCCAGCAATACTCCTGGTCCTAGTTGCAGTGCTAAATCTGAGGCAGTAGCAGCAACATTATCCGCTGCCACAAAAAGTGAACGGGAATGTGAAGGACAAGAAGAAAGAGGCCATTCTTCTCCACCTGTTCCCTATCCCTCCCCCCAGAAGTCATGGTGTGGGACTATTTTTCTCTTCCGGTAGCACAGTGCAGTCATCATCAGCAATGGTACAGTGCAAAATTTGTGACAAATTAGTGAGAAGGGGAAAGGAGGGAACACACCTTGGCACAACCTCCCTGATAACACACATGAAACACAGACACCATGACATTTATGTCAAACACATTAAAGCCAAACACCCATTACAGAAATCAAGTACCGCTGCTACTGTACCCCCTGACTCTCCAGAAAGATGGAGATCAAAGAGGAGGAGGAACAACTAGCTCGCCATCAACATCACCTTCTTCCTCTAGGGTAACAAGTACATATCCTGCCAATCCACCTTGTTCATCGTTACCTCCCCCACCAAATGATAGTCACTCTTTTGATGTTAGGATATGGCAGTTCGTCTCTACCCATTGCATACTGTGTGGTGCACTGACCACACATGCCAGTGTGGTGGAGGAGAATTGATACCAGGTCATCAGGTAGCATCTGAGGAGGTTCCATCCCGCAGAATATGCTAGGATTCTGGCAGGGAGGGTTCATCATTAATATTAAACTGTCAGCAAGTTGTCATGTGTCCTTAGCGGGATCTGGAGAAGGGGTATAGTGACAGCGGCAGTACTTGGTTTCAGGTGTCATGGTGTATGGATACAGTTGTGTCTCCAGATGTTATTTACCACACACACACTGTGCACATTGCAGTTGCTGATGGAAACCACAGTTCCTGTTCTCAAGGTAAAATATATATTCTGATAACAACGTACCCATGATTTTGGAGGAGGTGAAGGTGAAGAAGATTTAATGGCCAACTTCTTCTTTTCTCCACATATCCTGGGAGCTACTTATTCTTCTGCTACTGCCTCAGGCTCATCACTGGAGCCAGTCGTGGCAAGTGGAACCTTCATCATCCATCTTCCATGTTACTGCTATTGTTGATATCATTCCTTTTCAGCTGCCTAATCATCTTGATGCTTAAACAACTCAGCAGCAGCAGCAGTACAAATAGCAGTTGCAACTCAGGAGGACATTTGAAAGTGGCCACTGGCTAACATGACCTGCTGGCAATAGGCCAGTAGGGCATTTTTATTTTTTTCTCAGGGCTTGTGCTTTGAAAAATAAAAAATAAATAAATTAAAAAAATATAGTCCTACAAAAAAATATACCATTTTTTTGGGGGGTTTGTTTCTAACAAGCCTAAGCCCTACAAATCAATGTTTCCTTAGGGCTTGTGCCAAACAAGCTTAAGTCCTAAAAATCAATGCTTCCTCAGGACTTGGTCCTCTAACAACAAATCTAACAAGCCATCCTCTATGAAATACTCTATCAAGTCAAGTATCAGTCCACCCCAGTGGCAGCTTATTTCAAGGGGTTCCTGTCTCTATAATTTTAAATACAACTTTCTTATTTTATTTTTTTATTAACTGTCCCCCTAATAGCAGTCAAGAACCCCCCCAAAACAAACTCCTTGTTCAAATGATTTATTAATTCACTAACACAGGCACCCTCCTCATACCCCTTTATACCATGTCTTATGGTTTTTATTTTATTTTACTTTATTTAGGATTTATTTTTTATTAAGTGACCCCCAACCCCAGTAAACAACCCCCCCAAAAATGATCCCCTGTTCAACTGATTCTTTCCCCACACTCCACCAACACAGACACCCTCATGCCCCTTTTATACTATGCCTTTGGGAAATTAAATATTTGTTTTATGTTGTGTGTAACTTCAATGATCCCATTGATTTCAATGGAATGAGGTAGGAGGAAAAAGTGGAAAAAAGTGGAAAATCGGCACTTTCCGCGGAAAAATTTTCACCAAGCGGAAAGTGCCATTTTTTGCCGATTTCAGTTTGAGGTGGGAGGGGGATACTTTATCATTCAATTACTCTTGAACTACAACTCTGTCAGTACTGAAATAACACACACTCTATGGCTCAAATACTATGATACTATGAAGATTAATTGAAGCTGCTGTTTTTGTGAAACAATACTATCCCTTTAAGGGCCAGAGGTGTGTGTAACACATTGCTTAACAATGTACTGCACACCTGGAAGTTGTAGTCTAACAGCAGACTGAGGTATATACGTTGACTGATATATGCACAAGAAGCTGAAATGGCTTTTGGATGCAGAATTACACAAACAAATTCAAATTTGCTTTTCTTACTAGGAAACATCTGGGTGCAATTGTAGGGTTTGTCCATGTATATATCTAATTTATATGATATTCTCAACATTTTTGTTGTATGTAAATGCCTATATTTCATAACTTGTATTAAACATTGAGGATAGGAATTTGAAACTCTTATATATGCACAAAAATGTGGAGATATTCTGGGGCAACCCAACTATTCCATAGGGAAAGAATAAATATTCCCCAAATTTTGATTCATTAAAATTGAGTTTTTAACTCCACTGAATACTAGGAATGTCTTGTTCACATCAGAGCTGCAAGGTGCTGTCCGGATAGCTTGTAGAAAGGGACAGTCTTCAATTAGCATAAAGGAAAAACCTGTCAAGGGGGACAGTGTTTTCCTTATGCTCACAGTAAGAAGATTGTCCCTTGCTGTGAGCTGTCTGGTCTGTGGACCAGACTCCACATATGAGGGGAGGTGGCTTACACTAGGTAAAAGGGGCAGGAGGGGGGTATTTTATCATTCAATTACTCTCAATGGTCCAAATACTATGAAGATTAATTGGAGCTGCTTTTATTTTGAAACATTACTATGCCTTTAATCAGCAAGAATTTTAGGTATTTATGTTTGTTCCCCATGGTACAGTTGGTTAGCTCCAGAATTGCTCAAATTAACTGGTATATAAAATCAAGCACACAGGCATGGCATCTCCATAAACATTGGCAGTAGAATGGGTTGTACTGAAGAGCTTAGTGACTTTAAAGGTGGCACAGTCATAGAACGCCACCTTTGACACAAGTCAGTTCATGAAATTTCTGCCCTGACAGATCTGCTCCGATCCACTGTAAGTGCTATTATTGTGAAGTGGAACCATCTTGGAGTAACAACAGTTCAGGCACTAAGCAATAGGCCACGCACACTCAAAGAGAGGAGCCGCTGAGTGCTGAAGTACATAGCACGTAAAATACATCACTCACTGCAGAGTTCCAAACTACCTCTGGAAGCAACATTAGCATAAGCACTGTGCATTGGGAGCTTCGTGAAATGGTTTTCTATGGCCAAACACCTGCACACAAGCCTAAGATCACTATGCATATTGCCATGCGTTGGCTGAAGTGGTGTTTGGCACACAGCCACTGGACTCTGTAGTAGTGGAAATGTGTTCTCTGGGGTGATGAATCACGCTTCACTATCTGATAGTCTGATGGACAAATCTGGGTTTGGTGGATGCCAGAACTCTACCTACCGGGATGCATAGTGCATACTCTAAAGTTTGGTGGAGAAGGGATAATGGTCTGGACTGTTTTTCAGGGTTTGGGCTAGGCCCAGCATACAAATACATTTTAGACAATTGTATGCTTCCATATTTGTGGCAACAGTTTTAGCATGACTGCGCCCCTGTGCACAAAGCAAGGGCCATAAAGACATGGTTTGCTGAGTTTGGTGTGGAGGAACACTAGTGGCCTGCACAAAGCCCTGACCTTAATCCCATTGAACACCTTTGGGGTGAATTGGCACACCGATTGCGAGCAAGGCCTTCTCATCCAACATCAATGCCTGATCTCACAAATGCTCTTTTGGCTAACTGGGCACAAATTCCCACAGACACACTCCAAAATTTTGTGGAAAGCCTTTGCAGAAGAGTGGAGGCTGTTATAGCCGCAAAGGGGGACCGATTCCATATTTATGCTCATGGTTTTTAAAATGGGATATCCAACAAGCTCATATAGGTGTGATGGGCAGGTGTCCACATACTTGTGGTCATATATTGTATTTACTGTGTGTAACAGAAGGGCTTACCTATGTAGGTGTCCTTCGCACAGCAGTCAGGTATGGCTACCTCAGGTTATTCACCATCCACACAAATGTTATCACCTCTTGCCCAGCTATCCAATGGATTGGATATCTCTAGCACTCAAATGGTTAGCTCTCACCCCAGCCACACGTCTCTGCACCTCCCCATCAGTTCCAGAGTGATGTCTCTAGACGTTCATTGTGTCTCGTCAGCACAACTCATGTGTCTTTTACCCCCCCCCCCCCCACACACACACATCTCTGTCTCACACTCCCTCCTCCACAGCAGTGGACTCAATGGGACTCAGAGAGGATCACTGAAATGCAGCAGGTGGTGTATCATACTGTCTTCTTTAAAAATTTAGATGAAAAAAAAAGCAACCCTGTGCATGTGCCTGCCCAGCTGCTGAAGCAAAGTTCTATTCGTTGCTATGGTTGTCTGACTGCTATGCCAATCCTAGAAATAATAACCAGAGAGTTTGCGGGGGAGGGGGTCTGTTTTTTGTTGTATTTTTTACATTTGCACTGCCTAGTTAGTTTTAGTATTGGCTATACCATTTCCACCAGCAGGTATAGTAAGTAACTATTCTGCTGTTGGCTCTATGAGTCCAAAGTTGTTTGTTTTGCACATATGCATTACTCACAGAACTTTTATCTCTGTGATTGTCAGAGAGGTATGCAGTGAAATGATTTGGATAACTCTTTGGCACTCAAAAGGTAAACATGGCACAACCATACTATAACTTTTTTCTGCATCACTCCAGATACCCACTATGCTCCAACCCCTCACTGGTTATATGATATGAGTGAGCAGCACTGCCAAAGAAGCATGTGGTGAAAGGACAAGCTCCCCTTAATGGCAGCTTCTGCTGCTCTCCTCAACCAGGTCAGGTAGTGGTGCAGGGAGACGAGAAACCCATAATGTTCTGCCTCCTTTTCACAGTACAAATGACACATATCAGGCAGGACTTTTCCTATTGATGCTGGTCTCTGCTGTTCGAGACATAACTCCTGCCTCCAATTCAGAGCCAGCATGCAGCCAGACCAACACCGGCTTCTTTCATTAACTGAAACGAGAGCCCTCTCCCCATCACAAATTAAGCAAGGGGTTCAGCCACCACTTTCAAACTTGTTCTGAGGGCTCTCTGTACATGTTTGAAAGTGGCACCCTGAATGATGAAGAAAACACCAGCATGTACCATATCTCCTATGTCACATGGATCATCACATACAGGTCCTCTATTATTCCAATAGTTCAGCTATACCACAGTGTCCATTCGGGACTGGTCACTGACACACTTAGGGCTTCAACCCCCTTAGCCCCCTCTCCCCCCATGATGTCCGTGGAATCACTTACATTATGGCCATATATTTATTTGCCTCTGGGTAGCTCTAGGATTCAAGCTTTCAAGACAACTAGGCCTCTCCTTCAGACATATTTAGAATACAAGCTGAATACAAATTACATGCAAACTGTTATTACATTTAAATTTCACTGGAAGAGAATTTCTTATAGAGGCTTCTCTTTATAGCTAGCTAAGTGGTACAACATTTATTTCCCTTTTTGCTGCTCCAGTAAACTTGGTCTGTGGCCAAAAGATGGCTAAGTCTATGGAATGTAGGGGTTGCTCCGAGTGCCAGACGCATGTGCAACCCATCACTTGCAATTCATTGCGCACCCCTCCAGCACCCAAAAGTTCAAAAATATGCTTATTGTATGGGATAATGCAGTGGTTCTCAACTCCGTTCCTCGGGACCCACCTACAGGCCAAGACTTAGGGATTTCTCTGCTAGAGCACAGGTGTGGTGATCAGAGGCTCATTGACATTGATTAACTCACCTGTGCTCTAAAAAGGAAATCATCAAATCCTGGCCTGTTAGTGGGTCCCGAGGACCGGAGTTGAGAACCACTGGGATAATGTGACTTAAATAATATGGGGGAGATGCAGTAAGGCATGATAAAGAGGTGGTAAAGTGGAGATGACTTCTCTAGTGATATCACATCTTCAGTTCCTGTGTTATTCTTTGGAGCCAATGCAGTAAGATTTCTCCAACTTTGGTCATTTGTCTGTTTCATGTACTAACAAGGCACAAAGGAAATAACTGAAAAATGATTCCTTCTTCCTGTACATGATATAGGGGTGATATTCATATTCACATAAAATCTTAAACCTGAAGGAATTTGTTTATCAGAATGTACTAAACCAGGGTTAACAAACACTACTCCACAAGAGCTAACAACAGTGCACATTTTTATGATGTCCATGAATGAGCATAGGTGGAGAAATTAAAGTGACTGAGCCACTGATTAGTCCATGCATGCTGCACCTGGGACAACCTGAAAACATTCAGTGTTAGTAGCCCTTGAGGAGCAGGGTTGGCCACCCCCGCAATAAACCAGTAGTACATAACCTTAGGTCTATCACATGTTTTTATGGTAAGTTATACGAACAGAAAATTAACTACAGTGCCATCTGTCTCCTTGGGTGCTAGATACATATCTTTGCAATGCATTGTATATGTCTATAGCATCCAATAAGATAAATACTTATATTTTTAAGACTTTCAGGATCACTACTTAAGTAGGTCTGCACTTTTCCTTTATTGCTGTTTATATGTAATTTTTGATTAATTTCCTATTTTGGCAATCTCTGATAAAATATTTGATGAACCAGCTGGCCTCATGGAGCATTACTGCTCTAATTATACCTCGGAGAGGTCTGGAGTTCATCTGCCCCATTATCTAGCACAGTGACTAGAAGAAAAATACCTAGCTGCCTTGCCAAATATGTAATGAAAAGGAAAGCTTTGCTTTGACAGACATTTTAATGTGTAATAATGTTTGTGTGGCCTTAAAGTTTGAAGTCTGCTTTTAAGCTAAATATGTCTTCAGTGGAGCATAAGAGATCAACAACTATTTTGTCCTGGGAAATTTAATTAAACATAGGTTGATACTGTTATTATTGCTTCATTCTGCTGTTTTCCAATCTGCTCTGGAAACACATATTAACCCTTTAAGGATCAGAGATGTTCACAATGCATTGCAAATCCTAAAAGGTTTGTGAAAAAATGTTTTATCATAGATTAAAGTACATTGACAGGGTATACTTTGCTACAATAGCAACAAGCCCTTTGAGAGATGACTGGGTTGGATTTCCTATTAGGCAGAGTAAGCAACCACCAAAAACTCCATATTTGGAGCAGGACCTCAGCTGTGCTGGCCAAACCTATTTTCAGAGCACTCTCAGTGGGGCAAATGTATGATGTGGAATCCACACGAAATAAGGAATTGGAATTGCTGTTACATACATTTCTTTTCCTGTCTAATGACAAATTACTTAGTTATGCACAACAAGAAGCCATTTTCTCCAAAGGGAATGCAATGAGGCAGTCTGTGTTTTGGGGAGTTCTTTAGTAAGAGCCAATATCTGCTCTGTGAGTTAACATGGAGTAGATAACTTGGTTGCTGTCACTGAAAGTTTCCCTGCTCCTTAGTCCATACCATTAAGTGTAGCACTGGTTTTAGAGGCTAACACCATGCAGCTGAACTGGAACATTCATAAGTACTCCCCAATGTCTCAGCACCACATGTGCTCCTGGATTATGTTGGCCACTTTATTTACTAGCTTAAATAGACCTTTATTAACCCCTTGAATTGTAAAGAGTAGTGTTGAGCGAGCACCCCGATGCTCGGGTGCTCGGGTGCTCTGACCGAGCACCCCCTGAGGCTCGAGTGCTCGGCCGAGCACCCGAGCCCCATTGCATTGAATGGGGCGACACGAGCATTACACCAGGCACCCCCTGCTCTGATGAGGGGAGGGTGCCTGGTCAATGCCCCCCTTCATCTCCGCAATGTCCCCCTTCATCTCCGCAATGTCCCCCTTCATCTCCTCTATGCCCCTCTTCCACAATGTCCCCCTTCATCTCCGCTATGCCCCTCTTCCACAATGTCCCCCTTCATCTCCTCTATGGCATAGAGGAGATGAAGGGGGACATTGTGGAAGAGGGGCATAGCGGAGATGAAGGGGGACATTGTGGAAGAGGGGCATAGAGGAGATGAAGGGGGACATTGTGGAAGAGGGGCATAGCGGAGATGAAGGGGGACATTGTGGAAGAGGGGCATAGATGCCCCTCTTCCACAATGTCCCCCTTCATCTCCGCTATGCCCCTCTTCCACAATGTCCCCCTTCATCTCCACACTGTCCCCCTTCATCTCCGCAATGCCCCCTTCATCTCCGCAATGCCCCCGTACCTCCAGTCCCTGGTGGTCCAGCGGAGCGTCTTCAGATCTGTGCCTCCTACGGCACAGATCCCCGCCACCCGAACATGGCGGGCGAGCACATGGCGGTACTCGACGAGTACCGCCATGTGCCGAGCAGAGCGATGCTCGAGCCGATCCGAGCATCGGCCGAGCACGCTCGCTCAACACTAGTAAAGAGTACTCTATCACTTTGGTAATTTAGTACAGACAATTCTTGATAAACCAGCATTTAGTTGCTCACCTAACTGCTATCAGCCAACCATCCTAGGGTAATTAAAGCAACTTGGCTCACTACCTGATTGCCCTTGTGTTTGTTTCTGACTGCATGAGTGTTCTACTGTGTTCCTGATTTCCTGTGCATGACTTGGCTTCCTCTGATGTTCCTTCTGGTTCCTGACTCCCTGGCTTGTTCCTGACATTGCTGATCTCCGTATTCCTGACCCCGGCTTGGCTGAGTACCTGTCTTGGTTCCGATCCCGGCTTGTCTTTTGGTTTACGCTTTTGGATAACAATTTTGCTTTGTTTGCTTTTGTTATTTTAATAAAAGTGTTTTGCACTTTACATTTTTTGTCCTATTGATTCTTGAATTACATTACGATATACATGCCTAACCTTCCCTTCCTTCCCCAACCATTAGTAAGTAATCAAGTGCAAAGCAGAAATACCACACACACAAATCCTGCCTACCAGGAGAACAAATTTACCTGAACACAGTTTAAACCTTAAATAAATACACACCACTAAATTTTGGTGGGAAAATGGAGGTGATGGTTTATTAAGTCCTATTTAACTATGTATACCCTCCCTTTGTGTGGAGACTTTACCACAAGTAAATGATTTCCTTTTCTAGCATTCCTCTTTTTGCCCCTTGTATATGTATGTGTATGTTTTCATATTTGTGTTGTTGAGAACTTTCTTGAGCAGGTTCCACTCTTCATTTAAATAATTTTATTTTTTTATTCCCCTAAACATACAAAAGCTGATAAATATGTCGATGTTTTCTAAAGAAAAGATAATAATAATGCCTATTTTGTCATCTCTGATATCACACATGCTTGCCATGGGCAGACAAGTTATAACATGTCATTTACTTATATTCTTGTGTCCTAGCTCTACAGGAAGTGATGGTGATATTCAAAAACACTTTTGCAGGCAGGGCTGGATTCTATCATTTGTGGAATAGCTATCACTGAATTATATATTTAACATCCCTGTTTTAATCTAATGGAAAATTTGGAGATACAATCAATGAATCAATGATACAAAATGAGTAATTAATCCCTATGATTAAATAAAAACTCTCTTGACAAAGATATTTGATTCCAAGACACTTCAGAGAAGGAGAGAGAGGGGGAGGGAAAGAGGGGAAGAGAAAGGGGAGGGGAGAAAAAGAGAGAATATTTTAATTTCTGCTTTTATGCAACATGGTGCTGGTTAGGGATGGGTGAAACATTTGTGAATCATTTCTTGGATTGATTAATCAGATCTGGAGAAAATCAATGCAGAGTGAATCATGGAGGTAAAGTGAAAAATAAGGAAGGTGGGCTGGAGTAGGATAGAAAGTGGAAAGGATCACAAGAGAGTAAAGAGAAGGGACCTGGGTATAGAAGAGCATGAGGGAGTGAATAGGGGAGGGAGTTACATAGAATGAATATGGAGGATGTGAGAGAGAAGGGTGGGGGGGGATGAATGAGGAGAGACTGGTGGGAGAGATAGCAATAATGAAAGAAACGGAAAAATACAGAAAACAAGTTCTCCTACCTTGTTCAGATGACTGATCCAAATATGGAATCTATTGTGATAGACATCTCTCTTGTGATTGCTTTTTCTGATATCAACTTGGTTAAAAAAAATTAGACAAAATGCAAAAATATAGCACCTTTTTGAACAAAACATGTTTGGACTTTGGCAAAACATCATATGTCATATGACATTACTGAACTTAGAGGCTTGGTTCATTCATCTCTAGTGCTGGTATTATTTTAGTTATGGCCACTAGGACCAATTTTGCCAGAGTAAAATCAGATATAATGCAGAACTCATTGCAACAGGCATTAAAACCTTGGGGCCAATTTAAAGCCATTGCAGTATACCAGTACAAAGCAATAAATTATTTTCTATATTTCTTGTGAAAAAATAATAATAGCTGTTTTGCTCCTGCTAGTTTTCCATAATAATGACTTGATAATAATGACTTGGGACCTGCAACAAAGGGTTCATAATCATATTTAATATCTGTACATGTCAGATGTTTGGGAATTGTTGCCAGCTTATAAACCTGTTAAAAATAAGTACCAGAGAGGAATGACATTATAACTAAAATCTCTTTACCTGAATGCATTTAAAGCACAGTGAAAACCAATATTCTGAAGCAACTGGGAATGTTGGTAATTTTACTAAGCTGTCATTGTAATTATTCTTTCACTAAAGAAAACCAAAGCATGTTTTCATCTGCTTATTTATCATGTACATGTTTGTCATTGCCACCACCAATTTATATTTGTTTATGAATTTCATTGCTGAAAGTTTCTCATGAACAACTGTAGGTTATATTGGACCTAACTTCTTGAACTGAATGCTACTGTACACACACACACACACAGACACACACACACACACACACACACACTCTGTCTCACACACTCTTACACACATACTTAAATACTCTCTCCCTCACACACACATACTGACTTTCAATTTTATATTTTATTTCAAGAGAGGATTTATACATCCTCCAGTTAAAGAAAATTTATCAAATCAATCTTTACTCCAGCATTCCCACCCATCTTCTCTATTCACAGTTTCCCACTGTGACCATCAGATGCCGCACTGTGATGATGTATCATGCTGATACCCATTGAGATCACAATAGGACACCAGAAAACAGAACATCTGTGTCCAGATGTGGGGTCCCTATCTGCTTCAGGAAATATTTGTCAATTTATTTTCTTTAAAGACCACAGGGTATTCAAAGTTGGCATGCAGTATGAATTTTGCCCAATTCTGTCCGAGAGCAAATGGATGTTTTAGAGCATATTGGAACACAAACTAACCATTGTTAGACTTTAATGTGAGTATAATTCAAACACCACCCCTATATCATGTATAGGAAAATGGCTTAACTTTCCACTGACTTCCTTATCATATGGCGATAAACAATTCACAGTGGAAATAATACCTTGAAAGGCATATATTTCCCCCACTGTTTTCACCTTGATGCAAGCAGGGCAAAGAGGAGACTGTTCAGCACATACAGCTCATTAAATGAGCAATAGGCAGAAGCAGCATTTAAAGTTTAGTTCCAGTGTCTATTTTAGTGTACAATCTAAAATTCATCAGTGCTTCTAAAATGAAGACTCATGTAGGATATTCATTTTTTAACTCAGATATTAATTTTACATCCTCAATTCATTTAACCATATCATCTTAAGTAACCATATGAGAAATTAAATGAGTACACTTTTTGGGCAGTAAAGTGGCATAGGATAAATGTCAGTTTCTACAAGAACACACATATCAATTATTTTCTTCCTGATAACTAATGATGTTGGACAACCATACTTGTCCTTCGATGGGATCATTATATGACTTCCAGACACTGTCAATCATAAATAGATTTGAGAATTTACTCTAACAAGTAAACGATCATACCAAAGATTGACATTTTCAGAGTATGTGACAAAAAAGCATTTTATAGTTTATATTTGAAAAGACTGTTTTCTACTAGAATTATATTATATTATGTCTGAAATGCTATAATGTATTTCAATGATAACTATTTTGTTTGTATCCTTTATAATTATTTTTAAATTTTGTAGATTAAAAAGTTTTATCCATTCTGTAATAAGCAATTTTGTCATTGTGTTATTTTTAGTGTTGAGCGAGCGTGCTCGGCCGATGCTCGGATCGGCTCGAGCATCGCTCTGCTCGGCACATGGCGGTACTCGTCGAGTACCGCCATGTGCTCGCCCGCCGTGTTCGGGTGGCGGGGATCTGTGCCGGAGGAGGCACAGATCTGAAGACGCTCCGCTGGACCACCAGGGACTGGAGGTACGGGGGCATTGAGGAGATGAAGGGGGCATTGCGGAGATGAAGGGGGACAGTGTGGAGATGAAGGGGGACATTGTGGAAGAGGGGCATAGCGGAGATGAAGGGGGACATTGTGGAAGAGGGGCATAGAGTCTATGCCCCTCTTCCACAATGTCCCCCTTCATCTCCGCTATGCCCCTCTTCCACAATGTCCCCCTTCATCTCCTCTATGCCCCTCTTCCACAATGTCCCCCTTCATCTCCGCTATGCCCCTCTTCCACAATGTCCCCCTTCATCTCCTCTATGCCATAGAGGAGATGAAGGGGGACATTGTGGAAGAGGGGCATAGCGGAGATGAAGGGGGACATTGTGGAAGAGGGGCATAGAGGAGATGAAGGGGGACATTGCGGAGATGAAGGGGGACATTGCGGAGATGAAGGGGGGCATTGACCAGGCACCCTCCCCTCATCAGAGCAGGGGGTGCCTGGTGTAATGCTCGTGTCGCCCCATTCAATTGAATGGGGCTCGGGTGCTCGGTCGAGCACTCGAGCCTCCGGCGGTGCTCGGTCAGAGCACCCGAGCACCCGAGCATCGGGGTGCTCGCTCATCTCTAGTTATTTTCCTTCACAGATAAATACAATATTTTGACAAGCAGATAACATGATCATATATATTTTGTGCTTAAATAAAAAGCTCAGAAACAAATCTTAGTGCACTGGCTCTCCCTCTAGCAATCAAATGATTATCTTTTAATTTTGTTTTTTCTCTACATCATCCACAAAATTATGCTAGTGAAAATTCAATTGCATAGGCACCATCTTAGCTTATATAAGTTGAGTCTCCATGGCAGGTAAAGACCTTGCTTGTCTGGCAGACAGTGAATGTGATGTTCTGTGGTTACCTGTGGAACAAGTCTGTAATAGCAGATAGCGTGTGTGTGGTTTTGTGGTTACCAGTGAACAGTGGAGCAAAGCCGTGGTGGCAGACAGTTTATCTGTGGTTCTGTAGCTAAGAGTGGGACAGTGGAACAAGGCTGTGGTGGCAGGCCATGTACTTGTAAGAAAAGTCTGGGGATCCGAACAGTGTATCTATGGTTCTGTGACTACCAATGAATAGGTGGAAAACCCTGTGAGTGTCGCGCAGTGTATGTGTGGTTCTGTGAACTGATATGTTTTATTATTAAGTGGGAGGAGTCTAAAGGTGGTAAGGGGCGTAATTAAAGGAGTGGGACATAAGGAAGAAGATGGGAGGAGGGCTGTGCCACATAATACTGTTCCTGCAGCCACCACCTCCGTGATCATTCACTTTGGTGGAGACAGCAACAAAAAATGAAGCTATTTCTTAACCCCTTCCCGTCCACTGACGTGCAAGGACCATCACGGCTGTCTGGCACTTAAGGATCAGTGACAGTCCTGGCACGTCACATACTTTTTACTCATTCCTGCAGGAGCACTGTGAGTAATAGCGGGGACTGAAATTGATCACTCCAAGACTGGAGCGATCTCTTGTTTGGCGTTCTGGCACAAGTGATCAGTCACGTGGGGTGGCACATCAAAGTTTTCCATCTGGTCCTTAAAGGACTACACACCCCGGGACCGATGGTCCTTAAGGGGTTAAAAGCAAAGAATTATGTTATTATGGCATTACTGGAGTTATTATTTGGAACAACTTGGACATCATTGTCTAACTGGCAGCATATTCTTATTTATGGCACCAAACGACAATACATGCTTTAACCCTTTTGAGCCCCAGAGAGGTACTTAACACATTGCTTTGCAATGTGTTGCGTACCACTCTGGCACTCAATGGGTTAAAGGATGTATTAGTGTATTTCAGCATTGTATTTATATTTTTATTTACCGTTACAAGAAAGAAGAGAAGACAGAAGATACAAGAAAGAAGAGAAGAAAGAAGGACAGAAGATGACCAGCATGCTGAGGACTCTGCTGGACATCAGGATTAATGGTGTTACGTGTAATGTGATATTGATTTGTTACTTAGTCAGGTTAACCCTATGAGTGTCAGTGCGGTAATTATACCCCACTGGCACTCATAGGGTTAATGCTACTAACTCTGCACACTTTTTAGGCACTTTGGATATATTGATGTGGGGCTTAGGGCCCCATATCAATACATCCACTGAGACTGAGACTTTTTTTTGCTTTTAAAAGCTGCGTCAGCTAACTAAAGATCCGATAAGGGACTTTAGTAAAAAAAAAAAAAAAAAAGAAAAGGGTCTTAAATTTTATGTGATAAGGTGAGTCCCTTATCAAATCTTAACAGTAACACACAGTCCTTTAAATGGCAACTTTTGGCATTTTTTTTTTTTCAATGAGTCAAAACACATTTTTTGCTGACGTTTTTTCATAGCACTAATCTTTAAATTACTTACAGTGCTTGAAAAAATGCTGTCACGTTTTCTTTTTTGGTGTGTTTAAATCTGGCCTTAATAATGAAAAGATATCCTACTGATTTGTCAGTGTACCTGTTAACCTGTCTGCTTTGCTCCTTTCATACACTTCCCATGTCCCTCTTCCCTTGAGGTAAATGCCTGCAATCTTTCATCAATAAATTTATCTGGCACCCTCGAGTTCATGAAAAACCCTGTAAATGCTGAAAAACAGAGGCAAAAAGGTCTGCAGTTCTGCCCATTCTTCAAGAACTCTGATGTTATTGCCTGGTACAACCAACCATTGTTTAAAAAATGGGTAGACCTAGAATCTACTTTAACATTTATGATCTCACTGTCTGCTCTGATCTGGTCTCATCCCATCAAAATACCATCTTTAGATATTAACTGCCCCACACTCTCCATTCCTTAAAAATATGGGGTTGTGTTGCAACAGAACAACAACTTGAATCCCTCCCTTCCTCAATGACATTTTTGGAATGGAAACAAACACAAAAGGGGGTGCCAATATTGCCTTATCACAGTGGGTACAATTACATATATAAATAAATAAATTGCACACATTTAAGTGGCTGTGTCATATACAATAGAATACGCACAGCAAACAAGCATGCTTAAAAGAAAGGTTGTTTCTTTTACATTTTGTGTCCAAAAACAGCAAACTCCTTTGTTGCAAGAAGTGATCTACACTGCAAAATGTCTAGATGTGTGGGTAGTTTTTTATACTTCAGTATATTTAATCATTATTTTAATAAAGTAATGGATTATTGGAGTTGCAATGTGTCCGTGGAGCAGTTCTTTCTGCTATACAGAGCAGAGATGGTAGGAATTTCTCTACATGCTTGTTTGCTGTGCATATTCTATTGTTTATGATACAGCCACTTCTAAATGTGAGTTCAATGTATTTATTTTATATATATATAATTGTATCCATTGTGATAAGGCACTGTTGGCGCCCCATTTTGTGTTTCTTTCCATATCATGCATCAGACTCAGTGAGGGGATGTTTTGGGAGTAGGGGTGGGCAAAAGGTCTTCTCACGTTCCTTTGAAAAAATTCTGCACAAACCACGTGGTTGTTCACTTTTTCACAGGAAAATCCGCTTTAAATAAAGTAATTAAAATCTTCACCATTTTCACTCATTCTCAAAAATCTTTTACTAGTTTTTCAATGTCTACAAACTTTTCATCCCTTTACTTACATGTTCTACGCATTAATGGCCTTTTAAGTCCAAACTGAAAAGGAATAGGAGACAGAGCAGTGAGACTGGCGAATCTGTAGAGTTTGCTGCTACTGTAATTCCTGCTGCTATGTTTTGAGGGCAGTAGGATGATGAGGAACAGGTTAGTGTGCAACAGACCCCAGTGAACACAGGGAATGGGGTCCAGCAGTAGTGATGTGGAACTAGGACAGGTTCCACTTGCCAGCAACAATTCTCCTGGTCCTAGTTGTTGTACTGATTCAGAGGCAGTAGCAGCAACAGCATCATCCTCTGCCCCAGCCAGTGAAACGGAATGTGAAGGAGAAGAAGAAAGAGCCAATTCTTCTCCACCATTCCATTTATTATTTGTGGGGGAAACGTACAGCAAAGTTAATCATACATTGGGAAAGGGACCCTACTCCAAAAAACTAAATATAAATTATATAATTTGTATGATCCATGAAAGTCTAGCTAGTGTAAGAAATACAGAATCTTTCCTGTTCATTTTTTTCCACATTCAACTCATTTGGACTTTAAAATAAATCTTTGTTAGTCACTTTCACTAATATATAAAGGTAGGGTGTTTTAGAATATGAGACCCACAACTGCCTTATGAGGAGTTAGTTTATAGGGAGAATTTGTCTTCATTGGATTAGATGAATCATTTTGGTGTTCAGTGTTAGCAGGCATACAAAATGAATACTGAATCTATGACTGCACAATGAGGGAACCCTAAAGTATAAGTTCCACAAACAAGTTATATAATTGCCACATTTCTGCAAGATCAATAAATTTTCATTTAACTAGACCATGGGAAATTGGTTATCTCATGATCTTTTTAAAAAATACTTTGTGATCTCACTGATAAATGAGCCCTATATTAAGATAAACTAATAATGGTCTCAATTTTAACCTCATTATAAGTACCCTTCCCCAATATGTATTATTTAATTTTGTATTGAATTGGTCTCTGCACTGTTAGGTATGAGTGATACTGAATGAACTATGAAGTCTTAAATCACTGATGGATTTTTTTTTTTTACTGCTACTCATATCTATCCAATTTTTTTATATATTTTATGGGCTTGCAATTATTAAAATATAATTTAACCAAATAGGTTAACATAATTTTTAACATAAGAAATTATGTAAAACAAAAATTCTAGTTAAACTGAATGTATAACTATCAAATCTACATGGTTGTAGTCTACATTTTCAAAGAATGCTTCCTTCTGTCATTTTCAGACAAAACAGTAATAATAGAAGTTAATCAATTGTCAAAAGTGATGTTTTATTTTATGAACAATAGTATCTATTCAGTGACAAAGCAAGAGTTATGTTCTCACTCAAATGCATAAAAGCTTTGAACTTTACTCCACATCCCCAGTGTTTGTTGCTGATACATTCAGACATAAACTCAAAATAGCAACCAATCACATATGAATGACATCACATATAAAATCAAAAACTGACCATTTTTCCTACTGTAAAACCCCAAGCCTTGTTTGATCTTGTCTTATGTTCAGGATAGTCTGATGCCTATCCCATGCATTCTTAAATCCCCTTACTGCAGTAACCGTTAAAGTTTGTGCTGGAAGGCTATTCCAATTATCTACTACCGTCTCAGTGAACTAAAACTTAAATTAAATTACATGTAAGCCTCTGTCACTCTAGTTTTAGACTATGGCCTCTTGTCCTAAAATGTCTACTCCTTTGAAATGTACTTTGTTGAATCTCTTTATGTATTTGAATTTTTCTATCATATCCTACCACTCCTCCAAACTATACATGTTCAGACTTTAGACTTTCCTGATAATTTGCATTGTAAATCATTTACTATTCTACTATCCCTGAGCTGAGTTCTTTCCACAATACCTATATCTTTCTGGAGATGAGGTCTCCAGTACTGTACACAATATTCTAGATGAGGTCTAACCAGAGATAAGTAGAGTGAATAAACACCTCCCTCTTTTTGCTTCTAATTCCTCTTGCTGTAAACCCTGCATCCTGCTTGCATTGCCATTCACAGCACAGTATCGTTAAAGGGGAACTATCACCCCAAAAAAAGACTCCCACAATAATTAGCCATCTAGCGATTAGCTTACCAATAGTACTATTATCCAGCCTAATTACCTCTTTAGTCAGAAATCCTACTTCTGCCGAGACTGAAGGCCAGGCAACTACACTTTAGAGGCATTTGCGTGCCTAACTAACTCGGTAATTAGGCTAGATAACAGTACTATTGGTAAGCTAATTGCTAGATAGCTAAGTACTGGGGGGGGGGCATTATTAGAGCATTAGTTCCCCTTTAAGTCCATATTATGACTTTGGATTTTTACATCCCAGGTGCATTATTTTACATTTATCAACATTAAACTGCAGATGCCACACTCTTGTCCAGTCTTCTTATTTACCTAAATCATTTGCCATTTTGGCTTATTCCCCTAGAAATGAATTACCCTGTTGCAAATGAATGGGTCCCAGTATAGATCTCTGAGGTACCCCAATATTCTCCACTAACCGCAACCCTCTGTCTCCTGTCACTCAGCTAATGCCTTATACATCCAACTATTTTTAAATCAACACCCAAACACTGCAATGTGTTAATGAGACTCCTATGAGGTACAGTGTCAAATGACTTACTGCAAACTAGATAAACTATATCTACAGCTCCACCCCTATTATTTTAGTTATAGAATCAAGAAAAATCTATTATATTTGTTTGAAAAGATCTCCCTGCAGTAAACAAGTGCTGATTAGGATCTTGCAAGCCTTTGAAATCCAGATATTTAACAATTCTTTACTTGAACATGGTTTCCATTAATTTTCATATTACTGACTTAAGACTTACTGGTCTGTAGTTGCCAGTCTCTTCCTGAAATGGTATGTATATATGCATGTTTATCTTTATTTATATGGCACCACACAATGTACGCAGCTCCTTAGTACAATAGTATTTTACAATAAATAAATGGGGATAAAATAAGTGTCACAGTGATAGAAACAATAGGAGAGAAACAAGCTTACAGTTTAAGTGGGTAGTAGGAGACAGACAACAGGGCATAAGGTGTCAAATCCTGTGAGTTCAAGTCCTGAATTTGCCAAAAGGTAATACATGGTACTAGTTATCCAGAATATAGAATTTCACGGTACACTTAAAGATTTGTGCAGCTGAGCTTAAGATAGATTGCATACGGGAAGGAAGGGAAGCGGGAGACCAGATAGTAGGACATTGCAATAGTCTAAGTGAGACAGTATGAGGGCATGCACAAGAGTTTTAGTAATTTTAGGGGACAGGGGGGTTTAGCAATGTTGTAGAGGAAGAAGCAACAGGTTCTAGCCACTGGGTTAATGTGAGGGGAGAAGGAAAGAGAGGAATTAAAAATGGCCCAGAGGCAGTCCTGTTTTGGACATGTTTATCTTCAGGTGATAGTGGGCCATCCAAAAGGATATGGCCAAGAGGCAGTCTGAAATTTGTAACTGAATTTGAGGTGAAAGATCACGAGTGGACATATTCATTTTGGATAGCATCCGCAAATAGATGATATGTGAAGCCTAATGAATTAATAAGTTTACCCAATGAAAGGTGTACAGGGAGAAAAGTAGTGGACCCAGAACGGAGGCACCCCCGCAGACAGAGGGATTGTAGAGGAGATGTTTTTTCCATAAGACACAAAAAAGGAATGTTGTGTGAGCTAACAGGAGAGCCATGAAGCAGCTTGATTGTGAAACGAGGATTGTGGAGAATCTAAGCAAGAAGAGAATGGTTAACTGTATGAAAGGGAGAGGATAAATTGAGTAGTATAAGTATAGGGAACTGGCCTTTGGATTTTGCAGTTTGGAGACCATTAGCCACTCTATAGAGAGCTGTCTCAAGTTGAGTGACCACACCAGAATCCAGATTGCAAAGGGTCCAAAAATTGTTCCAGTCAAGGAATTTGGTTATTTAGACGACAAGGTGTTCTAAGCATTTTTAAGTAAGAGGTAGAAGGGAGACAGGTTGATTGTTTTAGAGACAGGAGGGGTCGAGGTTAGCCTTCTTAAATAGGGGTTTAATATGTGCCTGCTTGACTGAAGAAGGGAAGGTGTCTGTGGAGAGAGAGGTGTTGAAAATATATGTTGATATATGTATAAAGACTGGTGCAAGTGGTTTAAGTAAGTGGGAGGGCATATGGTTAAGGTAGGTGGTGAGGTGGGTGGTTAGGAGAAGTTGAGAAACCTCTACCTTTGTTATTAGAGTAAAATGGTCAAAATGTGATGAAGAGGGTTTGGGGAGAGAGAATTCAGAAACTGATGGAAGAACAGGAATCCATTTTTTAATAGATTCCACCTTGTGTTTGAAGTAATTAGAAAAAGATTGTGGTGAATGTATAGCATGAGAGGAAGCTGTGAGAGATGGATCAAGGAGTCAAAGACTGCAAAGAGATGATGAGGGTTAGATTTGTTGTTGTGGATTAAAGTGGTTTAGTATTCCTGTTCAGCCCTTAGTTCTTTTGAACTACTCCTAGTGACTAATTGACTAATTCAATAAAGGGTTTGCCAGAACACTCCTAAGTTATTTAGTAACTTTGGGTGAATACCACCAGTTACCACGAATTTATATGTTTCATCCATAGCGAGTTGAAACATAACTTTTTCACCTGTAGACATGCATGCTTCACGTCTTGCTATTTATGTTTCCTAACAGAGGTCCTCTCCTTCACCTGTCTCTGTAAAAACTAAGCAAAATCATTTATTGAGGCAGTCAGCTAGACTTGTATCCTCTTGTACATTTCTTCCATCTTTTCTCTTCAATCTAACTATTGCTTGTTTAGTTTTTACCTTTTGCTTTTATATATATAGATATAAAAATGCTTTGTACCCTATTTTTATTGACTGGGCATTTTCTCCTCTAAGTGTGCTATAGCATATCTAATAATACATTTAACCTCCTTCAGCCTAGTCTTGTACAGATATCTGTCTTCTACTTTTTTTATAGCTATTTTTGTCACTTCTGTGGAGAACCAAAGTGATTTATTTTTATTTACCCTTACTACGAATACTACTGTACTGCTCTATTGACTTTAATAAAACACCTTTCTGACAAACCCATTTCTTCTGGACTCCATCTAAAGATCTCTGAGTTGTTAAACACTGATATAAATATGTTTCCATTTAAAAAAATCAGCCCTTCTAAAATGTAGAATCTTTGTTTTAATGTGTTGTAACTCAGACTCTATCTTTATATTAAACCTCTCTGATTGATTTGATCACTGGAGCCCAAATACTCTCCTGCAGCCCCCATCAGCATTACTTATTTTAATTATTGTGCAGCCTACTCACCCATTTTAATATACATTTATATTGATTTTGTTTTCAGTAGTCCATGGTCTGGTGATCCCTTAAAAGGGACTCCATGGCTGCTCTCCAGTACTGACAATCCATCAGTTTCACACAAATTTACTAAACGTTTCAAAGCAGTCCTGTACAGAGCATGCCCCCTGGATGCATGCTGCCTCTCCTGATAGTTCCAGGCTGTGCAAGCTGGATAGCACTAGTACTTTGGTAGAACAAGATTGCAGGTGTGTGTGTGGGGGGGGCGATTCTGTGCAGAAGTGCACTGGACTTTTAGTAGAGGCAGTGTAAATTTGAGGAACTGGCTGTACTGTAAAGCAGAACCAGAACTGTTAGTAGAGGGAACATGGATCCAGGATACTCGTTCTGCCACAGGAAAGCAGGGCCAGCATTAAGGTATATATATATATATATATATATATATATATATATATATATATATATATATATATATATATATATATATATATATACATAAATATATATAATGTTAATTCTTCTGTGTCCTCTCCATGGCAAACAATGGGTTAATCTCCACCCTCCAGCTGGTAGGACAAATTGCTCAACTCATTTAAAAAGCCTGTCTTTCTAGCTTTTCTTTGGTCCTACCTAGCTGGTAGACGGAGGGGATTTTCCCCTCCTATGAATCTTTTATTTTATGTTTTTATTTCATCCATTTGGGACTGCATATATGTGTTTCCCACACTAGAACAGTAAGTGCAATCAATATTCCCTAAAGCTGTAAATAATTGAGGTATTGGCATCAAGCAATTGCTTACCGGATGACTCCTACAGTGCATTCTATCTGGCGTTGTGTTCCTGCTGTATGGTAACACTGAGCACAGAAACCAGAAGTTCATAATACATCGGATGCAATGGGAAGCGGAAGGACCGTGCGTTCCAGTGCTAGAACGCACGCTAAAGAATAAAGTACAAAAGGCGGCAGGACTCAACAAAAGGGTGATTAAGGTCAGTTTCACCTTTTATATTGTTCTTTTTGTCACCTAAGAAGTTGCTTATTTACAGTGGCTCAGAAGCCTACTGCCAAGGATAAAGATAAAGGCAGTATGGGTCCAAGCATGGAAGATAAAGAATTGAGAAAGTGCCTGGGATGTGATAGAGAGTTAGGTACATCTGATACCTCAAACTTATGCAATATGTGTTTAAAATAAGCAGCAGGTGGCCAGGATATGACTGCCCATTTTCAGAACTTTTTATCATGGATGAAGGAATACATGCAACAGATGTTTACTGCCATGCAAGATTCTGGAACATCTAAAAAACGACAGTGACATGATGACCCTGATAAGGAACCCTCTGTTAGGTCACAGATGCAAGAAGATGTTTTTAGTATTCAGGATTTGGAATCTCTATATTCCTCAGAGGAAGAAGGCAAGGTTGTGGAGGAA
The DNA here is from genome assembly GCA_037306005.1 of Rhinophrynus dorsalis. NCBI lineage: Eukaryota > Metazoa > Chordata > Amphibia > Anura > Rhinophrynidae > Rhinophrynus > Rhinophrynus dorsalis. The sequence goes on along the minus strand of CM074718.1, from coordinate 213,447,396 downwards.
TCAGGATCTTTTAATATTGATGATATAGAGTCACTTTTAAAGAATATGAGAAAGACCTTAGGGCTTACTGAAACTCAGAAGCAGCTTGATCTAATGGTTACCGCCTTTTTAGGTAATAAAAAGGTAGTTCCTGTTTTTCCTATTCACAGTTCCAAAGTGGATAGATGATTCGCATTGTCAAAAAAGTTTTTAAGGATGTAGCCCTTTGATGAGACAGAAGTTCAGTCTTGGGTTTTACCGCCTAATGTAGATATAGCTTTGTCTCAGTTGGCAAAAAGGACCACACTTCCTATGGATGATGGTTCTTCACTGAAAGATCCAATGGAGAGGAAGAAAATTGATTTGTCAATATCTACGTTTGAAAGAAGTTTCAGTTATTAAGAAAACATCTAATTTCTATTGTGATTCATCTCTTGATTTGGTTAGATTATTGGCAAAGTCTTCTGCCCTTTCTGTTGTGGCTAGACGCTCTCTGTGTCTTAGGTCTTGGGGGCAGACTCATCTTCTAAAGCTAAATTAGTTTCTCTGCCTTTTGTGGGTGAGTCATTGTTTGGTTCACAGTTAGAGGATTTGGTGAAAAAGATTTCAGGTGGGAAAGTTATTTTCTCCCCAGGATAGGAGAACTAGATGCCCCCAATAATCTTTTAGGAATCAGAGTTTTCATTACCAAAGGTTGTCCTTTCGTGAGGCAAGAAGATATCAGCCTCACAGGTCTTTTCAACAGTCTAGAGCCACCTCAGTTCAGACGCAGAGGTTTTAGAATCAATTTCCCAAAGAAATCCCCAAACAACAAAGATTTCCAATGAAGATCAGCAGATCCCTCCTCTAGAGTCAGTACGGGGCAGGCTGACTCAGTTTGCACATGTATGGACCATTTCATTTTGTGCAGACAATTGGGTAGTAGAAGCTATAGAGAAGGGATACCCACTAGAATTTGTTTCTGTCCCCAAAGGAAATTTCTTCAGGGAATACAGACTTCCAGCCAATGCCAAGAAAGCAAGGGTTATGTTGAAATCAGTTCAGAATTTGATAGAAGCGAAATGTCATAGTAGGGCAGGGGTATCAAGGCCTGTATTCAGTCCTATATTTAGTTCCCAAGTTGTCAGGGGGATTCTGGACAATTTTAGACTTGAAGCATTTGAACAATTCTATCAGAGCAACTTTTCTCTGGATGGAAACAGTGGCTCCTGTAATGAAGGCCATCCCAGGGGTTTCTAGCATCAGTAGGTCTTCGGGATGCTTATCATCATATAATGGTAATACCTGGCCACAGGAGATTTCTTTGGTTCGTGATCCAGAAGGAACACTATCAGTTCAGAGCAATACCCATTTGGCCTTTCCTTGGCACCAAGGGTTTTCACAAAGGTGTTGGCAGCATCCTTGCAGGGGTTGAAGAAAGAAAGAATATTACTGGTACCACATCTAGAAGACATCCTAATAATAGCAGATTCTATGCATCAGGCTATCCAATTCATCTGCAGAACGTTGAGTCAACTCAAGGAAGCAGGGTGGCTTATCAATCATCAGAAGAGCCAGTTATTGCCAGTACAGCAGTTAGTCTTTCTAGGGATTTAGGATATGACAGCACATTTATCAGAAGACAGAATTTGAGACTGAAACAGAGGGTGTAAAAATTCAGGACTTCTATGACAGTCACAGCCCCAGAGTTCACGTAACTGATAGAAGTATTAACATCAACTATACAGGTTCTTCCATGGTCTTGCTTTCATCTCCGCAGTCTACAGAACAATTTCCTAACCTTCTGGAACAGGTATTCGAACAATCCCAATCAAAAGATTCAGGTCTTGCCGAGCTTCAGAATGGACTTGTCATGGTAGATGAAAACAGAGAATCTTCAAAGAGCACATTCATTGCTACCACCAACATAGGAAATCCTCATGATAGATGCCAGTCTCAGTGGTTGGGGAGGAGTGTGGAGCTCAGAAACCGTTCAGGGACTATGGTCAAGAGTAGAAAATAAATTGCACATAAACATTCTGGAGATGAGAGCAGTAAGAAAGTACCTTCTGCAGCTGGGCTCATTTCTAAAAGGAAAATCAGTGCTGATAAGATCAGACTGTAGTTACTTACATCATAAATCAGGGTGGCACAAGAAGCAGATGCCTGATGAGCGAAACCAGCAAATTGTTTCTTGGGCAGAAAGCAATCCCCTGAGCATCTCTGCAACTTACATCTCAGGGAATCTCAATCTGATTGCAGACTACCTGAACAGAACAAAAATACATCAGGGGAATAGTCACTCAGTAAGTCAATCCTTCTACAAATAACCAAGAAGTGGGGATTTCCAGAGACAGACCTGATGGCTACCCATCGCAATTCAAAGTGCAGCAAGTCCTTCTCGAGATGGGCAGACCCAAAAGCTGTGGGCCAAGATGCGTTAAGACAGATTTGGTCATACATATATTTCCCCTGGTACCCATTGTTCTGGATGTGCTCAGGAAAATAAGAGAAGACAGGGTTCAAGTAATCTTGATTACCCCAAGCTGGCCAAGAAGAGTGTGGTATCCTCAGTCCAGATAGCTATAAGACCACCATGGGTGCTTCCAGTTTCTCAGGACCTACTATCTCAAGGGCCAATTTATCATCCCAATCCGGCCTTCTTGAATTTGAAGGCATGGAGGCTGAGTGGAGCTCATTAACCGCAAAAGGTATATCATCAACAGTGGCAGATACTATTATAGCAGAAAGGAAAGCATCAACATCAAAGATTTATTGTCGAGTCTGGAAGATTTTCAGAGTCTGGTGTTAAAAGAACCAGTTGTCTAGACAAGACATTTCCACATACAAGATTATGGATTTCTTGCAGCAAGGATTTTAAAAGGGGCTTAAACCAGCATCTTTGAAGGTTCAGCTATCTGCTCTGTCAGCTATCCTTGCATTTCAGTTTATTGAAGATACCTTAGTCACAAGATTTCTTAGGGCTTTAGTTAAAGTGAGGCCTACCATAGAGCATTTTTTCCCCTTGGGATCTTAATTTGGTTCTGGATCAATTATCCAGTTTCAAAGCTTTTGAACATGGGCTTTTTGCATGAGCACAGGATTTCTTTAAAGAACCTAACTGTCAAGACGGTGTTTTTAACAGCAATCACTTCTGCATGTAGAGTGGGGAAACTACAGGCCCCATCCTGCAACCCCCATACATTGTCTTTCATCAAGACAAAGTAGTTCTAAGAACACAAGCCTCCTTTAGATCTAGGGTAGTAACTGAATTTCATCTCAATCAGGAAATTGTCCTGCCATCTTTTTTTCTGCACCAAAAAATGATATGGAATGAAAATTTCATAACCTCGATTTAGTTTTACGTCTGTCTTACTATTTAGACCGAACAAAAGATTCTAGACAGTCAGAATCTTTATTTATTTATTTCTTTGGGAAATATAAAGGCAAGACAGCCTCCAAAGTCTCTATATCTTGCTGGATTAAAGCATGCATGAAAATGGCATATGAGGAAGCAAATATGCAAGTGCCAGCAAGAATAACAGCTCACTCTACCAGATCCCTGCCAACATCATGGACCACTAAGGCTGAGGCTTCACCAGACAATATATGTAAAGCTGCCACATGGGCTTACAAATCTACATTCATCAAACACTATAAGGAGGATGTTCTCACATCAGCAGAGGCAAGATTTGGAAGAAAGGTGTTGGAGGCAGTAGTTCTAGTGTAATGGTTGTATCTTCCATGTATCTACTAGCTCTTTTTTATATTGGTGACTAAATTGTTTTTCCTTGCTATAGAATTTCTCCCTCCCTTCTGGTTCACTGCTTCTGTATGTCACATTGTTTTCCATGGAGAGGACGAAGAAGAAAGGGAGAAATTTACTCACCGATATTTTTTTTCTTCTGTGTCGTCTCTACGGCACTCCCAACCCTATTGACCTATTATGATTATTGTTTCTCTGCAGCTCTGTCAAAAGTATAACTGAAGATAGATAGCAAGGCGGACTTTTTAAACGAGTTGAGCGATTGGTCCTACCAGCTGGAGCGCGGAGATTAATCCATTGTTTGTCATGGAGAGGACACAGAAGAAGAAGAAAAAATATTGGTAAGTAAATTTATCCCTTTATTAACCCCAACCCTCTCTCTCTCATGCCTCTCCAGGTCAGTGTCACTACCCCCCCCCGATTTGCTCTAGTGCACTACTTCTTTCCTTCTTTCATTCCTCGTCATTCTCTCTGATTCCCTCTTTATTCCTCACAGTTACTATCTCATATGATATCTGCGGAAGAGGTTCTTATCAGCATTCCCGTAACAGAGTGCTTCCTCCCTGCACTAGTAAGATATTTAGTACATCTCCTTCTGGAGCTCTCATTCATCTCAATCAATAAGCAATATATATTAGGGTCACTGCAAGAGGAAACATTCTGTATAGGAACCATACTAAGTTTACCCTTTGAGTGCAAGAATAGTGAAAAAAAGCTAAGCCAAGTTTATTTCTATCATAGTGGCTGATGCTCTATGAAGGTGGAGGAATTCTGGTACAAACTACCTGAACCATAGGGCACAAATAAAAATACCCATTGATTTAAACAGGCCTTTTAAACCATTGAATTATAGAGTTATTGAATTATTGCTCCACAATGCATCTTAAGCCAAAGGGTTTTTGGCTATTGATGAATTTCCTGTGGGGCAGTTGGTCTGCAACAGAATTACCCAACTGTTCTTAGAACATCAGCCTCACTGACAGGAGAAGGAATTCAAGGGTTGTCTATCAGTTGCCACAAAATGATGATAGATCTCTGTGCTGGATAGGTGATTGATGTTTTCAGAAATGGTGCTGTATAGATGATATAAGCTGGTTGTATGATTGATGGATACTTTAAGGTTCATATGGGTGATGTGTGGCTTCATGGGTAAGGTGCGGGCTAAGTATAGTGAGCGTTATATTTGTGGGTTGTATGTAAAATGTGTGTTGTGAGCAGATGGGTGCTTTGTAAATGAGTGATGCTTTGTGGGAGAGTGACAGAATTTGATGCTATGTGGGAGTGTGACGCTGTGTGGGAGAGTAATGCTGCATGCATGCATAAGTCTTTTGAGTACCATCATCAGTTATGTCCGCATCTCTGCTTCCCCATACCCTTCCCTTGTCCTGTCTACACATCTAAATGTACATACACTGGGACTAGTGTATAAAAGAAAAAGGTGCAGATACTGAGCAACAAAATACACCATAGGGGACAAATTAAACTTTCCATTCATTTAAAAATTACTTTTAACCACTTGTATACTAGCACGGTATCCAATGCATTGCTGTCTTCTCTAGCATTCTAGGGTGGAACCCACCATTTAAATCAATGGGATAGGTGGGCATATTTTTCACTGTGATGAAGTTGGTTTGTGTAGCGGTTATTCAGACTCTCAGACCAGAGGTAAAAAATAAAACACAGTTTTATTTAGAATAAATGAGGAACACGGCCCCCTAAGGGCAGAAATAGTTAATACACGTAACTGAAGGCAATATGGTAATATAGCAGAGACAGTATGGATAAAGAGCAATGCATACAAGCAATGGAACAGAGTAAGGCTAGGGTTAAGTCCAATGCAAAATAATCAGTCTCTGATGTGGTGTGTAAGACTACTCCCAGCAGTCCTCAAGGACTGGTGATAAGTAGTGATGAGCGAGCACCCCAATGCTCGGGTGTTCGGGTGCTCTGACCGAGCACCCCCGGAGGCTCGAGTGCTCGGCCGAGCACCCGAGCCCCATTGAAGTCAATGGGAGGACTCGAGCATTACACCAGGCACCCCCTGCTCTGATGAGGGGAGGGTGCCTGGTCCATAGGAAAAGGGCAGAAAAGGATGGAAACACCACAGAAATGGTTCAGGGACAGCATAGGGAGGATGTCTGGATGCATCTTGGACTCCAACATCGCTGCTGGGAACGATCTTTCGCCCGTAGTACGCCATTTTTACAGACTGACCGTAAAACACACAAAAAGGAAAATAAAAACGACTTTAGGCGAAAAATTGTTACCAAACAGTATTTGCTGTATATTTACTTGTACATCATCTGCAAATTCTGCAAAAAATTTCATCGATTTTTCTGAAGTGAGGCCATGATTAAGAGGGAAACGTGCGCAAAGGCAAATTCTCCCAAAAATTTCCTCGATTTTTCTGAACTGGGGCCATGATTAAGAGGGAAACGTGCGCTGAGCCGACCATCTAAAACATTATGGGTGAGGGTCTGCTGCGGAGCTGACCATCCTAAACATTATATGCGAAGGCCCGCTAGTGAGCTGACGCTATAAAACATTATATGAGAGGGCCCGCTAGAGAGCTGACCCAATAAAACATTATATGAGAAGGCCCGCTGGTGAGCTGACCTATATAAAAATTGTCAAACAGGGCCCGCTGGTGAGCTGGCCCTATATAAAAATTATATCACAGGGCATATGGAAGAGGAGGAGGAGGATGAGAAGATTAAGAGTCAACCATATACCCGTTTTTTGGGTGGAAGGGGTGAATGGGAATACAGAGTATTCCCATCATTGTAAATAACATATATAAAGTGACTTTATGTTCCCCCGGGGCTTTCCTCCAGTGGAGTGGAGAAGTCAGGGGAAATCCAGGCCTTGTTCATTTTTATAAGTGTCAACCTATCAGCATTGTCGGTGGAAAGGCGGATACGCTTATCTGTTATGATGTCACCAGCAGCACTAAATACACGCTCAGACAGAACGCTGGCGGCAGGGCAGGCCAGCACCTCCAAGGCGTAGAGTGCCAGTTCATACCACGTGTCCAGCTTGGACACCCAGTAGTTGTAAGGCACAGAGGGATCATTGAGGACGCTGACACGGTCTGCTACGTACTCCTTCACCATCTTCCAAAACTTTTCCCTCCTTGTGACACTAGGCTGCGCATCAGGGTGAGGGTGCTGGCGGGGTGTCATGAAGGTGTCCCACGCCTTGGAGAGTGTTGCCCTGCCTTTGTCGGAACTGCTGTGTGCTCCCCTTTTCTCCCCTTCTCGGTTGGCCAAGGTAGCACGTACTCTGCCGCCAGCGTTGTCAGATGGAAAATTTTGGAGCAATTTTTCAACAAGAACCTTCTGGTATTGCACCATTTTGCTTGTCCTCTCCACCGGAGGAATGAGAGATGAGAAATTCTCTTTGTAGCGGGGGTCCAGAAGGGTGAACACCCAGTAATCCGTGTTGTCTAAAATGCGTGTAACGCGTGGGTCACGGGAAAGGCAGCCTAACATAAAGTCAGCCATGTGTGCCAGAGTACCAACAGTCAAGATTTCGCTGTCCTCACCAGGAGGATGACTCTCAATCTCCTCATCCTCTTCCTCCTCTTCTGCCCACCCACGCTGAAGAGATGGAACTAAAGTTCCATGGCTACCCTCTGTAGCGGAGGCAACCGTGTCTTCCTCCTCCTCCTCCTCCGCCTCCTCCAATTGTCGCTGAGAAGACGAAGTGAGGGTGCTCTGGCTATCACCTTGTGTAAGCTCTTCCTCCCGCATTTCCACCTCTTCCACATGCAAAGCGTCAGTTTTAATTGTGAGCAGCGAGCGTTTCAGTAGACACAGAAGTGGGATGGTTACACTGATAATAGCGTTATCGCCGCTCACCATCTGTGTCGATTCCTCAAAATTGCGTAAAACCTCACAGAGGTCTGACATCCATTCCCACTCCTCACTTCTGATTACAGGAAGTTGAACGGAGAGGCGACGACCGTGTAACAGCTGGTACTCCACTACTGCCCTCTGCTGCTCACAAAGCCGGGCCAACATGTGGAAGGTGGAGTTCCAGAGCGTGCTCACGTCACACAGCAGCCGGTGAGCTGGCAATTGTAAGCGCTGCTGCAGCTTCAACAGGCCGGCCGAAGCTGTAGATGACTTACGGAAATGTGCACACACGCGGCGCACCTTGGTCAAGAGATCATGCACATTGGGGTAGGTTTTTAGAAATCGCTGAACCACTAAATTAAATACATGCGCTAGGCATGGTGTATGTGTGTGAGCTTGCCGAGCTCCAAAGCCGCCACCAAGTTACGCCCATTATCACACACAACCATGCCTGGTTGCAGGTTGAGTGGCGAGAGCCACTGCTCGGTCTGGTGACTAATCCCCTGCAACAGGCCGTGTGCTGTTTGTCCCCAAGGCAGATCAGCTTCAGCACGGCCTGTTGACGCTTCCCCACTGCAGTGCTACACTGCTTCCAGCTACCGGCTGATGGGGGAGTGGCGCTGCGTGTAGAGAATTCGGAGGTGGAAACGGAGGAGGAGGAGCCAATAACGTAGGTGCTGGCGGAAACCCTGATGGAGGTAGGGCCCGCAATCCTCGGCGTGGGTAGCACCCGTGCCATCCCAGGGTCCGAGTCGCTCCCAGCCTCCACGACATTCACCCAGTGTGCCGTCAGGGAAATGTAGCGTCCCTGGCCACAAGCACTTGTCCATGTGTCAGTCGTTAAGTGGACCTTCCCAGTAACTGCGTTGGTCAGGGCACGGGTGATGTTACGGGACACATGGTGGTGTAATGCGGGGATGGCACACCGGGAAAAGTAGTGGCGGCTGGGGACCGCGTACCGAGGGACAGCTGCTGCCATCAGGCTGCGGAAGGACTCAGTCTCCACAAGCCTAAATGGCAGCATTTCGATGGCCAGTAATTTGGAAAGGTGTGAGGTTAGTGCTATGGCCTGTGGGTGGGTGGCTGGGTATTTTCGCTTGCGCTCAAATGCCTGGGGTAACGACATTTGGACGCTGTGCTGGGACAGGGAAGTGGATGTGGTCGCTGATGGTGCTTCAGATGGTACAGGTGCAGGGCGGGAGGTATGCGGGCCTGCGCCTTCGACAGGCGATTGGCCGGCACCGAAAACAGGGGAAGAGGAGGCAGTGGTGTGGCCTGCAGACACAGATGGGCGATCCAGGCATTCCTCCCACTTATTACGGTGCTTGGATGCCATGTGTCGGATCATGCTGGTGGTGGTGAGGTTTCTAGTGTTCATGCCTCGGCTCATTCTGGTGTGGCACAGGTTGCAAACTACAATTCTTTTGTCGTCCGCACTTTCCTTAAAAAAACGCCATACCGCGGAACACCTACCCCTTGGCAAGGGAGATTTACGCAAGGGGGTGCTCCGTGGAACATTTGCGGGCCGGTTTGGTGCGGTCCGCCTTCTTTCTGTAGCCACACCACTGCCTCTTCCAGCCTGTTGCGGTGCTGCAGATGGCTCACCCTCAGGACTGCTGTCATCGCTCGGCTCTACACCTTCCCAGGTGGGGTCAGTCACCTCATCGTCCACCAAGTCCTCCTCCACTTCCTCACTCTGATCATCCTCCTCATGTCTTGATCCCACCACATACTCAGTCATTGACAACTGTATAACATCCTCCTCAACAAGGTCTTGAGACAGTAATAGTGGTTGATTTAATGGCAACTGTGTCTCATCATCATCATCATCCACTACTTCCTTTGACCTTAAATGCCGTTCACATCTGTCATCTTCTTGTGATTGGGTACCCTCTAGAGGTTGTGAATCAGGGCATAAGATGTCATGTTCCTCTGCAAGCGTGCTTGGAGAGAGGGTCAAATGAAGGATTGGTGATGAGACGAGCTCCTCACTATATCCCAGTGTGGGATCACTTCTTTGACCAGACCGTCTATGGTGGGAGGAAGGATGATCAGAGTGAGGATTATGTTGACCAGACTCTTGGCTACTGAGAGTGGACTTGGTGGAAGACAGGGTGGTGCTTAACCGACTGGAAGCAGTATCAGCTGACATCCAACCGACCACCTGTTCGCAGTGGTCGGACCTCGAGAGTGATGTCCTGCGACGCCCTGTAAAATGAGACATGAAGCTAGGTATGGTGGATGTCTTTCTTTCTTTTGCTCTGGCACCAGGCACAGTTTCTCCGCGTCCTGACCCGCGCCCTGAACTATCAGGATCACGTCCACTTCCCCGTCCCTTTTTACCCGCCTTCTTCATCTTACACGGAATATGTGACTTTGATATTTGAGTTTGAAGACTTAACAGTATTTCTTCCTATTCTGCAACTGTGCAGAGTACACAGAATATGCTGCTAAACTGCGGTGACGCACACTGAATGGAATATGTGACTTTGATATTTTAGTTTGAAGACTTAACAGTATTTCTTCCTATTCTGCAACTCTGCACAGTACACAGAATGTGCTGCTAAACTGCGGCGAAGCACACTGAATGAAATATGTGACTTTGATATTTTAGTTTGAAGACTTAACAGTATTTCTTCCTATTCTGCAACTCTGCACAGTACACAGAATGTGCTGCTAAACTGCGGCGAAGCACACTGAATGGAATATGTGACTTTGATATTTTAGTTTGAAGACTTAACAGTATTTCTTCCTATTCTGCAACTGTGCAGAGTACACAGAATATGCTGCTAAACTGCGGCGAAGCACACTGAATGGAATATGTGACTTTGATATTTTAGTTTGAAGACTTAACAGTATTTCTTCCTATTCTGCAACTGTGCAGAGTACACAGAATATGCTGCTAAACTGCGGCGAAGCACACTGAATGGAATATGTGACTTTGATATTTTAGTTTGAAGACTTAACAGTATTTCTTCCTATTCTGCAACTCTGCACAGTACACAGAATGTGCTGCTAAACTGCGGCGAAGCACACTGAATGGAATATGTGACTTTGATATTTTAGTTTGAAGACTTAACAGTATTTCTTCCTATTCTGCAACTGTGCAGAGTACACAGAATGTGCTGCTAAACTGCGGCGAAGCACACTGAATGGAATATGTGACTTTGATATTTTAGTTTGAAGACTTAACAGTATTTCTTCCTATTCTGCAACTGTGCAGAGTACACAGAATATGCTGCTAAACTGCGGCGAAGCACACTGAATGGAATATGTGACTTTGATATTTTAGTTTGAAGACTTAACAGTATTTCTTCCTATTCTGCAACTGTGCAGAGTACACAGAATATGCTGCTAAACTGCGGCGAAGCACACTGAATGGAATATGTGACTTTGATATTTTAGTTTGAAGACTTAACAGTATTTCTTCCTATTCTGCAACTGTGCAGAGTACACAGAATATGCTGCTAAACTGCGGCGAAGCACACTGAATGGAATATGTGACTTTGATATTTGAGTTTGAAGACTTAACAGTATTTCTTCCTATTCTGCAACTGTGCAGAGTACACAGAATATGCTGCTAAACTGCGGCGAAGCACACTGAATGGAATATGTGACTTTGATATTTGAGTTTGAAGACTTAACAGTATTTCTTCCTATTCTGCAACTGTGCAGAGTACACAGAATATGCTGCTAAACTGCGGCGAAGCACACTGAATGGAATATGTGACTTTGATATTTGAGTTTGAAGACTTAACAGTATTTCTTCCTATTCTGCAACTGTGCAGAGTACACAGAATATGCTGCTAAACTGCGGTGACGCACACTGAATGGAATATGTGACTTTGATATTTTAGTTTGAAGACTTAACAGTATTTCTTCCTATTCTGCAACTCTGCACAGTACACAGAATGTGCTGCTAAACTGCGGCGAAGCACACTGAATGGAATATGTGACTTTGATATTTTAGTTTGAAGACTTAACAGAATGTGCTCTAATCTGCAACTTTGCACACTAAACAGAATGTGCTCTAATCTGCAACTTTGCACACTAAACAGAATGTGCTCTAATCTGCAACTTTGCACACTAAACAGAATATATGAAATTTTTTTTTTTTTGTTTTTTTCCCCCCACACAAAATAAACTGCTGCCCCCACACACAGTAGTCCTAAAAAGGACTTTTGGTTCTTTTTTTTCACAAATTTGCTTTTTTTCTCCCTACACTGAATTTCCCTTCCTATCCTCATCTCTCCCTGGCTAAGACTGAGCCGAACTCGCTGGTCAGGTGCTATACAGCACCCGACCACGGGTTCTGGCCAGCCAATCAGTGTAATGCCAGCAGCCAACATGGCTGCTGGCATTACACTGATGTCAGAGCCTCCCTGCACGTTTATTGGCTGCGCAGCAGCCGCAAAACGTGCGGGGAGGAGACCCTAACATGGCGGGCGAGCACATGCGGTACTCGTACGAGTACCGCCATGTGCCGAGCAGAGCGATGCTCGAGCCGATCCGAGCATCGGCCGCGCATGCTCGCTCAACACTAGTGATAAGCAAGACCAACACTGGTGCTAGAGCTAAATAAAACCAGAGCCAAGGGCACTCTGCCATGAGTAACGGAATAGGCACACTGCGTGAGCTGAATGGGACCAGAGCCACGGCACTCTGCGGTACTGAAAGGGTTAATGACACTGCGTGAGCTGAATGGAACCTGAGCCAGTAGCACCCCTTGGTGCGTCAACGGATACCCGTACTGCCAGAGCTGAAAGGGACCATAGCCAGTAGCACCCCGTGGTGCATAAACGGATACCCCAACACTGCTAGAGCCGAGTATGACCAGAGCCAGTAGCACCCTTCCGGTGCGCCAATGAAGCGTAATGTTGCAAGAGCTAACGGTAGATGGTAACGGAAACCCACTGCTCTGCAAATGTAGCAAATGGCTCGGTAAGGAGAGTGAGAGCTCAGCAAGTGTTAATGGAGAGGCTCGGTATCTGAGATAACAAGCTCTGCGAGTGAAAACGGACAGGCTCGGTAACGGAGGCAACAAGCTCAGCAAGTGTTAACGGATGGCCCAGAATCGGAGGCAACAAGTACTACAAGTGTCAGCGGACAGGCTCGGTAACAGAGGCAACGAGCTCAGCAAGTGTTAACGGATGGCCCAGAATCGGAGGCAACAAGTACTGCAAGTGTCAGGGACAGGCTCGGTAACGGAGGAAACAAGCTCAGCTAGTGTTAACGAATGCCCAGTATCTGAGACAGCAAGCACAGCAAATGTTAACGGACAGGCTCGGTAACGGAGGCAACAAGCTCAGCAAGTGGTCAGCTTTGACAGTTCACAATGTCGCCAAGCGACATAGACAAAGTCACGCTGGAACTGGAACACAGGAAGCTGGATACCAAGCAGGAAAGTCAGCCAGGCTGGGTCATACACGGAGCAGGAACGTCAGACAAGCCGGATCAATCACGGAGCAGGAACGTCAGCCAGGCTGGGTCATACACAGAGCAGGAGCGTCAGACAAGCAGGATCAATCACGGAGCAGGAACGTCAGACAGGCCGGGTCATACACAGAGCAGGAGCGTCAGACAAGCCGGATCAATCACGGAGCAGGAACGTCAGACAGGCCGGGTCATACACTGAGCAGGAACCAGAAGAATAGTCAGACAAGCCGAATTAGTACGCAGGAACACAGAAAGGGAAGCACTGGTACAGGAACACTACGAAAGGGCACCTGGTAGGTGCCAGAGGCCCAGTATAAGAAGGCTATACTGGGCAGGCATAACAAGCGCTGCCAATAGGAACACACCACCTCAGAGAGTGACAGGTAATCACGGGAACCGTGATAGTTTGCCCTGGAATTGCTCCTCTTTTCTTTGTACATAAGGCCCAGTGTGTATGTATGACACACCAAAAGTTCTGTGCAGTGGAGATCTCACCTAGCATTTAAACCGATAGGAAATCATGGAATTTTTGGCCTCTATGTTACATTACTGAATTGTACCCATAGAGCCTTATTCATCAATTTAAAGAGGAAAAAAAATAGAGGTGCAACTGCACTGTAGAGTAGACACTAAAATTCTTATTGCTTGAAAAGGGCTTATAACCCTTGCAATGCTAGAGGTCTCCAGTGCTTTACTTCATAATTCATTAACGACATCTTGAGCATTCAGCAGTTTAAAATAGCCTTTTAAACTAATGATTATTTGTGACATTTTGATTTTTTCCCTGTAGTGCAGTTGATTTTCCCTTTTTAAGTGATGAATGAGACCCATAATTTCTTCCCGTAAACAGTTGTCCATTTTATTCCTACACCTTTATTAACCCCTTAAGGACCAGTGACAATCCTGAGACGTCATGACTTTTTTTTTATCAAAGTGCTCCAGCGAGTTCGCTGTGATCATGACGGAAGTCTAAAACTGAGTGCTCCAAGGCTGGATGTACCCTAAAATTTTCCATGATATACTCTAAAATGGTTTGACAAACTGTGATTTCTAGAACCCTTTCTGGTATTATTTATATGCTCACCTATTCTATTTTTTAAACAATGGGATGTTGATCCACATATTGCTTTTTACAAGGGCAAGTTATTAAATACATTTCAAATTTACTTTTCACTTTTTATTTTTTGTTTAATAATAAAAGTTTGATTTGTTAGAAAAGACTTGAAGGTAGTCCCTGAGTTGCCATAAGTACAACACTAAAATAAACAAATAAATAAATAAATAAAATAGTTTTCTGCCTCCAAGCCAATTGTTACATCTATTTGATTTATGTTCTAAAATTAAACTCGGAGATATAATAGATTTTAAGGTTCTGGCTTTTGAGAAAATTATAAATTTCTTTGGCAGGTTTCAGTGTAGGATCACCTCCCAATACTGGCCAATATTTATTTAAAATGTGTTTAATCTGTTGAGCAATATCACTGAATTGCAAGATAAAATGAATTTTCATGGTCGTTGGAGACCTTTCTTTTATATTAAAAAATTTCGGTTCTATCAAGCAACACGGCTTTTTCAGTGGCTTCTACCACTTTTTCTTTATCATACCCCTTTTCCAAAAAATCGATTTTTCAAAAATAGGGTAATTATTTCTGTCCTCTTTGTGGTATGAATTTGTTCTGCCTCTATAAAAATAGATAAATCTAAAAAGGTACTATCTGTATTACTAATTTTTTCCAAAAATATTAAATTCAAATAATTTTGTCCCAAATAGTTTAAAAACCCTTTCATCTCTAATTCAGAACATCACAGATTAAAATAATATCATCTATATACCAATGATAGAAGAACAGGTTTGCCAAAAAAGGATTGTGGTTTCTAATAAAATGTTTATCCCACAAAATTAAAAATATATTAGCATAACCAAGGGCAAACCTGGTCACCATGGCTGTCCCCATGATAGTCCTCTGTGTGTGGAGATTACACTTACCATTAACTCCTTAACAAACAGCCAAACCCATTTGCTCAATGGATTCAGGGGTCCCAGAGCAGTGTGCAGCCAAATGGGACCCCTGAATTCAATGACGTGCAAGGCACATCATGGGTCCTTAAGGGGCTAAAAAGAAAAAAATAGTCAAAATAAATAAAATACAGTCTAAAATAAATTGCATTTGTTTGGTCTCCATAATATATTTTTGTTCCAAAAAGTATTTAATGCAATACCATATTTATGTTCGATTACTGTATAATGATGATAACCTGACTACTGAAATGTTGAAAGTCCTAGTTAAACTATTTTCAAAATGCCTCATACTCAGCAAAGGGCCTGGAATGTATAAAAATGCAGAAGTCATCTTATTATACAAAAAAGTTGATAAGGCAGATCTAAAAAACTACCGACCAATAAGCCTATTGTGGTCTGCAAGGTTTTCACAAAAGTACTATCAAAATGAATGGACACAATAATTAATGAGGTACAATCTAAGGAACAAGCAGGATTCAGGAGCAGTTTCAGTACAATGGACCACATCCAGACAGTGCAACAAGTTATAGAGCTGCATAATGAATACAATTATGCATAGACTTCATTGGCTACAAAAAGGCCTTTGACTCAGTGAAAAAGCAATCAGTAATTGATGCCCTGATCAACCAAGGAATAGATAGCATTTACATCAATATCCTCCAATCAATATATGAAAATTCAATTGCATCAATACAGGTCAACAATGATAAAGTCCAGATCAACATAGAAAAAGGGGTTAGACAAGGAGATACAATCTCCCCAAAACTATTTTCTGCAAACTATGTTGGGACAAAGACTTTAGATCAATAGAGACTACCTACATCTGCAGACGATATTATACTCTTTGCCAGTAGTCCTGAACAACGTAAGAATGCATTGAAAAGCTACAAAAAGAAATCTTGGTCTGAAGATGAATATTAACAAAACGCAAGTTATGTTAAACAAATTTACCATACCAAGGAAAATCACAGTAACTGGACGATAACTAGAAGTGTACAAGTATGTTTAATGTCTAATAAAATTGGGATGGCAAGCATTTGGAAAACTTAGTAGTACTGTCTTTAAGACTGATTTACTACTCTGCCTCAAGAGAAAGGTTTATGACCAGTGTGTCCTCCCAGTCCTTATGTATGACTGTGAAACATGGACACTGCCAAAGCCATATAAAACTTAAGGTTACACAGAGAAGTATACAGAGGCAAATTCTAAACATAACAAAAAGAGACCAAAAAAGTGTGCATGGATTCTTCAGGAAACAAAGGTCTATGATGTAATTTAAAGAGTAAAGCTCCTGAAATGGAAATGGGCAGGCCACATAGCAAGAAGACCTGATGGAACAAGTGGGACAAGCAGGGAAACATAATAGAAAATGTTAACACTGAATAATGTCGCTGAAACAAGAGTTTTGGTGCAGTGAGCACATTCCTGTGAATGAATATGGTAAAAAAAAACTGCCACCACATTTCTAAAGAAAACCGGGTTTATATTATATACAAATATGGCACTGCCTTCAGTGATGACGCCCCCCCCCCCGGGGCACACACACACAGATTGAGACAACAATAATGACAGGAACACAGAGAGGAGCCACTCCATGCCTGAGTCAGGTGAATGCTGTGCATGCAGGTACTTTATATTGAGATCTGTGTCAGGGTGCTAAATCTGAAAACAGTCTGCATCATACTGACACACTTTATAATTGAAAAATGGGCACCAGCACAGAATTCAGTATAAAGGCTCAGGCAACTACCAGTTCAGGCATGTTATTCAAGTGGCTCTCTACAGGAGAGTTGTGGCTTCTGATGAAATTGCCATCAGTAATTACCACTTCTGATTGTGGACCAAACACCCTCTGTGTACCTTGCTGAACCTTTCTGCCAGCACACTGGAATGTGTGCCTCCTATTTTCTGCCTACAAAATCCCAGCACAGGCAAACCCTGTGACAGGACATAAGTAGATCAGTCTCCATGTCACTGATATGATATGTATGAGTCCCAGTGTCTACAACCACTGGGATAGTACATTTTATAATGAGGCTATATATTATGGGGATCATTTTGTAACAAGATACATGTTGTCACCCCCTCTGATGCAACCTCAGTAAATACACATGAAATAGCCTTTGCCCTCTTTGAACTTACTGTCACACAATCTCACCTAGCACCATCTTCCCCATACACTGTATTCACCAGTATTTACATTTTATATCAATACATAGCTAATCACATAATGCATTCAAGAGGCCACTTGCACAAATACAAACTGGAGAAAGTATGTGGGAAAACAACTGCACCATAGGGGAACAAATCCTCCCTGATTTAAGTTGAGCCAGTGGTGAAATTAGTCACTGGAGGGTCTGAGTGCAAAATATTTTTGACCCACTATCACAAAAAGATTTCCACTGAGGCATTACTAGAACCTATTAGAACCTACACTGGGGCAGATCAGTGCTGAGCTCTACTGTAGGTGCACCCTCTCCAGTCCATGTAGTTAGGCCCCTGAATTGAGCTTTTAATCACCCAGGGAAACAGAGAGAGTTCTCAAATACAACGTGTTAAAGTCCTCTAGCATTCAAGTAACCAAGTCTTATATAAATCAATGGGATTTTTAAAAATGTGTTTCCTATTATGCAGTTTGTGTTTTTTGGCCCCATAACTGCACCACTTCTGTCTTTATCTATATCCCACTGTGTTTTCATGTCTATCCCATATTGTGTACTATAACACACAATCACCACAAAAAATAATAATAATAATAATCTCTATAGCAACTCCAATTACAATCTACACACAAGGAAAAAACAAAAACTACATAGGGGTCGTGCTAGTCCAGTAATGTAGAAGCAAAATCAATGAGTATCACAATATGTCATAATATTTTTTATTAGATGTTATTCAATAGATAACATCATCAGTCATTCCTGGATGTCATAGAGGCAATCATGACAGTTGCAGCAGAACCACAGGATCTCAGACTGTCCTTACTGTGCATGGTAATCTTAACCCTTTAAAGACCAGAGGGGTGGGCAAAGGTGCACTGGTTATGGAAGCACATGCACTCTGCCTGCTTCAGCTGAAAATACTGCCAGCAATTGCCATGTCCACTTCCATAAAATGACATTCAGAACTACCTGAAGACCTTATCTCTTGAACAAATGTACAAGGACAAAATTCACCCCCCTAGCATGGATCACCTATCCTTCTGAATAGGTGATCCATGGGACGACATATGCGGCTATTTTAATTAAGAGCACATAACCTATATTTAACATAGGTTATATGCACTTTTTTAAACTATACCTTGCTTTCAGACCTCGAGGGGGGCATCAGGACCCCTCCTGATATCCCCCCTAACATGGATCACCTATCCAGAAGGATAGGTGATCCATGGGGTGACAAGGAAGGCATTGTCTGCCCTCCCTTACTACTGGAGTGGCTGTATAAGCTGTCTCCAGTACAAGCGCTTGAAGTAAACCCTGTCACCTGGTTCATGCATAGAAAGTGCAGCTATGAGGGATATCAGGAGGGGTCCTGATGTCCCCTCGAGGTCTGAAAGCAAGGTATAGTCTAAAAAAGCACATATAACCTATATTAAACATAGGTTATATGCACTTAATTAAAAAAGTCACATATGTCGCCCCATGGATAACCTATCCAGAAGGACAGGTGATCCATGCTAGGGGGTGTCAGAAGGGGTCCTGATGGACCCCCTTGAGACTGAACTTTTTTTAACAAACAATTAAAAATAAAATAAAAATAAAATTTCTTACACATGTAGAGGCAAGGTATGCAGCCGCATACCTTGCCTATTAACCAGAGGGGCAGGAAACACATTGGAATGCGTTGCTACCTCTCTGGTACACACAGGGTTAATCATGCAATACAAATACAATGAGGGCATGTCGAAAAAAATTGGAGAAGAAACAATGTCGAATTTAAATGGAGAAAGAACGTCATGGGAGCACTATAAGAAAAATTTTAAAGGGGGAGTTAAAATGTTGAATGTGAACAATATTTATCGAATTGAAATGGAGAAAGAAACCACTATAAGTGGAATTTCAAAGGGGGGGTTAATATGTCAAATTTTGATAATGTGGGGAACACATTTAACGCTAAACTTGATCTTTCTGTGTCCAAACATACACCTAATTCCTTGGTCTTTGACATCTTGAATTTTTTTTTAGGCAGTAGTTGAATAGACCAGACAGCGCCAATTTTGTTAGTTCTTAGAAAAGTGCTGTCTATTCCAGTTTTGTTTTACCATGGTTCTGCAACAGAAAATCAGTAAAACATGTTTGCAAAATATACATTGCTTGTTTTTACTGTAGCGCCGGTTTTTGCGCGGGTAATAGAATCAAGCCCTAGATCTCTGGATCTTCTGATCCAATTTACCATATTTAAAATAAAGCCAAAAGTACTTATTAGAGCCTGACAATTTTGGTGTAAATCCATACACTAGTCTGGGCTGTAGGTCTGTCTAAATGTTCTCGTAGCAACAAGTGGGAAAAGTATGTTTTTTAAGCAGTATGGTAATCACAAACTAAACAGCCAATTTTGCTGTTGAAATCAAAAGTTATGGGCAAATGCAATGTCAAATAACATAGAAACATTGTTCAAAAAATAACTATAGAAGCCCTATGAGACTCCTACGCTAAAATATGCAAAGCTAGAATTATGTTTAAATTTAGATCAGAGGATCTATATAGCCATTTTTATTAAAGGGGCCTTAGATCTTCTCTGTATTTTGTCATGTGACAAATTCTGTCACTTTGTGCTGAAAGCGGATTTTACTGAAATGGTGGTTCTTGTGCAACTGTGAGAAAATCTTTGAGCAAAGAAATAAATTAAATTGGAGAAAGATATATCACAGGATGCTGGAAATTGCAATTTGGCTGTCATTTCTGCAGCTGTTGTTTTAATTGATAATTACACAAACATTGTATAATTGTATTATTTATACTTACAGCTTCCATTTAATCAGACCAGAGTGGTATGCATATTGGTCGATGAGGCAAAAAAGTCAACTTTGTGGGCCAGAGAGGTATCCAATGCATTGCTTTGCAATGCATTGGATACCTCTTTGGCACTGGAGGGGTTAACTCTTACATTGCATAAAATAATACGTCAGACTGCCAGTTTCCAATTTTACAAATTTCACACATATGGCAATTAATTTTAAGAAGCAGTTCAGAAAAATAATCATGTACACTAAATTAAAATGAAATTGCACTACTGCACTTCTAGAATATTCTTCTACAATCCAGATGCCTTTGGGCATGTGACATAAAAATATGATGAGAAATATAGTTTCATAATTATATTATTTCTTTTTTTATTCATTTAATCCTAACTTTGTTTATCAAAATACCCACAGTTTCAATCACGGGGATCTTACTAGAAATGTGAAATAGAAGCTAATTTGTCAATTAAAGAAATTCACATTCATATAAAATATATAGTTTAATATACTTTTTATTTTTAATATACAGAAATTGACATTCATTTCAATGACAGTATAATTAATGCATTTTTCTGTGTAAAATGTTTCTTTTTTTTAATATTGTATTGATCTACAAAAGCCAGGGGTGTTCAGTTATATAGGACCTATACAAGATCAGGGATATTTAACCGAGGCAAGAATCTGACCTGAAGTAAGAGGTAGCCTGACAAATAGACACCACATATAGATAGATAGAGAGACAGATAGATAGAGAGATAGATAGATAGATAGATAGATAGATAGATAGATAGATAGATAGATAGACTAATTCCCTGTATGAGCCAAAATCAAATTAGTATCATCTCATATCACTTAATCATCACTCTGAGAAAAGTGTATATAATGGGTTTGACCACTCCGGTCAAATGCAACCATATGTAACCATGTGAAAGACAAAATTACATATTAGATGGGTAGAAAAAAAGCTATAAAAGCATATCTGTTAAATAGTTATCAGCTCCCAAATTTTGCAAATATTGTCCGTGGAGAGGAGCTGGACGTATGACGCTACATGGGAGAGAGTAACCGTACTCTAGATGTATAATCATATAGAAAGCTGATAACTATTTAACAGATATGCTTTTATAGCTTTTTTTCTACCCATCTAATATGTACTTTTGTCTTTCACATGGTTACATATGGTTGCATTTGACCGGAGTGGTCAAACCCATAATATACACTTTTCTCGGAGTGATGATTAAGTGATATGAGATGATACTAATTTGATTTTGGCTCATACGGGGAATTAGTCACTTTATTACTCTTTATTGTGGGCCAGTCTATAATGGATGGTTGATATGATCACACAGTTATGTCCTAGTGCTTAATATTGTTTGTATATCGAAATATTATTTAGTCAATTTGCATATTAATTGAGCTGTTTTCATTCGTTATTCTCTGGAACTAGGGGTCCGCTTATTCCATCGGAGGTTTATAAGTTGCCATCCTTGGGACTCTGTCTGAATAATTTATGCAAAACTGGGTCTATGTTTGGCACTTATGATAGGTTTTTAACTGTTTATGTTGGTAACATATTTACATTTACTCATTTCACTAATTGTATAATTGGTGTCACATGTTGTCCAATTAAGACATATTATATATATAATATAAGAGCTGCAGATCCGTATATATATTATTATAATTCTTTATTTATATGGCGCCAACTAATTCCGCAGCACTGTAAAATACATATATGTATGTAGAAAGTGATGAGATGCACTCACTGTAAAGTAACATTTAAACCTGGGTGCTCATCAAATAATAGGATACATACAGTTTATAGAAGGAGAGACAGCATTCACAGGGAAGATTTGCTTGATCCTTGAGAAAATCATCCCTGCGATTGCTGAATTCCTTCTATAAACTATATATATATATATATATATATCATTCTGCAGATAACTCAGAGGCACAGGAGTGATCACAGACATGCTATATAATAAGACTTAATTTTACAGGACAGAAAAATATAATGTTATTTATCATCTAATTCCATGACCACTTCCATGCACATTGCTGCTGCTTGTTGTTGCTGAGCCATAACAGTATATACAGAGAACATATTTTAACAGTTATATGGATGCAGTGACTATGAGTTTACCTTTTTACATTTGTGAAATGTTACAGGTTATGTGATGCACTCCAGGGCAAGAAGATTCTGCTTGGTTTGTTTTTCATAGTACCAGATAACATGTGCAGCTGGCAGCCCACCCCATGCACACCTTGTTTTCTATGAACAATGCAGAACATTGATCTCCCCAGGAAACAGAGTACTCTCCTAGCAATCTAATCCAATACTTATATATACCTAAAAGATTCACTGATTCTGTGGGGAACAAACAAGAAGAATTTTTCTAAAAAGATTACAAATAATAAATTAAAATGTAAAAAAAAGTTAGATTCATCTTTAACAAATCACTATCTAAAACAGTGGATGAAAGAACAAATCCACCGTTGCAGCTCAGAGGGCAATAGTCTCCAATTCCAGCAGTTGCACCTTGGGTTATAATCCAGAGAGAGTGATCACTTTACAGCATACTGCTGATAAGACTTAAATACAAGCAAGCCCCAAACATTTCCTCAAAATCATGTGCAAGGAAATGGTATAACGTTACTGCAGTTTCCTCTGCACCTTGATTATACATCATGCTAAACAAGGAACAGAGGTAATTAACTCCATAAAATGCACATACACTTCCCATCTACCTTTCCCTTTGTGCAAGAGGCATTAAGGGGAGAATTTTTGGCTTAAATACCTTAATAAATTGGTGATAGGCAACCACAGATAGATAATTAATTCCAGCACATGGTTTATCTCTGAATCATATTTGTACATCCTTTTTAGCATATATATATATATATATATATATATATATATATATATATATATAGAGAGAGAGAGAGAGAGAGAGAGAGAGAGAGAGAGCATGCATTAAGATTTCTGTATAGTTGAAAGGTTATACTGAACTAAAGATTCACATTGGGAAGGTCTCAATATTTGAGGAGAAGGTGTCTAAATAAGATCCATGTGAATAGAATTAATTTACTTTGCATTAGAAGTAATTTGTTTAGTATGAAATTATGTATATTCATTTCCCTATTATGCAGTGTTTTAGGAGCTTTCTTTATACTGTCATGTGATAACACAGAAGATAAAGATTCAGGTTAATTTGAGATTAAATCAAGACAATGACTTTATTCACCAAAGATGCAGTATTCAAGTGCAAAGTGCAAATACTTGTGTATGGCTGCAAGTGATTACCTGAGTATAAAATGTAAAATCAGCAACAATGAGAACAGCAAACACATGATATCTGTACCAAGATTTTGTCTAGCTCAAAACAGGCTTCTGCTTCTCTGGTTAGGGCTAATTGATAACTGAAATGCCTATCAGAATTGGCTGTCAGAATAAGATATCAATATGACATGAGATGTAAAACTGATGTCTGAAGGATATCTGACTCAGTGATATGCCCATTTCAGGGATCAAACACCAGAATGTAGTATCAAAATCAGATGTCAGTAAGAAATCCTTATGAAAGGTGGGTGGGAATATTACTGTGGCAAACAGCAATAGTGTAGTAACATGTACACAGGTGCAAGTAGCATGGCTTGTATGATGTTCAGCATACCTTTTAAATACCCAGAGGGGATACCCCACGTAAGAAGCACTGGAACCACATACATTTTTAATTACAAAAGTGGGCTGTTCTTTTTAAAATAATAGCTACACTTGTGTAATATGAAAATGTTTATATTATAAGGCTTTTTCTGTTGAGCAAAAAAAGAATACTGCCACTACTCAGAAATGCTATAGTCTCCCTGCCTCCAGGGACCTTCCTTGTCAGTGACTGGAAACTTGTGGTAGTGATACAATGTAACATTATCCCACAGCACTGTGCATTCTGTATGCTGTATTTAATAGACTAGAGGCAGTCTTTTCTTCATTGTATAACTATCCTTTTTACATTGTAACTTTATTACATTGTATCAAACTTCCATTCACAGACGCTGACAGAAAGCTTTATGGAAACTAATCAGAGACGTAAAGGTCTAAATAGGTGAAGATGAATGAATAAAAATAAGGAAAGTATAGGCGATCTGACGTTACATATCATGCACTTACAGAATACAAAAAGTCAAAATAAAAGTCACTGTCTTTCAGCTATTTGGTTTCAAGGCTAATGTTTCTGTTTACATGTTGATAAGAAAGAATAATCAGTTTTATCCTATTCTAACATGTTTAGCAGTTTCCTATTTGCCTTTCTTTATTAAATGGCATATTTTGGATACTGCTAGCTAGACCCTTGACCAAATGTTCTTTTTATTCATCTATACATTGTTCATACTTGCATAATTTTTGATTCTTTATTTGGTTTTTGGACTCAAACACACTGGGATTTTAGGTAAGGGTGAATATGTTTCATTAAACTTTCTTTTTTCATAATTTTTCACACAATACCTTTCCCGGTGTGTGACATTTACATCTACAAAGCTTTTCTACTAAAGCAAATCCTCTACTGAGATTGTTAAAGTTTTCTAAAACAGCAAGCACATTCTTATGTTATTTCATGTTGACACAAAGCAAAATGTTACAAAATAAGGGGCTGTGTTCTGACAGCTAAACATGCAACATTTTGGGGCAACTGCACAATAAGGTACACACTTTCCAAACAGCCCATTGATCTACATGGGTTTTTAATCCCTTGAATTCTTGAGACGGAGACCTGTCTAGAATTCAGGGGGTTAAATACTTTATTTAAATCAATGTGAATTATCATTTGACCTGTAATTGCTTTAGCTTTCTGAATACTGTCCAAAGTGCTTTATATCCTATATTATAATTCGCTAAGTTTGTCAGAATCCGTCATGTGCAGTAGAGACGGCTGCTTGTACTCCAGTCATGCACAGTAGAGACTGTCTGTGCCGTGGCGGATATGGAGCGGGGAGCTCCGAATTCAGGTGGAAGGCCTCTATGAACACCGGTAGGTGCGCAGAGAGGACTACAATCTGAATTCGGAGCACTCCGCTCCATATCAGCCACGGCACAGACAGTCTCTACTGTGCATGACTTCACTGCACCGTTGTTGGGTGGCACTGTGGCACGTGTTCACAGGCTCTTCAACTAGTTATCTATAAAACATTAATATTTATGTTTAATTTATACTCTTAAGTACATCAACCTAAAAACTTACCTTAATGTGTCAATTTGAATCCATGATGGATGTATAAAAGCAATATGAAGCAAATCCAGAGGAAGTCAACTGTAGCCTAGAAACATTCCCATCTGTATGTAACTTTTAACCCTTTGAGTGCCAGAGTGGTACGGAACGCAATGCTTTTCAATGTGTTTTCCATACCTCTCACTGGCACTCAGAGGGTTAACTCACTGAAAACAACAGACAATGTATTATGTCATTCAAGGAGTTAAAAATCCAGTTTAAATCAATGGACATTTTGTGAAATTTTTTGTGACTCCTATAGTGTGTTATTTATTTATTAGATCATTTATTTATTTTTTATATACCATGCTTTTTAAAGTATTTAGCATTTGCCATTTCTCCATATCTGGCATATCCAAGGTGATAAAATAGAAAATGAATTATTATATTTTACACAAATAGGGCTTTCATCCAGTCTGCCATGGCATTTAGCTTGGTGTCCCACTTTTTCTATGAAAAATACGACAAAAAACGTTTAAGCTCAGCTTCTAATATATATTTAAGAAAATTATTATTCACAATTTCCTCTTTGTTGTCATTCTAAGTGTGAAGTATAATAATAACTATACATGTATGCACTACACTATTTATTACTTATAAAATGTTAGGGGTGCCACGCATAAAAAAATTAAGGACTTTTTTTTTTTTAATTCTTTTTATAAAACCTATACGTTATAGGGCTTTTCCTGCTAAGTAAAGCAATGGTACTCCCAACATTATCAGCTGTTTTATTCAAATGTTCAGATTATCCAGAAAAGTAATCACTCTGTAACTCATCTCAAAGAAATGAGTTACAGACTGATTACTTCCTCAAAGGTCAAAATGACAGCATGACTCAGCAGTTTCTATGACATTATATGGCGAACTGTTTGTCAGGGACTCACCTGTCCCCTAGAATGCAACAGAATAACTTATTGAAATCCGACCACTATACGACACTGATAATGTTAAAAAACAATAGTTTTAACTGTAATAACGCTAGAAATATGCATCTCTCAACAATGGGAGTACTCTTGTTTTACTATACAGGAAAATCCATAAAATATATTTTTTTTTCTTTTCATAATTAAAAGTTTACTGATCCTTTAAATAATGTTGTGGAGGTGATTCCTGGATACAAATATTGCCCATAGATTGAGACAAGCTCATAGGACCATATTCAAGAAGCTGAAGAGACACATTTCTGGAGCAACCCAACTTCCCCGTAGGGAACAATCAAAAATACTCATTGATTTAAAAGTAAGTTTAAATATGTGAAAGCTAGAGAAGTATTGCTTTACATCTCTAGCATTCAAGCTGTTAGAAGCTCCATTTAAATCAATCAGCATTTTTTTCCTATGGTGCAATTGCTTAAATTTATAATCTCTTTAGCATTCAGATATGGTCCAAAGTAAATTATGCAAATTAGCAAAAACTGAAGAGCAAGAAAAGGCCTTGTGCCAGCTGGTCATGTTGTGTTGGCCAATGGCCATAGACAAATGCCCTGATATAATTGCGTAATTTGCAACTGCTGTTATTGCTGCTGCTGAATTGTTTCAAAAGCAGGATGATTAGGCAGCTCCAAAGGAATGGGATCAACAACAGCAGTGATATGGGTGATGATGATCATGGTTCCACTTGCCACTACTAACTCCAGTGATGTGCCTGATGCAGTAGCAGCACAACAACTAGCCCCCACTACTTCAGGTATATGAGGAGAAAAGAAGAAGTTGGCCAATAGTGCATCTCAACCTGTCCTACAAAATCATGGGTGTGTTGTTACTAGAACAGAAATGTTTCCCTTGAGAGAAAGGACTATGCCTCTCACATCAGCAACTGCAATGTGCACAGTGCTTGCATGGTAAATAAGGGAAGGACTGGGAACAATGGGTACATCTGGACTCACATCAAACACCAGGCACAACTCTAGGAACACCATGACACTTAGGGTCCCCCCCAAGAAACCAAGCACTGTTTCTGTCACTATGCCCCTTGTCCACTCCCCATATAACAACTTTCAGACAGTTTAATAATAATGTTGAACCCTCCCTGCCACCAGCTTAGCATATTCTGAGGGATGGAATTTCAGATGCCGCTTTATGCCCTGGTTGCCATTTTCCTCCACCACACTGTCACTTGGGGTCAGTGCACCACACAGTGTTCAATGAGTGGACATGCACAAGAACTGCCACATCCTAACATCTACAGAGTGGCTATCTTTTGGTGGGGGAGGTAATGATGAATGAGGTGGATTGGCAGAAGCTGTATTTACCCTATAGCAAGAAGGTGATGGTGAGCCAGGTGAAACATAGAAACATTAAATTTGACGGCAGATAAGAACCATTCGGCCCATCTAATCTGCCCTACTGTAAACAAAAAAACAACAAAAAAAACCTCAAACCTTTTTTGGTCCTTGGTCTTTTCTTACGTTAAGGACCGCCTTATGCCTATCCCATGCATGCTTAAATTCTGTCACTGTATTAACTTCTACCACTTCTGCTGGTAGGCTATTCCACTTATCTACTACCCTCTCAGTGAAGTAAAGCTTTCTTACATTATGTTTAAACCTGTGTCCCTCTAATTTTAGACTATGGCCTCTTGTCCTAACATTTTTACTCCTTTGAAATATACTTCCATCCTGTACTTTGTTGAATCCCTTCATGTATTTGAATGTTTATATCATATCCCCTCTCTCTCTTCTCTCCTCCAAGCTGTACATATTCAGATCATTTAGTGTATCCTGATATTTCTTTTCCTGTAGACCAGTCACCATTTTAGTAGCCCTTCTTTGAATTTTTTCTAGAGTATCAATATCCATGCTTTGCTCACCATTGAACTTTCAGCCTCTGGCTGGGTTTCTCTATTCTTCCTCCTCTTTGATATCTGCCTCACCTCTTGTTGCCTTTGGAGAAAGGTAAGGGGTACATCAACAGCAGTTCTCAATTTCTTTGGAGGGTGTTTGGCTTTAACATGTTTCATATAAATGTCATGGTGTCTGTGTTTCATGTTTGTTATCAGGGCAGTTGTGCCAAGGTGTGTTCCCTTCTTTCCCCTTTTCATTGACTTGTCACAAATTGTGCACAGTGCCATTATTGATGCCTGCACTGTGTCTGCCCCAAGAGAAAAATAGAGAAGAATGGCCCCTTTCTTCTTCTCCTCCACATTCCCCTTCATTGGCAGGGGCAGAGAATGATGTTGCTGCAACTGCCTCAGATTCAGCAGTGCAACTAGCATCAGGAGTATTGCTGCTGCTGGCAAGTGGAACCTGTCCTGGTCCCACATCACTTGTTGACCCCATTCCCACTGTGTCCACAGTGGTCTGTGGCCAACCAGCCTGCTCCCCAGCATCCTACTGCCCTTGCAACTCAGCAACAGCAGGAATTAGAGCAGTTGCAAATTCCAAAAGCTCACTGCTAGAAGTGGTGGTGATGCCCATCCCCATTCCTGTCTCCCATTCCATCTCAGTTTGGGCTAAAAAAAGCCATCAGTGTCTCTTTCACCCCAGCTTCTCCACCATCATCATCATCACCTCCACCAGTTCTGTGCTGTTACTACAGACATCTCACTGGTTGGAGGAGGTAATGAGAAGTGTGACAGAGGGTCCCCTAATGTCATACTTACCATTTCTTCTTGACCTGAAGAAGGCAGACTGACAGCACTAGCAGAAGGCACGGGGAGCTCTTCTGTTCTTCTGGGGGTGATATTATTGCTGCTAAGCAACAATTCTGCCTTCCTCAGGATAATGTTCCACCTGGACAATACCGTAGGGGGAAGGGGACTCCCAGAGTCAGAGGAATGGTGTGGGCTCCCTTGACCACTAGTCTGTACACTCTGCATTACTTCCCCTACCACTCCCCTAAAGCTAGTCCCACCAGCTGTTTCTCATTCTCTGTTACTACTACTAACACAAACCACATCAATTTAAGTCCCTGATCCTGATTTTTCCTCCTCACTAGTAATATGATGATCACCTCGTCCCTCACTCCTAACCCTCTGTACAAGCTGCTGCACCTTATTAGTAGTAGTACTAGTGGCAGGACTGCTTGGGGATGACAAGTGTGACTCAGGGTCCCCTGCTGTCACACTTGGCATCATCTCCTCCTCCCCCCCTCCTGAGAACTACAAGACACACTGGCAGCAGGTGCAGCACTTGCAGCAGGTGCAGCAGGTTCAGCACTGGTAGAAGAAGCAGCACTGGTGACAGCAGGCGCAACACTGGCAGCAGGCACAGGCAGCTTACCTGCTCACACTACTACCCTCTTCTTCCTCCCTTCGGATCAATTTCCCCAAGATACCTACGGGTGATGTAGGGGGACTGGCCAGCATTGGGTCTGGGGAACCAGGGCATCCAGATCCTTTCATATTGGTGGTAGTGATTACTTCCTCCTCCTCAGACTTGCTGGACGCATAGCAGGCCTTCCAGGTCCTCCTTTTAATGTTATTAAACCTGCTCATAGAGATAGAAGACATTGTGAGCCTCTCCTGCCTCAATTTTGCTATAAATTTCACAGCACAACAGCCTAGCACCACTCTCTCTCGCTATGTAGCTGCTTGTATTGTGCTTCACTTCCTGGAAACTGCACATTGTTATAGCGTAAAAGCACAAAGCACATTAATAAAGGGGAAAAAACTTTCTAGCCATTGAAAAAATTCTGAAGAATTTTCGCCAATAGGCGAAAACGGCAAATATTTTAATTGGTGAATTTAAAGCAGATTTTCTCAAGAAAAAGCAGACAAACACGTGGTTTTCACATATTTTTTCACAGGAAAATTAAGGGACCTTTCGCCCACCCCTACCTATAAGAATATGTTCATATGGCAACATTAGCACCACATTTTCTTTATAGAACACAGGAGCCATAGGGTAAAGTAGAGTCCTCTGGGAGGTAGGGCACTTGAATAACTGAACTCTATGGAAGTGGAGAGATACTCCCTTCCAGCTCCAGAACTTAACCTGTTTTTCTTTGGGACAGACATCCTGTGTTCCTCAAGGACTAAGAGAAAGTGATTTATTGGTAAGTACACAAGAATCCCCTTCTCTCTTCCATGTAGTGTAGAACACAGGAACCACATGGATATACTAAAACCATCACACCTCAAAATGCCAGCTAGTATCAAGAGAGTCAAACCAGAAACATGTATAAACCTCAGGTGTCAACGGACACAAGACACCAAAATCAAGTAACAGAAAAAGTTACTAGAAATAAAGGAAAGAAAGGCTCCTACACATTCACTATGACCTGTAGGACCTTACTTACAAATCTGGCTTCAGATGAGGCCAGAACATTGACCCTGTAATTTTTGACAAATGTGTGAAGCAAAGACCATTTTACTGGCTTGCACAACTGCTCCACAGAAGCCTGATTCTTATAGGACCAGGAAGCACCCACCACTCTGGTACAAGGAGCAGTGATCTAAAAAGGCACAAGCTTTTTCCTAAGGAAATGGAAAACGGTAGCCTTGATCCAAAAAGCTACCTTCACCTCACAATCTGGCCTGCACATAGACATTCAGAACTAATGAAAAGTGAGTCCGATTTGTGGAAAGTTTCCATGCAATGAACTTAATATTTCAGACAGCCAACTGTGTCTAAGCAGTGAGGCTCCTGCTCCGGTCTGTTAGACAGAGCTGTACAAAGCAAAAAAAATACAATTTCCTGATTATTAAGAAAATCAGAAGCCACCTTGGGAAGAAACCCAATGGGAATGCTTAGAATCACCCTATCTGCATGGAAAATCATAAAGGGGTTGATCTACAAGATAAAACCTGTAGTTAAGCCATACACAGCTGCTAGAAGGCAAACTGTCTTGAGAGTCAAGCAACAAGGATATATTGAAGCAAAATGATCCAAAGGATCATTCTGGAAAAACACCAAGGACCAGGTTTAAGTCCCATGGAGGAGTTGAATCCCAAAAGACAAGGTAGGCATGAGCCACTACTTGCACAAAAGTCTGCACATCAGGCAGCAAGGCAATACCCCTCTGAAAAAGAACATAAAAGGCTGAACTCTGAAACTTAATGAAATTACTAAGTCCCTTATGAATACCATACTGAAGGAGGGACAAAATAGCTGGAAGATGAAAGGGACATGGGCAGAAAACCAATGGCCAGACTCTATTATACACTTCAGAAGAAACTGGCTCCCAGACCATCGGTATGATCTCAAAAAACCTTTGTTACTCAGAAGACTGGCTTCAAGAGCCAAGTCATCAAAGCTAAACTGTCCATATTTGGGGGATACAGAGGACCCTGTGTCAAGAGGTCTGGGAGAAGAGGAAGATGATATGGCTTGGCAACAAATATATATAGACTAGATCCAAGCACAAGGCCAGGCCTTTAAGGAGCAATGAAGATTACCTGAACTATAGAGATAAACACCATCTGATTAGATTCCCAGTCACCTCCATCCAAGCACTGATGGCTAAGAAAGTCCTCCACCACATTGTCCACTCCCAGAATGTGAACAGCTGAAAGACCTGGAATGTGAGCCTGTGCACAAATGAGAATTGAATGAACTTATGACCAAGAGGCAGTAATTCTAATCCCTACTTGGCAGTTGACATAAGCTATCTTTGTGGCACTGTCAGACTGGATCTACTCCAGTAGTCTCTGAAGTACTGGGACCATTGCTGAAGGGATAGGCAAATTGCTTGAAATTCTAATGCACTAATGGAAAAAAAGACTTACTGTATGGGCCAAATGCCCTAGGCTGTCTGAGAGCCAAACAAGGCTCCCCAAAACTTCAGGCTTTTGTCCTCCATCACTATGGACCAGTCCAGAATAACAAACTGTTGACCCAGTAAGAACTGAGATTCCCAAAGCCACCAGATAGACTTGACAAAGGAGAGGTGACACTGCTGTTTGGTCCAATTCCTCAGAATATCCATCTGCAGTTCCTCCACGGCTGAGACCAGCTACCCCAACATCCTCATAAAGTTCAGCACTATGAACTACTGGTGACCTACGTTCAGAGACACCCACCTCTAAACATAATCCTCTGCCAGAAAGATCCATGCCTATAGTGTGCTGAATCTCATGCCAAAAAAAGGCTAGAACCTAGGATGGTATTTCTATTTATTTATTCTACAAATATCCACTACAAACTCCGATGTCACCAATCCAAAAAGGCGATCAAATTGAAATTAAAATTAAAGTGTGTGACGACCTGATGAAATGATCATAGTATCCAGAAATGCGCTGGTGACTTCCCATTTTGTTATTATCACAACTTATTAAATACATTTAAATTTTAATTTCAATTTGACTGGCTTTTTTGGATTGGTGACATTGGAGATTGTAGAGGATATTTGGAATGCCTGTACAGGGGAGGGTGTAAAAGCCCCTGCTGCTATATACCGATTGTACGTTCAACAGGAGGACTACTAATTGTGAGCAAAAATCTTATTCTGGCTTATCTTGAAGATAATCTATTTATATATGATAAAGCTCCCCTGTTGCTTGTCTTCGTGTTCCTATTTTTGGCATGTGACCTCCTTCTTCTTAGAAGGAAAGAGCGCATGTATACAGTTTGAAAGTAACGTATTAACATCAGTATTCTTTGCCTGAGGAGAGGGAGATTTTTTCTTTAGCTTGGCTTGATCATGTGGGTATGTCTCTTATTTGTGACATAACCATTACAAGTCGGAAGTACTTGGATCGAATTTGATTTTTGGACTATTTAATCTGGGAGTTTTTAGGTCGGTTCTCTCTTTTTTCACCCTTGATGAAGTAACTCTTTCTGTTACAAAATGCATAGGCTAATTTTATTGTGTCTGCATGTTTTTTATAGCATACTAGTTGAAGAGCCCGTTACACGGGCCACAGTGCCTATGCCAGCCGGTCACGGGACAGTCATGCACAGTAGAGACTGCCCGTGCCGCGGCTGATACAAAGCTGGATACTCCAAAGGAGCGTCCAACTCTGTATCAGCCGCGGCGCAGGCAGTCTTTACTGCGCATGACTGCAGAACGCGCAGCAGTCTCTACTGCACATGACTGCGCCATTACACACGTTTCAGCGAATTATTATATAGGATATGCATACTTAATTGTATTGATTATTGATAAATATTTTTTATATATTTTTGGGGGGATTAAACTGTTCTGATACTACACTATTGGATCCTGTTCTTTACATATATCAGGAGATTCTGCATACTGGGCATATACCCAAGGGTACTTAAGAAACTTAGTATTTCAGTAATAGAAAGACCATTATATTTAATATTTATTGATTCACTATTCGGAACTATGTAAAAACAATATTACTAGTAGGAATCAGCATGGTTTTATGAAGAATAGATTCTCTTAGTCTAATCTGCTTGCATTTTACAAAAGGATAAGTAGTAATTTGGAGGGAATTGCTGTTGATGCATTATACATGGATTTTGCAAAAGCCTTTGATACAGTGCCTCGCAATAGGTAACTACATAAATTAAAAGGTTTCAGTTTGGGAGGTGGTCTCTGTACATAGATTGAGAACTGGTTAAATGATAGAAGGAATAGAGTTGTAAATGGAAACTTTTCAAATTGGTCTAAAGTTGTAAGTGGGGTGCCACAAGGTTCAGTCCTGGGCCCAATATTTTATAATTTGTTTATTAATGATCTAGAAGTGGGAATTGAAAGTAGTGTCTCAATATTTGCTGATGACTCTAAGCTGAGTAAGGGAATACATACAGGGCTGGATGTTTTTTCTCTGTAGAAGGATTTAGATATATTGAGTGAATGTGCAGAAAAGTGGCAGATGACATTTAATGTAGAAAAATGTAAAGTTATGCATTTGGGCTGTAGAAACAAACAAGCTACATATACACTAAATGGGGAACAACTTGAGGAATCCTCATTAGAGAAAGATTTAGGTGTACTGAGAGATGATAAACTTCACATCAGTGTGCAGTCACTCAGTTGCCGCAAGAACAAATAGAGTACTATCCTGCATAGATGCACAGGATGCTAATATAATTCTCTCTCTAAATAGGTCCTTGGTAAAGCTTCATCTAAAATATGGAGTACACTTCTGGGCACTAGTTCTTAAAAAGATATTATTCAGAGACATGCAACAAAACTGATAAAGGATTGGAGGATCTGAGTTATAAAGAGAGACTAATCAAACTGGGTTTGTTTACATTAGAGAAGAGATGTCTAAGGGGTGATATGATTACCATTTACAAATATATTCAAGGTCAATACAAAGAACTATCCAATGAATTATTTATGCAAAGAGCTGAGCTAAGAACAAGAGGTCATCCATTAAGACTAGAGGAAATGCGTTTTCGACTAAGATGAAGACAGGGTTTTTTACAGTAAGGGCGGAAAAGCTATGGAATTCTTTGCCTCGGGAGTTTGTGCTTCCAGATACTGTAAGTACTTTAAACAAAGCAATGGATACCTATTTAGCACAGAGCAAAACTGAGAATTATGACAGATGGCTTCAATGCAGATAGGTTGTTGATCCAGGGAACTATCTGGCTGCCATTTGGAGTCACAACTAATTTTTTTACCCACTTGGGCCTTAATTGCATATGGTTTCAATGGGGTTTTTTGTGTCTTCCTCTGGATCAACAGAAGTGACTTTGCATAGGTTGGACATCATGGACTCATGTCTTTTTTTCAGCCTTATCTACTATGTTACTATGTATTACCAGAGAGCTCTGCCTGGGGCTGATTCCAGGCATCACTGATTACCACTAGAGACTGTGTTTAGGGTCTGTAATTTGTGAGCAGCCTATTTATATTTGGATGTTTATTGGTGGCTATATTGCAATCATACTACAATTAGAAGCTCACTCAAAGAATTTAAATGTAAATGAATATATTAATGAAATTATGAAAATAATGAAAAACAACCTGTAAATGCCAGTGAGGTAAGTAATGCTTTCCCCTTCAATGGGTTGACCAGGCACTCAAAGTTTGTATAAAAAATAACTACATTAAACAAATTAAGAGGTGAACAGCAATTAGCTCTGCAATGCACTGACAACCCATATGACACCCAAATAAATCAAATAAAAACGAATGCATTATCCAAAAATGTGAGTAGCAGTAAAAGTTACAATGGATTGGTCATGCCCTTCACACTTGAAAAGGGAAAACAAAACTACAGCCTCCATTCAATTAGATCCAATGGCTAAAAAAACAGCCGACTGCATTTTCTTTTCAAGCACGGCAAACTATTCAATTATTTGTGCTATGAAAAAAAATGCAGGCAAAAAAAACATGTTGGGCAGCCCAAAAATGTGTCCAGTATTAGTAGAATTAACCCTATGAGTGCCAGTGGGATATGCTTACTCCCACTGGCACCCACAGGGTTACTCCAAGTAAATTACAAAGCAACAGCACCTGAAAACAAAAACTTACCATTAATCTTGATGTCCAGCAGAGTCTTCAGAACCCTGGTTAGCTGCTGTCCATCACCTTTCTTCTATCTTCTTTCTTCTCTCTTCTTTCTTCTTTTTATCTGTTCTGACATTCCTGTGAAAAAAGAAAAAAGTCATATTAAATGATGTGTGTCCAAACATAACATTGATATCTGTACATAATTTAAACCCTTGAGTGCCAGAGGTGTATGCAGAGCAATGCGTTGTGTACCTCTCTGGTACTCAAAGGGTTAAACAATGCACAGATGACAGGGTTAGGTAGATAGAAAAGAGAATACATGAATAGACCCATAAATCAGTTGATAAATCAAAATTTGCTCCCAAAAAAAAAGGAAATATAAGTGCTCGAAAAAATATTGAAATTAATATGGACCCATTTTCTTCTCCACCACCGTTGGCGGTGGTGTCAGAGGTGGAGAAATAGCAAATGAGCCCCCCCCCTTAGTACCTGATGGGCAGATACCCGTTTCACTGTGAGGGAATTTTGAACAGAGACTGCCTTTGTATATGGGCAATCTAAGTTCAAAATGCCTCACAGCTGTTGGCTGGGATGTGTGCTTACGCCCCTCCCAGCCAATCAGCTTCAAGCAGTTTCTGTCAATCCCATACTTGAGCACATTTTGATTTACCACCGGATTTATGGGGCAATTCATATATTCTCTTGGCATTCTCTGTCTACATAACCCTGTCATCTGTGCCATGTTAAAACTATGCACAGATGTCAGGGTTATGTTTGAGCGCACATCATTTAACCCCTTAGTGACAGCCGCGTTCGTACGCAGCTGTCACGTTAACGCCCGCCTAACATTTTTTTTTTTTTTCTCAAAGAAGTCCTGAGTCTCCAAGCGGCGTGCAGCCGCACGGAGACGCGGACTTCCGTGACTTACCAGGTACGTCCTCTGTCACTAAGTGACAGTTTTTGCAGGACGTACCTGGTAAGTCACATGTCGTTAAGGGGTTAATAAGACTTTTTTCTTTTTTTCACAGGAATGACGGACTGGAGAGACAGAAGAAAGAAGAGAGAAGAAAGAAGTAAGAAGGTAGAAGATGGAGATTAGAAGAAAAGAAAAGATGAAGGACGATAGAAGAAGAGGGACAGTGGATGACAGGTAAGTGCAACACAGGTGACACGAAAATCTCACTTATTTACTAAGAAATATTATAT
The DNA here is from genome assembly GCA_037306005.1 of Rhinophrynus dorsalis. Taxonomy (NCBI): domain Eukaryota; kingdom Metazoa; phylum Chordata; class Amphibia; order Anura; family Rhinophrynidae; genus Rhinophrynus; species Rhinophrynus dorsalis. The sequence goes on along the minus strand of CM074718.1, from coordinate 213,410,616 downwards.
ATTCTCAATACAGGGCACACATCTGCACTTTATATAGAGGAGCGCAGGTTTGTCTTTCTGTTAGTGTTTGCACTTTGGGTATTGGCCTATTGTTTGGGGGGCTGAATAACCCTCTGCCATCTATATATGTATCTTTATATTAACATTTAAAACTCTACTTATAGTATGGATATATTATGGTGAGTTGGCACTGTGAGCTTTTCTTATTTTTCTGTTGTCATGCAAGTGGATAATTGCTAGTGTGAAATGCACCACTGTTTAACAGTATACAGTTCACAAAGTGTGAAAGAATCCTAAGATAAGTTAAGTTTGTTTAGCAGAGAAGAAAAATCTGTCTTTATGTTGTACTATCCATTTTTTTTTAAAAATAAATAATGTTTAAGATATTACTCTATATATTTTGTAGCACAGTGTGTCAATTAGTTCCATTCAATGCCAAACGTACTGCTATTGGTGCTTTTAGAAATGCCTCCAGTTTTTTGGTCTCTACATGGATTCATTCATAGTGTGTAGCTATACCGGCCCAGCATATATGCTAATTAGCATAAAGTGTCAGACTGTGCCATAAACAAATACAAGATTATTTCTTAATATCTATTTATATTACAAAATGGCGAGCACAACATACAGGCAGTTTTTAATCATACTTAAATTAACTATATGACAATTTTGAATCACAACCACCCTTTTTTCTACTTTGTGTAAAATTATGAAATCCCTAAGTATGAGGATACTGCTCAGCAGGGAATCCTCCTCCATATAAAGAGGGATCACGATGAAATTAAATTATCAGTGCCATAGACAGGATAATAGGTTTAGAAAGGACAGAGCTCTTTTCCTTGATGGCAGTAAATGTAAAATGTAGTTTCTGCCAAAGGATGGGGCTTAATCTTAGTGATTTCATTTAGCAGGGGCTTTTAACATCTGCAAATGATGTACTAGGAAAGCTTTCAGATTATGATCTGGCATCTTTCCTAGATCAGAGGAAGCAATATCTATGTCTCTTGCCATATGTCCATAAGACAAGCATTGAGTCAGTATTGTATTCTAATGTCCAGCAGCACTAGTTTGATTTATCATTGTCAGGCCATAGGCTTTATATACATGCATTACTGGATATACTTGTAGAATGAATGGAAAGAAGTTGAAATCTCCAAAACAGTGGAAATGTCTATCATTAGTAATAACTGAGGAATCACTAGACCCTTCAATGCTCTCTACAATTTAAAAATTTTACTAAGGCAAACACAATAAATAATTTGTTAATATGATTCTGATATATATTTAAAGCACCAAACACAACCACCACCCCCAAATCAATTACTTATATGTAAAGTATATTAAAGTGGACCATTTCACCTACTAAGGTATTTCACTGTAGGTGAAACCATAAGACAAATGTTCAGCAGTGACAAGGGAGAGCGCAGCCATCTTTCCTTCATTTAAGATGTAATTTGCCTTCCCCTTTTCCTCCAGTAGTATGTCTAAACTGCTGCCTGCATGCAGCATCTACATGAAGGAGAAAGCCGGGCAATTAACACCGTAAAAAGTAACGTCCTGCACTTAACATTTGCCTTTTACTGTGTATGCATTGCCCGTTTTGCTCTTTCAGGTCGATGCTGCATGCAGCTGTTTAGACACACTATTGGAGAAAAAGTGGAAGGGTGGGCATATAATGTCACAGGAGAGGGACTGCTGGCAGTACAACTATATGCCTGTGGCACCTCTAAGTGCGTTTAAAAAAAAAAAACCACAGCGCAATTAAAAAAATAAAAACTATATGAATTTTTATTTGTTTCTTTGCTTCCATTTTCATATAGGAGCAAGATGTACACAGGTGATAGTTCCCCTTTAAAAGTTCACTATCTGCTTACATAGTGCTAACAAAGGAACAAAATGAATAACAGATTTAGAATCTGTATGCAGTACTTCCAAAGTTTCATAATTATTTAGTCATTTCGCAGAACTTTTGACACAGTAAACATGTATGTTAGATTTCTAACCACTAATGTTTTTACAATTTTTAACTTACAGAGTATATGTGTGCCTTACTTCAGCAAAGCTATTGTCTAAATCTTTCTTCAATTAATAGAAATGGTTTGTAATAACAAGTGTATTTATTGTATTGATTTCCCAAAGTAAATTGGGGTAAACCCACAGATGCATCTTTCAAATATTATTTACAGCCACACTTGTTTGCATGTTTATTGTCATTTTTTTCAGTTTATAAGCTCACCACTAGATGGCATTGCTAATTTTTCTCTTAATGGTGAATTAAAGTGGGTGACATTTCATAAAAGCCAAAAAATATAGATTTTTTTTGGGGGGTGGGGGGGGTTCTGATTTGAGTTGTGACAACTTTTGAATAAAACATATCCCAATAGTAAAAAGCACAATTGTTCTAGATCAATAGGAAATGACCTACTATACAATACATATGTTTTCATAAAATACATGCTCTTATTTTAAGTGTAGAGAATGATATAATTCTGAATATATAAATATTTGTTTTTGGACTGTGCAGTTTTTTGTGAAATGTATATTAAAATAATTAATGTAGTCTATTATACTTCATACTAGTTGAACAGCCCGTTACACGTGCCACTGTGCCGTGGGGCAGTCACGCGCAGTAGAGACTGCCCGCGCCACGGCTGATACAGAGCTGGACGCTCCTTCGGAGCACCCCGCTCTGTATCAGCCGCAGCGCGGGCAGTCTCTACTGCGCATGACTGCAGCACGCGCAGCAGTGTCTACTGCACATGACGCGGCGTTACACACGATTTAGCTAATTATTATATAAAGGATATTTATCTATTTAGAACATGTTTTACCAGGAAGAATGCATTGAGGTTTCTCTTGTTCTTAAAGGGATAGTAATACCTAAAATGTAAAAAAATATGTTGTAGGGTTTATCCCCCTGAGTAAAACAAGAGTACTCCCACTGCTGAAAGATGTTTCATTCAAAAGTTATTAATTTTCAAAGTTGAATTTTTTAGGTGCAATATCACAGTGGCCTGAAATTGTACAGTGGCGCTGTTGCTACACGATCCTATGGACAGCTCTGGTCTCAGGACCATAAATCTCCATAGGATGGTGTAGCAACAGCGCCACTGTAAAATTTCAGGCCACTGTGATATTGCACCTAAAAAATTCAACTTTGAAAATTAATAACTTTTGAATGAAACATCTTTCAGCAGTGGGAGTACTCTTGTTTTACTCAGGGGGATAAGCCCTACAACATATTTTTTTTACATTTTAGGTATTACTATCCTTTTAAGTATGTCCCATGAAGTATGTGTGTCAATATCTATGATCTATATATATATATATATATATATATATATATATATATATACATGCATACACTTATTTAACCCTTTGAGTGCCAGAAATGTATCCAAGCAATACAATGCATTGGATACCTCACAGGCACTCAAAGGGTTAATATGCTTGCATAAATGTATTATAACAATGCATATTTTCTAAATAGTGGACATATATGGGTGTATATGGGTGTATGTTAAGTTTTTATCACATCTAGTTATGTATCCATTTTAATATGTGGTAAATGCATGGTTAATGCCCTATGCACACTTACCATATGTCTATACTCTGCAAGACCCAGCTACATGCTTCGGCCCTAACGTTAACCCATTGGCTGCTTTGCAGTGCATTGATGATATCTGTAGTGGCCAAGAGGTTCAAATTTGACAGCTAGTCTGTGTGCAGTAGTTTAACCCTTTAAGGTCCAAATGTGTGAGAAATGCATGGGAAAGCAATGTGTTGCACAACCCTCTAGTCCTTAATGGATTAACATGCATTAATATATTTATATTTAATCAATGATTTATATTTTGCAGTCAGTCATTTCCTTAATTATTAAAATGGAAACTTATACCTTCTTGCTCAGTAATATAATCACTAATCTTTTCTTATTTATATTATATTTAAATAATGCTGCATAGAAGCTAGAATACATTATTTTATTACCATTCAGAATGACTTACAGAGGTGTTTTTGGCCTAATGATTTTTATTTCTTTCAGGGAGACTAGTTTCATGGGAACAGAGAATTGCTTGTACATCTGAAGGAAAATCATTTTCAAAACAGGAGTTCACAGGAGGAAAGCGCCCAATCCCGTTAAAAATTACGGGGCTTTGTATACCTCCCTCCCACACATCACTTTAAAAAGGTACCCCCCTATGGATTTTATCAAAAGAGCAGGATCGTGAAAAGGAAAGATTTATTTTTGATTGCTTGCAGTTAAATGTAAAATGCAGTGAAGGACTCTGTTTTCAATTCTATAAGAAACCTAATTGAAAGTACCTTGAGTCGTATGCACAATGCTTTTATTTGATTTGCCTTTCACTTTGCTTGGCTTCTTGGGTTTTTTCTACATTATATATTTTTTTTTACAAGCTGTTCATATTTCCAGTAGTTGACTATTTTTACTGCACGTGCAATAAAGACTTGGTTTTAGCTTTTCAAAGAATAACTTTGTATAAAGCTGTGTGCTTTTACTTGCATGTTGCTGCATGGAATTCTGGGAATACAATGGAAATATTGTAAGCGCTGTATTCTTTGCTGGAGACAGGTTTTCTGATCTGCACTGTGTACGGGAGGGATTTGTGTCACTTTAACCAGATTCTCTACCATGTCAGTAAACTAGCCCCAAACCAACATAACCCATCAAGTTGAAATAGCTGTTTGTAGGTAGGCAGAATTGTTTATGTATTTACAACCAGTGCTTTTCTGTATAAGCAGCTAAATCACCCATATTTATGCTGGCAAGGAATCTGAAAAGTGAATGCACTGTGTGCTTTCATGTGTATGTTACTGAATGAAGTTCTGCTAGGTAAAGGAAACATTGTAATCAAATTATTATTTTCTTTCTGATCGGTTTTATGTATGTAAATGTATATGCAAGTATATTAATTAGTTAGTATAGGCAGAAAATGTCTTTGTGGTCATCCCATGGATCATCTATCCTTTTGGATAGATGATCCATTATAGGGGGCTATCAGGAGGGGTCCTGATGCCCCACTGGAAGTCTGAAAGTTTTAGATCATTATAAAAAATGCATATGATCTATGTGAAACATAAGTCATGTGCGCTTTAATTCATAAAAGTGCAATTGTCACCCCCATGCTGTGGGGGTGTCATGAGGGGTCATGATACTCCCCCTGATGTCTGTTTTAATATATTTTTATATGTATTTGAATAAAAAGACATTTTTCACACACACACACACATATACGGGCAAGGTATGCAGCCCACACCTTGCCTATTAACCCTTTGAGCACCAGAGGGGTAGGAAACACATTGCTAAGCAATGCCTTCCTACCTCTCTGGTACTCAAAGGGTTAGTAATGTTTCATAATAAAAGCAGCTCTAATTAATCATCATAGTATTTGGGCCTTGGAGACTGTTATTTCAATTCTGTCAGAGTTATAGTTCAAGAGTAATTGAATGATAAATTATCCCCCTCTTGCCCCTTTTACTGATGTAACACTGTTCAGCTTAGAACAACTGGGAGGTGCCAGAAAGGGACAATCTTCAATTAAGATAAGGGAAGAAGCTGAACGACCTGTCAAGGGGGGCAGGGTTTCCATCAGAGGAAGAAGATTGTCCCCTTCTGTTATCTGTCTGGTCTTACAACCAGATTCCACATCTAAGGAGAGCAGTGTTACACTAGGTAAAAGGGGTGGGAGGGGGATACTTTATCATTCAATTACTCTTGAACTGCAACTTTGACAGTATTGAAATGACACTCTCTGTGGCTCAAATACTATGAAGATTAATTGGAGCTACTGTTTTTGTGAAACATTACTATCCCTTTAAGTGTCGAATGAAGGACAGGTTCTATCGAATAAATAGCAGTTCCTGTCCAATGTGGGCTGAAGTCGAATGGAGTATGTCAAATATATGCAATATATGTCGACATACTAAAGGGGATGGGTGTCAAGGGGGGGGGACATTGTGTTGTGCTTGATGTACTAGTTCTGTTTATTGTAACCCTTTGAATGCCACAGGGTTGAGCAATGCACATCCCTATGGCATTCAATGCTGTCCATGGTGCTGAAAGCCTTCTCTGTCTTCCCCTACTGGCTGAGTAGGGAAGCACAGAGAAAGCTGTTCAGAATAGTCGTAGTGCTGGTCATGTGTGAGGGGAGGAGATCCCTTCCACACTGACAGCACTTCAAAAATCCTGTATGCTAATAGAGACCTTCTCCAACCTTCCCCTTTCCTCCAACAATTTTGGTGAATATGTTGATGTGTGTGCAGATCGAATTTTCGGAGTGATTCAAACACATCGACAATATCATACCGACACCACATCAACTTTTAGTGCGGTGAGGCCAAGGGGTTCTAACTGGGTGCATGGGAGGGATTGTACTTGAAGTACAACAGTGTATAGAAAACTTTCAGACACTTATCGTGGTGATATGAGCCCACTTCCACAGGGGTTGAAAGAGTCCAGTAAAGTGATAAGTGGATGAATTGTCTCAAAATCATTAAAATATTAATATATAAAATTGTTTCACTATGACTATATAATTATTACATTAAAATAATGGTGGGCATGTCGAGTAATATTATCATCTAATAGTAATGTAATTGGACAGTGTGAAAGTGGATGCGTTGGTCCGTTATAAACATAAAATGACATACATAAAGTGATGCTCTCCACATATCTTGTGTGTGTGTGTACATATACACATCTGTACCTATACACATACAGAAGAGCTAACACAATTAAAAAAAATATATATTTTAAAAGAAATCCATCATGTGTAGAAAAATTATATATGAACTACATTATAATCTAAAGTCAGCTAGTCATTATGTATGGTAACAAATGATAAGATGAGCATTGCTAAGCATTTTTTGGAAAAGCTCATAATAATTGTATGAGTCAATGAATAATTAAATGTTGATAAGAGATCCCAATAAACTCCATCAAAACATAAAGTATAGCTAATCATATATTCAATACTGATAAGTGATAATAAGGGTTAATGCATATAGAATGTGGACATGATATGATCAAATAGAATTGTAAATATGAAAGATTAAAAATATAAAACCAATATTAAATATTTAAATCAAAATTATCCTCAATGGTCATGGCAAGATTAAAAAAGAAATGTATTTCTTTAAATATAAATATAACATAACCTTCTAAAAACTTTATATATATATATATATATATATATATATAGTAACTATTTCACTGTATCAGTAAAATATTTTGTATTCTATATGAAATCCATTTGGGTCTAGAGTCTGAAGTTCAAAACTCCAGAACAATTCTGTCTTTTTCTTAATTGGTTGCCCCCTTTATGTGAGAGTGCAATTTGCTTTATACCTGTAATTGTTAAATCTTTGTGTTGACAGTAGTGTTGCAGCTTACAGTGTCTTGATAGGCTGTGTGTATCCAAACCAACATAAATATTCTTTAGACGTTCTACAGAACTGGCTTTCATTTTTTCTAGGCAACCTACATACTGGAGTCCGCAGCCACAAGTCACTAAGTAGACCACATTCTCACTGCAACAATTAAACTTTTTATTTCATACTTTTTTCCATTTACTATTGAGAAAAAAAAGAGGATTTTAGTCTTACCTGTTAAATCCTTTTCTCTTAGTCCATACAAGTTACTGGTATCTCTGGGTAGGCGATCCACCCCTTTAAGTAGGAAGGAAAAAATCTAGAATAGATTGCAGGGGGTGGAGCCTACCTTCCCTCCTTGGCTGCAGCTAGCCAACCAGCTCCAGAATGATTTGAGACACTAACTATCGACTAGATAGTGGCTTTGACGTGGGGCCTCCTGAATCAACTGTTTGATTACCAGTGTGGATATCTGCATATACATTTATTATGATAGCCATAGAACTCCCATATACTCTTAAACCATCAAAAGCAGAGAACATGACATCTAGACTTCCAACACTAACATCTGGGATTATTAATTGAGACCATCTTCCAGAGGAGGCAGTGGATATCAGGTACAGCTCATATGGCTGATAAGAGTAGATACCCCTAATGTGCATAAAACCCAAGATGGTGACATGACAGTGCAACAACTATAGCTGTTCATTGATTTTAATAATAAATTACTGTACTACTACACTTAGATCAGCTTTTATTATTTATATGTCCCTGTCTGTCTGTGTTTGCGCTAAATTAGGTTGACTATTTTTCTGGACAAGGCTACAAACCTTTAAGCAGCATCAGACATTGTTCCTTCTATGACTATGTTTTTCATACAGACTACTTCCATCATTCATATTATTCTCATTAATTATCATCGTATGACTTATATTTAAGTTACTATTTCAATCATTAATTTTTGCTCCTAGTCATTACATCCGTATTACTGTTACTTCTAAAAGACCGTTATTTGCACTTTCTATTTTGCACTTGGGCGTTTTTGGCATGGGCTGGACTTGATGGATGCATGTCTTTTTTCAGCCTCATCAACTATGTTACTATGTTACTATTTGCATATCTATTTTGCATTTTTTATTAATCTATTATTTATTGGCTTTTATAATTTGTTGGATTCTTTGCGCAGAATTAGTGTTTGTGATTCAAGTATATCAGCTTTTCATGAATAAAAGAGTAGCTTTTTAGGCTTTTTTTGTAATTCTGGAAATCACGCAGTGAAAGGGCAGAAACATTGAAAAGGTGTGAAACACAATTCTGTGCATATAAGATGTTTGCCCTGATATTAAAGTACAAAACAAGTGTGCATATATTCCATGCAGTCGGATAGAAGACCACAGTCATCATTGGAGACTGATTCAATAAGAACTGTTGCAATTCTGAGGCAAACAAACTATATCAGAGAGTACAGATAAAAACTCCCATTGATTTAATGGATGCATAGCTGGATTCACATCCCAGGTGCCCCTGTGCACGCTATGCTCCCTTAGCTCTGCTCATGGCTACACCTCTACTCCTCACATGACCCCCATCCCAGTTCCCATTTACAGGTTCCTGGTACAGTATGGCCTATGACAAGCAAGAAAAAAAAGCTTTAACCCCTTGGTTGCTAAAGAGATCTCCAATGCATTGCTCCCAATATGCTGGAGAGCTCCGTAGAATCAAAGGGGTTAAATAATAGTCTGTAAAGTGTCATTGAAATTGCATTGGCCACACCCACAATTCAGAATTCAAAATTTGGAGCTCTAGGCAGTTGCTACTGTGACTATTGGGAAATACGGCCCTGAAAGGGGGATGCTAGAGACATCACTGTTAATGCATTAATTAATATGGCCCTGAAAGGGGGATGCTGGAAACATCTCCATTAATGCATTAATTAATACGGCCCTGAAAGGGGAATGCTAGAGACATCTCTGTTAATGCACTGGAGACTTCTCTAGTATTTGAGAGGTTAAAACCCCTTTAAATCAATGGGGATTTGAGGCCTCATTTGCTCTCATCAGAAGGCCCAAAATCAGCGACTCTCAATCCCATTCATCGGGGAACAGCAACAGGCCAGATTTTAAGGCTATCCCTAAATACAAACAGCTAGATTAATTACAATGACCGATCCCCCCTATTACATGCCTTTGACCAAGCAGGGATATATAATGAAAACCTGGTGTCTTAGCATGCCCTAAGGACTAATATTGAGAAACCATGCCCTAATTGCACATCAGAAAAGGTACAAAAAAGTTGTTTTTTATTTGTTAAATATGCAGCAATATTATTGAAAGCAATGCACATCACAATCGAAATGGCAGTGTAACAGCATATAATAATAAGTACAAATAATGTAAACCATTCAAATCCATTAACTGCCATACCCCAACATTTTGGACTAAAATGGTCTTGGTCATGGTGGGACTCTATTTCTTTTAGTTAATTCTGTACATTTATCATATACAATGAGAAGGGATAATTCAGGCGTGTTGCTAGATACTGGCTGAGGGAGTTAATACCCCTGATCACATGCTTAAAAGCCTTGGGTCTTGTTGTCAGCTTGAGGCATGTAATGGAGCTAATCTACCTATTAGTAATGGTGCAATTGGCATGCATTGTGCATTATAAATGCATTGGGTTGGTTCAAACTCCATTCTGTTGGAAACTTACTAAGTCCCCTGTGTCAAATAAATGAATTGAAACATAAAAATATATACACACAGTAAAATAACCATGGAGGAATGCATGCAGCCCTAGCTTTCATCAAAGGCACGTAAATACTGAATATCTCTTGCAATAATTTTTTTGCTGTGCAATATGTTGCAAGCCCCTCTGGCAGATAAGGGGTTAATATTGAGTGTATAGGGGATGTGAGCCATAATCCAGTGTTTTTGAATGTACTAATCTGACAGTGCAACTGATTTTCTCTGTTTACATATTGGTAACAAATAATGTTCATGCACTTCAGGGTATCTACGGACACATACTGTTGCTATAGCACACATCATGTACACACTTTGTCATTATTCCGACTTTTCTGTGACCAAACTCTGAGCACAGTTCCCATGTTACATTCATTTTCGCAGCACCTTCTTAGTACATAGCAAGAAACAAGGCAAATAGGATCAGAACTCCCAATAATGTCGATTCCATGATAACCTTACTTACCAGGATCCAAAATGCAAACACTGGTCAGAAATCCATCATTTCAGTTAAATATGAGCATGGTGCCTTATACTGGTGGATATCAAACAACTTTGATAATGTTATCAGACTTCTCACCTTAGGAAAACCAAGAACCCCATATTCACACTGCATGATTAACTTGCAATCCCAATCAATTAAATTATTTCATTAAATTATACATGGATAAATTTAGAGATGAATGAATGAATGAATGAATCACTGAATTAATGAATATGTTATTTATATAGAGCCACAAGTGTACACATCACTTTACAATTTAAGGGTTTAGACAATACAGGGTTATAAGCACTTTGCAAAGTGAAACACTGGATGTGAGGTCGCTGCCTGAAAGCTTATAATGTAAAGTGGTAATAGGAGACATACAGTATACACTTGGGCCAAGTGCTAAATACAGTGCTAGATCTCTGGTCAGAATAAGTGACAGAAATAACATAAATAATTTATAAGATCCTTAATTGTACAAAGTCAGAACCTTCTCGCAAGTTTTGTTAAGGAGGTGTAGTTTCAAGCGTGACTTGAAGACCATAAGAGAGGTCAGAGACAGAGATCACAAAGAAACGATTTATGAAAGAATAGGCCTTATGTATAAAAACAACATGAAGCAATTATGGAGCAAACCAACTGTACTGTTTGAAGGAAATACAAATTGTAATTGATTACAATTGGGCTTCTAACCCCTTGAATGCTATAGAGGTCTTCTCTCTATGACATTGCAAAACAATGCATCCAAGGGGTTAAATCCATTTAACTCAATAGGGATGTTAATTTGTTCCCTGCAGTGCAGCTGGTTTGCCCCAGAATTGGGTTAACAAAAACAAAAACAGGAAATGACCTAACAAACCAGAAGAGGACCTAGAGATGCAATATAAGAACTCCTCGGAAAGAACTGCCTGTATCATGTTTCTAGAAGATGAGTAGGTAGAACCCCCTAAGAAAAAATGTATTCAGATGCTTCCAGTTTACTGTCTAGAGGAAGTGTTACTACTCCATATAAGAAACAGTGCTGGTGGGACTATGTTTTTATAACAGAATTCAAATTAGGTAATATATGACCACTCATCCGTATGCTCCCATGATCTGAATATTGAATTCTATCCCTGTATTATTTCATTCCTAGATTGTGGCTGATCCACTATTTTGTACATGTTATTGTAATTTACATAGCTGGGAACTCTCTGGGTTTGCCCCAGAGACTCTGGTTTTTGCTGTTGATTACCTGGTCTCTGGGGCAGAGGATGATTTTCCAGATGTGGGGAGTTTTTAATAAAACTATGTCCACTTCTGCTCTTTCCCAGTCTGTTTTTCCCACTCCCTATTCACTTTACTTCCTTCCCCAGCCAATTTTTTCTACTTTTTCTATGAAGCCCCATAACTTTTTGACACGAATTTATTAATTTATCTCCCCCTGCAGCACCACCGGATTCCCCCTCCGGGGAGTTCACAAGACAAAGTTCCCAGGTATGGTAATTTATCATGCCCACTGAAGTCATTAGAAATCCAAAAAGAAACAACAGAGGCACCATTCACTCATACACGTGCTTCACGGAAGGATTTAGGCCTACACCTGAAGATTGGGAGGGACAGCAGATTGCACAGCTTTGCATCTACATCCGTTTTCTAAAGAGAATGCACTTTAGAAAGTTGCAGCTTTGAGGCTCAGGACGTATAACCTCCTCATTGCACCATTTTCCCAAAGTGAACAAGCACAAATGGTCTATTCCATTTGGTATATGCATTAGTATATGCACTGCAGAATTGAAACCTGAAAAATGATTTATATATTAATCAAAATCCATTCACCAGACACACCTCTCAAGAGCAGGTTCATCTCTCTAGAGAAGTGTTTTCCAATGTTCTTCCTCATGACACACCAGCAGTTAAGGATTTCATGATTTTCTTCTTGATGATAAGTGTGTAATCAATGGATCAGTTGTGATTGATTTACCAGTGCTTTATCAAGACATCTTTAAACTTGAATAGTTAGTGTGTAACTAGGACTAGAGTTGAGAATTACTGCTTTAGAGATACCCAAGCTTCATTCAACAACAGTGTATTGTGTAAATATATTGTTGTTGTGTAACAAACACTTTAATCTGTTTGGCTGTTTTAGGGGCTTTCCAGCTAAGTAATAGAGGGGGTACAAATATTATTAGGATTTATGACTCTAATGTAAATATATGTCAGTGTTTTTATGCAACAGGTTTTCCAAACTCCATTCTATGGCACTGCTGTTATTGCTGTATTTTAATAAATCTTCTCCTATAGAAGCATATGTACTATATATTATTATTGTTATATTTTATTGTGTCTTACCTTCATCTGTACAATCTTTTGTTGTTGCTTTTTTATCGTTTCAATTGTACATACATATAATCTCACTATCATCCAGTATTTCTTCTGCAGCAAAACAGCAGTTCCTCATTTTTGTACCTTGAAGTATTATTTTTACTGAGGAGAAATGCTTGATGCAAGTCTCATGAACAGATTATTTTTACACACAGAGATGGTACATTAGAGAACAGCAACACATATTATCACTATTTCAACCACTTATATCAATTTCACTGTTCATTAATTTTTAGTCTCCATGTTAGAATTTCACACTATAGACAGGAAAAAAATAAAAGGACACACAATGCATTAGAAGTGAGGGTTTATGAAATATATCATATAAAACACTAATGGTGAAAGTAACCACATAGCCATTATACTGCATTGTTTGTTAAAAAAAAGTAAAGAAAACTTTTCTACTTTCTGGTTCACAAAACAGAACAGAGCTCCAGGGAGTCTCACAAAATCTCTAGAAACTCATAGAAGATTATCATCAAAGGTCTTCATCCGTTGGCATGCAGCTTCTTTCTTAACATCTCAAAAAATCTGAATGCTCTTGTCTACACATCAAAGGTGTAATCAGTATTCCAAGCAATTATATAAGGTATTCAGTCTATGGCTTAAAATATTTCATTTTTTTACTGTTCATTTATAAATCAATAAATAAAATATTAAATAGCATTTTATGCAAGATTGTAATCAAGTAAAAAAATGTGAACTATTCACTGAGACAGATCAAATGCCTACGTTTAATGTTCTATGGCTAGTCACCGCGCGTGAGCTTTATATTTTAGAGCTTTAGTGCCATTAAAGCAGAAACATTTCCATGGATGTATCAGACTAAAAATGTCCAAAAGGGCAGTCTATTTCTGCCAGGTAAGTCCTCTCTATGAAAGCATATCAGCTAATCACAGTCATAGACATGTTCTGACCTTCTTGGCCTCATCAGTGAAGTGCAGCTGGTCTCCTTACACTCTGAGACCAAGGAACCCAGGTCTGGACTACCCTATACCCGTCGAAAGCTCTCCAACATTTTTGAAGTATGGCATTGGATGAAAATCAATGGTAAATTGTATTTGTTCCCAAGGTGCAGCTGGATTACCTATTAATTGATCCAATTTTGTGCAAATGGCCCTATAGCTGATACTATAAAAATACTTGTAAGCATCAATGTAACCACAATCACCACAGACCAAATCAGCCTATAAATACATGAGATTAAAATAATACCCATAACAAACATTACACTGAATACATTGCGGAGCCTCCCTACACCATAATTATATTATTCTCATCTCCCTACCTTCAACTATAATCGGAAATTTCTTCAACCACTCATTCCAAACAGAGTAGAATTTACCTTCTTTCAGATGAGCGATAAAATACCCCATTAAACATTATAGACTAATTTGTTTCACTACATGCTCAATTTTAATTTCCTCTTGCATATGCCACTTCCTTGCTATAATAATTTTCACAGCCCGGAAGCACTGTATCACTAAATCTCTATTATTGTACAACAAATTATCTAATTCCAAATGTAATAATGCCCTTTCCGAAGATGGAGGAATTATAATAACCATCAAACCAGAGATGATACCGAAAATATCCTCTCATACACGGTTCACTTTTCCACAATCCCACCACACATGTTTATAAGACCCTTGCTGCAAATTACATCTCCAACAAGTCCTTGTCATACCAACCTGAAATTTTACCATTCTCTCTGGCACCAAGTACCACCTCAACATAATTTTATAATGCAGTTCAACCATATTTAAACAGTGCGTGACCATACCTATTCCATCAAAACTCTTCAACCATTGCTCCGGCTGTATTTGAGCATTCAATTCCTTCTGCCATGATTTTAAAGCTCTTATATCAAGAGGCCCCTTGAAATCCTCTAATATATTATACCACATTCTCATGCTGTTTTTCATTACATCATTATTAAGCATGTCAATGATCTGTTGTCGACACAAATCCTTATCCACTTTATAAAGATGCATTCCTATATAATAACTTATTCTCAAAACATTAAAATATTCTTTAGTGGAAACTTAAACTCTTGTAGCAACTGCGGAAAAGTTTTTACTTTATCCACAATCAAAATATCTCTAATACTACTTTCTCTAAAATTCTCCCATTTATCTAACTTTAACTGAGTAATATTATATTGCAAGCTCTCCAAAGGAGCAGTACTTATTAGCCTATCTTTCAAATTTATTTTCTTCTTAAATAAATTCCAGCAATCCACACAATCTCTAGTAATCATTGTCATTCCTGCATCTTTTAATGATGCTATTCTGTCCTGATACATCCAAAGTACACATTCCAAGTTACCCATGCCCATTACAGCCTGTTCAATATAGTACCAATCCTCCCCCTTACTCTGAGGATATTGCAACTTCATAATATGTGTTAATATGCTAGCCTGAGCATATCTTGCTAAACTTGGGACAGCTAAACCACCTTTTTTCCAATTAGCAATCATTATTTTCCTAGAGACCCTTTGTTTCTTATCCGCCCATATAAATCTCTCAATATTATCCTGAAAACTTTTAATCCACCCCATCGGCATTTTTAACGGACTCATTCTTAAGAAATATAACCACTTTGGAATTATATAAGACCTCACAATATTAACTCTTCTCAACCAAGAGATAAATAACCCTTGCAATCTCTCATCTGTCTAAGCATATCACTCAATAATATAGAATAATTCACATCAATGATCATATGTATCTTTTTTAGAATTAACAATCCCAAATAACTAATAGTCCTATCTTCCCATTGAAATTCATATAGATCCTCCAATCTCTGTCGTTCTATCCCAGTTATCGCAATACTCATTGCCTGCAATTTATTCACATTCAACCTATAGTTTGATACACTACTATAATCCTCAAATTCCTTCATCAAGGCCCCCAACGAATACTCTGGATCATATAATGAAAGCATTGCATCGTCAGCATAGAGACTCAGTTTATTTTCTAAATCACCTATTCTTATTCCTTTAATCTCTCTATTATTACGTATTCTGACTGCCAAAGGTTCAAGAGTTCGTATATAAAGCAGCGGGGCTAAGGGACATCCCTGCCTTGTCCCAGTTTTTATTCCAAACCAATCTGAATTAATTCCTGGGCCTGTAACTGTAGTTGAAGGCGTGGTATATAAGGTCATGACAGAATGGGTGAACCATTCCCAAAATCCAAAACTTCTAAGAGTCTCGTCTAAAAAGGTCCACCCCACTCTGTCAAAGGCCTTTTCCACATCCAGTGATAAAAACACAGATGGTATCTTATTTCTTACCACATATTCAACTAAACTTATTATTTTCTTTGAATTATCATTAATCTGTCGTCCCTTTAGAAACTTCACCTGATCTATATGAATCAACAAATGACTATGCCTCTTAATCCTCTCTGAATACATTTTTGTATCCGTATTAATCAGCGATATTGTTTGAACGTTAGACACCTTCGTTATATCTTTCCCCAGTTTAGGAATAGGCAAAATAGCCGCTTGAAGCATATCAGCTGGAAAACATCCTGATTCTCTCATTTCATTCAAGATATTAGTAATATGTGAAATCAAAACCCCAGCTATTTTTTTATAAAATATTGCTGGATATCCATCCGGTCCCCTCCACTTTATGTACCTTCAAAGCTCTTATCACCCTGGCAACCTCATCCTCCATAAATGGAGCCTCCAACTGCCTAGCCTGATCCTCAGACAGTTTCATTAATCTAGATTCTAATAAATACTTCCTAATTTGCCCTCTATCCTGAGTCTGTTCCGAAATATTATATAATGACGAGTAAAATTCCTTAAATGCTTTCCCCACTGGCTCTGGGCTCACAAATTTATTATCTCCATCTACAATTTTAAATATTCTGGCCCTTAAATTCCATTTTTTAAGTTGATTAGTAATCATTTTATCAGGTCTATTCCCCACATAATAACATTTTTGTTTCGTCTTCAACAAATTTTTATTTACCTTACTAATCGATAAATCCAGTATTTCTTTCCTAGTACCATTCATATCTACCACTATACTCTCTTCTGGCACTATTCCACACTTTCCCTTTAAATTACTTAATGCAATATATAAATCAGACATCTTCTTTCCATATTTTCTTTTATTATATATTTCTTTCTTAATTAAATACCCCCTAACCACACACTTATATACCCCCCACACATTACCTAATTTTACATCTCCAGTTAAATTCTCACAAAGAAATTGTGACGAAACCTACTTCAACTCTCAGTGTTGTCTCTACTAGACAGAAAGGACTCACTCAGCTTCCAATTCCATTTCCCTCTATTATATTTTCTACTTATTTCAAGACACACTGGGTCATGATCGGACCCTACCGCTTTACCGTTATCTTTTTTTTACAATCCTGAATAAATTTTGTTTTTTGTAAGTATCATATCAATCCTTGAAAAGGACTTGTGCCTATGTGAATAAAAAGTAAAATCCCTATCATCCGGTCTAATAGTTCTCTAAATGTCGTATAAACCAAACTTGCCCAGAGTGTCTTGAAATGATTTTGCGGAAGCCTTTTGTCTACAGTCCACCTTACCTTTCCCCATGCTTAATTTATCCATTGCCCAATCCACAAAACAATTAAAATCTCCTAAACATATAAAAGTCCCTTGAACATAACCCTGCACCTTTTGCAGCGTACTGTTCACAAAGTGCATCTGTTTTAAATTTGGGGCATACAAATTAAGAATAGAAAATATCCTGTCATCGATCTTACATACTACAAACAAAAATCTCCCCTCACTATCACTCAGTTTATAGATAATCTCCCATTTAACATTATTTGAAATCAAAATGGTAACACCTCTTTTCTTTTTATTAACAAGCGAAGAGTGTTCCATCACAGTGAACCTTTTACTATTCAGTCTTGTTATGTCCCCATCTCTCAAATGTGTCTCCTGCATGCAGCAAATGTCTATATGCTCACTATACAGAAAGCCATTTAACAATGATGTCTTATAGGGTGAATTCAATCACTGAACATTAAGTGTAAGGAACTTTATTAATTCATCCATATCCAAATCTCATCCTTCTTACTCCTATCATCGGGCTCCACAATGTACACACAAAACATAAACATATATCAACATAAACCGAATCCATATTTAGGATTCTACACCCCATACCCTTATGTCTGGGTTGATGGTTTACACCTACCAAAAACCCATACATACTACCTTATATTTTTCCCCTTAGCAACAAGAAATCTCCATGGGGCAATCGCTAATAGAATCTACTGTGGACAAAAAAAAGATACTATATTTATATAACTAAACAATAAAGTTTCCCTTTTAAATGCTCTCTATCTCCCCACTATTTTATTTCGCAAAACAGACACCTCTGTGATGTACCTATAGTTAACATAATCAAGACATACAGTATAGATGTAATACCAATTTAAGTACCTGGAGGAGATCTCTCCTTCAGCAACAGGATCAGTAACCCGCAAGCGGTGGTTCCACCCATGTCGAGCCCAATCAGCCTGACCCAGAATCATACCACCCGCCACTGAGCGGCACCCCCCCACTTATACACGATTAATTACAACCTTATACCCCTCCTAGTGACATCATTCCAAAATTGATAACCTCCACCATGACACCTCAATATATTAAACCCCAATATCCCCTCTCCCCACACTTATCATTGTGTATCATCATAACCCCCCTACACCAGTGCACAAAATATTTATGATTCTTAAATGTGCCAGGTATTATCTACATGACCCTTATCACCATATCACATCAAACATAATTACTCTCTTCTTTAATCACCCCAATCTTATCAAAACTTCAAAACTATACGTGTATTCTTTACTAAACCACCCCTTATTCTATTCTAACTATATTCCTCTAATCTCAAAAAGGGAGTCCCTACCACACCAATCTGTGTCAATTTCCCTCCACTATATTTTAATACCCTTTTACTTCACAATCTCCTAATCAAACCCCCCTTATAGTATCCTATAGTGCCATGTATAATTTATCTACCCTATACCTATCTCTATCCTTATTCTACAAGGAGAGACTTCCTACCACCTAAACCTATATCAGTTTCCCTCCTCTATATTTAATAACCTTATACTTCACAAACCCGTAACCAAATCTTCCCTTATAGTATCCTATAATGCCCTCTGTAATTAATCTACCCTATACCTGTATCTTTCCTTATTCTACAAAAATGAACCCTTCATATATTAATTTCCCCGTCATTCCACATATTGGCTGTCATATTAATCATACAAATAGAAGGGGGGTAAAATCCTTATCCTAAAATTCCTCCTCAGTACATAACTGCCCTAAATTTTAATATATTAACCATTACGTCCCTAAATGTGCCTCTATCCAGTCCTGAGCTTTTTTAACTGTATCCAATATATATGTTTGCCTATCAAACTTTACAATCATTTTAACTGGATATCCCCAATTATATTTAATATGTCTAGCTTGACGAGCTGCAGTCACATCCCTAAAGGCCAATCTTTCTTGCCTAGTAACAGCTGACAGATCTTGATAAACAGTCAAATTCTGGAATCTCTCTTCTTCTGATACATAACTTCTAAAAGCATTTAATACTTGCTGACGAACATAGAGTCCCTTGGACTCTGTTCTGGGATATCTCTGAGTCTCATCAATTTGTGTGCACGCTCCAACTCTTCTTCCTTCACCACCTCCTGTAGACCCATGCTTTTAAAGAGTTCCAACAGATAACTTCGAAGTGAGGATAAATCAATTTTCTCATCTATGCCTCTGATTCTTATATTATATCTCCGCATCCTATCCTGCAGATCTGCC
Source organism: Rhinophrynus dorsalis (assembly GCA_037306005.1). Lineage (NCBI taxonomy): Eukaryota > Metazoa > Chordata > Amphibia > Anura > Rhinophrynidae > Rhinophrynus > Rhinophrynus dorsalis. Next base: position 213,390,798 of record CM074718.1, on the reverse strand, counting down.
GATCTCCGTTCCATAGTTTGCATCCTTTCCCTTAAAAGAGCACATTCCTCCTTTTTATTCCGCACTTCAAACTCCGCATGTTCAATTTTCTGTTCATTTACTTTAATCTGTTCTCTATACTTTCTCATATCCTGCCTCATATCCACGGTTACATTTGCTGCTTGAATCGATAGACCAGCAGACATCCTTTTCATCTCATCTAAATCAGTTTCCATTGAGACCACAGATACATTCTATACTTTCTCCATTTTTCTCTCGTCTAATGGTAAGAAGATTGATGAGATCGTTTTCTCCTTTTTTAAATCCTGCTCACTTTTTTTTTTATCTCTTTTCAATTTACCGTTCCCCTTTTTGCTAGCCATTATACTCCATATACCAGCAGCTTTCAAAAACAGATCTATGCTACTTTAGGAGGAAGCTCTTCATAGATGCTCCTAACTCTGCCAATAACTCCGCCAATAATTTTTTAATTAATAAAACCACCAGATTTTACTAACATGAGACAGGACATGCTAATTCACTCCGTCTTCTTATAGCTCATATTCTTCAGAAATATCAGTATATGCCTTCAGAGAATCCATCTTAAATCTGTGTCCCACCTTTCTTACACCATCAATCCATTCCACTTATAATTCCTATCCGCTTCAATTATATTTTCCCTTTTCTCTGCATGTGTGTGTTAAAAATGTCAACAATACACCTTTGTGCACCCCCGAAGAAGGTAAGAATCAGTGTACTTCATTTATAATGCCAGCAGTTATCCTAGTCCGCTTTACACCCCAGAATAAAGAAGTGTTATTTCAGCCTTCATCATTTAAGCCTTTTCAGGCGTCTCTTACTCACGGATCTCCCGTTTTCATCTCGAGAAGGCATATTTTCATAGGCATCACATTTGGCTCTGCTGTCTTCAACACCTTAATGATCGATCTCCTAGGGGTCGCCCCCACACGCCATACTGCATGTCGGTAGACTCCATTCAAGCAGGCTCCTTCATACAGCGGATCTATCGGCGGGACACCTCCGTTATCTTCTTCCTCCATAATCATAAGGGCAAATGGCCTTAGACATAAGGGCAAATGGCCAATGGCCTAAGACGCCATTGTTCTCAGCATCTCCTGCTCTGCCGCCCATGAGTTCCTCAGATGCTCCTCCCCATGCAGCGTCTTACATCATCATCCACCTTCTCTGTGTAATCGTAACCACTTGAATTATAATGAGGTATCCAGTGCAAATGAATTGGATACTTCTCTTACATCCAAAGGGATAAAATACAGCGAGCATGATTAAAGAAATTATACATTAAAAAAGATAGATAATAAATCATAACATAAATTCTTCTTCATCAATTATAAAAAAAATATGACACTGAGACCTATCAACAGCAAGGAACTAGGAGGGACTTTTTTCTTGGTATTATTTTTTTCATAAAAACATTTTTAGAATTGTCACATTGACTTTTGAGTGGGAAAGTAAAAATGGATTATACGATCAATTGCTTGAAAATAGCTGCAGAAAGTAGCTCCCTGGAACATCACAGTAGCTATCAACAACTATAAATCTCATATTTTCCAAAAATTAGTTTTAGTAAATGTTCAAATATGCTTCTAAAAAACAGAATGTAGCAGTCAGGTACCTAGTATCTAAATCCAGAGATTGAGATCGAGCACAGAGTTCGCAGTAATGTCACCTAATGTCACCTACTGTAACACACACTACTCCTGGGTTTGGCAACATGAAACCCTCCAGCTGTTACCAGCAATTGGCTGGTGGGGGATTATGGTTGCTGTAGTCTGGGAGCAGCTGGAAGACTTCACCTTGCCCATCCCTGTACTACTCATTAATGGTTCTGTGTACAGGTCTACCATGCATTCTGGCATCCGAGAGGTTAAAACCCCATTTCAAAGGCAATAATTTGTTCCCTATGATTCATTTGGTTATTTTTTCTCCTAAAATGGAACTGATTTGCCACAGAATTGCTTCTCTGTTCTTTGCACATATAGACCAATGGGTTTGTGGCACAAAAAAAACCAAAAACTTTATAACATTTTATTCTCTTCTTTTAGTGTTAAGCTAACAGCACTGATAGAGAGGAGAACGTTAATCTAGAATTTTCCTCCACTATCCTGGGGATAAATTCCAAAATCGTATACCAGCCAGTGGCATAGCCATAGTGGGCAGTTACCACCCATCTTCAAACTTCACGTTTCCAGGTGCCTCTGCTGAATCTAGGCTCAGTGACCCCACCCCTTTCAACACACATCAGTTACCTCTTGTATCTCTGTGTCAATGTCTCTCCAAAGTTAGTTTGTCCAGGAGATGGTACAGACTACTACACCCTTATGGCTGTGATGGAAACCACCCGTATTTATTTATAGAAGAACTTTTATAATAGTGGTCAAACAAGGCTGTGAACATACCATAAGCACTGACAATTTAAAAACAGCTTCTCACTTCATCCCTACATCCCTACAGCATGGAACAGACAAATCCACTGACATACCCCCAGAGGCATATGCTGAATGAAGCCCAGTTTCTACTGGGCAAGAGAAATATGGCTTCAATATGTATCCCTTGTCCTACTACAGATCCTGGTGCTGTTGAAATTGGACTGTTTCCAACTGAAGAAAGATATGTCTCACTAATTGAAAGTTATATCAACGTTGGAAGCAACTGAGGCAGGAGACATGGAGATGCTGGCTCATTTTTGTATCACACCACATGGAGGAGGAAAGCCCACTATGACTTTGACGTTTAAGACTGTATTTGTGGCTGATAATAATCATTCTCCCTAGGGATGGGCAAAGCTTTTCTCATAAAAAGAGAAATAGGCGAAAAGTGCCAATTTTCTGCCTTTTTTTTTCAGACTAGCTCATTGCACTGAAATCAATGGTAACACTTAACTTCACCTACCATATGACAAGTGTCCCTTCTTTTTCCACAGGGACAGTATAAAACGGATGTCAGTTTCCTTCAGCATGTTATTTCTGTATTTGTTAGCAAGAGAGAAATCAGGACTATGTTTCACCTAGTTAGAATAGGCAAATAAAGCAATGTTCAAGTGTAGTTTAAAGCATCTTGTAGGCAAGAAATTTGTTTTCTATGCTTGGGGAGTCTGAGGGCACTTTGGGCAGGGGAATGTGAAGAAATAAAGGAGGTTTACCCCCAAAATATTGGTTGACTGAGCCAGGCAGCTGGGATCCAAGTTATTTTCTGATCTGGCTGTTATCTCTGTGTTAGGGTGGGCTAAGTTTGTGAGATGAGAACAAAGTACATTTACCCCAGATACCCATGATCAAGTTCCTTCCTGATCTGGCTATTATGTCTGTGTTAAGGGAGTCTGGGGTTCTAAGAAGGGAACAAAGGAGATTTAGCCAAAGTAGGCAAAACTTTTGTGTGACTGACTGGGAAGACACAGGAAGCCATGATCCAAGTTGCTTCCTAGTCTAACTGTTATCTCTGTGCTATTGGAAACTGGGGGAAGAAGGAAGATGAACAGGGAGTGTGATTTTTGTGTTTTGTTGACAATGATAGCGATAAGGCAGTTAAATAAAAATGTAAAAAAAAATATTTAAATAGTTAGACTGATAGGTGACAAAGAAAGAGACCCTGACATGAGCTGTGACTGAGGCACACTGATATTAGACGAAATAGAGTATTTTTTAATGATAAAGACATCACATACAATCAGTTCTATTGTATAAGGCATTGTAAAAATACACACATTAGTTTAATATCAAGCAAACATACTAGAGTCAAGGGGAAGGTGAAAGGATTAAGAGCAGTTCAGGAACATGTGAGTAAAGAGGTAGTCCAAAAACTGACCACAGCTATGGTTGCTGCAGCTTATGCACTATATGATGATTAGGGGTGGGCGAAAGGTCCCGTCATGTTTCTGTGAATAGATCTACAAAAACCATGTGGTTATCCTCTTTGTCGCAGGAAATCTTCTTTAATTAAAGCAATTAAAATCTTTGCTGTTTTTGCCCATTGTCAAAAAAATGCTATTTTTTTCAATAACAACAAACTTTTGCCCGTTTAATTACACTCCGTGACAAGGAGGAAGTGACCGCTATCAACATGAAAGGGTCTAGATGCCCTTATTCCCCAGACCCAATGATGGCCAGTCCCCTACATCACTCCTAGGGATCTTGGGGAAATTATGTCAGTGGCAGAGGAAGAAGAGGGTAGTAGTGTGAGCAGGACAGGTCAGCTACCTGTGACTCCTCTGCCAGTGCTGCGCCTGCATGCAGTGCTGAGCCCAAAAGGGTGTCTTGTGATTCCCACTTGCCATTCTCAAGCAGTCCCATCACTACTACTAAGAAGATCCAGCAGCTACAGACTCAGCGTGCCTGCTGCTAGTGCTGTCAGTCTTCCTTCTTCAGCTCAACAAGAGATGCAAGTGTGACAGTAGGGAACCCTCTGTCACATTTCTGATCACCTCCAACTGTAATAGAGCAGCAAATAGGGACTAGTGGTGGTGATGATAATGGTGGAGAAGCTGGGGTGGAAGAGACATTAATGGCTTTTTTAGCCCAAAACAGGAGGGAATGGGAGATAGGGATGGGCATCACTACCATCAGCAGTATGATTTTGGAATTTGCTGAGTTTCCTGCTGCTGCGGAGTTGCAAGGGCATCAGGATGCTAAGGAGCAGGCTAGTGTGCCACAGTAGGAATGGGGTCCAGTGATACAGGACTAGGACAGGTCCCACTTGCCAGCAGCAATACTCCTGGTCCTAATTGCAGTGCAGACACGATGACATTTATGTGAAACATGTTAAAGCCTAACATTCACCAAAGAAATTGTGCACCACTATTTCTTTACCCCCTGAATCTCCCCAAAGGCAACATGAGGTGAGGTGGAAATCAAACAGGAGGAATAGAGAAACCCAGCCAGACCCAGAAAATTTGTTAGTGAGCAAAACTCCTGGCTCTCCATCACCTTCTTGTTCTAGAGGCTGGGCACAGACAGATCATGTAACTACATCTTCTGGTGATCCACCTCATTCATCTTTATCTCCCCCACCAGTTGATAGCCATTCAGTAACTGTCAGGATGTGGTATTTTATGTCCACCCATTGTACACTGTGTGGTGTGCTGACCACACATGGAAGTGTGGTGAAGGATAATGCCAACCAGGGCATCAAGCGGCATCTAAGGAGATTCTATCCTGCATTAAACTGCAAGTTGTCTGGTGTCCTTAGCGGGGAGTGGACAAGGGGCATAGTGACAGCAGCAGTACTTGGTTTTTGCTGGGATGATTTCGCACTAGGGATCCTAAGCATCATGGTATTTGGTGACAGTTATGCCTGGTGTTTAACGAAGTGCAGATGTGCCCATTATTTCCAGTCCTTCCCTTATTTACCACACACACTGTACACATTGCAGTTGCTGATGAGAGGCACAGTTCCCTCTCTCAAGGGAAACTTTTATATTCTAACAACACATCTATGATTTTGGAGGTGGTGCAGGTGGAGAAGCATTATTGGCCAACTTCTTTTCTCCACATATACCTGAAGTGGTTGGGGCTAGTTATGGTGCTGCTACTGCCTCAGGCACATCACTGGAGCTAGTAGTGGCAAGTTTAACCATGATCATCCATCACACATGTTTCTACTGTTATTGATCCCATTCCCTTTGAGATACCTAATCATTCTGCTGCCTAAACAACTCAGCAACAGCAAGAACAGCAGTTGCAGATTCCGCAATGACACGCATTTGACAATGGCCAGTGGCCACTGGACAACATTACCTGCTGGCTATAGGCCAGTAGGGCATATATTTTTTTCTCAGGGCTTGTTCTTTACCAAACACACCAGAGGCCTACAAAAAAAAAACGAATTACTGATTCCTCAGGGCTTATGACACTAACAAGAAGAATTTATACAAATTATCTGTGATTCCTGAGGGCTTGCTAGCAAGCCGAATTGATAAAAATGATCTCTGATTCCAAGCCAAAGTTCTACAAATCAATGTTTCCTCAGGGCTTGGGCCTCTAACAACAATTTCTTTAAATCATCCTCTACAAAATACTCTATCCCGTCAAGTATCAGTCTGCCCACTCACATTTTACATCAGGGTTCCCTGTCTCTGTCATGTTACATATCAATTTCTTATTTTTTTTTATTATTATTTCTTATTAACTGTCTTCCCCAATACCTCCCCTCCAAATATTCTCTGTTCAACTGATTTTTTATTTTTGTAACGGAAAACCAAGTCCCCTTGCTGACTTGAGCCGTCATGCCGGGATTCTCCCTCCTGGATCCGGCTACAAGTTGGTAGCCTGGCCGGTGAAGCTGGATAGCTGGCTGAAACCCTGGAATGCAAATCTCCTGATGACAGCTACAAGTTGGTAGCTGGTCCGGTAGCAGAAGGCAACTGTGCCACAAAGAGCTGGTTCACTTTAGCTGAATAAGCAAGGCTGGAACGCTGAAAACATTTGCTGGAACTCTGTAGCTGGATAATCCACTGGAAATGCTGGTCTCCTGAATGGGGGGTCAAAGGGGACCCTTTAAACCATTCAGGAATAAAACACAGGACACAGTCCAAAATAACTTCGACTTTTATTGAAGGAGCAGGGGGCATTTTATAGGAAAAGCAGTGAAATACAACAATGGGATAAATAGTAAACACTGGGACCAATACAGTGGGATTAATTCAATCAACAAAACAGCACAATAGAAACAGGTGTTACAGACAATCATGACAACAGACTAATCTTATCACACAGAAGACAATTGTGTATACACAACAGAAGTGAAAGGATTAGTACAGTGAAAACCTAATCAACATCTGGACCAGAGTGTGAAACAGCTACAATTGGGATAGCCTTGCAAATATGCAACAATTTAACCCCTTCAGGCCCATGTAAGATTGTAGGCCAACGATTCACACAGGGGTCCAGCATCTGTTAGATATATTACAGCCCATATGAATATGACAGGCCTGTTACAATTTTATTTATTTTTAATCTTTTTATTAACTGTACTCCCAATCACACTCAACAACCCCCCCCAAAAAAAAATTACCTGCTCAACTGAGTGTTTCCTCACACTCCACCAACATAGGTACCCTCATAACCCTTTTATACTATGCCTTTGGGAACTAAAATAACATTTGCTATGTGTTATTTGTAAATTCAATGTTCCCTTTGATTTCAATGATCTAGCCGAAAAAAAAAATAGAAAAACTTCACTTTTGCTGGAAATTATTCGCCAAGTGGGAAAAGTCATTTTTCACCGATTTTGGTTTGAGGAGAAAACATTTTTCCCCACTCCTAATGATGATAAACCTTCTCCTCCTCCTGAGGAGTTTGTCAAAGTTCCATAAAATGATCTAGCACCTCCACAACTGAAGATGAAAATGAGTCACATTCTAGGGCTCGATTCTGTGACCCGCGGTAATTTAAAAAATTGGTAACAGTGGTTCTAAAAGCACAGTTCAGTATTCTATCACTCACGTAGTTAATATCCAATGTGCGGTATATATGAGCAAAGGCCACCAAAAAAAAAAGCCCAGCAAAATCAATGGAAAACAACAAGCAAGTAGAATTCTATGATATGCTGTCAGTGTTACCTCTTGTTGAGTGGATATATTTTCTGTTGGTAATCCTGCTCCTCCAAGTTGAGGTGTAGAATCCACACTGGTTAAAAACCATCACTGCCTCAAAGAAAGTGAATTACAATCCACACACGCATGTTCTCTAATCCACAAACAAACAAAGGGAGAACTGGCAAGTTAACCCTGAAAGCACAAATAAACAAACCTGAAAAGTAAACCAGGTGGCCCTAACTCCAGCACAGCTACTAGCTACACCCACTGAATAATAAATGGGTGTACAAAACAGCAGGAATCAATGCATTTCACACCTCCTGGTCCACAAGGGTTAAAAAGTACAGTCCAAAAATTACATACCTACACCATCAAGGTATGCACACCTGTCTGTTGCAGTGGGAGGGAGATGCAACAACGTCATGTCCTCCACCTGCTCAAACCACATGCAATGAAATACTGTGTCCTCTCGACTGACTTTTATTAAAACCTCCACTGTACTCATGAACGTCTCATGTTCTGTAATGTGTGGCTCTCTCTTCTGGCACTCAGAGGGTTAAGCAACCAACTGCACCGCAAGGGAGTATTCTCACACATAGACTATCCCACATTATTCTGAAATCTGCTTTCAACCTGATGAATGGCAGATGTGTCTGAAACACAAAGGTATAGGGAGTGTTACAGACCAATCTAGCATTCAAGGGCCTAGATGCACTAAAGGTCAATGCAGTGTCGGTATGATATTGTCGATGTGTTTGAATCACTCCGACAATTCGATCTGCACACACATCGACATATTCACAAAAATTGTCGCATGGAAGGGGGGGGTTGGAGAAGGTCCCTATTAGCATACAGGATTGTTGTCGGTGTTGTCGGTGTGGAAGGGATCTCCTCCCCTCACACATCACCAACACTACAACAATTCTGAACAGCATTCTCTGTGCTTCCCTACGTAGCCAGTAGTGGAATACAGAGAAGGCTTTCAGCGCCATGAACAGCATTGAATGCCACAGGGATGTGCATTGCTCACCCCTGTGGCATTCAAAGGGTTACAATAAACAAATCTAGTACACCAAGCACTGCACAATGTCCCCACTTCGACATCCCCCCTTTTTAGTATGTCTACATATATTGCATATATTCGACATACTAACTCCATCCATCATTCACTTCATTGACTCACATATAGTAGTCAAACCTGTCTTTTATTCGACAATTAACCCTTTGAGTAACAGAGAGGTAGGAAAGCATTGCTTAGCATGTTTTTCCTACCCCTCTGGTACCCAAAGGGTTAATGGGCAAGGTATGGACTACATACCTTGCCTGTATATATGTGTGGGCCGTAGGAGGTGTATGGCTGGGGCCATGTCATACAGCCATGTTGGAGGGGAGGGGTTGTGGGAGCCACTGGTGAGTGGGGGGCATCATCCACCACTCAGGTGTTTGTGGTGAGAGCCACTGCTGGGAGCCCACTGTCTTTGAGGTGGCAGCTTGGAGTCATTCTTGTGGCTGGTCAGTTGGCACCAAACTGGTTCCCTCATGAGGGTCTTTGCTCTGTCCTGTGTTCATGGCTCCTCCTCAGGCTCAGAGGACACTGCAACTGAAGGATAATGGATGTGAATTGTTTGCATGAACAGTTGCAACACAGTCTAATGTGACATTCATCAAGATCAACTGTACCCTATCCTGGACAATGGGATCAATGTCATTTTGCCATGCACCTGGTGTGGGTTCCTAGCATGACATCATGCACTGTGATGGAGGGATGGCATGGCAGGGACATTCAGTCTTGCCTTTTCGTTTTGTGTTCATGGATCATGTTGTCCACTACATCTCTAAATACCAAGTTTTTATATGCCTGTTTTGATGGGATGTTACATCTGCAGATAATAATCTCTGTATGAGATTGAGGGTTTCATGTGTACTATCACTGCTGTTTTTGTTTTTTGCCAGGATAAAAGCATTACAGATGTGAATTCTGTGGGTGCATCACTTTCTTCACTCACCAATGTGATCTTTAACTAAATTTTAAAACTCAGTTTGGTGCTGTTTGCCCTTTTACGCAACTATCTCTGACACTATGTAAGTCACTAGAACCTATTAATCATGTGTCTGCCACTACTGTTACTTCTGGAAAGAGCATGTATGAGCAACACAGCAATGAAAGGGTCAACATGATGCTCCTTTGAGTACCAGAGGGTAACACAATGCATGGCAGAGTTATGTGTTGGATACTTGTCTGGCACTTAGAGGGATGAACTGAGCTGTACTGTATAGTATATTACTGTTATGGAGATAGATCAACATTTACATTCAGATTTACTAAGAGAGTAGTGTTTCCAACATTCTGGGATATATAGAACACATATGTTGAACTACAGCTATAACAACATATCTAGCAGGGTGTTGGTTAGGGGGATAGGGGGGAGAGAGAGATTGTTGCTTACCAGGAGCCTAGGGAGTTCTGTTCTCGCCTGTGTCACAGTCACCGGGAATACCCTCAACTGCTGTCATCGACAGGTTGGCACCCAGCAGATCCTCCCAACCATTAAATGTGATGGACGATGGAGGTCCAACACCTGTTCCCCTGGCATAGGCTGCAAGATCCCCCAGCTTTTTCTTAACCCTCCTCTTGTAGTCCATCCATCTCTTCTTAATGGCATCCACCATTCGACTGAACACTGAGACTGCGTTTTCTGCCTCCTCCACCTCACACCATGCCTGCTTCCTATGAGCACCAGTGCCCCTGCTCTTTTCAGTACAAAAGAGGATGCTCTCCCTCTCCAGGATTCCATGCACTAAGACCAACTTGCTGGGACGTGGTAGGCCCTACCTGTGCTGGCCCTGACTGTGTGTTTCCCTCCCCAACACCCACACCCTGTTCCACTACCAGCTCTGTCCCTACTCTCCCTCTCCTTCCATGCCCGGGGATGCCCTGCACTCTTTACTCCTTTCTGTCTCCTCTCCCCATCCCTCCAGCCTCCACTCCTGTCCCTGCCATCTTTCCTCTTCACCACACTCACAAAGGCACTCACTCAAACAGTCAATCACAATCACCCCCTAGTACTCCCTTATAATCACTCAGTCACACTGTATAAAATAAAGATAAATGTGTGGTATGTAAAAACAAAAGATGTGTGTTTATGATTGTGTGTGGATGTAATGTTTGCAATGTGTTCAAAAGTATAATATGTGTATATTTATGGTATAAATCTCTCTTCTGACTTCTCCGACTCTACCTATCTCCAACGTCTGCACCCCTCTCACTAGCACTAGCCTCTGCTCCTGGGGCCCTGTGCCCTAGCTCAAAGAACTGTAAAACACAGTTAAGGTTTGGTGTTTTTTGAGGGTATATATACATTTTTGGGACTGATTTTTATACTTTGCTGGCTTGGAATTGGCTCGGGTTTGGATTAGCTTAACGTGCCCATGCTAACGTCAAACAATGGCTAATTTCTTTTGAAGCTGATGTTTTCCACATACATTCATACAGAAATCAATGCACAGTGGATTTAAAAAAACCGGCTACGCCAGTTGTGTTATAATGGCGATCTATCTGGCCTACGCTGGTTGTTCTGTTTTCTCGTGCAGGAATACAATACCTGAGGGAAACGTGTTTATATAGCTTTCAATGTTTTATTTTTCTTTTCTGCATGTTTTACAGTAGGTCTAAGAATCAAACCTTTAGTGTTGATGACGTAATGGAAGAAGATGTAGCAGTTCGACAAACTGCTGTATCTAACAGTGTGACACAATCAAGTATAACACCTGGCCTGAAAGTAATAGCAAATGTTGTGAATATCCCTGTAAGGGGAATAGTAAAAAATAAATTGTTTGAGATTTTAAAAAGCCTAGAAGAATATAAAAGTAGTGGGGATGCCAAGGATGACCTAATTGATGATGATGATGTTGAGCTATAATATATCCCTCCAGCATCCTCCTCGTCTTCAGATACAGATATGTGTCGAAAGGAAAATATTCAGTCTTCCACCACTGAAAATGAGCACAGTGCCTGTTTAGAAACTGTTGAAGAAATCAGTTGGAAAGTCTGACTCTGGTCTAGTGAAAATGCAAAATCATTCTGTCAGTCGTCATCAGCATCGTCACACTATTGTTGAGTAACCAGCAACAACACAGGTTATCAACATCACAACCCTAACTCTGATGAGTGTCTCTGCTGCTGTTGAAAGTCCAGCACATTTGAAATGTAGTAATCGCACAAATGCAACATCTAACCAGAGTAGTAGTAGTAGCCCTTCAGGAACCCCTCAGTCTATGAAGTCTACAGTATGGAAATTCTTCACTCACAATGAAAAAGCTAAACATGTTGATATTTGTTTTCTGTGAAAGAAGCATGTGAGCAGGGGGAAAGCAGGCTCACACTTAGGCTCCTGTTCAATGAGATCCCACCTGAAGCACAACCACATGGCTGACACACTATCATCGTTTCAGTGGTGCCACAGCTAGCAGCACCAGAAGCACTCCTAAAAGTTCCTGGGGCTCTAGTGCACATAATACAAGTGATGATGTTATGTCAGAGAGTGTGACAAGATTTTGTTCATTTGAAATAACACTAATGACTGCTTCTGCAGAGGAGTATGACTGAGTATGTTTTAGGAAATGAGAAGAGTCGTAGACTGTCCACACATGCTACCACCACCGCCCCCACAATAATGTTGTTAAAGCATTAAACTTACACAGTTCTGCTATGTACTGCCACCCATACTTAATGAGTTCTTGGGAAGGAGTCTAAAACTATAATCCAAAGTACACATGTGAACAATATGTGGACAAGTGGGCAGAGTACAGACTATATGACTGTCACTGCTCACTGGGTTTCCCTCCAACTACCAGTGTGCAACAATAACTTACAGCATCAGGTGATGGCCAGTAATCTTGAATCTGGTTCTGGAAGTATAATTATTAAAAGACAGCAGCATAATAGCCCATAACATTGGCATGTCACTTTGTGCATGCAAAGTATTGAGAAACAATCCCACAAAGTATAGATGTGTTAAGTATAACTGCAGCAGGTGGTAGAGGAATGGCTTGTACACAGCTCATTTGTGTCTGGTGATAATGGCTCCAACATAATGACTACCTTGAGAATAGATGATATTGTGCATGTACCCTTTGCCCATGTCCTAAATTTAGTTGAGAATGTGATTAGATTCCTCATAAAATAAAAAAAAAAGCCTCTCATACAGTGCTTGCAATGCATTTTATTCCATACAAGAGAGTTAACAACATGCCAAATCACCAGCTGAAAATGAAGGTGCCTACCAGGTGCGTTTGTGCACATAGGCATGCATCTTCATTTGTGGTCTCATGCGCATCCAAGCACAACATAGTGAATGCATCTATTATGTTGTGTAGAGGTATAAGAAGATTGTGGTGCACTTGCGTCCTGTGAAATAAAGTACATCCGAATACGATGCTTACCAGTGAGTGGGGTTTGACCAGTTCCTGTTCCTCCTATAAAAACCTCTAGCAACTTTTAGGCAGTGCACATTTATTCTGAAGATCAGGCTACCCCGCTTTCTCTGTTATTCCTATAGTTCTCTGTTCTTCTCTGTGTTTGGTTCTAGTTCCTGACACTTGGCTCTGTTCCTGATATTCGCTGATCTGCCACCATTCCCGACATCTACTTTATCTTTTGTGTATGAATCTGTGCTGCCAGCCTCTGACATTGTTGACTATCTGACTTTGCTTCTGCATTGCCTCTGGATGTGATACTGGCCTTCTGCCTACTTCCCTACCTGTGTTGGATTTTCCTCTTGTACTCACATGGGTCAGTGGGGTCTGTAAGAATGTGCTGATATAACACCTATGTAACTCGCACGGGTGATTGAAGCCATTGTAGCTCTGATGCAACAGACTTTGGATCACAAAGTACAATAGATGCAGGGAAGCCAGATGCAGCTCCAGAATCTTCAGGCTGCTACAACTCCACCACAGCAGTTTCTTCCACCTGCTCCCACTGATACAGCCATAGGTCCCACTGAAACCATGGCTAGTGCTATCCTAACACCCCTAGAGCCTCAAGTTCAACTCCCGGATAAGTTCAATGGTGAGCGAGGGCAATATCGCTCCTTATTGCAGCTTGCCAATTACTGTTTTAGCTCAAAGCTCACACTTGCAGCACTGACTTTATTAAGATTCGGACTGTTATCCCCTTGTTGTCTGGGGAACCTACGGCCTGGGCCCATGACCTGCTGAACACTGACAGTCTGGTATTAAGTTCCTGGTCTTCCTTGATCCAAGCAATGAACAGTCTTTATAATCGCCCCTTTAGGACTTTTCCAGGTGAAACAGCACTGCGGACCCAAAGGCAAGGTCACTGCCCTGTACAGGATAGCAGTGGAGACTTCCTGGAACTAGCTCTGCATGAACACTTTCGTCTTGGTCTTTCAGAGTTTCTCAAAGAGAAATTGGGTTGTATGGGAGTGCCTCACTCTTTAGAGAATCTCATCTGCCTGGTCATATAAATAGACCTTAGACTTCAAGAATGCCATCTGGAACATACCACTTCCATACCTAAAGCTATGCACACACTCTGCCACACCCTGTCATTCTGCATGCAGAGAAGGGGAGAGAGAGCCCAGAGCAGCACTCAGCATAAACCATAATGTGTGACATTCTGGTGGACCTGAGGCCTACATGCAGCCTTTGGAGTGTCTGGTTGCCTGTCACTGGCTTAGCAGCTTTAGTGTTAAATGCCAGCTAACATATTCAAAGGGTTAAGCAAGGTAAAATAATTAAAATCGTTAGGTTTTACTGGCCATAGAAAGATGCGTGTCAGTTCTCCTTTAAGTGACCTCTGTCTGTGGGGCTTCCAAGCCTTTGCCCTGTCCAGGCTCTCTAGCAGTCGTGCTTGTTTTCAGGACAGATGAAGAGTCACTGGAAATATTCAGCCTGAGAGCAGAGTAGATGCAGTGTAACAGGCTATGACTGAATGGAAATAATCTGCCATCTGTCCAGGAGGAGGCACCCGCCTCTTGTTGTTAGAGAGCTTCCCAGCCGGGGATTAAATTGTGAGATAAACAGGCAGGGATGGAACAGATATTTGTAGACCAGTCATGAACTCACGCATTTAGCCCTTTGCATAAATATCTTGTGCTCCACTCCGCCCTGTCATTCTGCATGCAGAGAAGGAGAGAAAGAGAGCCCGAAGCAAGGCTCAGCAACATTGGGATCAGGACTACTGGGCAAAAGATCTTGAGTTTTGCTAGATAAAGTAAGGCAAATCTGATATTGTTGTCAAAGGATTTATTGCAGCTTATAGTAAAAGTTTTCTGCTTCGTGAGTGGAGCACTCAATAGTACTGCAACAACAGAACTGAAGAAGGGGAGAGAGAGTCAGGGTCTGTATCTGTATCAGCCTGTATCAGTCTTCCTGTATCTGTACTGGCAGCAGCATCAGGGTCCATACAGAGTCCCCCATTGGTAATAGTGCTAGGCAGCACTTAAAATGTTTTATTTTTACTGTAACTTATTTTTTTTCTCTCTCCCTCTCTCTGCCTGCTTCTACTCTCTTTGTTTCCTAAACTACACCACACTAGATGGCGGGAATTTCTGGGTTTTCATAGAATGGAGGCTGGAAGTTTCTCCACCACTGGAAAACATAGAAAATTTAACTGTTCTCGCAGGAAATTCTATAGATTTAGAGAAAAAATTTAAAATGTATGGGTTTCTCTAATGGTGGGAATTACTGCAGGAAAACCAGAAAATAATGTGGGTGTTTTTGGCAAAAATTCCCATGGAAATAAAGTATTACTTTTTGCCCATTCCTAATACTCACCTCCATGGAAGTGGTTGTTTCCAAGATACAGTGCATTACTGTACACAGCAGCCTGGACCCCTCCTAAAATGAAATTAGATTTATGCATGTGACAAAAAAGCTCCCTGATATACCAGCTTCAAATATCCATCTTTAATGAAATACAGCCTGTACTGATTCAGGCTACAGGATTAGCTCAATGACTCTACTGGAATCCATTCCTGATGCCCATTATAAAGAGACAAAAGACTTTATGAATATCACAACCTATCCTCTTGGACAGAATAAAATTGGTGAGAATTCATATAACTGACCATATAAATTAGAGCAGCTACTCTACAATATGATCTACTGCTTCATGAACACTGGAAACAGAACTTATTAAGAAATATGGGTTATGGAGCATTTCGACATTGTTATTACATTGACTTTCAAGCTACATGCCAATGGCCTGCAAAAGAAATTAAAGCTGACAAGTGTCCCTGTTCAGGTATTACCCAAGACAAGCTACAGAACAAAGAATTGACCCAAAAGGGCTTTCTACAATCGGATGGAAAGATACCAGGATACAATCTTGGAAAGGTGCAGAAGAAAAAGAATACAGCTTCCTTGGAGGAGTACGTGCCTATGAAGGAGCTATATTTTGTTCCAATATGATATATTCAGAATGGAGTAGAATTCCAGCCACAGATTATGGATACAATGAACTGGTGAATAAACTAAAGACCGAGATGGCTACCACAGGATGATTAAGGTGTCAAGCCATGCCTATAGAATATAATGAAAAAAAATGCATTGGACATTTGCATATTACCAAGATATGTTGCATTAACTAACTCGCCTGTTAGGGTCATTCATACAAAGGGGAGAATACATGATAGATAATTCATGAGAAGTTGATAGAGAAAGTGTGTAACCCTAACAACTCATTACATGTGTATAAATGCCATTCATGTTCCTTTTTCTACAACCTACCTGAAAAGTGGCAACCAAAGCAAATAGACAAAGGTTTTCTACATTATGCTGGATTTCATGCCTTCTGGTGTATGTGGCAATATCCATTTATAAAAATGAATAAAACAATCTACTGTTACAGAAATATTTATTATGCAGTAAAGCTCACAAGGTGGATTTTGTAATCAGAGGTATTCTTGAACAGATGACTGTTATGCTAAATCCACCTGATGTCCTCAGTGAGTATGCAGATAGCATTAGATAAAATATCACTGACTGACCTTATTCAGAGGAAATCTGGGGAACCATTGACTCTTAATTATTTAACATATGTTTTAAACAATGTTACAAATGTTATTGAATGTGAGAAAGATAAAAAAAGATTTTGGTAGAAAATTAAATAATTCTGAAATATTTATTACTACAGGACATTTATTAAGTTATGATTTATCTGTTATTAGCCACATTTCAGACTCAAACGATGTATAGGTATGGCCGAAACTTCCCGTTTTGTTCTGATGGAAATTTCGTGAAAAAAGCATGTTTTTCTGCTTTCCCAGCAAGGAATTTCATTCATAGAGATCATGTGGATTTTCCTTCTCAAAAAAATTCAGCAGCTCACATACATCGTACATTAGTTGCCACTGCGCAGGGGAGAACAAGGCTCCCTCTGAAGCCTTCCAGTTCTGTATTGTGTACTCACTAATGGCCTTATTCTGCTTATACAAATGTTCTTTGATGTAAAAGTGGAATTCCACCTTCTAGGCACCTCCATTTTCAGCTGGTAATGGGGCAGGTTGTTATGGGCTTGTATGGAAAATAAAGCGTGCACTGTAGGAGTGGCTAAAATGGGACATATTTTTGTGCTTGTTTTTCTCACTGTCAGATACAACAGTTTGTTGAGATGCTACACCTTCTTCCATTATTCAAACATTAGAATGTGGCTCATTGTTGTCGTCAGTGTTTTTAGATGGAATATTAATAGTACTGGTGCTGGTGGTTGTGGAAATTTTGCTGGAACTATGACCAAACTGCATCCTCCTCGGAAGGAGAGGAATGATCACTTATTGCACACACTGCCGCAACCATGGCTGTAGTCAAGTTCTGAACTACTAATTTATTCCCACGTCTCTGCCCCTTATGCATTTGCTGGACATTACTCAACTACTGTATGTGTTTTTATTCTCCATAGTACTCATGCAGTACTTACACAACTATATGTGTGTGTTTTTATTATCCATAGTACTCATGCAGTACTTACACAACTATATGTGTGTGTTTTTACAGCAAAGTACATAATAGAACTGCTAGTTATACTGGATTTACTAATGATACAGATTTTTACTAATCATATAGTTTGTTACATTTCTGTACATTTATGGCATATACCTGCTTAAGTATTTTTGAAACGTTCACCCCTATTTTACTATACTCATTATATTCTTAAGAATTGTGAGACCATTCTACATATATATAATAACAGGGGTTATCTGAACTAGTACCAAGAGCAGGGAATAACAGCCTCCACAGTCTTTGTATTGAAATAAAGATCAGAACCAGTTACACTACAGACATGAAGTGAGAGATACATAGGGATGGCAAGGAAAGCCTGAGGGATTTTTATTTTTTATTTAAAAGGTGATTTAGAGTGAAAAGAGCAGAAGGCCAAGGACCAGAATTTGCTTTGCTTAAACAGAAAGTGTCATAGTAGGATATGTAAGTAATATAATATAAATAAGCACGGTTGTAATGAGGAGAAGCTCATAAGACCCTTGTTGCATTTCAAACTTTTTAAATACATTTTTTTAAACCAGGGGTAAAAACAAGGAGCAGCAGGATCCATGGACAAATAGCCAAAACCAGGGACTTCCCTGGAAATCAGGGACCATTGCCAAGCATGGGGTTGATGCAAAATGTAACCTGACAACAGCTGGAGGGTCTCATGTTCCACACTGATGACCTATGCCATTTGAATAGAGTTGTGATCCTAATGTCACAGGCAGCAGAATTTCTGCCTAGAAATCAGATGACCTTTAACCCTTTGGGTTCCAGAGGGGTATTTGACGCATTGCAAAGCAATGCACTGGATACCCCTCTGGTACTCCAAGGTTTAGCATTGGAAGGCTGTATGTGTTCGCTTTTTCTTTGTGATTATGTTAAAAAATATATTCAAAATCGCTAGAGACTCAGAGTCTGAGGTGTTTTTCTTTAATATTCAAAGAGGTGGACAGCGGCTGATTTACATCTCATGCATAGGAGTGGGCGAAAACTGAGGACATTTTCTGCATGACTTTTCTTGAAAAAAGGACAATTTTTTGCATTTTTGTTGGAACGTTTTCTCCTTTTTGTCAATTTCAACAAATGTTTCACCTATGTATCTTACGGAGCATAATTTCCCACCACAATATTACTTCTTCTGAGTAGTGGTGGGTGAAAGTTGTCGCCGTGTTCCCGTGAGACATTTTGCGAAAACCACATTGTTATCTGCTTTTTCGCGGGAAAATCCACTTTAAAGCTAGCGGTTCAAATTATCGCATCTTTCGCTCATTTCTCAAAATCTTTTGCCATTTTTTCAATGACTAGAAAGTTTTCGCTAATTGATTTACATTGTTTTTGCACTTCCACTATAAAAACGTGAAGTTTTCGTTGACGGCAGACACAATAGAAGCAGCTACAGAGGGAGATAGACATGCTGTGCTGTTCTCTTGTGATATTTTTGGAAATATTGAGACAGGAGAGGCTCATAGTGACTCCTATCACTATAAGCAGCAAAAAGAGGAACTGGAAGGACCCTTATTAAGTGTCCACTGAGTCTGAGGAGGAGGAGGAAGTGACTAGCAGTACTGAACCAATGCTGTCCAGTCCCCCTAAACCACCCCAAGGGATCTTGAGAAGGGAGGGAGAAAAGGGAATGGGAAGGAAGGGAGAAAGGGAAGGAAAGGAGAAAGGGGAACGGGAAGGAAGGGAGAAAAGGGAATGGGAAGGGAGGGAGAAAAGGGTAGTACTAGTGAGAGCAGGACAGGTCAGCTGCCTGTGCCTGCTGAAAGATGTGCTGCCCCTGCTGCCAGTGCCACCATTGCTGTTCCTGCAGCCACTAGTGTTGTACCTGCTGCCAGACGTGCTGTCCCTGCTGCCAGTGCCACCACTGCTGTATCTACAGCCACTAGTGTTGTACCTACTGCCAGACGTGCTGCCCCTGCAGCCAGTGCCACCATTGCTGTTCCTGCAGCCACTAGTGTTGTACCTGCTGCAAGACATGCTGTCCCTGCTGCCAGTGCCACCATTGCTGTACTTGCAGCCACTAGTGTTGTACCTGCTGCCAGACATGTTGCCCATGCTGCCACCAGCGTATACCTGCTGCCAGTGCTGAACCTGCTGTCAGTGCTGAACTATCACAGTGCCTTGCCTCGGTCTGCACCATGCGGCCAGGAGCAGGGTTCTGGACTGGAGCTCCGGCATCACTAGCTGCGTCCCTCTTTGCCTGCAGCCTGGTAGAGTATGATTCCTTGTTACTGGCATCATGAATCAGGCACTTGCCTGGACTCCTGTTATAGGCCCAGCCTGGGGGACCTAATTGGTCCTGCCTTCTCCTACTCCTTTATAAACCTCTCTGGGCCTGTGTATCATTACCCTTATGTTGGTGTTCAGTGCAGTTCTGGTTCCTGTTGCTCCTGTATCCTGAGTATGATCAGGCTTGTCTGGCTATCCATTCTGGTGCTGACCTGTGGCTCTGTCTGACCATTCTAACTGTGCTCTCCTTTGGCTTTAGACATCCAATCTGGGGCAGACCTGTGGCTCTGGCTTACTACCTGCTCTGTGTATGATCCTGGCTTGTCTGACTATCCATTCTGGTGCTGACCTGTGGCTCTGTCTGATCATTCTACCTGTGCGCTTCTTTGGCTTTAGACATCCAATCTGGTGCAGACCTGTGGCTCTGGCTGACTAACCGCTCTGTGTATGAACCTGGCTTGTCTGACAATCCTAGCTAGTGCTAACCTGTGGCTCTGTCTGTTCACTCCGCTGTGTGGCTCCGTTCCCCACTGACATCCATCCTGGTGCAGACCTGGGGCTCTGGCAGACTTCGACCTTACTGACTGCAGACATGAGTCACTAGTCTCCACTGTTGCCATCCTTATTGGCGATGAGCTCTTCTTTACTGACTGCAGGCGTGAGTCAGTAGTCTCCACTGTTGCCATCCGTAGTGGAGACGATCTCTTCCTTACTGACTGCAGGTGTGAGTTAGTAGTCTCCCTTGTTGCTACATTACGGGAGACTGTAGATTCTGTGTGCTTTCCACCTACTACCCTTTGACTCCCAGTCGGCTTCGGCCTAGTTTCCAGCAGATGTGGTTGACCCGTCGGCAGGCTCCTATTTCTGATAGAGTTGCTAGCCTCTCCTGTCACCCTCTGCTTATAATATATTCACTCATTGCCTATTGTTTATTACCATAATAAAGGTGATTTTAAGTATACCATCTGACTCCTTGTCTTACTTGAGAACCGTAACGTGAACCTGCTGCTAGTGCTGAACCTGCTGCCAGTGCTGAACCTGCTGCTAGTGCTGAACCTGCTGCCACCAGCAGGCACGTGCACATATAGCCACCAAGGGGAGCTTGAGCACCTGCACTTTTTGTCCAAAGTGCCCTCGTGCCATTTTAACAAAAAAAAAAAATCAGTCCGAAGTGCCCTTTTCTTCATTTGAGTCCTGCCCCCCAAAATGTCTGTGCACGTCCCTGGCCACCAATACTTTGCCTGCTGCTAGTGTTTCTTGTAGTACTCAGAGGGGGAAGGAGAAAATGATGCCAAGTGTGACAGCAAGGACCCTAAATTGTATTTGCCATTCCAAAGCAGTCCTGCCAGTGCCAGTACTACTGCTTCTAAGGTCCAGCAGCTTTGTTAGCATTAGGAGTGCAGGAGGGGGTAATCAGCAATATCCTCATATTTCTAGCGACTTTGAGACTGAGGAGGAAGACTCTGCGGCTTAACGTGGTTGGTGTTAGTAGTAGTAGCAGTAATGGTGAAGCAGCCGGAGTGGTAGGGGAAACATTTGACAGCGTCCAGACCAGCGGTCAATGGAGCCCACACCATTCCTCTGGCTCTGAGAGTTCCCTTCCCTTCACTACAGTGTCCAAGTTGAACATGACCCTTAAGAGGCTAGAACTGGTGTTGGGGGACAGCAGGCTCAGAATTCATTCCATCACCACCCGCAGGGGCACAGATCAGCTGCCTGTGCCTGCTGCTACTACTGCTAGTGCAGGTCTGCCTTCTTCTTCAGGTCAAAAGGAAATGGCAAGTGTAACAGTAGGGGGACCCTCTGTCACTTTGCTCGTCACCTCCTCCAAGCAGCAGTGAGATGTCTGGAAAAGAGCAGCAGCAACAACAGCATGTAGGGACTAGTGGTGGTGGTGATGATGATGATGATGCTGGAGAAGCTGGGGTGGAAGAGACATTGATGGCCTTTTTAGCAAAACCTGAGAAGGAATGGGAGACAGCAATGAGGATGGGCATCACCACCACCACTGATGCTGAGATGCAAGGGCAGCAGGATGCTGAGGAGCAGGATAGTGTGCCACTGACTACCGTGGACACAGTGGGAATGGGGTCAACAAGGACAGGATCCACTTGTCACAGTAGCAGCAGTAGTTGCAGTGCTGAATCTGAGGCAGTAGCAGCAACAGCGGCAACATTATCCGCTTCCACAGACAATGAAGGGGAATGTGGAGGACAAGAGGAAAGATGCCAGATGTCATCATGGTGTGGGACTATTTTTCTGTTGTGGCAGGCACAGTGCAGTCATCAGCAACGGCACTGTGCACAATTTGTGACAAGTCAATGAAAAGAGGAAAGGAGGGAACACATCTTGACACAACCTCCCTGATATCACACATGAACACATGAAACACAGACGCCATGACATTTACATAAAACATGTTAAAGACAAACACCCACCACAGAAATCAAATACCGCTTTTGCTGTCCCTGACTCTCCAGAAAGGCAACGAGAGGCAAGGCAGAGATCAAAGAGGAGAAGGAATAGAACAACCCAGGCAGAGACTGGAAGTTCCATGACGAGTGAAACAACTAGCTCACCATCACCTTCTAGGGTAACTACATCTTCTGCCAATCCACCTCGTTCATTACCTACCCCACCAAATGATAACCACTCTGTTGATGTTAGGATGTGGCAGTTTGTCTCTACCCATTGCACACTGTGTGGTGCACTGGCCACACATGCCAGTGTGGTGGAGCAGAATCGCAATCAGTGCATCATGCACATCTGAGGAGATTCCATCCTGCAGAATATGTTAACATGGTGGCAGGGAGGGTCCATCATTACTATTAAACTGTCAGCAAGTTGTCATGTATCCTTAGTGGGTCTGGAAAAGGGGTACAGTGACAGCGGAAGTACTTGGTTTTGGGTGTCTTGGTGTTTGGATACAGTTGTTCCCCCAGATGTTATTTACAACACACATACACTGTGCACATTGCAGTTGCTGATGAGACCCACTGTTCCTGCACTCAATTGACAAAATATATTGTAATAACAACACACCCATGATGATTTTGGAGGAGGGGCAGGTGGAGAAGATTTAATGGCCAATTTCTTCTTTTCTCCACATATACTGGGGGCTACTTATTCTGCTGCTTCTACCTCAGACGCATCACTGGAGCCAGTCGTAGCAAGAGGAACCTTCATCATCCATCTTCCATGTTATTGCTATTGTTGATCCCATTCCCTTTCAGCTGCCTAATCATCCTGCTGACAACTCAGCAGCAGCAGTACAAACAGCAGTTGCAACTCAGGACTCAGGAGGACATTTGACAGTGGCCAATGGCCAACATGACCTGCTGGCATTAGGCCAGTAGGGTGTTTTTATTTTTTTCTCCGGGTTTGTGCTTTAAAAAAAACAAAAAAAAAAACCATAGTCCTACAAAAAAATAAACCGTTTTTGGGGAGTTTGTTTCTAACAAGCCCCCTAAGTCCTACAAATCAATGTTTCTTTAGGGCTTGTGCCAAACAAGCTTAAGTCCTACAACTCAATGTTTCTTCAGGGCTTGGGCCTCTAATAAGTCTAAGTCCTACAAAGGCATCTAACAAGAAATCAAACAAATCATCCTCTACAAAATACTCTATCAAGTCAAGTATCAGTCCACCCCAGTGGCAGCTTATGTCAGGGGATTCCTGTCTCTATCACTTTACAAACAAATGTCTTATTTTATTTTATTGATTTTTTTTTATTAACTGTCCCCCTAATAGCAGTCAAGAAACCCCCCTAAAACAAATTCCCTGTTCAAATGATTCATTCATTCACCAACACAGACACCCTCCTAAGATCCCTTTATACCATGTCTTATGGTTTTTATTTTATTTTATTTAGGATTTCTTTTTTAAGTTCCCCCAATCTCAGTAAACAACCCCTCAAAAAATCATCCCCTGTTCCACTGATTCTTTCCCACACCCCACCAACACAGGCACCCTTATGCCCCTTTTATACTATGCCTTTGGGAAAAAAAATTTGCAATGTGTTGTGTGTTACTTCTATGTTCTCATTGATTTCAATGGAATGAACTTGGCAAAAAAAAAAAAAGCAGAAAATCTGCACTTTTCGCTGGAAATTTTTCTCCAAGCGGAAAGTGTCATTCTTCACTGTTTTCAGTTTGAGGTGGAAATTTTCACCCATCCCTACTTCTGAATGCTGCAGTGGAGAAATAAGGGCTCAATCCAAATGTTGGAGTAGAAAAATGTCATTAGGGAAAAATGAATACCGATCAACAAGATAAAATGTCTTGGTCAGTATTCAAATGTCCTACCGACATTTAGCACAACAGACGTTAGGACACAAAACTGGTGTTGTGTCCAAATGTCCATTTTGTGCATTAACCATTTGAGTGCCAGAGGGGTACACAATGCATTGCAAAGCAATTCGTTGTACACCTGTACACCCCTCTGGCACTCAAAGGGTTAACTTCCCAAAACGCCACTAAATAACGCCAGTTTTGGGAACGTAACTAAAAAAACTAAGGATCGGTGCCTGACATACTGTCAAGCACTGATTGTTAAAAAGTCTGTGTTAAACTTATCTGTCATCCACTGTCTGACTCCTTCTGTCTCCATTCTATCTTCTATCTTCTCTTTTATCTTCTGTCTTCTTTCTTCTTGCTGTAAAAGAAAAAGATAAATTTGAGTTTAAAGCATACATACTTTAACCCCTTGAGTGCCAGAGGGGTACGCAACACATTACAAAGCAATGCGTTGCATACCTCTCTGGGGCCCAAAGGGTTAAAGTATAAAGTAGTGTGCCAAGTCTTAAAATAAAAGCCCCCATATAATAATAAAAATGTTATGAAATGTTTGCTATATATCTCAATGACATAGTATTTCTATAAATAAATAAAAATCAAACCTAGCGTTTAATTGTTGCTGTCTCCGCCACTGTGTGAGGTGCTGAGGAGGCGGCGGAGACAAAATAAGGAGGCACACCCCTATCCTCTTCAAGGGCCGATGCCCTTTCCAGTATGAGGGAATTAGAATTGAGGCTGCCCTTATATATGGGCAACCTCACTTCTAATTCTCTCACAGCCATTGGCTGGGATATGCTTACACACCTCTCAGTCAATCAGCTTTGAGCGGCTGTGCTTTAAACTGATTGGCTGGGATATGCGTAAGCATATCCCAGTCAATGGCTGTGAAAGAATTGGAAGTGAGGTTGCCCATATATAAGGGCAGCCTCAATTCTAATTCCCTCATACCGGAACGGGCATCGGCCCATGTAGAAGAAGAGGGGAGGGGTGTACCACCTTATTCTGTCTCCGCCACCACCTCAGCACCTCACACAGCGGTGGAGACAGCAACGATTAAGTGATTTTTATTTACTTTTTTACATTTGGTAACATTTATATTATTATACGGGGGCTTTTTATTTTAAGACATGGCACACTACTATATACTTTAACCCTCTGGGCCCAAGCAAAGTAAGCAACGCATTGCTTTGCAATGGGTTGCGTACCCTTCTGGCACTCAAGGGGTTAAAGTATGTATCGTATCTTTTTTCTTTTATAGTAAGAAGATAGAAGAAATAAGATAGAAGAGAAGAAAGAAGACAGAAGATAGAAAAGGACAGAAGATGACCAGAAAGCTGAGGACTCTGCTGGACATCAGGATTAATGGTGTTACTTGTAATGTGATGTTTTTTAACTTAGTCGGGTCAACCCTATGAATACCGGCAGGGTAATTATACCCCACTGGCACTCATAGGGTTAATTCTACTAATGTCTGACACATTTTTTATATCTTGGATGTATTGGTATGGGGCTTAGAGCCCCATATCAATACATCCACTGAGGACTTTGTTTTTTTTGTTTTTTTTTTAACTTCAAGTGTCTGTATCGGCTG
The DNA here is from genome assembly GCA_037306005.1 of Rhinophrynus dorsalis. Lineage (NCBI taxonomy): Eukaryota > Metazoa > Chordata > Amphibia > Anura > Rhinophrynidae > Rhinophrynus > Rhinophrynus dorsalis. The sequence continues at coordinate 213,365,123 of CM074718.1, read as the reverse complement.
TTTAAACAGCACAGACATTTGAATAGCTTACTGTGCTGGAAAAAATGCCGTCAGCAGAAAAAACAGCCGTCTCCAACATTTGGATTGAGGCCTAAGTATCTGAAAGTTAAAGTTGTGAGTCCTACAGCAACATATGGATTGAAAAATGTGTTAGCATGCAGAATGTATTTGTCTCTTGCCCACAACACTTACTTCCTGCTTAAGTGACAGTGGCACATATTCATGATGAGGTCAAATAATAAAAAAATAAAGTACAATCTATAATATGGCAGATGGTTATGGTAATGGTGGTGGGGGAATGGCATGGTGTGACCAATGTGTTTGTGTGTGTGTATATATATATATATTCCGACAGCAGGGTTTTTTTTATAATTATCATGTTTGTGTCAAATGTAAGCTATCCTCCTTCTCAGATTACTGATACACATTACTTATTGGTTATAGCAGTGGTCCCAAGTCTGGTAGATGGTAGCAACCCTTCTTCAAATCCCTCCTCCTCCTCATTTCTGCTATTGTTAATACATTTGGTCTGGCCTTCTCTGTCATAGCTTTTGGATCCTGAGTGACGTATCACCATACTTTGGACTTCGTGGGCTGAGGGGCTGTTACTAATACTGGGACTAGATGTTGATGCAGTTCTACTGCTACTACTACTAGGTGTCAAAGGTGCAGCACCTCCAGCAGCAGCAGAGGCACTCATATAGCTAAGGTTGTGCATGATAATAACCTGTGTTGCTGTTGTTGTTGCTGCTGGTTACTCAACACAAGTGTTTGTGGCTGAGTGGGACTTAGAAAAAGTGGTGATGCTGATGATGACTTTCAGGATAACTATGTACTTTTTGCCATCTTCGTTTGTCCATGTCAGAGTTTCCAATGGTTTTCTCAAACAGTTTATAGACAGGCACACTGCTCCTTTTCAGTGGTGGAAGACTAAGCCTTTACCTTTCTGATAACTTTCTGGCCATGTCATCATCTGTCTCACTCTGAGGTTCATCTGCATCTGAACAAGAGGAGGATGCTGGAGGTATATTTCCTCGATCTGCATCATCATCATCATCATCATCAGTCATCATTAGGTCATCCTCAGCATTAGCATCGCCCACTGCGTCCCGCCCACTACCCTTATAATCCTCTAAACCTTTAGCGGTGTCAAACAATGTATTTTTCACAAAGTTCACTACTACTTTGAGACATGTTTTGGTGCTTGTTTGTCTCACTGTCAGATGCAGTAGTTGGTTCAGCAGCTATACCTTCATTATGCCATTGCCGTCATGAACACTAGAATGCGACTCATTGTCCTCTTCAGTGTTTTTTCTACTTTTTATTTCTTCTCTCAGGTCCTTCTTCTATCCTTCAATTTTTCTCTTCTTTCTTCTTCTGGTCCTTCTTCTGTCTTCCATGTTCTTGTCATGTACCTGTAAAAAAATTAAGAGATATCAATAATTGTTCCATAAAAAGAACCAGCACATCTTTGCATAGTTTAACCCCTTGACTGCTAGAGGGGTACGCAACACACTGCAGAGCAATGCATTGCATAACTCTCTGGAACTCAAAGGGGTAAACAATGCTTAGATGTGAGGGTCAATAATTTATACAATGCCCAAAGTAAAAAAAAAAAAAAATTTCCACGTGAATTATAAAATGTCGAAAACAGTTTGAATAAAAATATTATGGCTTTTTTTTAATTTCTCTGCCACTGTGTATGGTGGTGGTGGTAGTGGAGAAAGTAAGTAGCAGCACCCCCCTTGTACCATGGGCCAATTCCCATTCCACTGTGAGGGAATTTGAACAGAGACTGCCTTTATATATAGGCAGTCTCTGTTCAAAAAGACTCACAGCCAATGGGTGGGATGTGTGCTTTCGCACCTCCCAACCAATCAACTTCAATCACCCCCGCTCAAAGCTGATTGACTGGGAGGTGCATAAACACACATCCCAGCCAATGGCTGAGAGTCCTTTTGAACAGAGACTGCCCATATGTAAAGCAGTCTCTGTTCAAAGTCCCTCATAGTAGAACAGGTATCATCCCATAAGGTATAAAGAGGAGGGGGAGTTGCTACTTATTTTCTCTGCTGCCGCCACTGGCACTGCACACAGTGCGGAGAAATGAAAAATGTTTTCAGCACTTTATAATTCATGGGGACAATTTTTTTTTTTTTTTACTTTGGGCATTTTATAATCTATTGCTCTACAATTAGTTGCGTACCCCTCTGGCAATAAAGGGGATAAACTATGCATAGATATGCGGATTCTTTTTATGAAACATTTATTGAAATATCTTACGTTTTTTACAGGTACATGACAAGAAGATGGAAGACAGAAGAAGGACTAGAGGAAGAAAGAAGAGAAAATTAGAGAAAAAAAAGGAATATAGAAGAAGACAGACAGTGGATGACAGGTAATTGTAACACAGATAAGCTAATGTAATGATCAGCGTTTGACAGTATGTCAGGCACCAATCATTAGCTTTTTTCCCAAAACTGACATTTGGCCACAAGATCTTTTCTGTGGTCTAACATCCATTGTGCTTTCAGCTGGTAGGGCCTTTGAATACAGACTTGAACATTTTATTCTGTTGGTCGGTATACAGTTTAGCCCTACCAGATGTTTTACCAAACCTCTTTAAATCGAGCCCATAGTGTTCTCAGTGTTTGCCTACTCTCGCTAATGGGAAATCCTGCCCATACAGTGGAGATTTGAGCAATCACTTTTTTCCACTCACAAAAGTGTAGCTGGTATATTTTAAATTATGTCAGTTCAATTATTGAGACTGTTAACCAGAAATTCACATAAAAATGAGCTTACTAGAAGCAGGATGTCAACAATCCAAATATATAATAAGGGGTAGAGCTTGAGGCTTATACCTTTGGGGCCAAACATATTTTTTCTACATTACACGAAACAAGCTGATCTATAAATTTCCTCCAGAAAGGACACATCGATAACCACTTAAAAGAGCACTTCAAATTGATAACACCAACATACTGGAAATAGGATTGATCAACCAAGAAACCACCTTCAACTGTATAATTGCAAGAAGTAGCATTGTAAATCTGACTAAATATATCTACGATAAATAATATTTTTTTTGTCAGTAAATAGAAATTCTGTGGAGGTCCCAAAACTTTTGCCATAAATCTATAAGAATCAGACATTTGTAACAGACATTGCTTACAAATATACAGTATTTTGACACTTAAATTTAAAGGGATAGTAAGGTTTCATAATAAAAGCAGCTCTAATTAATCATCATAGTATTTGGACTTTGGAGAGTGTTATTTCAATTCTGTCAGAGTTATAGTTCAAGAGTAATTAATTGACAAAGTATCCCTCTCCCGCCCCTTTTACTGATATAACACTGCTCAGCCAGATCAGAAGGGAGGTATCCAGATAGATTGCAGAGAGGGACAATCTTCAGTTAAGATAAGGGAAAAACCTGAAAAACTTGCCAAGGGGGATAGGGCTTTCATTGTTCTCATAGGAAGAAGATTGTCCCCTGCTGTTATCTGTCTGGTCTATGGACTGCATTCCACATCTGAGAAGAGATGGATTACACTAGGTAAAAGGGGCGGGATGGGAAACTTTGCTTGTGAGTATCTCTCAAACTGTAAAGGTTTGAGAGATAAGACTTATATCATTCTTTATTTTATTTTGTAGGCATTAAAAAACATGAAGATAAAACAAAGTAATACTATCCTTTTAAGGTATTAAGCATTTAAGTGCAGTGTATATACAGTATGTCCATGTAAGATTTTTCAAAATGTGCAAAACATAAAAGAAAAGCAGAGATATTACTCATTTGTTTACTAGATCCAGTTTCTTTATCTTTTGTTTTTGTTTATGATGTAGGCCTCATTTATAAAATCATTCTCATTTATACCAGTGACATTTACAACAATATCTGTAAAACACCATACATGTATGTTTGCAAATTTGTACAAATATGTGTTAGAATTATGTGTTTTTTCTTTTCCTAACAAATATATTCTTCTCATTCTAGCCACTTTTAAACTTTTACACAAAATAATATCAAATTTCACAGATATATATATGATGATGGCTGTTGTCAGGGCTGGATTTACATCTCAGGAGCCTGTAGGCACAGATATCTGAAGCGCCCCCCCCTGCCATCTCCACAATGCTCCAAATCTCCATATTGCCCTCACATTGCCTCCCATCACCTTCACATTGCCCCCATCAGCTCCACATTGCCCCATCCCCATCAGCTCCACATTGACCCTATCACCATCAGCTCCACATTGACCCCATCAGCTCCACATTGCCCTCACATTGCCCCCCCATCGGCTCACATCGCTTGCCCCCCATCATCCCCATATTGACCTCACATTGCTCCCATAATCTTCAAATTAACTCTTTGAGTGTCAAAGTGGTACACAACGCATTGTTTTGCAATGCGTTGCGTACCACTCTGGCACTCAAAGGGTTAAGCCTCATTCTCTCCCCCCCCACATCCGTTTCCTACCTCTCTGGTGGTCCAGTGGCTGCTGGAGCTCCCGCGTGGTGTTCCCTTTAGTAATGCAGAGCGCTGGGAGATTTTATCTCCCAGCGCTCTGCTTTGCTAAAAAGCCGGGAGAGTTCACAGCTTATAAGGCGGCAGCTGGCGGCTCGGCGCGGCATGGCAAGCCACGCCAAGTCAAAAAAAAAAAAAAATAATAAATTGTAGTGGCAGGCGCCCCTCTGTAGGGTGCGCCTGTAGGCAGATGCCTACTCTGTCTTACGGAAAATCTGGCCCTGGCTGTTGTGCACTAAAACGTATATGCAATCAGTTTAAGCAATTATTATGGGAGAAATTCATCATGTGGCAAATTACATAATAGATGTTTTCCTTGGACATTAGCAATTCACCTATTCAGCAATGGCATGTTTGATTCTGGACATCACTCATTTATCAATAAACGATGGCCAGATAGATCAGCACATTCCATCTGTCAGCTGCATGTTGGGACATCCCACTGAAATCAATGGGGACAAACACATGCATACACATACATTGGGGGAGATGCATTTAAGCGGAAGTTTCACCTAAGCACAAGTTTGCTTTAATCCACTTATTATACCGATTCTAAAAGTGATAGAAATGAAGTTTGATGGCTAACTTTTTCCCTCTTCTCCTAATTCTGATCGGCACCATCTTGCCGATGAGAATACAGGAGATCCTCCTCCCCGCTGGTCTGTCAGTAAGCTGGAGTACTCTCATTGGCTAGATATCGATCTCTGCCAATGAGAGTTCTCCAGCTTACTGACAGACCAGCGGGGAGGAGGATCTCTCCTGTATTCTCATCAGCACAAATTGTGCCGATCAGAATGAGAAGATGTCAAGAGGGAAAGGTAAACCCTCAAACTTCATTTCTATCGCAATTTTTTAAAAAAAACAAAACCCAGCACAGTTATAATCGGTATAATAAATATATTAAAGCAAACTTGTGCTTAGGTGAAAATTCCGCTTTAACTACAAACAATGGTGCGGCTGCACTTAAACATAAATATCAGGCACAATGTATCCAAGTAAAAACAGCTGTATCTTTATTGTAGTTAAGGCGTATGAAACATTAAAGGGATAGTAATGTCAGAAAAAAAGTATTAACTGTATGATAGATGCAATTAAAAGAGAGTACCTGCACTTATTCATATCTCTCAAACTGTTATGGTTTGAGAGATATAGGAAAATAAAGTTCTCCACTCCCTCCCCTTTCTGATTGAGCTGTAAAGCTGTCAGAAGCAGATTCTGGTTTCTGGATCAGACGGTGGCTCTTCAGCAGCGCCGACATAGCGATACCTAAAAATAAATACTTCATTGGAACGGTCTAAAAAGTGTGCCTGCTTTGCAAGCACATGTTGTAGACCATTCCGATAAAGTATTTATTTTTAGATATCATTACATCAGGGCTGCTGAAGAGCCGCATCTGGTCAATGGACCAGAATCTGCTTCTGACAGCTTTACAGCTCGTCAAGCAGAAAGGAGGGACCATAGAACTTTATTTTCCTATATCTCTCAAACCATAACAGTTTGAGAGATAGGAATAAGTGCAAGTACTCTATTTTAATTGTATCTACCATATAGTTAATAATTTTTTTCTGACATTACTATCTCTTTAAGCTCAAAAGTATCCAAAAATGAATAAAAGCTTATAGACCATGAGACGTCTTCATGAGCAGGTGTGAGCTAACAGATCAACACGTTTCGCGTGTAATAACGCTTAATTATTTTAGGTCACATTTAAGCATTATTACATGCGAAATGTGTTGATCTCTTAGCTCACACCTGCTCATGAAGATGTCTCACGGTCTGTAAACTTTTATTCATTGTTTGGATACTTTTGAACTTAATGTTGCATACACCTTAAAGGGATAGTAATACTTCGTTTTAACTTTATTTTATTTTGTAGACATTAAAAAAACATGAAGAATGATATAAGTCTTATCTCTCAAACCTTTATGGTTTATGAGATATTCACAAGCAAAGTTCCCCTCCCCGCCCCTTTTACCTAGTGTAAGCCATCTCTTCTCAGATGTGAGTCTGGTTGTATGACAGTACAGATAACAGAAGGGGACAATTTTCTTTGTATGAAAACAATGAAAGCCCTTCCCCCCTTGACAAGTTTTTCAGCTTTTTCCATTATCTTAATTGAAGATTGTCCCTCTCTGCAGTCTACCTGGGCATCTCCCTTCTGATCTGGTTGAACAGGGAAGGGATACTTTGTTTGTGAATATCTCTTAAACCATAAAGGTTTCAGATATAAGACTTATATCATTCTTCATGTTTTTTTAATGCCTACAAAATAAAATAAAGTTAAAATGAAGTATTACTATCCCTTTAACTACAATAAAGATACAGCTGTTTTTACTTGGATACATTGTGTCTGATACCTATGTTTGAGTGCAGCCACACCATTGTTTGTTTGTACTATAGAAGTAACAGAGAGCTTCCAGGCTGGAACACATAAGTGGTGACACTTGTACCAGTGAATCGGAAAATAGAGCAAAATTTCAAGATGCTTATATATTGAACATCTTATTGACTCTTTCACTGCTGGAGCCACTATATTTCTGTGGGTGTTTGTGGAAGGTGCATTAAGGCATGATAAAGAGGTGATAAAGTGGAGAAGACTTCTCCAGTGATATCACTTTTCCAGTTCCCATGTATTTCTATGGAGCCTCAACCTATGCACTAATAAGAAGTGCTATCACTGGAGAAGTCATCTCTTTTATCACTTCTTTATCACACCTTAGTGCATAACCCCCATTTTATGCTTATATCTGTATACTGTAAATGGCTAGAATGGACAGTATACAGTGCTCCAGAATCTATTGTACAGCGCTGCGGAATTAGTTGGCGCTATATAAATAAAGAATAATAATAATAATACTGTACATGGCTAGAATAGAGGCATTAAGCCATTTTTCATTGTTGTTTCCTTGCCTGGAATCTGTAAGGCAGAGAAATATGATTGATCATTGATGAATGCTTCAGTGATCACAATGAAGAGAGGTGTATTTAGCATCCTGATCTCCTTGCCCCTGTATTAATCCTGGACTATGTAGCATAAACTTGTCTACATTTGCTACATTTCATTGTTTTTGCACTAATGTCACCGATTTCCACATAAACATTTTGGTGTCCTGGAACAGTAAGGCTGAATCCTATATAATAAGTAAGTTGCTAAATACTAATCGGTGCCCCCACAGCCATCTGAATAAACATCTCTGAAATAGTAGGAAAAATTATAGAAACATATGTTCTCTATGAAGCTATTTTGTAGCTAGATGGACAGTCATTGTCCATGGATCACTATCTAATCTGTATAGGAGGCATTTATTCTATATAATTTAAAGGAAAAATAACACCTCTTAATAATAGCCCTCCTTTATTACAATGACTGGAAAACCCTAATGACCCTAATTAACCCTTAAATGACCTGAGAGGCACACAACAAATTGTCCAGAACACATTTCTCTGGTCAATAAAAGGATAAAATTACCATTCATTGGTCAGCAAAGTTTATCTCTTGGACCTACTAGCAGCCGTCATGTCCGTCTCCATGGCCACGACATCCAGGACTGGTTGAAGATGTTATCTCTTGAACCAAGACACCAGGGTAAAATTCATACAGGCCATAGGGATTTTTTTGACCATCGTATGTTAATTCAGAGATTATTAATAAAAGGTCTTGCGTTCTCCTATAAAATAATTAAATTGATCTGGAGATAAATTAAGGATGGGGATTTTGAGAACAGATGAAACTGAAGGTTCAATGATTTTAACTTCTGGCCATCAAAAGGATTAAATGAGGAACATGCAATGTTCATATTATATTGCTTTGTATACAGCTCTCACTAGCAGGGCCCTCTGATCCTTTTGTTTTCCATCTTCCATTTGTACTATTTAATATCTCTGTATTTCCTATATTACAGCACTACAGAATAAGTTGGCGCTATGAGCAGTTTATTAGGCAAAGTGATATAATCGCCTTCACTAGCCCTCAATAGAGCTTCAGGTGTTTGCTCGTGGACTCCAGGAGCTGAAAGTGTTCTACAGGAATGCTGACCCATGCAATCTCAGTTCTTCCCTACAGTTACCTCAGATTCAATGAAAGTGGGCCCCTTACATGTACAGCCTGTTTCCCCTAATCTAACAATGCTCATTGGTTTAAGATCTGGTGACTGTGCAAGCCAATGAATGTTAAAGATCCTTGAAGCCTCATGGAATCATTCCCCAACATAACATGACAGTGCATTATCCAATCAGAAGTAACCATTGTAGGATGGATAACGTGTAAGCATGAAGGGTTGCATACCTTATGAATCACAATGAGACTGGTGTACAATAAAATACTGAAGTAATTCTGGGCAAACCAACTACAACACAGGGGGGAAGAAAAAAAAGTACCATTGATTTAAATGGGGTGTTTAAACCCATGAATGCAAGAGATGTCTCCAGATGAAATACTCAGCTAGTCTCAAGTGATGTTGTACTGCCCTACTGGTCTCATGTAATACTCATCTTGTCTAAAGCATTGCCTTGCTGTTCTCACGGAATATTCAGCTAGTCTCTTGCATTCGGTTTACATGCTGATTTCATGTAATACTCTCCTAGTCTCATGAAAGTTGTATTGCCATGCTGTTCTCATGGAATGATCAACTGCTCTCATGTAATGTTGTATTTCCTGCTGTTCTCATGGGCAAACTCAGCCAGCCACATATAATGCTGTACTGCCCTGTTGCTGTCATGGAATACTCAGCTAATCTCATGTACAGTTGTGTTTCTCTGCTAGCCATATGTAATACTCAGCTAGTCTAATGTACTGTATTGTTTTACTGCCATGCTGATTTCATGCAATACTCCACTAGTCTCAGGAAAGTTCAAATACCCTGCTGTTCTGATGAAATGACCAGATAGCCACATGTAATGTTGCATTGCCCTGCGGTCTTCATTGAATAATCAACTAGTTTCATGTAATGTTGTACTGTCCTGCTGTTCTCATGGAATACTCAGGTAATCTTTTTTAAAGTTGTGTTGTTCTGCTAGTCATGTGGAATGCTCAGCAAGTCTTATGTATTATATAGATAATGTATATTGCATGGTGGAGGGATTAAGCCTTTTGGCGCTAGAGAGGACTCCAAAGCAATGCTTTGTAAATAAATATGGATTTACTATGGAACAGTATCAATGTGAAGGTAGATATTATCTGAGGCCGGAGTGGACAATGTGAGATCCTCCAGCTGTTTCTACAGTACAATTCCCATCATCCTCTGACATCCATTTGTTGCTAAAGGTAGGGGGCCTCACATTGCCCACCCCCTGATTGAGTCAAAAGAAAGAGGATGATATCTTTTTTAAAAGCAATAATATAGTGTACGTGATGAGAGAGAAGGAAATCACCACCTCTTTCCACAGGAACAGAGAAAAGAATGGGGGGCCCATGTCCAGCCTCTGAAGGCCACAAGAATCTCCTAGGCTACCTGTTACCCACCACTATCAACTTTGTTTTATTTAAATACAACTTTTTTGAGCAACTTGTTATTTTGTACTACAGCCTTGGCGGAACATTAGCACTTCAGTTACCATAATGCCATCTTCAGGCATTCAGATGACTTTTACATGTCCTGCTATTACCAGAAAATCCTGTTGTTACTTCTGCTTTGAGATGGAACACTGCTTAACAGTCTTTTCTGGGTTAATTTGTCATGAGGAATTTAACACATGAAATCCAATTCTGCAGAAGCTGAAATATTTATTCCATTTAAATATAAAAATAAATATATGCCCTGTACATAGATTTTTCTTGCTCTGTAGGGTACTATAAACAGATACTGGGAACACAAATGTTATAGCAATATTGCTGCTGAGTAAAACAAGGGAAATCCCACTCCTGGAAGCGGTTTTACAGGTCAAGTTTAGCTTTTTTTACTCTACATTGCAGTTTTCTATTGTGTACTCCAGGTGGTGCTGTGACTGTCACTTACTATGATATGTTGTAAGCTACGGCTCAAGCTCTCCCATAGAGTGCATTATAAAAAAAAAAATTAATGCGCCATTTGGACACTAGTTGGCTCTGTTGTTAACAGTCTGAGATACAAAAAATGTTTAAGCTTTAATAAAATCTCAGAGCAAAAGAAATATTTGTTTAATTCTGAAGGAAAATACAAATAGTATACAGTACATTTCTCATAAAACAACAATTACTCTCTCTCCAAATACAAAACATAGGTGTCCAGGATGACACATAAGCATACCTGTGAACTTTTTATTGTTGTCTCCCTGGAGTGGAGTCCTCTGCTGCCATGGGTGGTGTGAAGAATGACGCGTATCACGTCAAAAAGGGGTGGGGCTTAATGTGAGTGACGGATGGAGGGCTTAAAAGAAGGCTGGGGGAAGGAGCAACATGGGGAGAAAGAGTGGAAGTGGGTAGAGTTTCAACAGAAACTCCCCACATCTGGAGGAATCAGCCTCTGCCCCGGAGACCCGGTAAAGCAGTGCCAAAACCGGAGTCTCCAGGGCAAATCCGGAGAGTTCCCAAGTATACACATAAGTTTCCCTGGCAATGTACCTTTAACACATACAACTCACTTGTGAACAGGTTATTGAGGTTCTGGTCATTGTAATTATGGCAAAATATACGTGGTAAAAGCTCATATAAAAATAACAGAATCCTCCCTCGCTAGGGCTCCTGGAGGAGGCTGAGGGCCAGTCTTCTGCCCACAGACTATGGTCTCCATTCATGGGGAAGCTCCTTTCACAGCTTCCAAGTCCCATCTTGGGTCTAAGTCACCCTGTGCTTATGAGGGCACAGGGTAACCAGCAAACCCAGTCCGATCTGCCCAATTCAGGCCTCTACAGACTACCCAGTTAGGGCAGTGTATATGTTCAGGGAATTTCACCTTGTTGTTCTGTGTGCAGTAACTTGGATCCTGTTGCTGGGGGGGAAGGTACAGGGGGAGTGAAATGCATTGTATTCCGACCTGTGGTTCAGTTATGTATAAACTCAATTATGCTCACTGAGGCACCCCATTGTATTCCCATATGTTGTGTGCAGTAATATGGATCCTATTGTATTCTAATGTGTGCATATAACCCATTTATGTGTGTATATAAACCTGGTGTGTTCTTCAATAAATATGGCAGCACTGTACCCACTCCTGAAGACCAAGTCCATGCCACTACGGACAAAGATTAACGTCTACAAGGCAATCATCAGACCTACCCTGACGTATGCCTCCCCAGCATGGATCACTTGCCATGAGCGACACCAGAAGAGTCTTCAGAGAGTCCAGAACAAGGCCCTGCGGATATCGTCCGGAGCTCCAAGATTCGTAAGGACAGCTGACCTTCACAGGGAGCTGGACATCGAGATGTTGGACGAACACCTAGAGAAGCTGAGTAAGAACTTCTGCCAAGGACTGGATCAGAACCCGAACCCGCTGATCAGAAAACTCACTGCCACCACTGCAAACCCCTTCGACCGCTACCCACGGCCCATCACAGCGAAGACCCTGTGATATTAACCCAACTGTGACAAGTCAACACAGACCAAGAAGAATCCAAACCTGCGACTTAAGACCCAACCCGAGAAGATGGATTAGTGAGGCACAAACCTCGGTATCCAAAAATCACCGCTGATGGATAAAATCTATCAGCAAGAAGAAGACGACTGGCAATAAAGAGTTCTTATTTTCACCCTACACTACGTTGCGACTAGTGGTTTGGGTGGCTGGAGACCTTGGTAGGTGCAATGCCAAGATAAGGGAGCACAGGTTGGTGGGCTACCCAGTTGGGGTAGTGGGGTTCTGTCACAATAACCACTCCCTGGATATTTATCAGCACAGGAAACAATAATTAGCCATTGTGTGGGACGTGATTAAAAGGTCTTTTCCATGTTTTGTAGGTGCTCAAGTCATAGAATCCTTTATTAAACTCCTGTATTAGGTCTTAAACACAAAGCAAATTCCTTGATTAGAATGGTGTCTGTTTTGTAAAATTGTCAAATAGAATGTTACCATTTTGTTAACCCCTTAAGAACTGGGAAAATCTGAGGTCGTTTTCACTTAAGGACAAGAGCAGTTCTGACCTTTTTGACTATGTCTTTGTTCAACAGTGTTTTCCCTCTAAGTCTTTTATTCCACCCCCATAAATTATATACTGTTTTTTTACGCACAAATAGGGCTTTCCTTTGATACCCCACTTATATGGATAACCCACCATTTACTTTATTAAAATTTTTTAAAAAAAATTTAAAAAAAATTGTAAAAAAAACACCATTTTTGTTTTTTTCTCTTGGGATCAATTGGGCACAAAGGCTTAAATTTTTATGGAGAATGCATGAAAGGTATGACTGGTCAGTCATACATACAAAATGCACAGTTTAAGTAGCCACTGTCCCCCACTGGGTGAATATCCCCATGTCACTTTCTCCCACCCTATTTTCCCACTTTTTTATCTATGACATTTGGAGGTGTATTTAAGTGTATTACATGACTTCACAACAATCACACTCCCTGTTTTGTTTATTGAGATTTTTTTTTAAATAAAATATTTTTTTGTAAATAAAAAAAAGTGTTTTTTTTTTTTTTTTTTTTTTTTTAAGTGTATCATTGCAGGTCAGAAATTGACCTGCATTTAGCCAGCCTCCAGCACCAGCAGTGAAGGGGTTAATACCCCAGCTGCAGTATTTTCTTTTTCCACTAGGTGTCTCCTCTCTTCTTCTCTCTCCCTTACTTTGATAGTAAGGGAGACAGAGGCAGAGGAGAGACATAGAGGCAGTATGCTTTGCGTACTGCTTCTATCGCTCAGAATGCCGGTAAATGTGATCGCTGCTACGGTGATCACATGACCCATCATAAGCAAGAAGGGCTGAGACCGAACGCCCCGGTCTCGGAGCATTCAGTCTCAACCTGGAATTAATGATAGCAGCATGCCTCCGTGCACACTGCTATCATTTAAGCCATGACGTCATGGGTCCTTAACTGAATTCCACCCATGATGGTCCTGGACCGTCATGGGTTGTTAAGGGGTTAAATAAAGAGAGGTATCCCTCCGGCACTCAGAGGGTTAACTGTGGCAAGTCTTGGGGGCATTATTTTATTTACAATAAGAACTCTTATTGGATTATTTTTTTAAACAGATATTACTGAAGAAAGAAGAAGGAAACTAGAAGATTCAAGAAGAATATGGACAGTAACCAGGGTGCTGAAGACCCAGCTGGACATCAGGATTACAGGCCAAGTTTTTTTTTCTTCTTCTTCTTCAGGGGATGTATTAATTGTAGTAAGATTAACCATGTGAGTGTATGGAGTATGTAACACTGTACAATGTGTTGCATACACCACTGACACTCATAGGGTTAATTTTCTTTTGTTGTTAAGCACAAATGTGTGTTGGAAACCAGTTTTCTAACACACACTGGTGGTTTTCCCCTCACATTAGGGACTTTGCTCCTCCATTTCACCGATTTTTATCTATAAAACATGCTTGAGTTGAAGCCACCGAGCATAATAGAATACCAAATTCAACTAATTTTACGTGGTGTCCAACGGCCGCAAAATATACTCCCAATGGACATTTTTGCATGACGGTGGTTTATAACAGCACAGTTAATAGAATAGCAAACTGTGCTTTCAAAAGCACCGTCACCAGTTTTTAAAATATTGAGGGGAACAGAATCGAAGTTTAAGTGTCAAATGGAAAGTACATTTGTAAAGGCAGCTCAGTCTTACAGGAAAATATGTAAGCCTGTATTATAGAATGTGGAGTCAGGGATGTTATAAGTAAACCACATAAATGTACACTAAGAAAAGTATGACTAAAAAGTGAAATGATAAGAGATCTGTTTGTGCCCTAAATAAATTGAATGCTATTTGAGAAGCTTAAATGGATAGTAACAATAGTAAAATAAAATATATATTTTAAGGTTTATCTTCAAGTAAAAGAAGGGTAGTCCCACTAATTTTATAACTAGAAAATATTATTATTTATTTATTTATTTATATAGCACCAACTAATTCCGCAGTGCTGTACAATTGGGAATAAACATACAGAGGTATTAAATAGTACAATCAAATGTGGAGAACAGAAGGATCAGAGGGCCCTGCTCGTGAGAGCTTACAGTCTACAGAAAGGTAGGTTTGATGTAGAGGGAGTAATTGCTATTGGATTTAAGTGCCTCCTGCCACATGAACTGCCAGTTAGTGGGTGGGAGTGAGAAGTGTTGTCAAGTGCAGTAGTCTGTGCAAGGGGTGAATCTTGGTGATAATGTTTATGGAGGCAGTTGATAGACTCTCCTCTTCAGGGAGCATCTGAAGATTTGAAGACTGGGGGAGAGTCTGATTAGGGGGGGGGGGAATTCCAGAGCTGAGGTGCAGCATGGGAGAAGTCCTGTAGGCAGGAGTGGGAGGATGTAATAAGAGCTGTAGAGAGGAGAAGGTTGTGTGCAGAGTGAAGATGGCGGGTGAGAGTGTATTTGGAAATGAGAGATGAAATATAGGGGGGTGCGGTGTTAGTGAGGGCTCTATAAGTTAATACCAGGATACTGAATTTAATTCTGTATGCACAAATATACACAGAATAGGTAGTGCAGAATGAAATTTTGTAAACTAATCAGTATCCAGCAGCCAGAAAAAGAAACCTTGCTCAACAGTTCTAACTAATATCACTAACAAGGTCAATAATATCAGAACAATAGGAATGTCTTAAGGAAATATCCTCATAACAAGTGCAAACACAAAAAGGAGTATTTGTTTAAAAGTTTATTGTAGTTAACTGTGTAACGTGTGTCTAGGTACACAATAACCAAGATATGTATCTTGGTTATTGTGTATGTGGATGCACGTATCACAGTTAACTAAAACAAACTTTTAATCAATTACTCCTTTTTGTGTTTGCACTTGTTATGAGGTTGTTTCCTTAAAGGGATAGTAATACTTAAAATGTAAAAAAAAATATGTTGTAGGGTTTATCCTCCTGAGTAAAAGAAGAGTACTCCCACTGCTGAAAGGTGTTTCATTCAAAAGTTATTAATTTTCAAAGTTGAATTTTTTAGGTGCAATATCACAGTGGCCTGAAATTGTAAAGTGGCGCTGTTGCTACACGATCCTATGGACAGCTCTGGTTCCGGGACCATAAATCTCCATAGGATGGTGTAGCAACAGCGCCACTGTACAATATCAGGCCACTGTGATATTGCACCTAAAAAATTCAACTTTGAAAATTAATAACTTTTGAATGAAACACCTTTCAGCAGTGGGAGTACTCTTGTTTTACTCAGGGGGATAAACCCTACAACATATTTTTTTTTTACATTTTAAGTATTACTATCCCTTTAAGACATTCATATTGTTCTGATATTAACATTGTCAGCTATCTAGCGTGATAATTTCAGTCTTCTGAGCGCCGATTGATTGTTGTTGGGTTAGTAATTGTATAACTGACTTTATATAGCACATATAATGATATTACGAAGGCACTTATAGCCAAGTTTATGTAATCGCTATAAAAATACCCCTCAAGTGTTTAGTAGCATAAAGAAGTTACTGAGACCTAGATATTACAATCTAGGGCCGTATAGTCAAAAGAGAGGAGTTCTGGGCAAACGATTTGCACTATAGGGAAGAACTAAAAATTCCAAAAACTCTCACGGATTTAAATGGAGATTTTAACCCCTTCAGTGTTAGCGAGGTCTCCAACGCATTGCAACGAAATGCGTTGAGAGACCTTTCTAGCATTTAGAGGGTTAAAATTCCCATTTAAATCAATTAGAATTTTAGGTTCCACCTATAGTGCAAATGGAGAACTCCAGAACTCATTTGCCGTTCTTTTGAACATTCGGCCCCTAGAGTAACTCTAGAGGAAATAAATTGCATCATAGTGGGCAAGGAAAAGTCCCACATTTTAAATTTAGGCTTTTAACCCCTTGAATTCTAGAATGATCTCCATTGCGTTGTCATATCAGTCACATTACTAACGTTTATTAACTCTTATGTATGCACATCTATCTCTTTAAAAGCTTCTTGCAATTTTTTACTTGCTGCTACAGTGCATCTTTCGGTTTATCCCAGTTCTACATTGGCCCCTGTTAGGTATTTAGCAGTATAACACTTTGTTTACTTGGAAAACTTCAGCACATTTTCCCATTTAGCTCTAAAGATTAGTTGTCATTTTTGGAGTAGCTAGTATGAAATACCGTGTGAATAAAGTGTATAAAATGCCACAAATGTCAGATTTAGATGCCTGACATTTAATATGCAACTTGACATAATATTCCCAGCTCTCTAAATGAAAGAACATTCATTATAGGGATCGAACGCTAATTATTCTCTGGCCAGCAGTGTATATTACTATGGATCAGTTAGATGAAATATGAAGAAATTAGTTATTTGCAAAGTTTTAATAAAAGTAATTAATTTCGATTTGTCACATTAAAAATGAATGGCAATGGATTAATTGCTGTTGACTTTTTTATATTAAATGTACATTTACTTAAAAAAATGGACACTTTCACCCTATCATTACAGTGCTTCATTTAGCATTGTATCAAAATTAGGTGGTTATGCTATTTAAACTGGGGCATGCCCAGGATTTCTAAGAGGATGGGGTACCAAAAATTAAATAAGCATGTAATAAAAGTATTAGTTTTCTGTGCATTTAGTTTTCTGTGTATCAACTGTTCTCCTTCTATAAGCAACATATTCATAACTAGTGCTTTTCATACTAAAATTCTGTGAGGGAGATGCATTAAAGAGATAGTAAAGTTTAGATATGAAGGCAAGGTCGATTCTTCAATATACTTTTTTATAACAATGCTGTAACATTGTGGTCTTTGTTTTATTTTATACTAAAGTGTCTTGTAAAAAACCAAGGTTTTAAATAACTAATGTCATGTGTTGCACATCGCTGATATATCCCATGCTACAGTTATTTTTCAAGGACGGCTATTCCACAATTGTACAATTGCAGTGTGGTAGGCAAAGAACTGAAAACTTCATATGGAATGAAAATTCACCTGACATTTGATGTATGGATATGTGGACAGGCTATATGACTGTTATAGCTCACTGGATTTCCCTCCCACCAATGGGCAACAATAGCTTGCATCATTAGGTCACAACCAGTGGTAATGTCTTTGGTTCTGGAAGTATTATTAAAGGACAGCAGCAGGGTAGCTCATACCACTTTGTGTATACAATTTTGAGACAATCCCACAAAACCAAAGATGTGTTAAATAGACTAGAGCATGTGATAGAGGAATGTCTTGTACCCTGCTCCTTGAAAGTTGGTTTTGTGTTTGCTGATATAGACTCCAAGATAATAGCTGCTTTGAGAATAAGTGATATGGTGAATGTACCCTGCTTTGGCTATGTCCTAAATTTACTTGTGATCAGATTTAAAATATCCCCTGCAAAATCTGTTCCCATTTTAGCGGATACTATGGTGAATTCAATGCATTATATTCCATACAAAAGAGTAACATCCTGTCCCATCACCAGCTGAAAATGGAGGTCCCTACCAGGTAGAATTCTAAACTGTACATGCTATAGCATTTGTAAGAGCAGAATAAGGCCATTAGCAAGTACATAATACAAAATTGGAAGGCTTTGGAGGGAGCATCTTTGTCATTTGGGCAATGACAACTAATGTGTGATGTATGTGAGCTGCTGAAACCTTTTGAGAAGGCCACCTTCCTGGTTAATCAAGTACAAGCAGGAATTATCAAGGTTCTCATACTGATATATTCACTGCAGAAAACACTGAAGAGCATAGCTGTTGAATATTACAATAATGACAACACAGACATGCACCAGTGAATGACATGTTAGTATGCTTTGAGCAGGATCCTTAGTTAAAAGCAAGCAGGAATACATTATCGCTACCTTGCTGGACCCCCTGCTTTAAACATAACATTTCTGAATTTCTGCCAAAGAGTGGTCAATTTGTGATATGGAGTGACGATCAGCAGTATCTCTCTGAGGAACTGGATTCTGTCTAAGGATATAAGGACATGCGAATAGATTGAGTGGAGGGTTGCATTGTGGAAGATGAGAGAGTGAAAGGGTTTATACCACCAGCAGCAACATCCCATTCCCAACATTGTTGTGAACACAGGTCATCATCACAACAGAAAACGATTAAGTTATATCAGGGGCCGCAATCTACCAGTTGTGGTGGTGGAGGCATAACTCTTTGGGTTAGTACCTGATAGACACAAACACAAAGTACCTTCTAGGAATTGTCCCACTGCATTTGAGATGGTTATAGCATACTTGCAGCACAGCTCTGTTCGAGGGAGAAACCATGACCCCATTGTCTACTGGCAAACAAAAGAGTGTGATTCTTCAATATACTTTTATATCATAGGTGTGTGCAGCCAATTGCTTGTTCGTGTGTGTATATGTATGTATATATATATATATATATATACAAATAGGCATAAGGCAATGGCACACACTGGAAAAATAAAAAAACATATTATGTTAATTAATACATGTGGAGTTGCACGTCCCATAAAGATAAGTATATTAAATGTACTCAGCCTGGGAGCCCCGGGTTGTGGTAGGAGACTGCACACTTCAAGGAATCTCAATAGCATGTAATTCTTTTATTGCAGCATCATGTGAAGCCAAACATTTTCGGTCCTAATATGGACCTTCCTCAGGGCAAAAAAAAAAATATATATATAAATGTGTGTGTGTGTGTGTGTGCTAAATAAATGAATAAATGTATTAATCTGGACTGGAAACCAAATGGGCACACAACATACAAATATAATAGCAAATTAGTTATGCAATGTGACCAACAGATGTTGCCAAATTTACCCTTATAAGCTTAAAACTCTACACTTTGGCCTATATTGTAATTTAGAATGCTTTTATGGGAGGGGGAATGGTTAGCCAATGCACATTAATTTATTGCCACTGTTTCAAACTGCATTTTACAGAGAGGGCCGGATTTACATTTCAGGAGTCTGTAGGCACAGAAATCTGAAGCGCCCTCCCCCCCCCCAATTGGCCATCTCCACAGTGCTCCAAATCTCCACATTACCCCCCATATCTATATTGCCCCCATCATCTCCAACTGTCTTGCCCCCATCATCTACAACTTGCCCCCATCAGCTCCAAGCTCCAACTTGCCCCATCAGCTCCAACTGTCTTGCCCCATCAGCTCCAACTGTCTTGCCCCCATCAGCTCCAAGCTCCAACTTGCCCCCATCAGCTCCAACTGTCTCGCCCCATCAGCTACAACTTGCCCCCATCAGCTCCAAGCTCCAACTTGCCTGGTGCCCCCATGAGCTCCAACTGTCTTGCCCCCATCAGCTCCGACTTGCGCCCATCAGCTCCAAGCTCCACATTGCCCACATCAGCTCCAACTTGCCCTCAGCTCCACATTGCCCCCCATATCAGTTTCCTACCTCCCTGGTGGTCCAGTGGCAGGAGATGTCTGTGCCGCCTTCTGCACCGACCTGCAGCTGCTGTTGCACCCCGCGTGGTCTTCTCTTTAGGAATACAGAGCACTTGGAGATGATGTCATCTCCCAGCTCTCTGTATTAAAGCCGACGAGGGGGAGCAACAGCAGCTACAGGTCTGTGCCGAAGAAGGCACAGACCTTAGCATGCGAGGGGCAGGGCGGGCGGCGGGTTACTGTGCGCAGCGGTATAGATATATTAAAAAAAATGAGGGGGCCAATGTGGTCGAGGGGGCCCATGGCAATTCTTGCACCAGGGCCCGGTGGCTTCTAGTTACGCATCTGCTTGCTGCATAGCTCTGTTCGAGGCAGAAACCATGACCTGTTGACTACTGTCAAATAAAACAGTGCGTGTGGCCAGCACTGACATGTACTGTCATGGAAACCCTTAGTTGCTCATCAGCAAGTGTGCAGTCTGGACAGGATTTCAGCGCAGTTGGTTATATTGTAGGGCATGGCTATCAAGCTGAAGTGTTTTAGACGACTTTCTAAAAATGAACCAATATCTGCGGGGGGTCGGGCTAGACTCAAGCTAACTACTCTCTGTATTTGAGATGTGTATGGAGCAATCTGATGATAAAATCTATTTGAAAAAAAAATGAAACAATATCTAATACTATCTGAGTATCAGGTAGTAGAAGAGGAGAAAAATACACATGACAGGGAAACCCACGGCACATATACTATTATCAGCAGCACTGATAATGAGGAGGAGGGACCACTACTGGGACCACAGCTAAGACTACTGATTAATATTTGATAATAATTTGAAAATAATGCATGCTTAAATTAATGCAAATACTTGGTCTAGCTTTCAGCCCTCTGAATCATGATGATATATATATATATATATATATATATATATATATATATATACATCAATCACACCACACCAGTCTACCACCATCAAACATATCTGCCACATTCAGTGTAAATTGTAAACTTTGGTTTTTTTTTTACTACCTCTTTAAAAATAATGGTTAGCAAGCACAGCAGCACCCTTGCACAAAGAAAAACCTGGGCTTACAGACAGTTAAACATTCAAAATAATACAGCAAGGATAGGTTTAAAAACATTGAGTGTGGGCTTCTAACAAGATAGCCCTTGCAAAAAAAAAAAAAAAATTGCAGGCTTCAGCCTTGCCAAAAACAAATCTTGAGAAAAATGTATTTGTAGGCCTCAAGCTAATAAAAAAAAAACAAGCCATGAGAAAAACGTCAGGCTCAGCCCTGAAAGACAGTGTTTGCCCTACTGGCATAGTGCGAACAATGCTAGATGGTGGTAACAAATGCCATGTGACATGCTGGCATTTGATACTGTTGTAATTGCTGCTAATGCGTAATCTAAGCAGCAGGAGATTTAGGCTGCTGCATGGGACTAATATAAATAGCATTGATATAAGTCAGGGGGTGGAACAATGATGTGTCTACTTGCCACTAGTCCTACTGTTGCTGATGCAGCAGCAGCATTACCACAAGAAGCTCTCACACCACTCAAAGTGGATCAAGAGAGAAGAAGTTGCCCAATTATGCGTCTCCTCCTGCACTTTATCTAAAATCATGGGTGTGGTGGAATACTAATTTTTCCCTAGTGCTCAGGAAGGAACTGTGCCTTACACCAGCATCTTCAATGTGCACAGTGTGTGCAATGAAACATTGTGAAATAGAGGAAGGACTGCAATGTAACACAACTGACATCTGCTCTCATATTAATAAACAGGCACAGCTGCAACCAAATACCTTGACAACAATGTCTGCAATATAAAGCCAAACCCCAAGAAACGAAGTACTGCTATCACTATAGAATTAATCCATGATGTCAAGATAGATGGCTTAATAAAAATAATGAATCCTCCCTGCACCTATCAGGGATGCTGCTTGATACCCTGTTTTCGATTGCTCTCCGCCATATTGCCATGTGTAGTTAACACACAGTGTTAAATGGTTGGACAAGAACTACCAGATCTTCACATCTACAGACTCGCTATGAGCTGGTGGGGTTGTAATGGTGACAAATGTGGTATGCCGAAGGAGGATGAGGACCCGGAGGGTGCCGGAGCGGGACAGCGGGTACAGCATACTCTAGCACAAGAAGATGATGCAAGTGTTACACTCATCAGCAAAATTCCAGGATGGGTTTCTCCTTTCTTCCTCAGGGATTTTCAACAACCATTCTTTGTTCCCTTGGAGAGGGACAGGGGGCAAAGGGTCTGGTTTTTGCATGCTTAACATATAAATGTCATGATGTCTATGTTGCATGTGCTCTTTGAGGGCAGATGTGCCAAGGTGTGTCTCCTCCTTTCACATTTTCACTACCTTATCACACATAGTGCACAGTGCTGTTGTTGATAACTGCACAGTGCCTGCCTCAAGGGTAAAATATTTCCACACCCATGATTTCAGTGAAGGGAGTGGTGGAGAAGAATAGCCTTCTTCTTCCCCAGAATCACCTTTACTGGCAGGAACAAAGAGTATTGGTGGCAAGGGGAGCCTGTCCTAGTCCCATATCACTACTTGAAACTAGTCCCATGTTGCTGACAGTGGTGCGTGGCACACTAGCCTGTTCATCATCATCTCGCTCCTGTGACAGATGAATGTCTGACTTAAATCAGCAGCAGGAATAATAACAGCAACAAACTCCTGATGGTGGTAGCAGTTATGTCTAATCTCATTTGCATCTCTTTCTCTCATTCGTTATCACTTTCCACTGAAAATGATCTCATATGCTACTTCACCATCACCCTTCCTCTTACCGCCATCACCACCACCAGTCTCTTGCTGCTCATTGGGACTGGTTGGGGATAACAAGTGAGACAGAGGGTTCCCTGCAGTCACACTTGCCATCTCCTCAGAAGAAGGTTCATTGGCATTAGTAGCAGCAGGCACAGGCAGCTGATGTGTGATGCTGCTCATATTGCTTGCCAGTTCCACCTTCTTGAATATACTTCCCCAGAGGGACAATAGCAAAGGGGGACTGGGAGTCTGTGTAGCAGGTGCATGTGTGCTTCCTTTACTGCTGGTGTTGCCGATTCCCTCCTCCAGCCCTGTATCAACTAGATCAGGGTCCATCCAGCTTCTCCCTTTGGTCCTAGTGCTAGCAATCACTTAAAACATTTTTTTATTATTTTAGCTTTTATTTTTATGTTTTTTCTCTCTCCCCCTCTCTGCCTGCTTCCACACTCCTTGTCTCCTAAATAACACCACTGCATGGCAGGATATCACCTTGTCTCCCAAACTACACCATGCTGTCTGGCAGGGCATTCTGGGTTTTTATAGTACGAATGCAGACATTTTCTTCACCATCTGAAACCATAGACTGGAAAAAGAGCCATTCTTGTTGCAAATGCTATTGTGTCAGAGAAACGGAAGAAAGTCTTTGGGTTTCTCCAAAGGTGGAAATTCCTACCGGAAAAGTGGAAAATCATGCTTTTTGCAAAAAAGTTTCTTGTGGGAACAAAACTGGACTTTTACTCCATCCCCAACAGCTAAAGTATATTTGTGTGATTCTATGAAACTGATAATACAGATGTGGGTGTATCAATGGATAACCAGCAATAAGTTGGAGCATGTTGAATCACTCTTTATTTAGACACAAAACATTTTCATATTTTGCCCCTGACTGATTGCACACAGTTTGAGTGGTTGTAAAATATAATTTAATAAAGTCTGCTAATTGTTCCATCTGAAATTTACATTTATTTTGGTGTAGTTTTGGGTAAAATTGAAAGGCAAACATTCTATAAGAATAAAACAAATATTGTATATTTACTAATTACTATTTTTAACCCTTATTTTTATGAGGGGTACAGGTGGTCAGTAACACCCTGTGCTCTCAGTTTGAGACACACTATTGTTCATTTAAATAGTGAACCCAGTGAAAGGTTCTCTCAGTTCACATCGTATTGCTGGAACTTGTATGCATTAAGAAGCAAAGCCACACTGTCACTGAATATTTAGCTTAAACAGGGGTGTAGTTTCCATTATGATCCCTTTATTATTAATATATATATATATATATATATATATAACTTGTAGAGGTTGTCAATCTTCGCAAAGACCCCAATGTGGGTCAAAACGTTTATTAATAAAGAGCACTGTTTGCAGTCATCAACTGAGACCTGTGATTGTTGTTGTCTATACAAGTTTTCTGTCTATCTCTAACAATCGACTTGGACAGGGAAGTTACTGTATAAGCAGGAGAGTGCCTAACCATTTGGAGATTATATAGACCTGTAGAAGTGCGGGGGTGGACAGATGGGAGATGGCATTTCATGATTTCAGGTTATTACAGTTAATTACAGTTTCTTCAGTCTAAGTCACTGAACCACTGAGAAATCCACCTTTACATAAGCAGGGATCTCCTGAAAGCATATACTATTAGCTGCACCCGAAGAGAGGAATTGCCTTTCCCTGCTTCAAACACATGGATCTGCTTGTTTTTCTTGAACTTAATTTTTCCACAGACCTGTAGGGAACACAGGGGCCAAGGGGTTAACTTTTCTCCCTGTTGGAGACAGGGCAATTTAAGAAAAGCCTCTGCCCCTTTAGTCTGAAATATGTCCTTTTGATGGGTGAAATCCAGGGCAGTCTTAGACAAGACATTCATTTACTTTATTTATTCTACTTACTTGATTCATGGGATTACTAAAATACGAGAATACTGACTCTTTACAGGCTAAGGCCTATGCCCCAAAGACAGGCTGTGACTTTTGGCTCCACTATATCCTTCTTGCTTCCTCTAGCCTGGGATAGGCAATTGGTGTCCACACATTAAGGTGGAAATAACATCCATTTCCCATATGGACAGACAAAAGACAGGATGGTGCAGTTGTGCTTTTGTAAATGTACAGTAGATGGAGCCAGATACTATGTAAATGTACATACAAAGGTACATGGCATATAATGTCTATACTAATGTATCTCAAATACTCTGGTAACACTTTTATTTGCACCCGAGTTCCCCACTTCGGTGTTCTTATCTACAGAGGTCCAGGGTAAACAGACAGAAATTTTGGTACAGGTAATTGTGCTGAAAATATTAGTCAGAGTAACTGCAGCTTCAACATATACTCATGCCATGGACATGACATCAGAGCAGGGCCACTGCAAAGAAGGAGAGAAAAACAAGTTTCAGATTTTGCTTAGATGAAGTGTTTTCAAGGACCAGGAAGAACATTAGCTCAGAACTACATGAGGTTGTCCTCTCTTGGCTCTAGGAGAGGAGGAAAAGTCTTTTGACCTTTATTTTCTTAAACTGTTTGGTTCACTATGTCAGAATACAGGGATCAGGCAAAACTGTAAGTCACTGGGGTTTCAGAAATATAGCAGGGATCGATTTCTGATCAACCTATGGTGTGTAATAGGTTTAAGGTCAAGTTCGCCACTGGGCATACAGAACCAAAATATGTATCGCGCTTGGAAGTCTAGTCAACAATTCAGGGGAGACTAGTGCACACACTAGAGTAGATGCTAGTGTGGCGGAGACAATGTGGTTAAAGCCCATTACATGTGCCTTAACAAATTCACTATCTGCATCTAAAGAAAAGGTCCTTAAAAAGTCCGCTCAGAATTTGCCTTGAACTGTAAAAAAGGAGGGCACTATCACCCTGGTGCAGGACAAGACACTAATACTCCCAGATAACGAATCCTTTACAGAGGAAGATGATACAGAGCGAGGAGTATGAGAGTAGGTCGTGGATTGTTTATTGAAGCTTCTTCAGATATGCCTAAAGAATCTGTTAGGGGCCTGATTTGGTTGGTTTTAGAGGCATTACAAATATCTAATAGTAAATCTGTTGTTTTTGCTTTCCTCACATATCTGACCAGCCACATGTCTTCATCCTATTCGTTCACAAATTCAACACCATACCGGAGAAACTGACCGTTTTGGAACATAGCTAAGCCACTGTGAACAACCAAGAAGTTGTCACAGAAACTGATGGGATATAAGTCCACAACATGATTCCTTCAGCATCTTGGAGATGCAGCATGTTGGGGAAGACTAATGGATTTCCAGACACTAAGGCAACAATCAATTTAAGATATGTGTGTGCTTTGCACTGTACCATGGGATAAAGAAGTGATTTTATAAACTTCACCGCAGTTGGTTTTTCATATTCAAGATTCGAAGATAAGCCAAGAAATCCAAAGTGTTCCAAAAGACACTAGACTTATTGAGGGCTATGTAACAAACTTTCAAAGCTACAGAGGTTATAACACAAGTATATTTGTGGTGCCCAAAAAATT
The DNA here is from genome assembly GCA_037306005.1 of Rhinophrynus dorsalis. Taxonomy (NCBI): domain Eukaryota; kingdom Metazoa; phylum Chordata; class Amphibia; order Anura; family Rhinophrynidae; genus Rhinophrynus; species Rhinophrynus dorsalis. The sequence continues at coordinate 213,338,909 of CM074718.1, read as the reverse complement.
AGTGCTTCGGTCCGATTTTAGACTTAAAGGCACTCAACAAATTTGTGAGGACTTCACATTTGGACATGTAATTTATTTGTTCTGCAATAGCAGCAATGTGTTCTGATGAGTTTACAACATCTCTAGAAATGAAGGATGCTTTTTACATATACTTATTTATGAAGATCAACATTTTCTCGGGTTTGCACACAGCAGAGAATATTTCCCAATTACAACTCTGCCATTTGGTCTGGCAATAGCACAAGGAGTTTCCACCAATGTGATGGCTTTGGTGACATGTTTCATAAGAACAAAGGGAATTCCACTGAGTCCGTAATTGGGTTATCTGCTAATCAAGGTCCTATTGCCACAGATGCTGCTACATAATTTGCATATATGTAAACAGATTTGTGATCAGCTTCAACAAGTCCAGCCTGACAATCTCAGTTAATTATATTTTTTGAATGAAGCACAGTCCAAGAGAGGGTACTACTGCCATCAGACACAGTCAGCAATATTTAAAACCAAATTCACCTATTCTTCAATCAAAAACAGATGTTGGCCAGGGAATGTATGAGGGTGCTGGGGAACAATGGTGTTGACTATGGAAGCAGTTCCATATACACAGTTACATATGCACAATTCCCTACCAGAAGTCTTCAAATGGAAATTCTAAGGAAATTGTCGAAAAAGCCAACTTGGTTATCACCGGCCATGAGTAAATACCTGTCATGTGGATAAACCTGAAAAATCTCACAACAGAAAAAAACATTCTCAGTAAAGGAATGGCCGGTGATAATTACAGATAAAAGTTTATTTGGTGGAGAGCAGTGTTCCAAAACCACACGGTTCAGGAAACAGAGTCTAAACAGGAAATCTAACTATTTATGAATCTATTGGAACTTAAAGCAGTAAGGTTAGCAGTACTTCATTAGATAGAATTATTATGCTGGTTCAGATTCAATTGCACAACACGATTATCACTTACATAAATTGCCAGGGAGTTACCAGGCACCAAGGGGCCTGGGAATATTTTTGGTCGCGGACATCTTGTCATAGTGACATCCATGCGCCTGCGCTGTCAGTCCCAGCTGGCTCTAGGAGGCGTTGCTAGGAGCCGGCTGGCTCCAAAAGGGACAGACAGTGCAGGAGCGCAGACTTCACTATGGCAAGATGTCCGTGATCCGTCCTGCCTGTCAGCCAGGAAAAAAAGGGTATATCTATTTAACAATGTAATTCTGGCAACTAGCGCTACTAAGCAGGTAGTTGCCAGATGAGGACTTATTTAAGCTAAAGTGTATGTCAGGTGGTAGTTCCGCTTTAGATCCAGGTTGCAAACAATGTAGAAGCAGTCTTTCTGAGCTGGAAAAAACTGGACCTGAAAGAATGGGAACTCAATTCCATAGTAGCTGCCACTCCATCCTCTATTTCGGAGGGGAGTTTCCACCTCTTTGTTCCAGATTGCTTACCTGGCCTTTAAATCCTGCCTCCTTCTGCCTCCTGTGCCCAGTATCTGAGCACCCTACAGCGTAGTTCAGCATTTCTTCTTAATTCCATTTTCCTGACCTAGGCTTGTCTTCCTGACCTCGCTGCAGTCTATTCCTACATCAACCTCAACTTGTTCTCCTACCTGTGCTTTATCCTGCAGATTTGGCATTCACTGACCTATTGGTATGACACGGCTTGTTCATTGACCTTCCATCCACCAGTCGACTTTGTACCTTTATCTATCTTCTTGGTCGAGTCTCCAGCTACCTCCATTCACTTTTTCAGTCTGGATGACCTTCCTCAGTTCTAACTCTCCCTCCATGGACTGCCTGCCTGGGCGTTCATCACCAGCCTTCACTTTTCATCAGTGAACAACTCTTACAGATGAATACCACCAGTTCCTGCATACTCCAACTGTCAGTTTGCCCTGTCTAATTCCGATTAACCCAGTGCCTGATAGCAGTTTCATCTGCTAGGGCAATCATCCAGACTACCTTGTCAATCTTTGACAAACTGTGCTCACCACCAACTGTACCATCCACCAGGACGATCATCCAGACCCCCTTGTCAATCTTCAACAGACTGTGCTCATTGCCAGCAGTTCCATCCACCATGGTGATCATCCAGACCACCTTGTTGGTCTTCAGCAGACTGTGCTCATTGCCAGCTGTTCATCTGCCAGGGTTAACATCGTCAACTTCTGCATCTCAGCTGCAGACCACCAGGGCATACTCCTTCTGTTACAGCATTTGACAGCAGGTTGAGCATCAAATTTTACACCTTCAGTTCAGAATTTTCTCAGTAACCTTTTTGCCAGAGTGAGTACTCCTGTTCCTGTGTTTCCCAAATGTCCAGACAGTCTAACTATTCCTGATTTCCCAAGACATCTTGTTCTTGGTCCGCGTCTTAGATGGTCTTTGGTTACCTATCCTGGTTCACTGTTCGGCTACTCCAGAGGGTGGTCATCTGACCTTGTGATCATCACCTTAAACTCGGCTTGGACTGCAGCAATGGTAACACAGAGTGTCTCCACTCTCGAGCTTCGCTCCCCAGTGCCGTTATATAGAATCTGCAGTCTTTTACAGTACTCAACTCCATAACAAGCAGTTGACAATACCATATATCAAACTAATGGCAACAAGACTACAAAAAGGTGCAGACATTCTCTACAAGAACAAACAGTTTTTCATAAAGGTAGACTAAAAGTGATTCCATGGAACATAAACATGGCAAACTTCTTTCTGCAAATTCCTCTGGTTCTCAGGGTACTGTGAACAAAGAAGATCAACAAAGCACGTGGTACCTATAGCTCCAGTTTGGTTACTCAGATCTACCCAGTCTGATGTAGATGAACCTTGGCATCTGCCAGCAAATCCAAAAGGTACATTACAGTATGCAATGCAGAAAAAACTTGTTTTAACTGTGTGTGACTCTCAAGACAAGCACTGTGAAAAGTAAAGATCATAGATCATATTGAAGGCATGAAAACTGTCATTGGCAATTGATTATTCAATGTTTTAGTCTTTGCTCTCGCAATGATATAAGGACAAAAAGTTTTTCAAATATATAAATCGCAAAAAACTTAGAGGGAGTGTACTGGACTTTTCAAAAATGAGATGTGCGAGTTGATTAGTGAGGATAGGAAAAGGCAGATGTTTTAAGCACTTTCATTGCATCAGAATATACAAGGGAGCAAGGAATGGTAGAAGACCCTCAAGTAACTAATAAAACAATACAATTATCATATATTGGGCTAACTCAAGAAGAGGTCATGGGAAGACTGAATAAAATTAAGACTGACGAAGCACTGGGTCCCGATGGTATACATCCAAGGGTTCTTAAGGAACTCGGTGCAGTGTTGGCAAAACCCCTATATTTACTCTCTCACCACAGGCTCATTGCCACAAAAATGGCAAAGAGCCAATGTAGTGCCTCTATTTAAGAAGGGAACTAAAACAGAACCTGTGAATTATAGACCTGTAAGTTTGACCTCTGTAGTGGGAAAACTGTTAGAAGGGATAATAAGGGAAAATATTCAGGATTACAACATAAAAAGTAAGATCATTAGCAGGAATCAATATGGTTTTATGAAGAATAGATCTTGCCAAACTAACCTTTTCAGCTTCTATGATGAAGTAAGCAGCAACCTTGATAATGGCAAGGCAGTTGATGTAGTATAGCTAGACTTTGCAAAGGCATTTGATACACTGCCAAACAGAATGGGTATAAAATAAGGAAATTGGGCCTAGGAGATAACTTTTGCAATTGGATACAAAACTGGGTGAAGGATAGGTAACAGGGTGTGGTTGTAAATGGACAATGCTCCAATACAGTTACAGTTAAGAGTGGAGTACCTCAGGGTTCAGTATTAGGTCCGCTCTCTACAGATGGATTTTCATAAAATGGCAGATTGGACAAACAAATGGAATATGACGTTTAATGTGGGGAAGTGTAAAGTCATGCATTTGGGAAGAAATAATCCCAAGGCTACTTATAAACTTAATGGAATCATTTTAGGGGACTCATTGCTAGAGAAAGACCTGGGTATCCTTGTCAACTACAAACATGGAAACAGTGACCAGTGTCAAACAGCAGTAGCAAAGGCAAACAAAATCCTGTCTTGCATAAAAAGAGGTATTGAAGCAAGAGTGGATAACATTATTTTGACATTGTACAAATCATTGGCAAGACCTCACCTTTAGAATGCAGAGCAGTTTTGGGCACCAGTTCTGAAAAAGGATATACTAGAACTAGAGAGGGTACAGCGACAAACAACATTAATTAAAGGAATGGAGGACTTGACGTATGAGGAACGACTAGAGAAACGTGGTTTACTTACTCTAGAGAAAAGACGACTAAGAGGAGACCTTATCACATTGTACAAGTATATGAGAGCAATACATTGTACAAGTATATGAGAGGTCAATACATTGTACAAGTATATGAGAGGTCAATACAAGGATCTCTGCTGTGAGCTATTTATTCCAAGGCCTGATCAGGTGGCACCCCCTGAGATTAGAGGAAAGGAGGTTTAGACTTCAGCAGAGGAAGGGTTTTTTTACAGTAAGGTCTGTTAAATTGTGGAATTCCTTGCCCAAGGAGGTGGAAATTGCAGATACAATGGATGAATTCAAAAGAAGATTTGATACATTTCTTTCAAAGGGGAACATACAGAGTTATACTGTTTATTAGTAGGCAAAACAGGAAGGTCTGATAAAGACTAACTTATTTGGTAGCAGGAAAACTATAAAATTCTCAGTAACTGGGGTATGAGGCAAAGGTTGAACTTAATGGACTTGTGCCTTTATTCGACCTAACTTACTATGTTACTATGTAAATTGGAGTATGAGAATTTAGATTTAACCTGTTAATGTGACATAACATGCCAGGGCCATCACTTCATGGAATTCTGGGATGGCGGTGCGGCTACATGCCCCTCTGCCATCACAGAATTAATTGCAGAAAAAAAAGTGCTTTAGTCCTCTACAGTCACCCACTCCCAGATCGGGCGTTCATTAAGTGGTTAAACATTTAATCACCAGAGAGCTAGGCACCAAAAAGGTAAATACATTTATTAATGACAAAGCATGAGCTGCCATGTTTCTTCAGATTATTAAAATGCAGTCATTTTCACATTTACCACTTTATTCACTTGATTCTGATCAGACACCACTCTCCCCAATGAAAATATACAAAAAAGACCATAAACCTGTGTTTAGCACAAACAGAACATCAACATGTTCTTCCCAAACATGGTATAAAAGAATGCATTTGAAATATAATTTTCAAAATGTATGTCTAGCACATGTAATAATTATATTTCAATAAATTAAGGCTAATCTGGTGCCAAAGAATTTGAAGGACAACATCCCACTGGAAGTTCTGATTTCTTTTTCTTTGATATATTCAGGGAAATTCCTTTGCCCAGAACTGCATCCTGTTTTTCTGTGACACAATGTCCATTTAGAAAAAGATTAAGCATATTTGTGTACGTGAATAAAACAATGTTGAGACGTAAAATTGTATACTACAAAAAAACCCTCTCCTTTCTTAAAATGTTACATTTTTTCTCTTTACAATTTAATTTGGAACTATAACGATATGCAATACAAACTTATGGGTATGTGTAATCGGTACCCGGTTTTGATAATAATAAACACAAGTGGCACAGAGCTTCTTATTTCATGCAGAGATCAAGTTAAAGGGATAGTAATGTTTCACAAAAACAGCAGCTCCAATTAATCTCCATAGTATTTGGGCCATGGAGAGTATTTCAATACTGTCAGAGCTGTAGTTCAAGAGCAATTGAATGATAAATTATCCCCCTCCCGCCCCTTTTACCTAGTGTAAGCCACCTACCTTCTGATGTGGAATCTGATCTCTTGATCAGACAGGTCACAGCAGGGGACAATATTCTTACTGTGAGCATAAGGAAAACCCTCTCCCTTGACATGTTTTTCCTTATGCTCACTGAAGATTGTCCCTCTCTGCAATCCATCCGGCCAGTCTTGCTGCTCTGAGGTGAGCAATGTTACATCAGTAAAAGGAGCAGGAGGGGGATACTTTATCATTCAATTACTCTTTAACAACAACTTGGACAGTATTATAATAACACTCTCCATGGCCCAAATACTATGAAGCTGCTTTTATTGTTAAACATTACTATCTTTTTAAGTTTTAAAGAGATGTAAGAAAGGATTTCACAATAATGGTTTGGTTGAAATTCTTTATTGCCCTAGAAAAATGGTGCCTCTTAATTTGCCCAAGAATGACTCAACTTCTCTTTGTGCATTAACAATGAGGAAAATAATTAAACTGATAATAAAAAAGGGGATTTCTGTGTACTTACAGATAGGCCATATGAAATACAGGAACCATGGGGTAAAAACAGTACTTTTTTTATTCAAAAACCTATACTCATCTTATTTAATGCAGATATCAAGTTACGTTTTAAAAAGTTGCAAGAAAGGATTTCATAAAAATGGTTTGGTTGATATTCTTTATTGCCCTATAAAAACACCTCTTCTTAGTCTCTTAAAGACATAGTAACATACAGCGACACTTAATATGTAAAAATATATATCCTGTAGGGTTTATCCTCCTGCCTGAGAGATGATTGTTTCAAAAGTTATTGCAGCTAAAACTTGATTTTTTTTTTTAGGTGCAATATCTCAATGGCCTGAATTTTTACAGTGGTGTTGTTGCTACACTATCCTGTTGAGGTTTATGGTCAACTGACCAAAGCTGTCCATAGGATGGTGTAGCAACAGCTCAACTGTACAATTTCAGGCCATTGATATACTGCAATTACCAATTCATTTTTCAGCTGCAATAACTCTTGAATAAAACCTGTTGGTAATGTCATCAATAGTTTGGTTTTAGAAAAATAATATTGAGCTATAATAACTTTTACAATAGATTTTTTTTTTTAACTTCATCATATAATATTTTCATAAAAAAAGCTTTCTGCTCCATTAATAATAGAAATGATTAACACTATAAATAAAATCATCCCCCATGTCATGAAACAGGAGTTAAAAAAAAAGCAGTAATTGGTGTTCTGCTTTTTTCTTGACTTTGAAAAATGAGGAAGGAACTGCAGTTCTTCACCACTTTCACATCACTTTTCTGTGGTAACTTTGTACAGAATGCTCAAAAGAAAAATGTAGCAGTCCTGTACCATAGGGAACAAATGAAAATTCCTATTAAATTAAATGAGGCTTCACAATGCGTTGGAAACCCGTCAAGCATTCAGTGAGTTTTAAAAGTCCCTTTAAAATCAATGAGAATTTTATGAAATGCAATTCCATACCAAACCAACTGCACTATAGGGAACAAGTAAAAACTGCCAAACTTGACTGATCCAGATACATTTTTAACCCCTTGAATGGTCATGGTCTCCAACACATTTCCAAGCAATGTGTTGGAGGCCTCTCGAGTATTGAAGGGGTTAAAAAATGGGAATTTTTATTTCTCCCTGTGGTGCAACTGGTTTGAACCAGAATTGTGCCTCTTATTTGCTCCAAATGGCTCAACTTCTCTTTGTGCATATGTTCCTTAACAATGAGCAAAATGATTAACCCTTTGAGTGCCAGAGGGGTACGCAACGCATTGCAAAGCAATGAGTTGCGTACCCCTCTGGCACTCATAGTGTTAAACTGATACAAAACCATGATTTTTATGTACTTACTGATACGCCATATGTATTACAGGAACCATGGAAACAGAAGTGAGGCTGTAAAGGGGGGTCACCTAAACCAGGTAACCCAAAGGACCCACTGGTCCGTAAGTCAAACAATTGTTTTTTTCTGGGATGTAAGTCCTGTGTTCCAAGTGTACGAAGAGAAAAGAGTTTTTTTGAGTAGTTAAGCCATGTGAAATGCCGGACCCATGGGGTAAAAGCATCCCCCTGCCAGGAGGGCAGGGAACTTGCTTTAAAAAGCTCTCTGGAGGCAAAGCCTCACTATCTACTTCACGTTACCCTCACCAGACATGCACAGCTTTAACTCAAACAGCTATTTTCTCTCTGGGATGTAAGTAATATGTTTCACATGTATTTAGATAAAAGGGGATTTTTGTGTAGTTACAGATAGGCCATGTGAAATACAGGAATCATGGTATACACCAAAACATTCACCAAGATTCCTGGGAGTGAAGAAGAAAAACTCTTCCAAACACAGACCATTTCTAACAGAAATTAACTGTTACAACATCAACCTCAGGTATCAATGGACACCATTCTATAAATCAAAGAACAGGAACCAACCTGTTATTGGCCAAAAGAAAATAAGGAAGGACACCTACACTGGCACAACGACCTGTAGGTTCTTCTGGCCAAAGCTGGCTTCAGCCGAAGCCAACACATTAACACGATAGTGTTTGACAAATGTGCAGTGGATGACCAAATTGCCACCTTACAGCAGAGGCCTGATTTTTATAGGACAAAGAGGATTCCACTGATTTCGTGGAATGAGCCATAACCCAAAAGGGCATAGTCTTCTTGGCAGAGATGAATCTCTTGCTCAGGTATGTTAGACTGAGCTTGACAGATAGAGGGAAGAGAAATTTCTTGGTTGATGTGAAACTCAGAAACAACCTTAAGGAGGAACTCTGTTAGTCCTCAGAACCACTCTATCAGGGTGGAAGAGCAGAAATATAGGGTTACAATAAAAAAAAAAACTTGAAGTTCGGCTACCCGCCTAATCAACACAATAACACATATACCAGATGAAAGTGTCATGGAATGACCATCATATCTACAGCTAGAGATGGAGAATCCCAGGACCTTACGTGGAACTGAGGACTCCATCTTGAACCATAGAGCAAACACAAAATGCTTTAGACATTTTAGGTCCCGGCTAGAATGGCAGAATACTATGAATATTTCCCAAGAAAGAACTGGTATCAACATCAGCATGTCTAGCAGGAAGGAAACTGCATACAAAAATAGACAACTTCGCTTGAGATTGAGAGGAACTCTGGGCATGAATAAATGACATTGCTGCGAGGACTTAGAATCTATATGGTACCCTTTCAAAATTACCCACAAACCCAATGGTCCACCATGGACACAATCTCCTATACCCTAATGTCAGTTCTGGGCTTCTGCAGAGGCTTCTAGCCTGACCAAGCCTTCTTGGGTTTTGGGATGGAGCACGCCCGAGCTGCAGAGGGAAGCTGTGCCCTGGGCATGTACCTATACTGGGGTGTGTGTGTGTGTGTGTGTGTGTGGGGGGGTAACTAAACCCCCACATCTGGAAAAAAAGACATTTTAGGAGTAACTTGCAGCATCAAAGTACTCTTGCCTCCAGTGGCATGACTGAGAACCTTATCCAGTTCTGGGCCACACAGCTGTTTGCTTACAAAAAGGGAATATATACCAAAGATCTCTTGGAAGACTGGTTAACTTAATCTTAAGTTGCAGAGGGTGATGTGTGGCTGCAGAGAAATCCAAGGCCTTTCCAGTAAGCTTAATGATATCAAAGGCCACCAAAATGCTGATCTCCCCAGACAGCAATAGCACTAGCATCCCATGCAATGGCAAAGGTAGGTCATAAGGCAGAGCCAGAAGCCAATAAATAAGTCTTCTAATGTTGGAAAATTTCCCTCAGCGAATTGGCTGTGACACCTTTTGTGGTTAACAGGATGGTACTGAGAGATTGTAGAATCCCTTGAACAGAAAAAGCTATAGAATTCATAGAAGAAATTAAGGCCTTAACCCATGCATGCTCATGTTATGCAGAACAGTGCCCCGGAGGCTGTGTGGGGGACACAGAGAAAGAACAACAAGGTACAAGAGGAATCCCTAGAAATACTATCCTGGTATGAAGAAAGGTTAGAAAGGGGTGGGGGAGAACCCCTGAAGCCATGGTGGTTTTTCACACTTGCCCATGTATCATTTGTGTTCAGACATATCCAGGAGACCCCTTAATAAAGAAAACAGGACAGAAATAAATGCTAAAGTACTTATCTGCCTGAAAGTGTTAAAGCAGGGTGCAAGGAAGAAGAAACAAGCCGTGTGTGTCACGCGTTGCAGGCAAAGAGGAAGAGGGCAAGCGTAGAACATTTCCCCCTATTTCATAATGCCCAGGAAAACTAGGTTTTATGAGAAATTAGTTATCCCACAATAACACCATCCCAATATCAGGGAGTGGGTCCCCAAGAGTACCACTATAAACTTATTTTATTGTAACTTTTTGAACAGAAAAAAGAACAATATGTAAAGACAGTGATACATAACGCCAGCCCAATATTTTTTGAGTAGAAAAAGAATATGTAAAGAAAGTGATACAATATGATTAGCACAGAAGTTAGCAAAGTCCTTGACATAAAGAACATATGCACTAGAGCATCTTCTACAAAACTTCTGAAATTTTAGCACAGTGAAATAAATACAAAAAGGAGTTGTAATTAAGCTTATCATTATGTTTGCTAATATGAGAGAGTAGTCTCTGCAAAGAGCTGTACCCGAGCAATCCTGTGCATTAACTTTTGAAATAGAACATCAAAAACAGAAACAAAAACAATCAATCAGGCCAGGTGTTCAAAATTCTCAGTGGAACAGATTCAGGTCTGTAGTATAGTATTACAGGTGACATAAACCATGGTGTAGAAGACTATTTAGGTGGAAGATGGATATTAACTCTATGGATGAAATTAGTTTCTGTATTTTGCCTATATCCATGTAGTATCTTTAAAAATAGAGAGTTAAGGAAAGGTTCCCATATCCCCACAAAAGTTAATCCTTTTAATTCACCAAGGCAGTGCACCCATTCAGCTTGGGTTATGTTCAATACCATATTTAACCATTGTTGTAATGGGGAAGGAGAGGAGACAGCGCCTATTTTTGTAAAATAGTTTGAAGTGCAACAACTAATAGAATGTTGTATAAATGTTGTTTTTTTGCTTAAAGGTTTATGCATTTGAAAAGGTATGCCCAAAACAGCCTCCTGGGGGATCCCCTCAAGATGTTTGTCAACATGTCAGAGATGAAACCAAAAGCCTGAAAAATCCTGAATGTTCTTGCAATAGCAAAAGCAATGGCGTAAGTCTGCTAAAAGTGCAGAGCATTTAGGACAGTTGCTATGTGTAGAAATTTTCATATGCTCTGATTTTGTAGGATCAATGTATATGTAATGAGTTAATTTGTATAAAGTGACGTGTAGATATGCTGAAGGATTCTTCTTAAGTCTCCTATGAAAATGTGTAAAATAGTCTCTACAGTCACATCTGGAAAACAAGTTATCCAGTTGCGTATACCAGTAAGGTTGGTCAAGGCAGTCTTGTGAGTTTCTTCTATACCATGATAAATCTGGGATGCCATGCACCTAAAAGCAGAAACAGAGTTTATATATTTGGCCACTGAAGTGTACAGATATTCCCCCTCAGGGGTTCGCGTGATAGTAGAACAAGCTTAGCGCCTTGCTTAGAGATAAATAAAAAGGTGTTTGTTAGGCACACCATACTTTTCCTTTAATGCTTGACAGTCTTTAACAGAGTTAGTGTTTGAATCTAAGATATCTCCTATTATGCCAATTCCCAAGTATTTGTGCACCTCTCCTAGCTGGAAGTCTAAATTGCCTAGAAAAGAAAGATAGAGACAGACCTGTTTGGACAAGGAAAAATAGTTTGATTAAACATTTGACACACTCTACATATATCACTGATCAAGGGGCTGGCAATAATATTTGATTGAAGTTTTGATAATAGTAAGATTAAGAGGAAATGCCATGTTTTGGTCCCTGCTCTTGAGTGTGAATATGTCTGTATTTTGTATACTATCAACTGCTACTCTGAGCAGACTGGCCATGATATACTGCTGATATACTGCCTAAGATTAGGGAAACTTATTTCTGTCCTGCACGGGGGATGGAGCTGCTATATAGTGTAATAGAAAAGCATAAGCCCATTTCGCCCAACAGAATCCAACTGGTGGAAAAGAGTTGGATGTGTACTAAAGGAGTTAAAAAGATAAAATTAATTTCCCACCTGAAAAAGTGATAAAGAGCAGTTTGCCATTCTAGAGATTTCACCACTGACAATGTGAATGTGGCTGCCAGTTAAACGGACAAGGACATACTCATACGGCCTGTGCACTCAGAATACTGGAAATCTAGTCCTCTTCAGTCTCCTATGTACCATAACAAGTTCTGCTCAGACAAGCGAAGCAGAAATGAGAGAAAAAAGGCTGAACCAAGAAAAATTATCTAGGGAGTATAGCGCACCAAATTACACCAGGGAGATAACTGTATAAAATGAGTACAGGGTGTCATTGTATCCAAAACTATACTGAAATCACCAAAAAGCCACAAAGTGGATTCCCTACAGGGAACATCCTCAAAAAATATACAAAAATAATGATAACTAATATTAGTATCAAAAATACAAACATTTATTGTACATATGACATGTTCAAATGAGCAAAGAGAAACAACAGAGTAAACAAGAAAAAACAAGAGGTGCTTACTGGTTTAATATCCTCAATATAAATGGACACCTCGCCACCACCACAAGGAATGGTACTCAAAAATGACGTGCGGAAATACACTTATGTGTTAACCAGCAGTGGGGCTCAGGGATTTTTGCAAGCTGTTCCTTATCCAGCTCTATCTACTTCAGGAATATGGCTGCTCACCCTCCACCTCCACTCTCGAAGGAAACAAACGACCCAAAAAAAAGACACACAAACAATAGTTCCAAATGAGAGGACTTTTTCAAGGACCTTGAATTAGTGATGGGTCTCTGTCTATTCATCTTGTATAATCAGAGGAAATAATCGAGGTCTGGATATAGAAGATACAACTTACGATATACGAGTCCCTTTAAATAACATTGTGGATACTGTTACTACTAGTGGAAGCGAGTTGAGTGCCTGTAGGGAATCCACTTTGTGGCTTTTTGGTTATTTCAGAAAAAAGGTTGATAATGAAAGCCATTACCTAGCAGATCCAGGTCCCATTCAGTGTGGTTCAAAACAGCAATGGAGGACAGAGATAGGAGGCTACCTAAATGGGGGATTACCCAGCTCTATCCTGACAAAAGACAAAAAAAATAAGGCTAAGAGAAAAATTTTGCCAATGTCTGGTAGGGATAGGGAAGGAGTCTCCTCCTCTAGAAAGCTTTTTAAGGAAAGTGCTCTGACCTCCAGGCCAAAAGATACTTTAACCTATGGTTCCTGTGTTCCACATTGGATGAAATATATAGACATAAATGTTTTGTACATAATAAGCTAACAACGTAAAACTGGGGATGTGCAATCTGTGGCTCTTCTCCTGCTGCTGTTAGATTACAACTCCCATTATTCTCAGGAGGCCATTGGTTAGTGAACGATGATTGTAGTTGAAGTCCATCAATAGCTGGAGAACACATATTTTCCACTCATTCTTTATATATTACTTTTATATATAAATGGATATTAGATGCCTTATTTAAGTAATTATATCTCAAAATAACTTTTTTTGTGAGAGGATGAGTGTTTTGTTTTGTGACCATTTCATTTTATAAGGGTGTATTCTTGTTAAACACTATGGAGATTTTGGTCACTTGATATAAAACTTTCCATAGATTGCAATTGTACAACCTTAAAATAGCAAGGCTATACAAACATAAACAAACAAAAATAACACTTATCCAAACTACATCTATAGTGCAGTCCACAAGTACTTGGACAGTAATGTTGTTTTGGCTCCACACTGTTGCTCATGAAAGAATGACTAAGAAAAATGCACTGTCACTAAGGTATTTACATCCATAAACCGTGAACAGTGTAGGAATTACAGCCCTTTCTATACATAGTTGTTGCATCATTAGTTCATGCGTTTGTAATCTGTTGCTGTTGTCTCTCAACATGTAGAACAAAGAAGCGTCAATGCCAGTAACAGTGGCCATCATGAGGCTGAAAAAATGTAATAATTTGATCAGAGACATGGCCAAAACATAATGTCATAATCAACTGTGCGGTAAATTGTTAAAAAGTAAAAACACACAGGTGTGCTCAGCACTGGAAAAGACCTGGTAGATCATGGAACACCACTGCCATAGTTGACCAAAAAATGCTTGCAGTTGTGAAGAAAAACTCCTTTTCAAGAACGCTCTTCAGGATGTAGACATAGAAGTGTCAAGGAATCCCATTAAGAGAAGGCTGCACCAACATTACCACAGAGGCAAGCACCAGCATTACTACTGGTATGCCTCGGGAACAGAAAATCAAGGTAACAATTTGCCAAAAACTACATACAAACCTGTAGAGTTCTAGAATAAAGTATCATGGACATAGGAGGCAAAGATTAACCTGTACCAGAATGCTGTAAAGTGAAAAGTGTGGAGAAAGAAAGGAACTGAACATAATCCATAGCACACTACCTCATCTGTGAAACATGGTAGAGGAAGTGTTTTGGCTTGGGTATGTATAGCTCTCATTGGAACTGCCTCATGTCTTTACTGATGATGTGACTGCAATTCCAGGATGATTTTTGAAGTGTACAGAAACATCTTATCTGCTCAGATCCAACCAAATGCCTCAAAACTCATTGAACAAGGACCCAAACATACTGCTATGTCAAACAGAGGAATGTTCTTCTGTTCTAGTCATGTCAATCTCCTAACCTGAATCCAGTTCAGCATGTGTGTTCACTTGATGATGACCAGACTGAAGAGAATAATGCCTTAAAAAAAAACAAAAAAAAAACAAAACAGGAGCTGAGGATAGCTCCGGTACAGGACTGGCAGAGCATCATCAGGGAAGATACCCAGCATTTGGTTAAGTCTATGGGTTGCAAACTTCAGGCAGCCATAAATGCAAAGGATTTGCAACAATGTACATATTATTACTTATTTTAACCCCTTAACGATCGGGGAATCTGCGCCGGGACGCGACTGAACGTCCGCGGAGCATTTTTTTTTTTTTTCATTTTCTGGTTCGGGACTCTCCGAACGGCGTGCAGCTGCGGGGGGGGGGGGGAGCCCGGAACTCCATGACGGTCACAGTACGTCATGGGTCGTTCAGTCAGATCGATCCTTGACGTACTATGACCGTCAAGGGTCGTTAAGGGGTTAAGATTATGTTATTTGTCCAATTTATTTTTGTACCGTAAAATGAAGGGACAGTGTATAAAAAGGGCTGTGATTTCTACACTGTTCACAGTTTATGGAAGTAAATTCCCTCAAACTAAAGAGAACAGTCTGCATTTTATCAGCTTAAATCCAATGTGATGGAGTAAAGAGCCAAAACAACAAAACCTGTGTTGCTGCCAAATACTTAATGACTTCAATGTATATAAAACAAAGTGTTGTGTTAATCTGGGATAAGGTTACCACTAGGCAAGTCCTAGCAGTGGAGGCAATTTTATTTTACGCATCAGGAAAGGCTCTACAGTATACATATATAACATGAAAATGAACAAAAAGAAAGTGCCATTTAACTGCTTGGATGCTAGATACTAAACACATTCAGGCTGATGTACTAAGTAAGTGGTGTCATTCTGTTACAAACAAACTGTACCATAAATAAACACAAATTCATACTGTATTGAATGAGGCTTCAATTCCCAGAATGATCAAGAGGTCTGCAACGCATGATACACCATGGGTTGCAGACCTCACTAGCATTCAAGGGGTTAAAATCCCCATTTAAATAAAGGGGAATTTTTAATCTGTCCCCTGTGTTGCAGTTGGTTTGCTCCAGAATTGCATCACATTTTAGGACTCCATCATGTCCATTTATTTTTCTACACAGTTATCCAAATATTTTTTATTTATTTTTAACCCTCTGAGTGCCAGAGGGGGTACACTCTGCATTGCGTTGTGTACCCCTCTGGCACTCAAAGGGTTAATAGCCCTTGGTCTGTAGTTTGCTTTCATGCAACAAATGGGCTGTTTGGGAGTGAAATACCAGGAAGCCGAAGGCTGCTTAAGTTCATGCACATTTTATTGAGTAGTAATATAAAATGCTTTTTTTTTGTTTTTTTCATTGTTACAAGTGCATGCTTTGATTGCCAACATTTCAGAAGTCAAATTACAAAGGCAAGGCTTTAGGCTGTAGTGAATTACTTGGGCACTTAAACAATTGTTAGAAAATATTATGGACTTAATTTATTCAATAACTTTTTGATTTTGTCAGGAGTCATTAAACCCTTTGAATGCAAGAAGGGTACCCACTGCATTGCAAAAGCAATGCACTGGGCACCCTCTGGCACTTAAAGGGTTAAACCCAATAAGGACCCAAGAGGTGTGCAATGCATTCCAAAACAATGCCTTGCACACATCCTATTCCTTAAAGAGTTAATAACGTTTAACTCATATTATAAAAGGGGAAAAAAAGTGAAAAAATTACACATTTGTGGCACATGACATAACATAACAGAATGACCAAACCATTATGACACTAACAGTTACCATGCACTTAGGAATTTCACATGTAACCACAAAGTTATTTTAAATTTCACAAGGTTTGCTAAACATGCTAACCATATATATGTGCACTGACAAGCGTAGGTTTAAAAAACATTAAGAATATTCTTCTCCCCTCTTTAGATTTTTTCAAAGCTTTTTGTTTTGATTACAAAATTTCAAAGGCATTAAGCATTTTTAGAGAATATAAAGTATGCCGGTATACATACATTTCCAGTAGAAGTCCAACCACTAAGCGCATTACAGTCCCATACAGGCCTATTCAGCCATTTTGTTTTATAAAACATGCATAGGCAGATTTTTACAGAATATAGATGCTTTTGTTTTTCCACTGCACTTAATATGGTGTCTTGTTCACTATACTTAAAAATGCACCACTCATAAATATTAAAATTCAGCAAGCCACAACCAATACTTTATTTACCAAAAAACCATAGATATAACAGCAAAAAAAAAATAAAAAAAAATATATATAATTGTTATCAATATTCCAGTTTTGCTTCGTAACCCTTTGAGAACCAGAGGAATGTGCAAAACACATCATTCTGGTCCTTAACCCCTTCAGTGCCAGAGGGGTACGCCTTTGGCACTGAAGGGGTTAAAGAAAGAAAAAAAAAAAAAAAAAAAAAGATATTCACTGGCAAATAAGCTATGTATTCTATAGTACGAAAGGGCATTCAAGCACACTAAAGTAACCTGAGGTAAGCATAATCTGTACAAAATTAAACTTTCCTTTTTTTTTGGCATCTTTAACACATTTCAACAATCTTACTCTTTTTTTAACCCCCATTCAGTGCCAAAGTAATGCACTGAAGTCCCAGCCCCAGCACCAATGGCATTAAAACTGCCCACTTTAATGGATGCTTCAAACCCAAGGATGCTGAAGAGGTGTCCAACACATTGGAAAACAATGCTTGGAGCTCTCCCTAGCATCCAGGGTTGACCTTTCTGTTGCTGGAGAAGCTTGCAATGCATTATGCTCCAATGACTTGCAGGTACCTCTGACAGAAAAATAAACAAAACAAAAACAAAACACGGTTAGCCAATCTCTGACGAGTAACAAAACATTATCAATAAATAGTCCTTATTTTAGTTTGTACATTATGATAAAAATGATTTAACCTTTGAGTGCCAGAGGGGTATCAAACGCAATGCGCAGGATACTTCTCTGGCACTCAAACGGTTTCTATTTGTAGTTTAGTGATGCAACTGTAAACATACAATAGTTAGTAAGAAATCAGACAAAGGACGTACTGTATGTTTAGGAACTAAAAGAAGGCCTTTCAGTAATGTAACTAGAAGTTCCCAATGCACTTGGAAAATATTTTCATTCTCTTATCTTTGCAATATATACTCAGCAATATTTTGTTTGTTTTCTACAAGCAATTATAGGCATATTCAGATGAGGCAATTGCCCCAATAAAATATATTTGACTATTTGTTTTCGATGACATTGTAAACTGAATTATTCAACACCCACCCGCAAAAGTAAGTAGCATTTACCCAAATCAAGAACACCCAGTTGCTGATGTTCAGCAATTCCATCATGCCTTACAGCTACAAAAATATTAATAAACAAAGAGGAAGTGGTCACTGAATATTGCTGCTGCTGCTGCCATTGCTGTCAGTGCCATTGGTCTCTGATGAAATAGCCTTGTTGATAGAGTTAAGGTTGGCATCCGAAGGCACAGCATCTCTGCGTGGTGGCATCCTCTCATTAATGCGATCTAAGCCCTTGGCCTCCTCGAAGCTAGTGATCTTATGCTGAGGTGAAAATCCTTTGATTGCTAAATGGAACATGTCAAGAACGTAAAAAGAATAAAAAAAATTGTTAATGTAGACAATAGTATTTCATTGACTGTTCTCACAAAAGAATAAACTAAGAAAACTTGGAAACATATGATATGAAGCATGAAAGAGAAAAGCATCTTAAATCAATTAAATAGTTGAAACTTCCAACACAAAAAACATAATACAATCCAAACTTAAAAAAAAAAATAATAAAAAAAAAAAAATTATGAAGTGTTTTACTATCCATTTGAGTTCAGCTCATATCTCTTCTGTGAAGCAGATTTGTAAATATAAAACACTGGTCTGCTTTGAAATTTTGTTTCACAGTATGGGACTGTCCAATTTTACTTGACCTCATCCTTTTAAGTGGTCATTTTAATAATGGTGTACCATGGTACAGCGAGAAATGGAAAAGTCTTGTGCTGAAGGAAAAACTGCATCTCTTTTTGCAATCAAACATCTTATAATGTAAATATATGAGGTTCATATTTGACAATAACCTGTGGCTTTATTTGTCTACTGCTCAAGTCAAAATATATGATTATTTAAAGCAATATTCAAACAATAATGGTGGAATCCGCATTGAAAAAAAAAAAAGTATATATATTACATTTAAAAAACTGGAATTTTGAATTAACCTAAATATACATTACTACAGCTAAACACCTTCTATATGACACATACATTGTCATATAATAAAGTGATTTTCATTGAAGTGGATACAGTTTATCCCTGGATATAAACCCAAGGATAAAGTGATTACATGCAATGAGATCCAGCCTACTGAACAAAAAGTAATTCATGCTCATATTTTTTCCTTTTACATATAATCATTTTTGGCTCTTCTGTCTTTACAATAGTCCTTTATGTTGTCCAATCTCTTCATCTGCTCTAGCCATTACTTTATTCCGACTATATTTTACCATTTCCCAACTATCTTGCTAATCACTAAAGGATTTTTAGGGGTTTTATAAAACATTACATGCTAACTCCAAGTGATAGTTCACTGTGTGATAAAAAGCATTAAACAGCAAGGGTCACAAGTCTTTATAACTTCTAGGAGCATGATAACGGATATTCTACAGTATGATACTTAAACTTTTTAAGAAACAAAATTATACATATATATAACATGCAAAATATCACAAGTTTACCAATGTAGACTGTAATACACACATTCTGGACAATACAAAGACACCTAAAAAGTTTTGGAATTGAAAAACAGTCCATTGGAAGTACTGTACTTTTCACATTATAATATTTGCTTATGGAAAAAGTTTAAACAAATATACAATAATGTACATTACAGCAGCATATATAAGATACAGAATATTTTACTCACGGGTCCTCTGAAACTTAGAAATATTTAGATTTGCTACAATTATTTGGCAGTGTTGGTTCAAAGATAAAGATTAGAAATAAAAGGTTATACACTCAACACCAAACAGGATTTTAACTTGACTATAGGCAGCTGTAGTGCTAAATTGGAGAATATATCTGCAGAGGAATTCATATTTTTCAACAAACACTAACTGCTCCCGTAGTTAGGCTGTGGATTAAATAATCATTGACTAAGTCAATGCTATACCCTTACAGGGTGATATTTCAGTCTTCTTCTCAGAGAATCCTAATGAATTCTTCTTCAGGAACAACCAAGTCACAATCATATTAAAACAGGTTAGTGCAAACATGAACACTTCTTAGGCATCTTGGTTTAATCAGGAATTCATAGAGTAATAGTTTGAGAAATAAGGACCCTTAATTAATCTATTGGATGCTAGAGAGCAAATGCATTGGAGACCTCACTAGTATCCAAGAGATTATAAGGATTCCAACAACCTCTAAAATTAAAATATTACAGACATTATCTCTTGAGATGAACTCCCGTGGACAATTCTCTAGATGACTCATGGTCAATCGAAAATAAAATAATGAATGCACTGTTTTATACATCTCATGTTTATTTGAAAGCAAACAGGTAATTAGAGAGATTAGGAAGCATGAAAGGGGAAAGCAAATGCTATAGCAAAGCTTCTTGAACTGCATCTTGTTTGAAAACAAGACAACTGTGAAGAGAAAGGGAAAACAAATGAAGACCAACGTTTTGAAGAAAATGTTACTCCAAAATCAAATTATTCTAAACCAGTAACCCTATATAGAAGGGTTTGCAATTTATCACAGCAAATTTAAGATTGAGATGTCTAGATCTCAATGAGTATAATCAAATTTGCATTATCCTAGGACACTGAATATATATATATATATATATATATATATATATATATATATATATATATATATATATAAAGATCTGTGCATTGGTCATACATTTGAAAATCCCACAGTGCATGGAATTCCGGTGTTTATACTTGAGCGTGCCTTGTGGAACTCTATATCGTTTTAAGTAAACAGAAGGCTCTCTGAGAAAAAAGTGTAATGCTAAAGTTGCAGGTTAAATTAAAGGGCCAATTAACTATACGGCGGTAATGGGGGAAAAAACCCACAATAGAAATAAATAAATAAATAAAAAAATGTCTATTTGAGTTGGGTAAAACATGATTTCTTCTCTATACTGCATTCAAAGATTATAAACCAAGAGGTAATTACAACATTTTTTTCCCTTCAGAGTTTCACTTGTATTCAGTCTATTAAAATAATTATTATAAACGGCTATTTATCAAGACAAATCATTAGCTTGCAACTGATTAACAAGTGAAATTAATGTAAGTGGTACATACTCTACTGATCTATTAGAATCATAATGTGACTCTCTAATGCTTTAAGAAACTTAACATATTTCATGTAAATATGTGCTATTAAAATCTATTGCACATAGGAACAAGATACATTGATCTATTTTTTTTACAAAAAAGAGAGAAAAGGGGAAGTTGGAATGTGAGACTGAGAAAAACAAAGCACAAGAAAAGAAACAAATGGATGACTGTATAAAGGAAAGAGAGTAAAAGGGGGAGGAAAATAGTGAACATTGAGTCTAAAGAAAGGGTGAGGGGGAGAGTCAGAATGTATGAGAGAAGAGTAGATTGGAATCAAAAAGAATGAGGACATGTGAGAGAGTAAAGAGGTGAGAGACAGTTCAAGAGAATGGGAAGAAGAGAAGGAAAGGAAGAAAGAAAAAGAAAGAAAGAAAGAAAGAAAGAAAGGAAGAAGAAAAGGAAGAGGAAAGAAGGAAAGGAAGGAAGGAAGGAAACGGAAATAAGCAAAGAAAGGGAGGGAGGGAGGGAGAAAGGAAGGAAGGAAAGGAGAAAAATTGTCTGAACTGTGGCACTTTTGTGGACAATTTTCATTATATCCTAAAATATAAAATTAATCTGGATATTAACAAGTGTATGAGTATAAATTTAACATTTGGGGGATGTAATAGTGATAAGTGAAAATGTTTAAAAGTTATGTTTTTCACATGACTTACTGCCGTTTAGCAAATGAGGCCCAATAAATGTTAGCAATTTACACCAATATTAAACTATACACAACACAGAATCACAGAAATCACAGAAAACAGCCAAACTGGCAACAACAATGCACACTGCAAATTAGATTTTGTTGATAGGAATAGATGATTCCAACATAAATAACAGCTACTTTTGCTGCTATTTAGAAAACAGTTGTATTTTCTCTTGTTATTTCCAAAATGTATATTTATCACATATAAGATTTAATCCCAAAAGTATACCAATGACAGGAAACTTAAATTTGGAGTTACAGTAAAGGTTATTCTTGAAATGCAAGAACAAAATACAACTGAAAACATTGTTTTGAAGGGGAATATTTGTTGAATATCAATTTCATATTTAGAAGAGAATCTGCAAGATTTTCAGAAGTAGTTTCATTTAACGTCAAAGCATGTGCAAGATTTTATGCAGTGCTTCAATTTTACATTGCTTCAGCATAAAATATATCTTCTTAGTTTCATGGCATAATCAATCAACACTGTTCGATGAAGTGTTAGCCGATCAAATTTTGTAAGCAAATATCTGCTGCATACAGTTGTATATAGACAAGGCAGCGATTAAGTGGCGAGAGGAAAGGAAATTGAATGTATATTATCTAATGGTGTGCTCTTTTTAACAAAGGCTGCTGAATTGTTTAGATAATGCAATTGCAGCAAAGCTTGCAAAGCATAAGTGTCTGGAGGTCAATTTTAACATCTGCTGTTCTCTTTTGGCTTGATGAAACAAATTATAACAATATTCAATTAAAGACTACATTTCCCCTTTAAAGCAAGCACATTTGGTTAATACTTAGCCACAATTGTTAGGCCAACACTCACACACTGTGTACAAGCTACAGCAAAATGAATACACCCAGCAGGGCCCTTATCTGTTGCAAATACAACAGAAAGGGGACTTGCCAATTACCTTCGTCAGCCTCTATAGCCTCAACAGTAGCTAAAGAGAAGAAAGGGTAGCAAAATGGATGAGAAAAATGAGCAGAGGACTGTAACTCTTAAGAACAAGTCAGTGAGTAGCACAGGAGCAGGTGAACTAATGTTACTGTAAGTGCTGGATTCTTGCACAGACGACAACATATATGCTACACATAAAATTGGCTGAATTTGGCTATTTTTGGTTTGCAGCGTTTACATATGGTAACTGTTAGATGTATAAAAACAAGATATTTGCGATTTCTTAAATGGCTTTGCTTTTGTCAAAAGATGTTATCAATACGAACCTAAAATAAAAAAATAATACTGCTTGGCTCATTCAAGACATTGTGTATAATACTAAAACAGTACAGAAACATTTATTTGCTCGGTCAGCTGAAAACAGAATGAAGAGTTAATGAAGATTAAACTAGCAAAGGCCTATATTATACTGACGTTGATAAATATTATCAGTGATTTTACCGAAGTGTTCTTTCACACAGGCAACAAACCTACCATTCCGTGTTACAATTCTGTTGCCTCTGTTCTTTCACTCACCTTCTCCCACATTCCACTGAAAATCCAGATGCAGGATTGTGTCTGCCCCTGTCAGTACCACTCAATATTATTAGCTGGCTTGTATGCAAGTTGGCCACACATTAGAGGCTGGGATAAGCATAGAAAACTCCAACAATGCTTGTGTAAAAGGGTCTGCCAATGACTCATTACACCACAGTACAGACTGTTGTTACATCATCTTTATTGCATTACTGTGCAAACTCAGTAAAGTTGCAATATGCTGTACTTTGGTGCATTCACACAGAGTGAGACACCTGTGTGAAAGGCACCAGAACAGTACTTTTCACAATGAGCAATATCACTAACGTAGAATCACTGTGTTGGCATCACCACTGAAGTCTATGAGAGACTTCAAATCCTTGATAAAGTTATCATCTGCAATGCAATCCTGGCTAGAGTAAGTCAGTGAGGATGATTCATTAAAGGGATAGTAACACTTCGTTTTAACTTTATTTTATTTTGTAGGCATTAAAAAAACATGAAGAATGATATAAGTCTTATCTCTCAAACCTTTATGGTTTATGAGATATTCACAAGCAAAGTTCCCCTCCCCGCCCCTTTTTCCTAGTGTAAGCCATCTCTTCTCAGATGTGAGTCTGGTTGTATGACAGTACAGATAACAGAAGGGGACAATTTTCTTTGTATGAAAACAATGAAAGCCCTTCCCCCCTTGAAAAGTTTTTCAGCTTTTTCCATTATCTTAATTGAAGATTGTCCCTCTCTGCAGTCTACCTGGGCATCTCCCTTCTTATCTGGTTGAACAGGGGGGGGATACTTTGTTTGTGAATATCTCTTAAACCATAAAGGTTTCAGAGATAAGACTTATATCATTCTTCATGTTTTTTTAATGCCTACAAAATAAAATAAAGTTAAAATGAAGTATTACTATCCCTTTAAGAGGAATTGGATCAGTTTTGGAGAGAAAGTTCTAAAATCTTTCAAAAAGAAATAAGTAGAAACTAGTGGAGTAACTGTCCTGTTAAAAACTGGCAAAGCTATAAACCACAGAATATAACCCACCCAGTTCAGTTCACTGAATCTCTTATCTCATATTTATACATGTGATTCATTTCCCTTATCACTTTTATGAACAAAGAAGGGTCAAATGCAGCTGCCTCCAGATGAATAGGAAAAACATGTCTATAATATATTTGTGGATTTATGCACCTTAGAAATAATTTTACAAATGCTGGCTAGGGGTATGTGATATTTTAAACCCCATTCATTGTGTAAAGTCTAATTTAACTATTTTTTTTATTTGTTCCCTATGGGGCCACTGATTTGTCCAGGAATTGCTCCAACACATTATTAGCCTCCTTGGATGGAAGTTATCTAGGTAAGTGTCCTTCATACAACAGTCTGGCATGTCAGTACACATTCTTGTATTAGAAGCACATTTTACTCTGTAGTTCAACAGTGTAATTTAACAATAATAAAATGCTTACACTGTCCAGAATATTGTGGAATGGACTATTTTAAATGGCTCTCTTCATTTGTAAAAATTATGCCTATTGTCTACTATGGGGTACTGGAATTTGGAATGGGGTTCATTAAGTACATATTATATGCAAACGTAACAAAAATTCACAAATGCACGCATACAGACACCTGACTGCTGCATGAAGGACTTTCTCCTAAGTAAGCCGTTCTACTAACTTTGTTAACATACATGTTTCTAATAGGTTAGTTGCCCTTATTAGAGCATAGGCCATCCCTATTACAGCATTACTAGTAGGGAGAATAGCACTATTGCATGTCCCTATGAGGCAACAAAAGCTGGGACTTTATGCATGAGACCTGAGCCTTTACCTTCCTCAGGAAATACTTAGCAAAGCCCCTAAATGTAAGATTTGCTATAGAATGCAAGTAAAGAACATCATCAGTATTGGAGTAACAGTATGATCTACGCCAGTGGTTCTAAAAACTTTTGTCATGTTGAAACATTCAAATTTGAATTGAAATTCCTGCAGCACCCTAATAATCAAAACAATTAACCCCTTGTTTGCAAGGTAGGTCTTCAATGCATTTGTTTGGAATGCACTTGATACCTAATTAGCATCCAAAAGGCTAACACTGAATCAGTGTTTAATGTAGCTGAATGCAATATTGAATCAATTATTTATAAGATTATTGTTGGCTAAAATATATCAGATGACTTAAATCAAGCAATAATAATTATTTTAGAATATATTAAATCATAGTGCATATTACAAGTGAAATGTAACAGAAAACTTTCTATACATATACACTGGTAATTACTGTACAAATCTTGAGTATAATAGGCACATATGACATTTTTCACCTCATGTGAAGTGGGGGGTGCATATTATATGAGAGAAAAAAATATCCTGGTGTCTGCTCCTACCTTCCTTCACCTACTCAATATGCACCCACCTTCCCCTCCCTCTAGCCATCTCCATCTCATTGACATTCACCAAAGGCAGCTGGGAAATCGGTGCAATGGGAAGCATGCTTGCATTTGCTGCCAGCTTCCCACCTCTGCCTGTGAGGACCTATTCTCAATCAATCAAATTCAAGCTAATGGCAGTGCCCTGTAAGGACCTTCAGGTCCTCATGGTGTACTACTGTAGTTTCAGTGCTCATACCTCTGCACATTGAAACTATGGTAGTACCTTGTGAGGACCTTCAGGGACATCAGCATGAAGGAGAAGAGGTTCTCACAGGGTGATGCATGGAGTGAGAGGCAAATGCCGCCCACAGCATGGATATCCACACCTCATCCTGCCTCTGGATGGAATCAATGTGATGAGGATGGGAAGACGGAAGGGAAAATGGGTGCATAATGAAATTGGTGAAAGGAGGGAAGGGGGTAGAAATCAAGGGTATGTATTATACTGTAACTAACCACAGACACTGCAGCCTTATCCTTCTGTCTGTGATTATGTAATTTGCTACAGGTAACCTCTTATACTTCCTCAGGGAACCATGGTAATCCGTTGAACTCAGTGCTCTAGAGTAGAGTTTATCTACTGCAATGCTCATGTGCCTCTAATAATGCAGGTATCTGGAATTTTCCTACTAATCAGAATGAAAGATCCACTAATTACACACCTATGTTAAGAAAGGTAAATCCTGGAAATTTGCATGGATAGGGATACTTGAGGACTGCTGTTGAGAACCTCTGCTCTGTACCATGTTGAATGAGAGCACAGCTCTATTCTGCAGCTATAAGAACATATTTTCTCTAAGCACATTGGTTGCACCTATAGATTAATTTATTAGTATGATACCTGAAATGTAGATTAAGTGTTATGAGACCCCAGTTTATTTTTTTTCCTTTAAGGACAGCAATTTTCCATAGAAAGCTTTTCATGTCAAATTTGGAACTCTTGTATTTGGAGAGGTCTACAACCTTGGCTTAATTAACAGAAACCATGTGATGGTACAATGCATTATAATATGTTCTGTCATATAATGGTTACAATTAAAGGTATAAAATCCTGAGCGGTTTATTTGCTTGAGCGACCACTGACTGATAATCGTTACTATTCTTGGAAAACATATTTCACCTCTTGATAGGTCTTGTTAGGTCTCCCATATATTATAACGGGTTGCATTGTAAAAATATATGAAAAAAATCACATTTAATGATTTAAAAAGATATCCCCACTCCTTTTTAATTATTTGATCTAGGTTTTACATTTGTAAACAATATTGTACGATTTACTGTATACTTTTTTGTGTTACCTAGAAACACATCATATGTGATATACATGTTGCCTGCTCTTGACAAAGTGGCCATTTAAGTGAAATACTAAATACGTAACTGATTGTTATGAACTGTATTGTTTTGTATGGCATTTACACTGGAATTGTTTAAACCTGGAGGGATATGTGCTTAGGCAAGGATGGACAAAATGTGCCCCTTCCCCTGACTGTTGAATGCTATAAAAAAGTCTAGAATTACAGTGGTATTTTAAGAAAAATTTCCAGACAATATGAAAGATGCTCCGTAGTAGATAACAAGCATTGGACACCTTACCCTCACTGGGGATGTTTCTCAAACTTTACGGCTTATCCCACACATTTTGAAATTAACTGAATGTATGCACGTGATAATATGTAAAGTTAAATTGCCTATACTTTTTTTTTCATTGAATTTTTTTTTTTTTTTTACACTTTATATTGGCAGTAAGGTTGTGGAATTCTTTGCCTCTGGAGACTGTTTTCAGATGCTGCAGATGTTTAAAAAAAAAAAAAAATCAAAAAACAAAAACACTGGATACAGTATTGAGAATTATGATAGTTGGTGTCAGTGCAGGTAGAATGTTGATGTAGGGAACTATCTGACAACCTCTTAAGAGACAGGAAGAATTTATTTTAACCAGGGGTTAAATGGCGTAAATAGGTTATTTATTTTGTTTTTATTTTGCTTTCCCATGGATTGAAAAGATTGATTTACAGATATTTCTTCATAGATCAAATTTCACACTCTTTCAGAAATTAGGATGCTAGTTATTTGCATTGACATCATGCTTCTGTGTCTTTAAGAAAAGAGGCATAGCATGTTGAAGGGGCCAGATAAAGTGAGGGATGTAAAAGTGTGTATGGGGTCAAGGGTGGTGGTGCATGCACAAGAGCCAAAGAAAGCCTAAATACTGTATGAGGAAGCTGTAAGCAATGTAAGTACTTGTTTTAACCTCATTACAATGTGCTTATATACTTGGTATATTTATCAGCAGCTATAACATTTCATAGTAGATGTTGATGCAAACCCTCTTTATTATGGACATGATGTATAAGTTTGAAGAAAAAAACTAATTCTAATAACATATATATATATATATATATATATATATATATCAATTAACAACATGTCATGTCTGCTGTTGATGCTCAACTGATGTTCATCTACAGAATATTATAACCATGTGGAACAGGAGGGCAGGGCACTTGAAAAAAGGTCACTGAGGTGGAGACATCCTCCCTTCCACTCTTCCCCCTGCCTGATGAGCTCACTTTTACACCACAGCAAAGCCAATAGAAAAGCAAAACAGAAGTGAAGAAAGAAAATGGAATCCTGTGAACAGACAACCCAAGATGAACTCCCTGCCTAGGGGCTCAACCCAGAGTGTTTTTTTTTTCTTCGGAAGGGAGTCCTGTTTTCCACATGGATTAACAGAAAAGGATTTAATGACAAATACACTAAAGATCTCTTTTCTCTGTCATCAAATATGGAACACAGGAACCATCGGGATATACCAAAAGTGATCCAAGGATAGAAAAAGAGAAAAAAACCTTTACTACAGACCAGTATCCACAGGACCAAATTGGTATAACAAGAACTGCAGGTGTCAACGGACAGCAAACTAGCAAACCAAATAATAGGAAATTAACAGGAAACCAACAGGGTTCTGGTCTCAGAAAAAGCAAGAAAGACATCTATACAGGGACCACAATTTGTAAGACTTTCAGCCAAAACTAGCTAATGCCAAAGCCAGCACATTTACACAGTACTGTTTGAAAAAAGTGGATAGATACAGTTACAACTGCTCAGCAGTTGCTTGATTTCTGTAGGCCCTAGACACATCCACCAACCTGGTGAAATGCACCATGATCCGAAGGGTACAGTTTTTCCTGAGGACATACGCCTGGTGAATGGATGACTTAATCCAGCCCTGTGACCTTAGACACAGCCTGGACCGCACACAGTTCCTCAGGAATGATAAAAAGCTAATCAGATTTCCGAAAAGGCTGCGTACGATCAACATAATACTTCAGGTACCTGGCCACATCCAAAAGAGGAAGGTTTTGCTCCTGTCTATTAGATTAGAGGAAGAATAATTTCCTGGCTAATGTGAAAATCCAGAACAACTGGGGAAAAAAGGCATTTGCAAAACTACCCAGTCTGGGTGAAAAAACAGAAAGGGAGGCTTCTCCACCTGTGGGTGGCATAATTGCCCCTGAGTCAGAAGCTCCGAACACAAGGAAAGATAAAAAGGCTCTGCCATGGACAGATAGAGATGTCCTGAAAACCAGGACAGACAGGGTCACAATTGGACAAGAAGGATGACATGAGGCTACTCCATTCTGACTCTGCTCAGCACCCTTTGAATCAGATGGAGGAAACACATATGCCAGAGGAAAATTCTGTGGGATGGTTATCGCATTTACATCGAGAGCCAAAGGATCCCAGGCCCTGGTGCAAAAACGGAGGAACCTTGTGGTTCAGATGAAAGGTCAAAAGATCCACCTGCGAGAGCCCCAACTGAGGGCGATCGAGATGAACATGCTCTAAATGAGACTCCAGTTTCCAGGATCCAGGAGCTGGTGACTTGAAAAGGTCTGTCACTACATTTTCTGAATGAGCCTTGAGTACAATATTGTCTAGGTAGGGAGTCATAAAGATCCCCTGAGCGCAGGATGTGAGCTGCCAAGGTAGATAAGACCTTTGTGAAAACCTCCGGACATGATTATCCCAAGATCAACCTCTTCCCATGAAAAAAAGGGAAAATTGGGTCTCTGGGAAATTCAGTCAGTGGCTCCCCAGCTATTTAAAAGCAGCATCCCCTGGTAACAGTGGAAGAGGTCCCATGGGTGGGTGGGGGGCAAAGAGGTCACTAAATAGTGCACATCATTAAAAAGCACAATGAATCCATCCAAAGTCTCCTAGGTGCAACTTGAAGTGAGATTATGTTCCATAGAAGCTCTGTGCATTCAAATTTTGTAAAAATTAAAGAATATACCTAAAAGGTTCTGAAATACAGAGTAAAAAATGAGTGAATCAATAGAAAAGCCCACTGTCTGTAGGACACAGTCCTCCAAGTGGGTGAAATGTGCCCAAATACGGAGGAATATGATGCAGAGGTTAACAGCATGGCAAAAGTACAGAAAACCCTAAAAAACATTACAATTCTTGTAAGAGCAGCAACAACATACAGACTACAGTATATGAGAATAAAGAGAGTGCAAGCCAGACAAGAATCCACATGAATAGGTGGATGGCAGATAACCGGGATATACAAACAGGACCAAAGCACTCAATAGGTTAATTTACACATAATCTTCAGGCTTCCAATATAATCAATGGAAAAAACGTGTATGAAGATATAGAAAGGTAAAGGCTTTTTATACATCCAACCTTCACAGGTTTGTGGTCCTGCAAAGTAGGAAGCTAGCAACATGGTATTTTTTACAGTTCCATATACTAAGAAATAAAAATAAAAAAGAAAAATGAATGAGAGCTGTGCCCATGCTACCTCCTTGATCACAACGTCACTAGGGTCAGGTGGATGAAAGTGGAAGGGAGGATGGATGATCCATTTCAAAGTCCTTTGTTTGAAGTGCCCTGCCCTCCTAGAGAAGACTTTACCCCAGAGGTATCCAAGTTTCTTCATGTTCCACATGAACAGAAAGCATAAGTGTGAAGGCTACATTATTTAGGTTATTGATAAAATATGGTAAAATATCACGTCAGCTATTCAACATTATGGATTTATTTATTTATTTATTGATCAACTTAATAACAATACTGATATTTAGCAGACATCTATTCTTGAACTTTATAGTGCTGAGAGGCAGGGGATTAGGTGTTACTAGCCTACTAGCTCATGTATTCAAATTAGGTTAAAAAAAAAAAAAAAAAAAAAAAAAAAAAAAGGCTCATTTCATAATTTATGTCTCTCTCCTCAGAAGACACACACACATACACCAGAATGGCTCATTTAATATTTTATGCCCCCAGGGGCAGCAGTAAGGAGGAGTTACTGCTGTCATTGGGTGATTCAATGGGGGCATGATTTTCACAGGCCCACTATCCAGCCCACCCAACACTATTCAAGTCATTGAAAAAACAAAATGGCTGCCACTCGCTCCTACACCACAGATACAAACACATCAGACACACACCCACACCAAACACATCTCACACACACACCAAGCACACCACACACACAAAACACATCAGACACACATACACCCCCCCACACCACACACATCAGACACACACACACACACACACACACACACACACACACACACACACACACACACACACACACACACACACACCCATCCCAGCTGTCTCTGTAACCAAGCCTCTGCCAATTTCAGCCAAGTTATCACTGCATACACTTCTGTATCCTGCTCACACAACAGAGTGCAGCACCGTAGGAGTGCTTGTCAGACTCCCCATTCACGCTGCAGTGTGCTTTATGTGCAGGATACAGAAATCTATGCAGTCACAACTCCTACTAAGTGGCACCTACCCCCTCCGTGCTGCTGCTGTTGGTGTGCAAGTTTGTAGGGGAGAGCCACTGGGGGAACTATGTGTTGCTATGTGTTGTAAAGCTGACAGAAGGAGATCTGTGTTGGCCAACTCGAGGAGGCTCTTCAGCAGAGCCTACATAGCGATACTTAAAAAAACTACTTAATTGGAACGGTCTACAAAGTTTGCTTGCAAACCAGGCACACTTTGTAGACCGTTCCAATGAAGTAATTCTTTTTAAATATTGCTATTTCGGCTCTGCTGAAGAGTCGCCAACTGGTCCCCGGACTGGGATCTCCTGCTGTCAGTACAGCACTGACGTCAGGAGAAGGTGGGGGGGGGGCATTAGCGGCAAATAAAGGTTTGAGAGATAGGACTTTCTCCAAATACTTTATTTTTTTAACATCTACAATATTGAATAAACTTAAATATGGGCATTACTATCCCTTTAATAAACAAAAGGGTTAAAAGCTAGAGAGATCTCCAACACATTCTTATTTATCGGCCAAGTTGCTGCTGGCTTGCTCTAGAACTACTGATGTTCTTCTTATTAAATCAGTCTCTTAATGACAATCCTTTGTATGACTCCTGGATTTATATTGCAGTCCTTAAGGCTGTCAACACAGGAGGTGGTTTTGATTAATGTGACATTTTCCTATTTGATGATAGGGTTTTAAAAGTTTGACATATTTTAGTTTATATAACAACTCTCTAGGGTCAATCTTCTGACACAGGCTTGATATGAAAGCCAGTGAATAAATTCTCCAATGGTTGTGTCAACCATAGATGTCATAGTGGGGGTTTTATAAAATGAATCACATTAAGTGATTTTGTTTTAAAAGACACACCACACAGAGAAATGGAACAATGGCACATTTAAAAACTCTTGAAATAAAGAGCACAGTTAATCAATGTGTGTATTGACATTTTTTAAACAATTATGGGGAACATTGATGAAAAGTGGAAGGTTTCTAAAGTCGTTTGAGGCAAACCAATATAGTAATTACAGTAAGATATAAACATCCACCTTTTTTGTGCTATATTCTTATTTTATAATTGTCAGCAAGCTTTTGAAAAGAGTGTAAAAAACAAAAGTTAATGCAGCACTCTATAACATTACTGGGAAAGTAGCTTAGAATTCTAAATATAGGTTATATTCCAACAAGTGGTACTATGAGAAAGCAATAATTTTTTTGCAGAGTGCATGATCAGCAACAATTAGTTACTAAAAATTTCTCCCACAGTTTTGTACATAATGATAGTATTGAGCAATACTCCATAAATTAATTATGATAGCCATTATAAGGACAGCTTATTGACCAAGAATTATGACAATAGAAAACCATGAGCATCAAGGGCCTTTTATGAGAAAGCAAAAGATGAGCGATTCTGGAGCATGCCAGCTGTACTATATGGGGGTCTAATGGAAATTCCCCAAATTCCAAAATCGCTTTTAACACTTTGAGTGCCAGTCTCTGGCATTCAAAGGACTCCTTTAGAGATAGGGAGGTCTCCAACATATTGTGGTGCAAATCACTTGAGATCACTATCATTAAGAGGTTAAAGCCTATTTGAATCAATGACTTTTTTATTTTCCCACTGTTGTGCAGTTGGTAGGCTCCAGAGCTGTTCCTTTTTAGCTTCCCGAATATGATATGAATATATAAAACGTAGACCATTTTGACAAACTTCTTTAAAAAGGACATATACTTAATTTTAGCCAATAAAACGTTTCTTTATAGATGGTGATTTTAATCAGGGCAGCACCATATGCTAAATAAGCTATTTGTTGAGATGAGAGCCCGGTAGTTTAATCACAGGTATTGCTCTGAAAAACAATGTACAATGTGTACCCTTCTGGCACTCAGAGGTTTCAGAAATAATAAGTATTTCTATATCCTAAACTATGCATCTGCTGGTCTTTTGAATACCATGATGCACAGTTCATTCTGAAATAAGTCAGCAAACAGACATCTTAACCCCTTAAGGACTGGCCTCGCGCGTATGCAGCCGGCACTTAAGGACCACGGACCCTTTTTTTTTTTTTTTTTTTTTGAGAATCCGATTCAGGGCACCCTGAACAGCATGCAGCCGCGCGAGCAGCCCTGAGTTCCATGACAGTCCTGGCATATCATGCGTCATTAACCCTTTGACTGCCAGAGGGGTACACAACGCATTGCTTTGCAATGCGTTGTGTACCCCTCTGGCACTCAAAGGGTTAAGAGGTTAATTCTGACATGTCCACTTTAATGTTTATTATGCTTTCAACACTCTTCATGTACATATTGTCCTAACAAAGGAACTGAACAACAGACTTCCACTACAACACATACAACAACTTTCTTACCGCTTTGCAGTGTTTGTTTCCCTCCAGAGAGAACACCACTAGGGAGCATTCCGGTGGGTGTCAGACCTTTCAGTGTCAAAACACTTTCACTCTCTTCTCTGTTAACAAATAGAAAAAAAAAATCAGTTTTAAAATAGGATTTTGTTCACCTAGAGTTATTTGTATAAAAACTGCAAAATGATGCGTCATGTAATTAAATCACCATACAAAGTCTGATATTAAAACTTTATTTTTACTTTTAACACTAATAGATAATTACATTATGTATCCTATTTTGATTTTTATTACTAATAAACAAAGATGCAGTTCAAGCATAATTTGTAGCAAGGAGAATCTAAGGATATCCCAGAATTATTTCTCTAATGGACTCAGACAAATTATACATTTCTGCCATTCAAAAACACCATAATGCAGTGCTGCTGTAGAAAAATTCTTGTTTTCTGAGGCCTAAAATCCAGTTTTACATATGCTCTGAGGGAGCAGACATTCCTGCCTTTACCAGGGCTTCCACTGTGCGCAAGAATATCTGGGAATGGGCTGCATTAAGATGACAATCCTTTTGAATACAGCAGTGGACACTAATCATAATCAACTGACAGTCTTATCGCTTACAAATACAACAACACTGAAAAAAAAGTTCCCCCGAACAGGACAATTTACACATGCATTAAAGAAAAACGTAAGTTACGGATTATATGTAACCCCTTAAAAACCAATGCCATGATAGGATTGTCATCAGTGAATTTGATTTAAGGACGGATGACAGTCTTAGCACGTCATGGTTTTTTTTGCTCACAGTGCTCCTGCGGGAGAGCTGTGAGCATTACTGGAGTCTGAAACTGAGTGCTCCAAGACCGGGGAGGTCAGTATCAGATCCTTGTTCAATGAGCTGCCTAACCGAACGAGATTAAAGCGGTCCTTAAGGGGAATCCATTCCCCCAGGACTGCCATGGTTAAGGGGTTATGGAATATATCAATAAAATAATTATACATAGGTTAGCGGTAAGTATGTGATATTTAAAGTTGAATCAAGCTATTTCATTTGGCGCTGTTTAAAGTAGTACAGGCAGATCTATACTTTTAACTGACAAGCATCAACATAGGTTAAAAAAACTTTTCTTCCACGCTGAAAAAAATATAACTATTGAAATCCCAGTGGATCATATTTTAATTACATACCTCCCAACAATTCAAATGACCAAAGAGGGACACTTTTTTTTAGGTGATGTTACTGGGGGTATGGCTGGTGGCTGGGGCATTACGGAGAATTTCTTTAGGTTATTTGATTACCTACTGACACCTCTTCGTGTAACTGAATAAATGATTTATATAAAGACCAAAGTATTTCATTTACACAGACTAATTTATAAACACATATACTGAGGTTTAAACAAACATATAGGTGAGTTGTATTTCTGTGAATGAATGTTATACACACACACACACACACACACACACACACACACACACACACACACACACACACACACACAGTCTGATCTCCTAAAAAGGGTGAGAAACCAGGGTGAGAAAGAGGGACAGAGGGATTTGGGTCTCAAAGATGGACATTTGAGTCATGTACCTTTTTCTTTGGCAAAATGTTATTACTTCTTATTATTTGGGCAAGAAAGTACTGATTACTAATAAGTTTATGGCCTAAAATCCACAACGAAATTCAAAATACTGTGCAAGCCCTGAAGATAACCAAAAACACACTGATTCAGATTTTATCTATGGCACCAACATTTTGATTCTGATTGTTCTAAAAGTGATTCCATAAAAAAGATGTGACTATTATAGCAGTATTTTTGTTTTAAAAACAGTTCTGTATACTGCTGTATTTATATGTCAGGATGCATAGAATAGCAAAATAAGTGTGAGAAAGCCACTGTGGAAAGCTGTGTTTACACCTGTGTTGATTGGACCCTTGCTTCTGGCTCTCTTCCCAGAATAAATCTGAACATAATTCCAAGCGAGACCGAGGACATAAAATAATTAGTTGAAAGCACAGCAAGAAGGGCTTTGAAAAGAGTGACAGATAATATGTCAGTGACCTCAAAGTAAAATGTACAGGTTATTGGCTACAAGATGGATATAGTGCTCAAGAGATGTGCTTGCGGTTCCTGCTTCTCAGCAGCATGTTTTCAGTAAAAATAAAAACAGTACAAATTTATTCAACAACTTATCAAGAAAGCAAGCAACACTGATCCAATAAATACCACACATGCAATATTTTAATGTGGCCCCAAAATCATTTTAATATAGCGTTAATCATATCCATACTTGTATAATCCAGCAAGTCCAGCATTATTTAAAAATTCAATTTCTTAAACTCCCACTGCCAGGGATCTTAACATAGAGGCATTTGTGCACCTGTGCTGTCTGTCCCTGTCTGCCCCTTATGTTACAATGCAACTCTCCATAGCCAATCATAGAGGAGACAGGGACAGACAGGGCATAGATGCCTCTTCAACAAGATGTTTGCACTGTCGTCTGCCGGGGAGTCTCAGAAGTTGAATTTCTAAATAATGCCGTACTTGCTAAAGATAATACAAGTATGGATATGCATAACGCTATATTAAAAACTATTTGGGGGCACATTAAAATAAATGGGAATTGTTTCAGTAATAAGGATAGACTGACCCATTAAACATCACCTTCATACATGAAAAATTCTCATAGGCATTTTGGGTTTGTTGCCCTACAGCTAAAATCTACAGTGGAATTACTTGATGTGTTTTCTGTATTTAATATAAGACAAAGTATATGTTTAGCTGAGGGCTCTCTATCTGGTAATCCCAAAGATGTCCTTAAAATGATCCTATCATTAAAAACAACATTCATGATTTTGAAAGCTTTCAAAAACACACACACACACATATATATATATATATATATATATATATATATATATATATATATATATATATATATATATATATATATTGCATTGGCCATTTTTACATAGAAAAGTCGTTTTTGGAGTTATTTATAATTATAGATTAATGCTATTTAAGTCATACAATACAGGTACTTTCCCTCGTAGCCCAATATTACCTCCCCCACTCACGTAGGCAACCGGTTTAGTGCTAATACAATACTTACCTACTCAGCACTGAAACGATTATGTTTTAGTGAGCCGTGAAGTAATGTAGGATTACAAAAATGCCTAAACGTCATGCTAGAAATAGCATAATACATCAAACTCAAAAACTATTCTTTAAATAGAGCTGGCTAACACAACATATACAGTAGATGATTTTGAGAACACTTTTTTAGGTGACAAGGTCCCTTTAAAGCGGAACTATCACCTACAAGTTTTACCATGTGTTTTAATGTTTAACCCAACATTAGTGATGTGTGTGTTTGTTCTTCAAGTCGCCTGGTAGTGGAGATATTTGCCCTGCAAAATCAGGCATGTCCACGTTCTACGGTACACTGTACCGTGTCAGGACTTCCCAGCTGCCCCAGGGAGTGCGTTCACGCTGCCCTTCGAAGCTGGATTTCTGTGATGTAGCGTTACAGCAAACTCCGTTTACAATGCTACTGAGGTTACATCACAGAAATCCAGATTCGAAGGGCAGAGTGAATGCGCTCCCTGGGGCAGCTGGGAAGTCCTGAGATGCCATGGAGTCCCGCAGAAAGCGGAAGTGCCCGATTTTGCAGGGCAAATATCTCCACTACCAGGCGACTTGAAGAACACACACAGACACACACAGCACTAATGTCGGGTTAAACATTAAAACGCATAGTAAAACTTTGGTTTTAGGTGATAGTTCGGCTTTAACCATTATACAATGTCTGGTTCAGGGAAAAAAACTGTTCACCTGCATGCACAATCAAAGATAGAAAGCTCAGTATTAACTGCCTAGAATATACTCAGGACAAATCAGATCAGATATTTTGTTTTTCATTCACTGCAACTATTCCTTTGAATTTTTAAATAAAGGGAAAAAGGACAGACAGTAGGCTATATGCATCATATCACTATTGTTTATACTCCTCTGAAACAGAAGAGGGAACGTTTAAGGTATTATCTGCCAGCCTGATCCCTTTTATATTCTTCTCCTCATATATATTTTCCATAATCCTTAATCATGGTTTTAACATACTTAGTTGAAGTCAGTTCTCAAGAACAAAAATGAACACAATATCTCAAACATATATGTTCTACCAAATTCTCTCCATTCAGGCTTTATACTGCTAAACTTTGATATCAAATTCTTGGATGTTAGCGACATATCCACTGAAATATGAAGCAATGCATTTGAGACATCTTTAGCATTCAAGAAGCAGAGATACAACATATCGAAGCTAAACTGCTACTTTCTGCTTATTCCTAATCTACAAGTATGTTAGAATACATTCACTTATTTATCCTTACATTCATTCTCCCTACTTTTCTCATGAGCTTGGTTGTATCCTGCACCATACAGCTAATAAAAGTAATTGAAGACACTAGTGCAAAGAGGTGAACACCATTAAAGTATAAAGTTTTCCTCCATATTTAATTAATTATGGATCAAAATGAAAAACAAGTTATTAATAGTAGTAGTAGGGATACAGTGCTCTCTGGCATGCAAAAATGAATTACACAGAACTTTTTAAAGGGATAGTAATGGTTCACAAAAAAAGCAGCTCAGATTAATCTTCATAGTTTTTGGGCCATGGAGAGTGTTATTTCATTACTGTCAGAGTTGTAGTTCAAGAGTAATTGGATGATTAAGTATCCCACTCCTGCCCCTTTTACTGATGTAACACTGCTCAACTCAGAGCAGCAAGAATGTCCGGATGGATTACCGAGAGGGACAAGCTTTAGTAAGCATAAGGAAAAACCTGTCAAGGGGGCAGGGTTTTCCCTTATGCTTACAGTAAAAAGACTGTCCCTTGCTGTGCAAAGTCCGGTCAAGAGACCAGATTCCACATCTGAGGGGAGGTGGCTTACGTTAGGTAAAAGGG
The DNA here is from genome assembly GCA_037306005.1 of Rhinophrynus dorsalis. Classification (NCBI taxonomy): domain Eukaryota; kingdom Metazoa; phylum Chordata; class Amphibia; order Anura; family Rhinophrynidae; genus Rhinophrynus; species Rhinophrynus dorsalis. Next base: position 213,300,251 of record CM074718.1, on the reverse strand, counting down.
TCAGGAGGGGGATACTTTATCATTCAATTACTCTTGAACTACAACTCTCACAGTAATGAAATACTCTCCACGGCCCAAATACTATTGAGATTAACCAGAGCTGCTTTTTTTGTGAAACGCTACTATCCCTTTAAATGTCTACCTTCTGGCAATCCACATACATACAGAGCATTAGTTATGTTACATTAAATCTACTCTATCACTGAAGAATAGGTGTGGTTTTAAGTCAATGTAATATGCATAACTCATTGTAGTATTCTAGCTAGTTTCAATGCTTAAAAGGGTCAAAAATAAGTCTTGCTACATTTTACATATTTGGCTTACAAATCCGACATCAAGAATTAACAATATTAAATTCTTTACATATGTTCACGACAATAAAATTAACTGAAAAATAAGTACAGTAATCAAAGATGCTTTCTCACCTCAGTACAGAGAACACCCTTGCCATTTTTCCAATGGCTCGGATCTTGTTTCTGATTACTTCCTTTCGAGCTGCAGCTGTTGCTACTGTAAAAAAGAGACAATTAGAACAAATGTTAGTCTGACAGATCAAATGTACACATGCACACACTCACACTCCGTTCTCAAATAAATGGACCTAAAATGCCAAGTAATTTGTTTGAAATTAATCCATCCCAAATAATATATTTAAAAATCATTAAAAGTGTGCAATAATTTTTCCTATTTGTTACTGAAATAGCTGTCGAAAACTATAATGTTGGCTCATTCAGGATCACTGAAACAGATTTGCTCTAATATATACAACTTCCAATTGTACATTGTGTACTTTCCATAAAAGAAAAACAAAACGTAAACTATAGAGCCATATGTACAAAAACAAAAGTGGATTCATTTTAGGGCAATCCAACTGCACCATAGGATACAAATAATCATCATTCCTATGTCTTCGGAAATTTAGCCCTTTAAAAACTAATTCTGTACTACGATTTTAAGAATTTAGGCTTATTTCCCTTAGGAGCTGCTCAAGAGGCCCAGTTCACCTGCACTATCCCTGCATTCCTCCAGTGACCCTGTCTCAGGGGGGCATGGAAGAAGCATGATTAATGGTCATGCTAAACAAACTGGTTGACTTTCATGTGGGCTGGCCACTGATTGGATGTTTGAGGAGAGCAGCTCCACAATCCACTCTTTTGTGTGAATGATCTGCATTGTGGCGGCATAGGCCATTATTCAGATCTGCCCAACTTTTCTGCATGGGACACAGGTACGCTGGAACAAGCTGAATTTGGCCTGTTCACACTATGGCAAAATTTCCTGCATGAACTGCTAAAAACAAAAAGCAGGCAAAACACCACCCATATGAAATTAACCTAAAGCAAATGCAGAATTATCTAACAAAATGTGTAGTCTCTCCTTTAATCAATCATTTCATCCAGAAGAAAAGTGGGCAAAATAAGCTATATGAGCACAACATGCTTTGCAAAGGGTTCCGTACTTATTTTCTGAATTTGTGTTTACCTAATGACAGCAGCACAATTCTGCATATGTAAAATGACAATTGCAAAACAAGGGTGCACATTATATCTTATCAAGTTCAATGTATAGTTGGATATCGGTCTCATATACTTCAAGAAATGTTTCATAGATGATGACCACTGATATGTATCTTTAGTACTCACAGATAAAAATATACAACCCCCCCCCCAAAAAAAAAAGATAGTGTTCAAATTACAAGTGTAAGAAATAGCAAATTAGGGAGTCAATTTAAAATGTTAATCTATGCTGTGTTAAGGTCAGATTTATTATAGTGGAAGTAAAGAGTTGCAAGTGAGAATACACACGCATACACACATTCGCACACATTTCTTTACTATCCAAATGTTTATTTTATTTCTATTTGATCTGGAGTTTTTTTTTTTTACACTTCAGTTGCTAGAATCTAAAAAAAAAAAAAAAAAAAAAGGAGGAGTTGAAATATGCTTAATATATCAGTAGATTTTATCTGTAGAATGTATATCAATTACATTATTAATATACTTTAGTATATCATGCCACACATTCCTATTCAGACTTCCCACTTTTGCCGGTCTCCTACTGCAAACTATGAACATCCCTGCGTTATCTTCCATATGCCATCCAGAATCAAATACATTCAGTAATCTATGTTTTCAAGTTTTAAACATTCTGATTCTACTGTAGGCCTAAGGATTTCCTCCTCTCATAATCTCTTCTGACTTACACCTTCAAAACTTTGTGAATAGAATCTTGCAGTCTACTACCAGTCTGTCTCCTTTCACCTTTACTTTCTAAGCTTCAAACTTCAACTACAATCTGATATGCGGGGCTTTTTTGATAGTTAGAAGTGATTAAAGGGATAGTAATACTTAAAATGTAAAAAACAATATGTTGTAGGATTTATCCCCCTGATTAAAACAAGGGTACTCCCACTGCTGAAAGGCGTTTTATTCTCCAGGACCAGTGCTGTCCAGAGGGTGGTGTAGCAACAGCGCCACTGTACAATTTCAGGTCACTGTGATATTGCACCTAAAATATGTCAACTTTGAGCTGTAATAACTTTTGAATAAAACACCTTTCAGCAGTGGGAGTACCCGTGTTTTACTCAGGGGAATAACCCCTACAACATATTTGTTTTTACATTTTAAGTATTACTGTCCCTATTAGACATTCCGTGTGTCTATGCAAGTGTCCAATAGTCTGTGTAAGACCTGATATGAAAGGAGCAATACATACAAAATGCTACCTTTCAAGCATATTAGTATTCTTGCTGGGGTTACTGTGAACAAAAAAAGTTGTAAGCAATAATGTTCCTAGAATAAACAAGAGCAGTGTCTCTCTACAACAGTGGTAGCAAACCTGGTCCTCGAGAGGCACCATCAAGTATCTCAAGAAAGAGCAAAGGAAGACAATTTAAAGTGACTGAGCATCTAATAGTCGTCTGTGCTCCAGCTGGGATATCCTGAAAACATGCACTGTAGGTAGCTCTTGATGACCAGAATTGGCTACCCCTGTTCCACAGTTACATAAACGAAAGACCTAAATATTTTCACTCACCCCCTGCTTGTTAAAAAAAGGGCCACTAACACCTTAGGAATACCCCTTTGCAGTAGACTGTTAGCTCTAAGGAGCAGAAACTTCAAACCTACATATGCTACTTTCTTACTCTTCAAATGTAAAATGCTGCAAAAATTTTAGTACTTTAAAAATAAATTATATCAATAAACATAATTAAAAAAATATTTTAGTGTTTCTCAAAATGTACTTTATTAGTACAACAGTCCTGTGCCAAAAAACAACAATTTCTGTGGGAACAAAGTGTCAGAAATTACCCTGTCTTGTGGCATAAATATAATGTACCCCACAAAGTCTCCTTTCCTATCCTGCAGCACTGGCTGTGTTGCTGAAATCAGTCTTCTATATTGCTAAAATACCTGAAACAATGAATGTTCTCAATTCTTTTGCATTACAGAGCAGTGTATAAAGCAGCCAGTGCTGCTATGTACATAGTGTTTTTTTAACAGCTCTGTTTTAGGAGTACTACACCCTTAAAACATCGCTGTTTATTATAGACACCAGCCTTAGTATTTGTAGTGTGTTAAACAAGTGATAACATGAATCTGGAACTGGTAGATATATTTTTTTATGATATTTTTTGTTTTGAGTAACGCAGATGTGCTTCCACTGCTGCGACATGCTTCATTTAAATGTTATTATAGCTCACACTAGACCACAAAATCCATTTCTCTATTGCTTTTTTGGAGAGATCCCTGGTCAGAAAAAAGGTTGCTAATAAGTTCTGTAGCTCTGCCAAAACAATTAAATTATGAACTGTTTGAATGTTTTAGTCATTTAAAATGGAGAACCTTGGATACAGTTCACGTTTTGGATGTACAGTAAAAAGTGTTTAAAATATATATGTAATAAAAAGACCCAAACAATAAAAAGATTAAAAATTACAACAGTACAAAATGTATACAAATACATTCTAAACTGTAGAAGCCCAATTAATGAAATACCTTTCTTCTGTGCATAAATAAGTTGGTCTTCTTATGAAAATCCAGTGGCAAACACACAAAGATAAATGAAATTTGAAGGATGGGAAAGAAAAAGGAAAGCATGAAAAGGCT